>JAACJT020000031.1:10454143-10532081 GCA_009936485.2 Gymnarchus niloticus | reverse complement strand
ATATATTTTTTTTTTTTATGTGTCCCTCTGACGTACAGAACAACAAGCCCCAGCCTACTTGACCCTACTTGAAATGGTCTTTGTGGCTTCACAGGGGGCGGTGCTCTGACAACAAGGGTATAAAAGGGGGAAGGTGCTGTTCAATAGCTATTTTAACTGTTTTTGCCCGAAGTTATGATTATCACCATGGTGGGGCAAATTTGTTCCTGAAGTCCTGAACAGTCCCAAGTCACTCAGAATGTACCTCAAACAAGAGCTCTTGAGAGAGGTATGAACTATAATGATGTAGTGTTTCAGAATTATTACTTAAATAATGGAAAACTGAAGTTGCGATGTGGCGATCTGGGTGTGCCACGCCCCCTAATTGCCCAATTCTCAGCACCCTCTTAGGGAATCTACTGCCTGCCAAGGGGAACAACTTTCTCCCAGGACCATGTAACACTACCTGGGCACACCCTGAGGTCCAGTTGCTGTGTATGTGGTGGTTGTCCTGCTGTGATGTCCAATAAACACCTCTCCCTTGGGGAGCTGCAACTGCAACCTGGTGGTTCGTGTCCATCTCATGATACCCCACTATCTGAGTATTATTGATACTCAAAAGTGATGAATACTGGAGAGCTGTTTCTATTATTTCTTAAATGAAAAACAATTTCTTCCAGAACCATCCAAGAAACCACAATTAAATTCCCAAATGTGTATTTCATGATAGATTAGCACCACTTAAAACACCAAGCACTGAATTACCAGATGAAGTCTAATGTTTGTACTGGGTGTAGACAAGTTGTGAAGTCCACCCATCTTTCAAACTGCTTTATCTTATTCAGTCTATCCCAGGCAGCCTAGGCCATAAGGTGGGGGACACCCTGGATGGGGTGCCAACCTATTGTAGTGTAGAGTCACACACTGTGGACAGTTCAGATATTCCAATTAGCCTATGAAGCCTGTCTTTGGACTGCAGGAGGAAACTAGAAAATCCAGAGGAAACCTATGAAGTACAAGGAGGAAACACACAGAGCCAGGATTCAAACCACCAACTGTAGAGGTGGGAAGCAATGGTACTAAACACTGACCCATCATGCCCTCTAAGAAGTGAAGTGGTTACTGCCTATCTGAAAGAGGAATAAAGAACGGGTGGAGACTGCATTCATGTTGTCAACCTGTGTTTATTAAAAAAGATATTACAATGATCACATATACAGATGATCACATGTATAAATACATATGTATTTGTGTGTTTATAAGCAGTTTTTTTTTTCAGAGTACCATACAATAGGTCTCATAGTTACAGCAATGAATGCACATTTATATGTAAAAATATTATTTCTGTAAACCATCACCAGTTTACCAGCACCAGAAATTGCAAAAAAAAAGAAAACAAAATACAAAAAAAATACAATGCACCTAATATGATGGGTTGTTACAATTTGTTATCGGGAATTCAAACTTACATGAATTTCTAATTCTCTGAGATGCTCCTCAACCCAATGGTACGAAAGGACTAAACGTGACACAATTTGACCACCTATTTTATAGTCTTAATAAATTAGCAGCAAATTGCAATATACTTGCACAGTTAGTATTTATTTTACTTTAGCCCACAATTCTGACAGATTATTTGTAATTTATTAATAACCAAATGCTTTATATACAATTTCTGTTGCCAGAATTCCTAATATTTCATAAGATAGCTTGGACTCCTGTATTAAATTAGATGCAAAAATATTAACATGCAGTGTGAATGAGATTCCCAGAGTTTTGTGCACACTGCAGAGTGTGATACTGGGGCACTGTAGCTAGTTACTAACAATTACAAATTACAAGTTAACAGAAACCATCGGAATTTGAATCTGTAAACTTTTTCAATATGTAGCAATTTGACAAAAATGTGCACAGTACTTGTCACATCCTTATTGATCCATCCATCCATCCATCCATCCATTTATTTTTCAAGTCGCCTGTCCTATGCAGGGTCGCGGTGGGTGGGGGGTTGGCGGCTGGAACCTAATTCTTGCCGAAACAACCACACACACACACACACACACACACACACACACACACACACACACACACACACACACACACACAGATTAGGTCAAGGCGTGTGGCCTTCTCAATGATGTCCAGCAGGTGGCGGTATTATATTACGGGAAGTACGGTAGCGATTCATATTGACAGGGTTTTGCGTTCTTAAATCTAAATCCAAACGTATTTCAGCGGAAGAAATAAAACATCTGCCATTGCCAAACGCTGATTTTATTGTTTACCGATACATTTCTGAAATTGTACGTGACTGTATGTGTAACTGTTTAGAGCAGTGGTATCATTTACTGTCAGGCTCCCACTTTGCACATCATTAAAAAATATTTTAATGCTACCTCCTACATGCGTATACATATATTTTATTAAAACATACATAGCGTTGAAACGTCCACGCCCACTAGTTTGGGAGCCACTGATTTAAAGACTGTATATTGCGCTGAATTCTTATTTATGATTATAAATGGCATATCCCAGTACTCACTTTAAGTAGTAGGTTTCATTATTTAATAAACTGAACAGCTTTTTTAGAGACATTTCTAAACATCCTCCACTGTCAAGATAAATCTAGCTTCACGTTACCATGGAAATCTATAGACCAGTGCTCGAGCTGGGCCGGTACTCACCTCCAGATTTCACCCTTTGAAGTACCGGCACTTATTCCATTTTTAAAATAAGCCAGTATTCTCACCAGTACATCGTAACACTTCGGCTTACCCTAGGCTGACCATGGCAGACGTGCCATGTCCCCCGGGACAGTGCCATGTTTTGTTTTGTTTTGTTTTGTTTGATAAATCCCCGTTTTTCCCGTATTTCAGTGATTTTTTTTTAACCTATTTGAGAAAGAAATTTTGAGAAATTTGAGAAATACCAGTGATTTAGTGCATTCTCATTAGGGATTCTGTCGTACAAAGTACAACTCGTCTGACAGGCACCAAATGTCTACTAGTGAGACATTCAGCTCAACCGTGCAAGATGTGGTAAACCGCAAGTTTTGCTGGACTTAAGTGACGAGTAAACATGACATTTGATAATTCTTGATACCGACACCTGTAGAGTTTTAATCCCCCCCAAACAATCACCGTACACTGCAGTGTCGCCAGGCTCACCTGGCACTGCTCTGTTCGGCTCGATCCAGTTCCCACAAGAAATCAATGACAATGGATATGCGTCCAGGGTTAGGAAGCGTCCTGCCAAATTTATGGCTGATATTTGAATATTTCTCACCACAGACGCTAGCTGTTCTAAAAGCCCGGTGTACTGGCTGCCAGCCGGGTCCTCGTTCCTCCGGGAGAAACAGCACAATATACCTGCTCGCTTTTGTAATCTATCTATTCGTTCGGGTAGGCGGTAATGTGCACTCTTCCGAACGGTCGCACTTGCTTTGGGACCTCTTCTGTTTGTCATATTGTACTAGTTATTACTTTTATCATCAAACGACTCAGCAATGAACAGAGTATAAAACTTTGATTTTAAAAACTAGAAGTTTTATATCATTAATATCTGCATCCCGTTTGGGCGTGCGTGTGTGGGTGTCTGTCGCTTGGGGGAATGAAAACCTGTTATATATTGTTTAATTTGTGAGGACACTGAGGGAAAACTCAACTGTGTGTGTGTGTGTGTTTCTTTATGCATTCAAAATGAAACTTACGTTCTTTTATGAGTGCAGCTCTGCTTTAACCCACAATATACTTAAAAGATTAAGAAGATTGCAGAACGTATTTAATTAAATAATTCTAAATTGCTTGCCTTTTGGGCCAGACAAGTTAATGCAAGTTTAACCGCAGCTGCTTATGGAAGAAGTCAGTTTAGGTTTAAGTCAGCGATAAAAGCAGTAGGGTTAACGTAGATACCAACTAGCGAAGTATAAAAATAAACAAATATTCTCCTCCATAGCGCTTTGGTGTATAACCACTCAAAGAGAATGTGGTTATTAACCATAATTATATTAAAGTAGTCAAAATAGTCATTTATTTTCAAATCAGAATTATACATTTTAAAAACATATGTTGATTAATTATAACCACTATTCCGTTCGGTTGTCTGTACAAATGAACAGTCTTTTCAAAACAGAATATGAAAGGATTTTTAGTTTAACTTTAACGAAGAGTGGTGCATATACATTTCAGAGAAACGCTACTTCATTTACCTATGAAATTTCGTAAATCAAAAGAAAAAAGTTGAGATACACGTATATCGCTCAACGGATAAGTTAATATCAAAAAAGAGTGTGCATTCGTTGGATTGAAATAAAGCAAATACAATAAGATGCGCTGCTTTGTTTTTTGAGCGGAGAGGGTGGGGGTTGCATTTTGAATAGGCGGTGAAAACAGGATCTTTTCTTGCTGCCGGTGATACGATTAAATTACAAAGAATGCTCAATGAAATACGTCAGTCATAAGGAGAGGGGGCATTTCTCAGCAGGTTTGTGGGAATATTAATTTACCTTTAAAGAAACATCCTATCGCCTGTTATAATGCATGCGTTCAAAGCCACAAGCCAGAACTTTGGCTGGTCATGATTAAAAAGCTGAGTCGGACGTTTTAAAGTGTATCGTGCAAACCGCGGAATAAGTATAGTTTGTATTAGCAGTAAGGGTGCACTATAACAGCGTTTTGCACTGTTCAGGCTGAGCTCACCCAAGGTAAATCACGCAGTGGTTCGGCGGGTGGACGAAGGATGTCTATCAGGACTGTATTTGACGCTTACCGATTTATTGGACCGAAAAGTCCAGTTTGCACCGGCACAGAAAACATCGCAATGGCGAACGTGACGGCATGGCCGGACAGCCATCGCAAATTGTACCATACGAGAATGGTTGGCAGCTACTACATTGGAAGAAAACTCGGAGAAGGTTCTTTCGCCAAAGTAAGGGAGGGTCTCCACGCTGTGACAGGAGAAAAGGTGAACTTATTTCATTTCACTGCTGTTTTAACTCTTCTTTTCGGTTTCTGTGCAATGAATAGAAATAGTAAAAAGAAAATTAACTTTACATGTCTTTCTGACCAAAGAAGTACGATCGTTTTTACTTTCACTTAAGAACAAAAACGTTATGGACTATAAGCATGCATCGGGTGACATAGTTATTTTTTTTTTATTTGTTTGTTTTC
Organism: Gymnarchus niloticus; assembly: GCA_009936485.2. NCBI lineage: Eukaryota > Metazoa > Chordata > Actinopteri > Osteoglossiformes > Gymnarchidae > Gymnarchus > Gymnarchus niloticus. The sequence goes on along the minus strand of JAACJT020000031.1, from coordinate 10,526,934 downwards.
TATTTTGGTTTTGAAGTAAAGGACAGAAAGTGTCTACAGTAGGCTATTTCTTCAAGCATACATGCCATTTTTAAAGTCCGTTTTCGAACCGAACCGGTATATCTCCTAGAATATATGTTAACGGGCATGCAAGGCTTAGTATGTAGAAGCCAGCAGTGGAGAAATGAATGGGAAGCTCTTGGAGGACTGGGAACACAAATTTGCGCAGTAGAGGGTGTGCTGAGTGAGAATCCACAACCCACAATCAGTTTAGTGTAGGTTGTGGCACCTTTTATAACCTTTAATGAAACGTTCGGGACCAGACGCTGAATGTTTGGCCAAGGTACTCGGCCTGAATTGCTTCAGTGAGCATCCGTCTTCACAGACGGACCAAATGATAAGATGCAGCTGTCGCAAGGTGCTTAGTGTTTTCCTGTCTTCGCCCGGCCCCCACCCCAGTATAGCATGAATGCAAAATTTCATATAAGAGCAGAGACCGTGGCAGCCTTTGTTGCCATTTTAGGCGCGTGTGTCTGTAATTATCACGTTATGAGGACGCAATATTTCCTGGAGGAATGAAAACCTTTTTCTTTTTACCTCATGAGGACCCTTGTCATGTCCTCAATAGGCAAAACCCAGTTTTCTAAAAATCTGTGAATGTGACCAAAAAAAAAAAAAAAATCACCAAACGTCTTTTATTTTGTTGGATTACTTGTAGTTAATGTTAGGGCTGGATACAGGTTAGGATTGTCATAGTTTGGATTAGGATTTAGCTAATAGAAATGAATAGAACATCCCCATAATGTTATAAATACACAACTGTGTGTGTTTATGGTGGTTTAAACAAAACAAAGAACTCTCACAGGCAAAGTCTCTCCATTTCTCTCTCTGTGTCTGTCGCTCTCTCTTTCTGTCTCTCTCTGTCAAATCTCTCAGGTGGCTATAAAGGTGATTGACAAGGAGAAGGCAAAGAGGGACTCCTACCTGGTGAAGAATCTACATCGAGAAGGCTACATCCAGCAGATGATCCTTCATCCCAACATTGTCCAGCTACTGGACATCCTGGAGACAGAGGCCAGTTACTACCTTGTGATGGAGCTGTGCTTGGGAGGAAACCTCTTGGAGAAACTTTTGGAAAAGGAATGCATGGGGGAAGCGGAGGTCCACAAGTACATTTGGCAGCTGGCCATGGCTGTGGAACACCTGCACAGCGCAGGTGTGGTCCACAGGTGAGTGCTCCTCGCAAACCCCAACTGTAATGTCTGCAGATGCTGACAAGTTAACATTCTCTACTCTGTTTGCATATTTTTTGATCCTAGACATTTATTCTAGTACCATAAGCACTATGCCACCTGCAGCTCTTGTATCCTTGGTCGGCACAGATAATAATTTTAGCGGGACGCTGAAATGTACACGTGTGCTGGAATGACGACAATTGCCTACTCCTCTTCATGTTTGCTTTTTGTTTGCAATGAAGTCATGTATTACATCGCTACCTTAGGGCACAATTTAATGATGGCAGGGAGATCAACTTTAATAGCAAGTTATTCCACAATAATGACATGCCAGAATATTCTTTCATATTTTGGGATCAATCTTGTATTTTGATATTGAAGGCAACATTTTCTCCCTTGGGCCAATTTCCTAATATTTCTGGATAGAACAAAAAAAAAAAACAAGCCCTCTACACTGGCCATTTATGGGACTAGTGAAAAGGTCAACTTAACGAATTCCATTCCCCGCAGCCTTATTTGTGATAAAGATTATTATATTACAGGCTAAGTGACTGAGTATAATGCAGCATGAACCATTTAAATGGATTGGTGAGACTATAAAAAAATGAACCCACTAGTCACAATCTGATTTCCGGGGCCTATGAAGTTTTTTTAAACTCTAAAGACGGAGTGTGTCAAACAAGAACATCCTCATGAGCTCGGTGGGTTTTGCGCATTGTGAAGTATGTTCTCTTTACCTTGACACATTGATGTTGTCTTACAGAGACCTGAAGGTGGAGAATCTCCTTTTGGATGAAAACGACAACATTAAGATCATAGGTAGCTCGGCAGATTAAACAAATTCAGTAAAGCACCATGAAAATCGGAGTATTTGCCAGTGTTCATTACTGCTGTACCTAATGAAGCGAATTTGGAAAAATGTGTTAAATTATGAATTAAGACTAAAATAATGAGTTTCACCCAAGACAAGCTAGTAAAATGCAGAGATGTGCAGGAAAATATTCAACATTTGTAGATGTAGCATTTTAAGTACGATTACAATTACTGGCAAAATCAGTAGGTGTCTCTGAGTTTAAAATATGAGGGCAATGGTCCAAGGTTCAAAAATCTCAAGGGGAGTATAAGTATTCAAGTCCCCATGGCTACTTTTCTGTTAGCGATGAATGAGGAACGAGAAATCATATGGGAACAAGTGGAGGGATTGTTTTTGATCAGAACAAAGAAAACATTTAGTAAGTTTTGTTTGGGGCGGTACGGTGAACAGAGCCAAACAACACGGAGATTAGAGGAAGTAGAAGGGACTTAATTTACTTTGGGAAGTGGAGACTGGTTTAATGAAGGCAATGAGGAGGAACAGGGCGGGGGGGACAGACAGACAAGCAGGCTGAGCAGGCATCAGGTCATGTATAGTCTGGGACCTGAGAGAGGAAACAGAACCCAGTTAGATAAGTGAGAATGTATGGGCTTATCAACTGACTTTGTGCCCCCTCCAACCCAAATGCCCATCTTACACAATTCTTTACACTAATGACAGTGGGAGTTTGGAATTATCTTCTAAACATTACTGTAGAGGCACAGTCCCTTGAACTGTTCAGATGCCAGCATTATGGGATATTTAAAATGTCAGATTAAATAACATTTAAATATTCAGTATCAAAATTCGAGGAGTATAAACTGAGTGGCCTCATTTGCGGTATTACTTATGTCCGTGTGTCTGTATGCACGGCATTGACGTGTCACTAGTTGACGCCAAGGTGAACATTCTCAGTTTGGCTCTTGCCCTCGTCTCTCTTTCAGATTTCGGCCTGAGCACCTGTGCCGGAAGGTGGGGTTCCTCGGACTTGCTTAGCACACAATGTGGCAGTCCCGCCTACTCTGCCCCCGAGCTGCTGTCCCAGAGGAAGTATGGGCCCAAAGTGGATATCTGGTCCATGTGAGTGTGGGGCTTCCATTCAGGTTAATGCTTTTGCCTGTTTATTTTTATATCAGGTAACAAAGGACAAACCGTCATACTGTAAAAGTAATTGTGAAAGGTGCTTTGGAATAATAGCACAGGGTGATTGAATGCGTATGGTCTTCATATACAGAAATGTATTTTCTCTCGTGCCGTCTTGTTTAATTGTTACCTTTAGCCGAAACCATCTTTGTCTGACAATGGCAGCCTGCTTTCTGTGTCTAGAGGGGTTATCATGTACGCTCTGCTCTGCGGTACTCTGCCCTTCACCCTGGAGCCTTTTAACCTCCGGCTCCTGTGGCAGAAGATGATGGAAAGGAGGATGAACCCACTGCCTCATAAACTGTCGGCAGGTAGGCGGCGGTCTCGCGTCATTCACACCCATTTTGGTCACGTGACGGTTTTATAAACTCTGAGCAGTAGTGGGTAGCTCTTCCCCAGTCTCCCTGGATGATTTACTCAGCCCGATTCAGGTTTCAGTTGCACTACAGATGGTGGTTTTCCAGACTTCTAGCAGATCCCTGACAGGATTTAGGGCTGAACAGCCTTGGAAAACACGTGGAGTGACATTATCTATTCCTTAGACACACCAATAGACTAAAACGAAAAATGGCTTTTGTTTGTAATTGCTGCCACAGGCTCTTTGACAAAACAAAACAGTGCCAGAAAACCTTATCTGGTCTTAGATCTTTGTATCTAAGTTTACACATCCATCATCACACAGCTTATTCAATACGGGTTTGTGTTGCATCTGGAACCCATTCCAGGCAAGGGGACACCATGGGCAGGATGCTAGTTCATCACAGGGAACTCACATGCACACGATGATCATGTGTCTTTGGACTGCCGGAGGAAACCCACACATGGGGAGAACATGCAAACTCCACATGTAGAGAAAGAGTGGGGATCTGTACCCCTGGAGGTGCCAGAAATGGTCCATTTTCTAATTTCATAAAACAAGGCGAGACGATGTACATGTGGACCATGTGGCACCCCAAGGTTGACATCTCCAGCCCTGAAGGTTCCCTCAGACTGATGGTGAGGCCGTCAGGACAACGCTGGTGTAATTTCCCTGCCCCCTTGTCACCACTCCTGTCACAAACCTTGCTGGGCCAGAATTGCCTGTGAACTTGGGCCACAGCCAACCTCTGTAAACCGTCTCTTCCTTAATGTAGAGGATAATACACAGGTGTAGCATGACTGCCTGAAGGAGCAGTAAGATATGTCATGTTGTTATATATTATCTGCCTCCATTGGACATCACTTTGGGCAGGAGCATCTGCCAAGTGAAGAAATTTCCAAGAAGCACAACATGAACATAGCACAGATGTTTGAGATTTGCCCTGTAAAGTCACAAGCCTCCCAGGAGAGTGATCTCTATTTGGCAGTGGTTTCCAAAAACCCCCAGCGTTCGAATGGACCACTCCCATGGTGTATGTCGGGATGCATTTCTCTGTGTCAGGGTCGATGTACATGTGATCAGGTTGCAGTTTAGCCAAACAGGAACATTGCAGATGTCCAACCTAACCCCCTACGTTTGGTGTTTTGTAAGAGCTTTTGATGAAAATTTTCCAACTGTATATACATATATGCACAAACATATAAATATGTCTATGTGTGTATATATAGTTGGAAAAATTTCATCAACAGCTTTGTATATGTGTGTGTGTGCGTGAATTTTTGCTGTAACCCCGTAAATATTTTGTTTTAGTAAAAGCTCAAATTTATTTCATATGTTTTGCCTGTAATAGAAGTTTTTAGTTTCTTTACATTTAAATTGTCTTCACAAAAACAAGACACAAACTCAAAGCAGGCTTCCAATGAATGCATGTTTGCATGACAGTATTTGCCAGTTGTGATGGTTTTGTAACTTTAAAAATATATATCTGCAGCCAGTATTGATAATACCATAACCTAAGTCTGAATTTGAAGCATTCTCTAGCAATACTACTTCTTTAATTTGAGGATGGAGAGCAAAAAAATCAACTGTTTGTTCCTGAAAGACTTGTTGAGCACAGTGCATATGGGTTCTGCTACAAGTTTAGATGTTCAGTTTTCTTTCCTTCTAAAATTACTGTCATGATTTATAGTACCCCACAGGCAATAGACATTCTTTAACCATAAAACTGTCTTTAGCCAGAAAAAAAATCAAAGTGCACCCTCCCATTTCGAAAGAACAATCTGTACCTTCATTCTGTTTGAACGTTCTGTTTGGCAGCAGGTGTAATTTATTGGCTAATTAAGGTTTGGTTTTAAACAGGTCATGCGAGCGAAAAATTAGATTTATAATACTCCTCTGTTTGTGTGTTTGTTCTCTTGAACGTAACAAACAACAACTTCTGAAGGAACACAGTTCTAAAAGAACACAGATGAGGTGATTTGGAACCAATAGCACGGCCCCCTGGTTCTCCTCTTCGCTTGCATAACCAAAGCGTTGCTGTGCCTCGCTTTGCCTCAAGGTGCCGCTGCTTTACTTAGGAGTCTGCTGGAGCCTGACCCAGCCAAGAGGCCCAATATTCACCAAGTGATGGCGGACCCGTGGCTTTCCTTGGCTGGCTCACAGGCCAAATCCATCTACCGAAACAGGTACACCAGCTGATACCTATACTGCGCACCACTCACATAATCTTTCACAGCCTCTGAGTAAGACTGTAGAAAAAAGTTCTAGAACACCTAGACCTTACACTAAAGGAGCAGCACCTTTGAAAAAGTGGCAGCAAATCAGAGATGATCGGCCCAGTCACATGGGAGCTGGACTTCATCTTTAGTCCCAGTAGAAGTTGGAGTGCCACTGAAGAACGTGACTTAAGTTAGGTTCTATGCATCTCTACACATAGGCAAATTGTAAGTCATTTAACTAATTTTATGAAGGTTATTCAGTTTATCTGACTGTTAGTGTAACAGCTACGTCATGGTGGTGACATCTTGAGACCAGTGCACTGTTAAGGCCCCTTTGTCAGAATGCCTTTAGAGATCGACCATCACGTGCTCGTCCACATGACCGAGAAGATGGGCTTCCAGGGCGAGGAGGTCCTGAGCGCCGTGCTAAACAACAGGGCCTGCCAAACGCTGGCCATCTACTACCTGCTCAAATGGAAACTGAGAAGGATCCTGAAAGCACACCGGGTGAGAGACAGAGTCGCCGGCATGTTGTGCTATCTGTGTCCATGGTGACAAACTCTGATGGCGTTACCGCTGGATTTCTAGGAAAAGAAGCTCACGGAAAAGGTAACAAAAAGGCATGCCGGGGAGGAAAAGTGCAGGAGGGAGCAGACGCCTGTGGGCAGGTGTTCAGCCAGTGGAAAACAAAAAACAGGTGTGGAATAAAGGGTGGCCATCTTGAATATGAAAACCAGAGATTCTTAAAGTTGGAAGGGAGTACAACATTTAAAAAAGGCATCTCCATGCATCATGTTTACGTGTATCTAAAATCTGCGAAATGGAAATACTGGAGAGGACCAATTAGATTAATTAAACTCAGGAAGTGTGAAATGTGTAAATGTGTATGCCTAGGAGCTTCAAATTCTATAACCAGGCTGGGACTGTTTGACACCAAGACAGAACCCAGTTACACTTTTATAAATCATGTGGGCATTTGATGCTTTGCAGTGTTATTGAGATGCATTTATATGTTCCCCAACAGCATGTTTGCCTTGCTATTACAAAATGCTAGGTAGTAAAATGCTAAATGTACCCAATAGTTTGAAATTACATAAGAATTATGTTTTAACAAAGATTGCCTGAATTACACATTAAATTCGCTTTGTAAATTTCTTAGTAATGCTTAGTACTGCTACCATGTTTTCTCATATAAGATGTCTTGTCCTTGTGTTTTCCTGGCCCAAATAGTTTTGTCCTCCCTTTTGGAGCACCAGAACATCTACCCCTCACAACCCCGCCCACCTCCACCAATTAGGCGACAGGAGACATATCCTCCATCCACTGAGGTCTCCCTCCAGGGAAGACCCCAGCACCAACCCACCCCCGCCAGTGTCAAGACACACTTCAGGAACTTAGCCTTCAAAGTCTCCCGGAACAAGCTCATCAACAGTACCCCTCCACCTTCCCTGATACCACCGACCTTGAAAACCTACACCCCTTGTCCAAAGAAGGCTACAGACCACAGTGTATCTGGCTGCCCCGTGGCACAAAAAGCCCAGGAGGACATGAGCTCCACCAAGGAAAGCAACAGAGAGTCTGAGGGTCCCAGGTGGCGGGCCCACCTCCCCTCCATTGGCCCGAGACAGCCGCTGAAGCGGGGAAGCCTGTCGTTCCGGCACACCCCTCCATCCGTAGAGTCATCGCACTTCCGTAGGCGGATGACGCTCAGCCCGACACATACTCTGTGCTGAAACAAAGCCCAGCAAAGCAGGGGGTAGTTAACCAACAAAGTCAGTTTTCACAGCAACCATCATGGATCCTTGCCTCTGCTTTCCAATTCTCCACTTTAATTCTGTACCATAGAATGCACCAGTACCCACAACCAGCCTTAGAGCTACCTGCAGCAGGCACTTTAGCCATTAGGATGATTGCCTTATAGCCTAAGTACTGCATGTCCGAGTTTTCATGGGAGTCTAAATAAGCAAGGTGTTTAATCTTTAGTCTTTTCTCTACTTTTTCTGACCCACTTTGAATTGGTGTGCTATGATACCTGATATGAAATACTTTGTCAATATTGTCTGCAATTGAAAGAAATGAATCGTATGAATCGCTTTTGTATTAGGCTATTAAGGGCCCCCTAAAGGTTTTCAGTCCATATGGGTAATTGTATTACTGTTATTTGTTTATGAATAGGTTCCTTGCCTTCACAGAAATGACTTAATCCAAAAAGGTTTCAGACTGCACTAGGAGAGAGGTTTGGTCTGTGTAACCTCAGCCAGTGGATGGATGCCTTACTGGCAAAACATTTTCCCTACAGTGTGCATGGTGATGTGGCTAAGGGACAGGAAGCAAAGACCAAAAGCACCGTCCGTTAAGCCTAGAAACCGAGGATTTGGACACCAGCAATGAAATAGTAGTGGAAAATATTACCAGTTTAGCGAAATGGAAAAAATCATACAGTACCTGTTGGAAAAAAAAAAAACATGCACATTTTATCAAGTGAGCCATAAACACGCTTTCACAAATAGCCACACCTGTGATTTGTGTACTCCTAACTTTTCCACAGATGAATGTTGTTTCATTTCTGGAATGCGCTGACTAAGGAGAGAAAAACTATGACAACTTGTAATATGTTTATGAAATACCAACCAATGCTGCTTGGATCCTTCTGCTTATACATTGTAGTCCACCAGTTTCTTCCTTGGACTTGTAAGTCCTGTATGCAAACCTCTGTCTATGATTTTTGAAGAACTTGAACACATCACTACAGCAGTAAAGACACATCAGTAATACATAAGGGACGCTGAAAATTTCTGCCATGTCCCTGTTAAGAGGAGAATGTACCGAAATGCACACTTGTATGTTTTGTGAGCTCCAGATTAGAATGAGAATATGAGTAGGCTCCTTGCAATCACAGAAATAACTTCATCTAAAAAGGTTTCAGACTTACAGTGGCCGAGAATTCAGACAACACAACACATTAACAGACACTCTGCAATTACACCGAACGACAATGGAAGTATTTCCAGAGGACGCTTGATGAACGCATCTTTACGTGCTTGTTTTTTGCAACACGTGACGTTATTGAAGTCGGCTAGCTATCAGTCGGTGGTAAATTAACTAAAATCCAATAAATGAGACACCCAGGGTGCAAGGTGGCATCTTCACCCGGCACCACCCCAAGGCTGTAGAGAAATTAGGGGGCTGAGAGAAGCTTCTAGAAACAGGAGAGGTATAAAGGGCCTGTCCTCCCTCCTCAGGCTGGAACTTGTCCCAGAGACAGAGGAGGATCTGCTGTGTTGGTACTTCACCTCATTGTTGTAGAGAAATTAGGAGACTGAGAGAAGCTTTTGGAAACAGGAGAGGTATACAGGGCCTGTCCTCCCTCCTCAGGTGGGAGCTCCCCTCCTCACCAGTACATCAACTTTACCAACCGATGGGTGAACATTCTTGACAGATTGTACACAAACAGGAAAGGGACATGCACTGCCTGGCCAAAAATAAAGTCACCGTTTCAATTTAAATAAGCAAATTAAGTACTTAAGAGCTAAAGCTCTGGTCTAAGCTCAGGAAAGTTATGCACCAATAAAATTAAATCAACTGAGTGCCTGAATCTACTGAATGACCAGGTTATCCCATCAATGGATTTTTTCTTTCCTGACAGCATGGGCATATTCTAGGACAAAAATGCTAAAATTCTTTGAGCTCAAATTGTAAAAGAGTGGTTCAGGGAGCATGAAGAATCATTTGCACACATGAACTGGCCACCACAGAGTCCTGACCTTAACCCCATTGAATGTCTTAGGGATGTGGTAGAGAAGACTTTATGGAATGGTTTGACTCTCCTGTTGTCAATACAAAGTTCGATGAAGAATGAATGAAAATCTAGGATGAAGAAAATGTTGATACATTGCATAAGCTCATCCAAACAATGCCATGACGAATGCTCCTTAATCAAAGCTAAAGATGGTCAAATGAAAGACTGAAGTATGTGACTTTTTTTTGGTCAGGCACTGTATAAAGCCACCCCTTGCCCCCACCTCGGTCTCTCTGACCATATCTCCATTTTGCTAGTCTCTGCATATCGCCCTGTGGTTCAGTCCAGGAAGCCAATACAAAAGACCACCACAGTGTGGCCTACTGATGCTGCTCCTATGCTTCAAGACTGTTTCAAATGCACTGACTGGCAGATGTTCAGTGAAGAGGCAACAAGTGAGGGATATGTGGACCTGGAGGAGTATGCACTAACAGTCAAGTTATCTCAGCAAAGTGCATTGAGGATGTTACTGCCACCAGAAAAATCGGCATACACTACAACCAGAAACCCTGGTTGAATGCAGAGGACCGTTCACTACTGAAAGCTTGGAACTCTGCTTTCAGGTCTGAAGATGCAGCTGCACTCAGGGCAGCAAGAAGGAAATTGGTGGTGGGAATAAAGAAGGCAAAAAAAAACTACGCTCTCAAAATTCAGGGTCATTTTTCTACCAAAGACCCCAGGAGCATGTGAATAGACATCAAGAGCATCGCAGACTAAAACAACAAAGAGGCAGAGTGCCCCACTGACTCGTCTCTACCTGATGCTCTAAATACCTTCTACGTCAGTTTTGAGAAATCAAACACCTCTTCCACCACCAGACTGAACCCCCCTATGAGATGAACTGCCCCTCAGCGTGTCAGCAGCAGATGTAAGGAAGTCCTTGTTGAAGGTTAACTCCCATAAAGCTGCAGGCCCAGATAAGATCCCCGGCAGGGCCTTGAAGAACTGCGCTCACCAGCTAACAGAGGTGCTGACAGATATTTTTAACACCTCACTGTCCCAGGCATCTGTACCAACATGCCTTAAGACCTCTATTATCATTCCAATCCCTAAGAGCTCCACAGTGTCTTGCTTGAATCACTACCGTCTGGTGGCTCTCACGCCTATAATCACAACGTGCTTTGAGAGGTTGGTAATGGCAGAGATAAAAAAGACAATCAACATAACAGTGGACCCTCAGCAATATGCGTATAGTAAGAACCGCTCCACTACTGAAGCCATTTGTTCTATGGTTCATCTGGCTCTCACTCACCTGGAGAAGAAGGACTCTTACATCAGATTACTCTTCCTGGACTTCAGCTCCGCCTTTAACACCATCATTCCCCAAATGCTGGTGAGCAAACTGTCACTACTTGGACTTAACTCCGCACTTTGCAACTAGATTTTGTACTTTCTAACAAACACGCCCCAGTCTGTTATAATCTACAGAATCACATCTTCTACCATCATTCTCAACACCAGATCCCCCCGTGGATGCGTCCTGAGCCCCCTACTGTATACTCTCCTGACCTATGACTGCATATCTCACTATCCAAACAACCACATAGTGAAATTAGCAGATGACACAGCAGTGGTAGGACTTGTCACTCATAACAACGAGTCAGCATACAGGATGGAAGTGGCTAAACTGGAGGCTTGGTGTTAGGACAACAACCTCAGCATCAATGTCAAGAAAACTAAGGAAATGATTGTGGATTTTCGGCGGACTGGCACTCTCCCTCCCCTTCCCCTCTACATCAATGGAGAAGAGGTTGAAATTATCTCCTGCGTCAAATACCTGGGGGTGCACATCACAAATGACCTCTCTTGGAGCTACAATACAGCCTGTCTTGAAAAGAAAGGCCACCAGTGCCTCTACTTCTTGAAGAGGCTGAAGCGGACTGGTCTGTGCACCTCCGTCCTCACCTCCGTTTACAGGTGTGTGGTAGAGAGCATCCTCACCTCCTGCATTACAGTGTGGTACAGCAGTTGCTCGGCCGCAGACAGGAGAGCACTGCAGCAGGTGGTTAAGTCTGCTCAACAGATCATCAACAGCAACCTACCCACCATCGGAGACGTTTACTCCAGCAGATGCAAATTCAAAGCCTCCTCCATTATGAAAGATGCCACTCATTCTGCACACAGACAGTTTGCCCCCTTCCTGTCAGGCAGGAGGTCATGCAGCATATGGTCCAGCACCACCAGACTGAGAAGCAGCTTCTTCCTGCATGCTCGTAGACTAATGAACACAACATCACTAAATCTGACTGTACACTCTGTGACTTATACTGCATTTTGCATGAGCTAAAACTATCTGCTGCTACCTCCTTACTTGCTACTAATCACAGGGCATACTGCAATAATATCTCTTTTAGATATAGTTATTTTATTCTATTTTATTGTGTTTATCTGTGGTACTTTTATCATGAAGTTTTATGGGGTTATCATGTGCACTGTTTAATCACCGGGACCTGAGTACTGAATTTTGCTCCGGCATATGGATGTTGGAATAACAATAAAAAATAAAAAGAAAGAAAAAGAAACATAAAAGAAAAGAGGCTGATCTACCATGCGGGTGCTTCCCTTAAGTGGTTTAGTAAACAATTGCTGAAGCTGTCTGCTGCTTCTTGTGTAACTTATTAAAAACAGGAAGGACAGCCCCGATGTTCTATGCTTGGCACTGATGCTCACTGGCATGCATTCCTGTGGGTTTGTCTAAATACAGCAAGCTTGACTTCCTTCACCTTTGGAACGATGCTCGTTTATAGCATTTGATTAAGTGTTCAAATTATGATGTGCAAATAGAGCATCGGGGATCTGTACTGATGAGAATGTAAACATTACAACAGTGTAAATATTGCACTGTTATTGATTGCTGAATGTCATGATTAAAGGCAGGCAGAACTGTTAAGGAGTTTGATGGCACTGGGAAAGAAGCTGTTATAGAAGCATGTTGTTTTGGTGGTTAGTGATCTAAATCTTCTGCCTTAGGAAAACAGCTTGAATAGATTATGCGCAGGATGTGAGAGGTCCTCCATAAATCTTTTGGCACGTTTAATGGTGCGCCAAGGTCTGCAATAGATGCCAGGGCAGAATTGCAGATCTTTGAAGGCTTGGTGTTGATTTGGTGGAGTCTTTTCTTGTTAAAGGATTGTGTTCCAAGGTATCAAACTGTAAGAGAGCATATCATAATGGTCTCTGATGGAGTAACAGAACTGTACAAGGAGGTGACGACTGACACCATATTTCTTCTGTTGCCTGAGGAAATTACATCACTTTCTTAACTAGCCAACAACAGCGCTCTTAATGATGCTGTGCGCTAAGCAAATCGAAGCATTACCTTCCCAGTTACACTTGCTAGAATAGGCTCTAGCCTCACGGCAGCCCTGTAATGGGCAAGCTTTGATTGAACATGGCTGGATCCAACATGCATTAGAAATAGTTTGTTTACTCTCTCTCTAGATCTCCATTACCAATCATACAAAATGTTAAAGTCCACATATGCATTTTTTCATATATACATATGCGGGGGCAGGAATTTCGATGAGACTCTCTTTACTGCTGAGCGCTATGACCCTCTCACTGACCCGTGGACACCAGTTGCCTCGATGAGGACTCGCAGATGTGGCTTGGGAGTCATCGCCTACAATGAACAAATCTACGCAGTGAATGACTCCTTTCTCACACCTGAAAATAAGTCAATTGAACTTGTATCATCTATAGACAACGGGATGTCTTTGTAGGATCAGGATCTAAGGAACCTGGTTAATCAGGTTGAAACCTTGTAAAACTTGACCTTTGGTATCTTCCAGGTGGATGGCTTTGATGGGTCCAATATGCTATGTAGCATGGAGTCTTATGACCCGACGCTGGACAGGTGGTGTTTCATGACCTCCATGGCCACTCCACACGCCAACTTTGGGATTGCGGTGGTGGACAATCGACTGTTTGTGGTAGGCGGCTTCTCTGACTTATAATGGAGTGGCCAGCAGTCACCGGACCTAAACCTTATTGAGCTGTTGTGGGAGGAGCTTGACCGAATCAAAGAATGAATGAATCATTATTTATATAACATTGTTTCAATCACAGGGTTTACAAAGTGCTTTACTGGTATTTTAAAAAGTACAGAAATAACAAAAAAAATAAATTTAGTGTAAGTCTAGAATTTAAAATAAGATTAAAAAGCATGAAAGAGTTTAAAATTTAAAAGTAAATACGGAAGAAACAAAAAAACCCAGCCACTGGGGGTGCGCAAGCCAGTGTATTCCTTAGTGCCGGTCCCAAGCCCGGATAAATGGGGAGGGTTACGTCAGGAAGGGCATCCGGTGTAAAATTTTTTGCCAGCTCTAATATGTGGCCAACAACACAGACTTCCATACCGGATCAGTCTAGGCCCCGGGTTAACAACGACCGCCACCAGTACTGTCAGCCAACAGGGTGCTGATGGAAATTGGGCTACTGTTGGCCGAAGGAGCCAAAGGAAAAGAAGAGGAGGAAGGCGTGTCCAGAGACACAAGGAGAGGAGGAAGGTAAGGAGAGTGGAAGAGAGGGAAGGAACTTTGAATGTTGGCAGTATGGCTGGTAAAGACAGAGAGCTAGCTGATATGATGGAGAGAAGGAAGGTTGATATACTGTGGGTGCAGGAAACCAGATGGAAGGGGAGTAAGGCCACGTGTATTGGAGGTGGGTTCAAATTGTTCTACCATGGTGTGGATGGGAGGAGAAATGGAGTAGGCGTTATCTTGAAGGAACAGAATGCCAAGAGTGTTTTGGAGGTGAAAAGAGTGTCAGACAGAGTGATGAGCAGGAAGCTGGAAATTGAAGGTGTGATGATGAATGTTGTTAGTGCATATGCCCCACAAGTTGGGTGTGAGATGGATGAGAAAGAAAAATTCTGGAGTGAGTTGGATGAAGTGGTGGAGAGTGTTATGGTTATTACTGCAGACAGGGACAGTGAGCAAAATGTACAAGTCATTAAACATTAAAGGAGAATTACAAAAGTCTAACTGCAAGCTTATTGCATATGCCAGCCACAAAATGGAGCCACTAGACAAAGCACTCATTGATTGTTAATATAAAGCCAGAAAATACAGAACTGAATTTGAGATAATACCATAAAATGCTTTAGCAGTACCTGGACGTGCAGCATGTCAAAAGCTAAGAATGATCAAAGGGCTGTATGGGATGGAAAGGGATCCTGACATCCTAAAGGACTTTACTGATCTTTTTCCTAGATTGGGCTGTTTATCTGGAGAACACCAGATACAGACAGACCCCACAGTCACGCTGGTTGTGCATGCTCCAAGGAAGATACCTGTAGCTATCAGAGATAATCATCGATGTCACATCATATGGAAAGAATGGGTGTCATGACAAAACAAACTGAACCAACTGAATGGGCAACAACACAGAAATGTGGGGTCTGTGGCTGTCAGGTGCATGAGCAATCCAGTATACCATAACAGTTGTAGCACAAAATACGTATTCGTATGGACCCGAGAGATTTAAACCAAGCCATTTAACCAGAGCACTACGCAACGCTCACAGTGGGACAGATTGTATCCTGCATGCCAAATGCAAAGTACTTTTCAGTTCTCAATGCCAATCACGGATTTTGGCAAATCATATGGGATAAAGAAAGCTCCAAGTTATGTACTTTGAATACCCCAATGGGACCCTATCGCTTCTTGTGATTACCCTTTGGAATTTCCTCAGCATCAGAAGTATTTAAGATGTCAGTGACACAAAGGATAGAAGGCTTGGAAGGGGTTGTTAAAATAGATGTCCTACCGGTGTGCAGAGATTCATGATTAGAGACTGGTAAACGTGTTGAAGAAAGCATGCTCAAATTTGCTTGTCTAAAACCTGCACACTACCCACAAACCAACCACATGATGACTGAGCCAAAGACTTTGAAACAGCAGGTATTTGTTTATCATTTTGTGAAGAATGCACCAAAATCTATTTGGAATTCTTAAAACATTTCAAAATGAACCTAGTTCATTAAAACATTCCACCCTCAAACCACATCAAGTCTTACACAGGACTGGTGTACATCTTGGACAACCTAATGCAATCAAAATACAAATATTTTTGTGAGCATTTCTAATCCAAACTTGGGTCTTTTTATGGTGTCAGAGAAAATAAAAGCTTTACAGCTGAAAAACAATTAGGAACCCTGTGTCTCCACAGTGTCATAATACTTCTTGGTGAAATGAGCTAAACTGCAGGTAGCCTGCAGCTCCCAGTTATTCTAAATTATTTTCTTTCATGGGAAACAAAACCAGAGGTTGATGCAATCAACAAAACCCCTGTAACTGTCGTATAGAGATGGAAGTAAAGGAGAAAATGCTCAGATGTTTACTTTCTATACAATATACTGTACCAGTAACATATGTTAAACTGCGCTTGAAGCTTTTAAAAGCTTAAATATCTTTGGAACTGTTTTTTTTTACTCAATGGTATTCATGACTACCACAGGAAGATAAAGAGCATGTTCAAATTATGAGCACAAGAAGTATTTAACAAAAAAGAAATTTTCCATGTCATGGAAGTTTGCACAAGGGACTACTCAGCTTTACATGTTAGCTGATGATACCATTCTCAACACAGAACTGCATATGCTAAAATACAACATTTAATTTTAGCACATCCAATTATTGGAGAACAAAACTGCGGTCAAAGCGAATGAGATCTTGAAGAAGTTGCTGTCACAGTTCATCACTTGCCTTCTGTCAGAGCTCTGTACAAAGTCAGATTCTGGTCTTAAAACCACACCTTGTTTCCATGGGAATCAAGGCTGTCACACGTTGGACAAACATCCCCCCTCATGAATGTTACACTATAAATACAAAAACATTAATGTCTATTTGCAAGCAGGATTATTACATTTGAAAACGCGTTTGTGAAAAGTACTCCGAAGTGCTCCACTTCAGTAATACGGGTTAGTAATGTAAGAATTTCAGATAAAAATTCAGGTAAATGTCCTTGAAAATATAGCAAACACATCAGACAAGAAAAAAAAAAAATGACAAGAAAAATACAATATCATCAAGTAAAAAATAATGTCCCATTCTGCTGTATAAACTTTGTCAACAGCACATCATTTTCAGTTTTCCAGTGTGTACCTGAACACCCACCCTAACTACTCATTAAGGCCTGGAATCCACTGCGGTACAGATGGTCCGACAGACCCCTGTGATGGCCGCCTGGGTCACGTCGCGTTTCTTCAGCCCCCGCTGTTTGAGCCCGGCCACAAGGCGAACATGAGACAGGAAGAGGTCCGGCAGCTGTGCGCCACCCCATAGCTCCTGGACATACAGCGACATCAGCAACAGGCTGGGCCCTGGGCAGGAGAAAATGCAGGTTAGCCATCTCCTTTACTCATGGAAGGAGTCTGGTCTCTTAAAGCATTCATTCAGGCTGGAGAATGTCAGTGTTGATGTTCCCAAACTTTACGTGTCAGGGCTAAGCCGAGGTCTAACCCATCTGAGATGCTGGAGATGTTCCTCACCTCTTTCAGCCCCAGAAGAACAGGCTGAGAGCACGGTGTTATGCAGATCCCCATCATGGACTCCCTGGACCTGAAGTAGGTGCACCATCACGTCTGTGAACAGCTGGAGGATCTCCATGCGGGTGGGGTCCTGTGAGGTGGGTGGAGGCTCACAGGTCCGGTGGTACAGCGTCAGGAGGTCGCGCTTCACTGCCTCGTCAGCGAGTGCCGCCTCCACGACTGGTTCACAGGGGAGCACAGCAGTCTGGAGCCAGTGCAGGAATCGTGACATGGAGCCGGAGTCAGCTGACCCAGCCACCAGCGACCTGAGCATCCACCTGAGGACCAACTGGGCCGTATCAGTGGTGTTGGGGTCAGCGTCCTGGAGGGCAGTCACGGCCATGTGGGTGAAGATATCCCAGAGCAGGGGAGCACAGTCCAAAAGGGAGGAGTGCTCCCCTTCCCCCATGCCCTCCTCTCCATCCTCTTCCTCAGCCTTCTGCTTCATCTGGGGGCGACCCCGCTGCAGGTGACCTTTACTTCTCCCTCTTTCCTTTACAACCGCTGTAGTGTAGAACAGATTACAGGGCGTTTCTATTCATGACATATCAAGCCAGGTTCCTAAAGTCAAGTCACACTTCAGCTCACAGCTGGCAGTGATGTCCTCACACAACTCGCAAAAAGAAACTCCTAGTCAAACTCCAATTTTTTAGGGCAATGACAAGTTAACTTTAGAAACCCTCCACAGACTGGTTTTATTTAATTTACTGCCTGAGTTACTACTTTAGAATTTTTTCTGTAAATCACAATGTAAACACTATGCATTAAAGTGGCATCCGCACAGAGAAACTACAGCTGATTGCAACGTCCTAGGAGCTTACCAAACAGTTCCTTCACCTTGCACCGTTCCAGCATTTTCTGCAGGTCGGTCAGGAGCGGTGCGTCGTGGGACAGCGAGGCCCAGCAGTGCAGCAGCATCAGGGCCATAGTGTAGGGTAGGGGCTGCCCCCGCAGAGCCACCCAACCAGCTGTGCGGCAGACACCCAGGGCCCTCTCACGGTGCCTCAGCAATGAGTCCAGCACCTCAAGGAACCGCAACAGCTGTGAGACCTTTACGCCACAGCTAGAGGGGTTTTTAAGAAAAACCACAGATTAAACAGGAACACGCAGCCCCAGACTGGATGCTGTTCATCTTGGGAAGAAATCAACTTCAAGAATACCTGTCAGAAAATGTGGGGGCAGTCTTGGAAAGGTAGCCGGATGATCTGCTGATAAATTCCACCCAATTTGCAAACCTTTATACATACATATTGGTGTAGGTATGCCTCCCCACATAATCCACTGACAGAAAATCTCCTGCTTGCTAACTATCACACTTCCTATCCCACCCCCATTTAGGCGGGAGCTTGTATACCCAGGCAAGAATGGACTCATTTGAAAATCTGGAAAAGAGTGGCTTCAAATGAGAACAAAGACCCTTCCTGAGGAAGAAATCCCACAGCCACACCTTGATTTACAAAACACAGTTCCTGCAATAAATCCGTGTGTAAGAATAACATCAAACAGAACACCATTCTTAATACTTATCCGTGGGGAGTTAAGGATATAATCCAAACTGGACTAATCACAAGTTGACACCAAAAGCACTCTACAACCTACAGAACCATTAAGAACAATTTTCCAAGTCTGTAACGAACCTCATTATTGTCTAATCAAACAACTGGTGCACAGTTATAATATGGAACAGCTATTGCCATTTGATGTTCAAAGTAGTTAAAAATGTTTAATTCTAGATTTGGAGCATTAAAGGCCAGGAAGTTTGAAGGGGTTTGAAGTTTGAAGGTTCTTTTACAAATTTGTCCAAATCCATACACCAAGCATTCGTAGAACAAGCTATGAGGCATTTTACATGGAAACAGCACTACCATTTCCCACAAGGTTCTACAAAGTGTGGTATAACAACAGAACTAAAGTGTATCGTTGAGGCAGCTCTTACGGTAAATGCTTGACCATCGCCAACGTGACACAGAGGAACTCGCTGATAAGTGGGAGTGGCAGGCACTTGGCCGACTCCGGCTGACCATCTCTGGGAACTGGACTCTCCTTAGTTCCCAGGTTGGTGAACCACAACCTGTGGACCAGGTTGATCACCACACACAGCAGCTGCCTGTTTAGGTACCTGGGAAAGGGGAATGGTGAAGGAAGGGTTGTTGAGTCAACTCAATGGTGGAGCACTAAGATAAGCTAATGGTCTGAACAGCACTAATAAAAATACATCCAGCTACATAAATCCATAAAACAACAACAGGCTTACTGATATGTGACAGCTCTAGGTGGTTATGTCTCCGGGGAACGTCAAATTAAACATATATAGTGGTACCTACCTTCTCTCGACTACCTGTAGAATCCATGTGAGAAGGCCGTGGACCTTGATGAGCTCGTAGGCGGCTTTAGTAACACGAGCTGCCTGCTGGAGCACATCCAGGATCAGGGCCTATGGAGGGACGTACTGGTCAGCGTTCAAGTGAGCAAGATATCCAAAGGCCATGCCTGAGCACATCTCAGTCTCTCTGCTGGCTTTCACTCAGTCAGAGATGTGTTTCAATATTTAAATAAAAAAAAACTTTTTAAAAGGTTAATTCAAGCCCCCAATCTTCACAGTATAGTTTGTAAACTAAAGCTGGGGTTGCACTACACAATTTTTACCCCGATTTTAGCTCCGATTCACAATTGTGATGAGTGTGCATCAGTCAGTTCTAGTCGGTCAACTTTCGGACAGTCTGAGTTATTAGCTGATGCAGACAAACGCATAGTGTATGACAGACACAGGCTCTAGTCTCAGACCACCTGATGGTGGATCAGATGATTTGTAGTATTTCGAACTTCTGAATTTCACAACTGGAGATGGAGCAAATTTGTCAGTGAATATGGTTCAGTGATTCCAGTCTCAATTGATTATGTCAGTGACTGGGGTGTGTGACTAAGACTCAAAATATAATGACAGACAAAATAATCCAGATACGGATGTAATTGGAAAGTTGCTCAGAATCACACAGCCCTTCCAACGATATGCGAATGGTGCTGGTGTGGAAAAAGTACGAGTGACTTATTGCCTTTGGAGTGGAAATGCGACTACACGTCATTGTAACATTTCTCCAAAGGCAGACATACCTTCTGCCTAATAAACACTTCTCGAGGAGCTCATCTCCTCTTCACTCAATAGTCGTTTCTTGTGAGAAACCTCATGTTGCTAAAGTTTTCCACATTCGGTAGAATTCAGTCGTGTTGTGTGTAACCCCCCCCACTCATGAGGTGTGAGATCCCAATGCATAAAAAATCTGTGCAGATCAGTATGTGTAAACCACCCCTTTCCATAATCTTGTAAAATTTGCATATCATCATTTGCAACAATGAACAGGGAAACAAATGGTCTATTATCGGCATTTGGATGGGATTCTACCTTGTGCCAGTTAGCTCCTATTTTCTTGTTTGCGGTGGCGAGAGGGTGGGAGTGTGGGTGGGCTGCGTACCTGGGTAGATTCCTCACATAGAGGGCTGGCACAGAAGCCCAGCAGAACCTGGAAGATGCCTTGTTGATCACACAGCTGGTAGCAGTGCCTGTCCTTCAGACCTTCCCGCAGAACACCCAAGATCCACTCCCTCTCCAGTTTATGCTGAAATGTAGAGAACCGGCTCCTTTCACTGAGGGAGTACAAGAACCACCTGGGGCATGGGCAAAACTCACCCATGACAAGCAGGACAACAGAACAGCACCTGTATTACGTTAAAATATGAGCTGCAACCAGTGCCTGAATAACAAGGTTACTCATCCATTAACAAGACGACACAAGTTAATTAATGTCATGGTGGGTCATTTGTTAAGTTGTATTTGACTGAAAGCATCATAAGTCAACAGTGAGGCAAAGTATTTTCCCAGCTCTTTCAAGACTAAAGTAACTTCAAATGATCAGATTTAAATTAAACGCTTAACCAAAATAATTAGCTGTTAACTAGTTTTTGGCCAGGTGAACATACATGTTTAATGACTTTAAGTAATAGGACTCTAAAATTATGACGACAAACACGACAAAAACATTACAAAGGTGACAACTTGAGGAATTAGATGTTATTCTCGGGTTAAGGAATGCTGCAGTGTGATTAAGGCAAGGCTGCAGGGTTGTGGGTTTATGCATTCTTTCTAGTTTCACACACCTTTCTTCCGGGTACTCTGGTTTCCAACCACATACAGTTTAGGTGAACTGGTGTCTAAAATGCTCCGTATCTGTGTGGGCTTCCGCATTTTGTTTGCGTGTCCCGAGCTTCCAGGGAAAAGCTACTGGGTTATCATAGCTCGGTACTAGATAAGAAGTTTTGCGGAAGTAAGAATGAATCAACGAATGAACTGAATTCTTTCAGGCCAAGGTGACCATGACACGTTACCTCCAAATCAAAGCTGTAGAAGAACCTGAAGAACGCTGGAACTCTCTTCAGGTCCAGGTGCTGATGAGCCAGCAGGAATTTGTTGATCACCAGGTACATGTGCTCCTCTGGAAGGGACGGGAAAAGTATGATCACGTGCTTGTACTGTTTGCCCATGCCTAGGGGGTGGGGAGGTGTCAGCCACCACGACACCCACCAGGTTTCAGCATCTGCTGAGCAACCTTGCCGATGTACGTCGCCAGCAGGAAGGGTACCCGGAGGTTCTCCTGCCAGATACCATTCCTCACAGTGTCCATCAGGTACAGCAGCTGGGACGGAACCACACATGAGAACAGTTAGTCCACACAGCTACACATTAACCAATTGGTAAAACTAAACACACAAAACTTGCATGTTACAAAATTATACTGAACTATATACATAACTGAAAATGCACTGGAAATTCTTCTGATTAAAAAAAAAAAAAAAATCCATGCATAAATCTCATTTCTTACTTGTGGGGACTGTGAAATCATACATCTAGATGTCACTGCTGCACAGAAAGTTTTCCTGCATATAAGTTTACATCAGCAACGGCGCCCAGCGAGACACTCTGAGTTTGTCTCCTTCGGGGAGACCCATCCTTACCTGTCTCTTCTCTGCAAAGCGGGCTGCCTCCAGGTGGTGGTAGAAGGAGCCCAGGACTTGGTAGGCGGCGGCTCGGACCTTGGGGTCATAGCTGCTCAGAGCTGCCACTGTGACCCCCAGGGCGTGGCTGGACACAAACTTGTGACAGTTCACCACAGATTCTGGAAAGGGAGGGTGACAGAGAAGGCTTTTCAACGTCCAAAACCATTGAACGAATACCCAGATTCAAAGACGGGCAAGCACTGGGTATGAGTCAGGGAACACAAAGGACAGGACATCGGGCTATCATTTTGATCGATTCACCAAACCGCATAAATTTTTACCACCAGAAGGTAACCCACAGAGAGAATATTCAAACCACTGACACACACAGCAGAAATCGAACCCACAACCCTAACTGTGTGAGGCTACAACGCTCACCACTGGGCCACCACACTCCCCTTCACTGAAGGGTATGTCAGAAATGTTACGCAACTCTGATCCACAAAGGCAGACAGAGAGAACAAATTCCAGTTAGACCTCTATATTCCCCTTGATCCAGCAACTGGAGATGACAATCCATAAATAATTTTAAATAATTAAGTGCTGAGGGTAAAATTAGCACTGAGGAAAATTCTGCAGGAGTCTAGCTTTTGAGGAACAGGTAGACAGACAGACAGACAGACAGACGCCGTAAAGGAGGCTGCAGCTAAAGGTTTCATTATGGAAAGGAAGGCATAGCCAGAGGAATACCTGGCTTCAACAGAACACTGAAGAGGGGCAACAAGAAACAGGGGTCGTACAGCGTCGCCAGGTCGCACACTCCCTCCTCGCGGTAAATCAGCTCCTTGGCCTCCTGCAGGGGGGAGAAGCAAACAAACCATTAGGGTACCTCTCAGCTGGGTCACATGGAAAAGGGGACCGAGGGGAGGCGACTTGCAGAGGGTTGGTGAGTTACGAGTCTGTTTCTAACTGGAGGGGGGGAGCTACCGTGGGAATGATGCGTCGATGCTGGGGGAAACGGGCCATGGTGCTCAGCATCCTGTCAGGCTCCAGCAAGGCCAGCAGGTCCTCTCCAGTGGGCTGCTGCCACAGGGAAAGCCCTAGGCTCTTACGGGCCTTGCGGTGCTCTACAGCTGCAGGACCCCAAAGCAGGGACCTGAGTTGGGGGGGGGGGGTGCAAGAAACAGAATGTGATATACTGACAGACGAATGATGATCTAATTTTTTTAATCAACACACTGCAAGCAGTGTCTGATTATGTGCACTGTTTGCTAAACCACATTAGCAACACAAACTAAAAGGTCAGCTGACTTACTGAGACTCAGCCAGGATCACGTTGTTCTTCTCATACTCCTGCAGTAGCAGAAAGAGCTTCTGATCTGGCCAACAACAGAAAGATGGAGGGTTTAACTGCTGTGTCTCCACCCAATGTTGACCGTTCCCTCCTTTTCACCCGTGTCGCCTTACCTGTGGGACTCAGCGTGGCTCCGTAGGCTCCAAGCAGGACCACGAAGTGACTGCTGTGGCAGACGGACGGACACCTCCGGACCAGGGTGAGGAGGAGAGACACCAGCAACCCTGCAAGGTGTGGTTGGTGTCCGGTGAGAACTTGCAATTAATCCCCGAGGCTAAATCTCAAGCTCAAAAATGTTTTAAAGCAACACGCAGCTTTTTAAACAAACAAACAAATAAATAGGGAAAGTAAAACAAATGTGTGATGTCAGTCTGCAGGATGAGGAAGGAGGATGCTGTGATGAGTCCTGCAGAGAGCCTGCCACTCTACCTTTTGAAGAAGACTCGTCCAACATGGACGGCAGGAAAAGAGAATGGCTGGTGATCATCATGTGCATTGTGGGTAAAGCCAACACGTCCTTGGGCACATCGCAGGAATCGTACACCTGTTCTATCAAGCTGTTCAGGGAGTCCAGGTAGTTTGAGTCCCTGTACCGGTGCCTAGATGGGGGTGATGATTACCGACACTCAATGACAGACTCACAACACAACCAGGTGAGGCTGGTAGACACGCTATTACTTAAGATTCTCACATCACTCACTTCAACCCGGCCTTGATGAAACTGTTCCACTCAGATGGGACGACCTGTTCTGCTGAGGTCTGTTTAAAGAGCATCCATTGCACATATCGATTACTACTCATTTGTCTGGTAACTTTCATTATCAATCACAGCTAATTTAACTGTTAACATCACTCGATGCTGATTCTGTCATTCACCAAGGAAACCACCATTAAGCACAACAGACGTAGACAATGGAGGGGGGGCGACAGAAGCACACCAGCAGTCCCCGCACTCTCCGCAGCATGGCCGCCTCCTCCCCATCCTGCTCTCCCACCGGCTCCTTGATGCTCCTGAACTTCACACTCAGCCACCGGAGGGCAGAAGAGAGCAGGGCCTTCCTCCAGCAGGCCAGCTTCTCTGGTGAGCCAGCCAGCACGTCGCTGATGGAGCTCACTAGCTGCCACCTGGTAAAGAAAGAAAAGGTGGCAGAGTACTGGGTACAGAGTAATGGAACAGAAAGATAACATGAGATGCACAAAGTCTGCCTTAATCCACTTTCTTCTGTAAACCTGGAATTGACACAATTCCTTATTTGGACTGTAAGGCTGTTCTGACAGAAAAAGAAAAAAAAACTCTGCTGGCCTATATTTGACTCAATTGTGAGTAGGCTGACAGCAAAAAGCAGGCAAACAAAAAGGTCAAGAAAAGCAAAGGCAGCATGACGGCTCAACTGGGAGCAGTACAGAGACAGATCCAGGGCTGGGGTCTGAATCCCATCTCCACTGCGTGTGTGAAGGCTGCATGTTCCCCCTGTATATGGCTGTTTCCTCTTACAGTCTGAAGTCTGCAGGAGTGAGCCCAGTGATGCACTGGCACCCTATCGAAGGTGTACCGATGCCTTACAGACTATTCTGCCTGGGAAAGGGTCCAAATCCCTCTGAGATCCCAATAGTCCGACCCCAATGAGCAGTTTAAGGATGGATGTAAGGACAAAGAAAGCATCCAAAGAAATCAACAAAGCTAATGTGAGCTGTATTCGTCAAGATCCTCACTGGTCATGGACACGACGGGTGAGAAAGGCAGGGTTGGTGTTCACCTTTCACATGCCTCTCCTTGCTCCAGGAGCTCAGGCAGACCATGGATGAGGTCAGCAAGCTCTGGCTCTGTCGCAGTCAGTTTGATGAGGCTGTGGAGAACCTGTACGTGGGCAGGCAGGGAGTCGCAAGCATCGCGGGAGAGCACAGATTCAATGAGCCCCGGCAGCATAGCAGCCTTCAGGGCCTTGAGCACAGCGTTTTGTACTGTGAAGCAGAAGGAATAAGACAGTGATTGTGAGAAACAGGGGAACTCTCCTCCACCCTGCATGAACATAGCACACTGCTCCTTCAAAGTACGTGTGCATAGAGGCCTGCAGGGGGCAAAGCATTTAAGGAGTGTTTGAGTAAATGCCACATAAGCATTAAATTGATAAAGACAAATTATAAAATAGTAATATGAAGGCAGAAACTACATTTGCAACTGGAAGGTGAAGACAGAATGTATTCTCAGTTCTGGAAGAAGCCCACCTCCTTTGGGTCTGGACGGGTCATCAGTGGTCGCAGCAGTCAGGTAGACGTCGAGGAGTGGGAGGTAGTTCTCCAGGCTTTTGCCAACCCTCCCAAGGTTGGCCGGCTCCAGGCACCACAGTTCAAATTGCAGCCGGTGGGTAGCACAGCCGCGCAGCAGCTGTGCTGCGACAGTGAGCCTGGCCGAGTCGCCCCAACCCAGGCAGCGCGGCAGGAAGTCGGCCGGAAGCAAAGCGGCCGCCTGAGGCTCCCTGCGCAGCGCCCCCTGCAGGAGATCCGCGGTGATGCCACCAGAACAGGATGCCAACAGTGAGGCCACACCACGAAGGTGGCCCTGCGACAGGAGCAGCGCACGGTCGCCAGGTCCTTCTGAAAGGACTCTGATGACGGCCTGCCCATAGGCACTAAGCTCTACCCACTCGCCCTTGCCAGCCACCAGCCTCTCTTGGGGGAGGAGTAACAGGCTGGACAGCACCTCCCTCAAGACAGCGGACTCCATGTATCCATGAAGGGCCAGGAACCCTTTTAGCGGCAATGACCCCCGTGGGCCTGGGTGCCTTGCCTCTCCGCCTAGTTCCCTCAGCAGTGCTCTCTGGACTGCCTGCAGGTACCCTGCGATCAGGTCCAGGGAACCCAGCTTCCTGAGAGCCGGGCCAGAGTGCTCCAGCAAGGCCAGAACGCCCTCGGTGATCTGTCTGCAAACCAGTCTGACTTGGACTGGGCTGAGTCCGTGGGCCGGCAGGCTGCCCAGCTCCAGGGCCAGGAACCAGGACTGAAGCGTGGGGTGTTTAAAGATGGACTGTAACAAGGACAACAGGACCTACGGACACACAGGCAACATCTGCCTATTCAATTACAGTACTGCTAACATTACCATCGCAAGGTTTATTTTCTCATACATGTTAGTCGGAAAGTAACATCTATATAGAATTAAAATTACCTTACAAAAACGAACGATTAGCGTACTGATCAATAAAAACGTAAATGATTTTTGAATTCTCCTTAAACACAGCATCCACACACAATCAGATGCCGCCATACTTCTATTACCAGCCTTACACACCCGGTCCTTGTCGACTTTCACCACAGTGGCTTCGTCCATCTCCACGAACAGGTCCGACTCCCCTGGGGCCCCGGCGGCTTCAGGCTCCGGCGTGTCCTCCGTGGCCTGCAGCCTCTTCACCAGAGCACCCAGCACCTTCATGAGGAAGCCTAGCACAGCATCTCTGGGGTTCTGTGAACCAAACGATCAGTCTGAGTCGATTATACAGTTTCCCAAAACGAAAGGCAGGCAGGCCCAAAAAAACTAAAATAAAATGCAAAACAGCAGAACTTGCTGGAAAACAAGCAGCCCCCCCACAACTGGCAGCTACTTCATAGCTTTCAGGATATTAAGATTTTATTGTCATAAATAGATACTACAGTATCATAAAGTTCTTACTTGCTGGCTTCAAGTAGACCAAACTTGCCAATAAAAACAAAACAATAAGAGGTGACAGCAAAAGAATAAATGAGAAATTCATAAACAGCATATACAAACAGCATCACACATAAATATATATGTGCAAGAGATGCACTGGCGACAGGAGAAGGTGAAAGGAGTCTGAGTTCTTACAGTCCTACTCCAGCTTCTAGAAGGATCCCTTCTGCTAGATGGAGGCCCACGTACCGTACTGAACAACTCGAGTGAGGTCTTCAGGTAGAGCAAGACTTGCTTGCCGGCGACTGGCAATTCGGTCACCCCCAGGCCCGAGAGTGCATCCCCCAGGCTCTCCTTGAAGGAATCCTGGAGCCAGGTGTCGGACCCTTGGCAGTACACCGCCTTCATCATCTCCCCAAAGGTACCGTCAGGAGTCTTTTCAGAGGAAAGGGGGGCCTCTACATTCTGAAACTGGGATGAAGCAGGATAAAATTATATATAATTATATAAAACCCTACAAGGACCTTCCAGGGAGGCAAACAGAGGCACTATTTGTCACTGAATGGACAAGGAAGTGTCCACATGCCACTTAAACTTGAAGGTAGCTCTGTGGGGTGTACCACAATGTGGGTTTGCTGGCTCTGCGAGGTCTCTGAGTTTTGGACACTACGAGTAGTAGCTCACAGCTGCAGTGCTATTTGGCACTGATGAGTTTGTTAACCCGGCTTAATCAGATTAACAAACAGGAAGCGGCAGCAATACCAGCTTTTCTTTAGCCTGGGCTGGAAGCCAGCGGCTGTAGTAGCTGTAGAACCCAGCTGCGGATGGGTGGGGGGTTCCCGATTGTTCCAGCTCCTTGTCATACTGCTGCAGGGCCAGGCAAAGTGGCAGGGGGTCTCTCTGACTGTGGAGCACGTCGGAGAGGACGGCGGCCAAATACTCAAACACCGCATCTAGGGGGGAGATGAGGGATGAGTGGGGGTAGGTCACTCTGCCCCGATCTGGTTCCCAATAACCCGAGCATGGCGCCAGCACCACAACTTGCTCATGGTTTGATCAGACAATCCCGATTTACCCATGAGACACACCTCTTTCTTCTGTAGAGGCTACAGAGAGGTTGTTCCTGGTCTCCAGGGTGACAGGCACCAATGCACTGAAGGGAAACGTTTGCAGGATGATGTCATCACTGAGGGACGGCCCCATCTGTTCCACCTCACCCTCACCACCTTCCAGGATCACGTCCATCATGTCCAGAGCATCTGAAACACACATCAGTCACAGACACGTCAGGCACACGGGGGTTGGCAGCTAATACAGACAGGGCCGCTGGCGGAGGGGCTCACCGTCGATGTGTGAGATGGGGATGCTGGCAGCGTCACCCTCGTGACTGCCCAGGCTGGTCTGCAGGTAGGCCGCATCCTGCACCACACTCGCTGCCCGGTCCGTGTAGGTGTATGGGTTGGACATGAGTCTCAGCAGCGCCTGGGAACCACAAGCAGGCCAGAGGCACCTGTCAGAGCGGCACGAAGATGTATACTGTACACACACACACACACACACACACACACACACACACACACACCAAAAGCACTAACCCCACCACCAGCAGGGACTCACAGTCTCCAAAAAGCGCACACCAGCTTCCTGCCACGCCTGTGGTAGCCGGTCCAGATGGTCCAACCACAGCTCCAGCTCTGTCCAGGTGAACTCAAACACTCCACTGTCTCTCAGCACCTGACCCACAAAATGAGAATGTGAGAACTGAGTGGGGGTCAGCAAGAGCAGCCCAGAGTCAGGGACAAATAGAACTTCTGCTGCTGGACCTTTGAACATGGCTGCTAATCAAATTAACTGTAGTAAAAAAGTCCAGTTTTATAAAACAGTGTGCAAACAAGCCTGTCTAGGTAAAAGACTTACCTTCAGGACCAGCATCCTGGTAGAGTTTTTCAGATGACCGACACCGCTGTTTACAAACATCTTGAGCAACAGGTAGAACACAGATTTCTCACCAACAGCCTTTCCGGCATCCAAAACATTCTGCAGAGGCAGAAGGTTGTGGGGTCAGTGTTGACAGACACACTCTGGGCAAAACAGAAAGCCTCCCCCAAACCACCACACTGCTTTACGCGGCTCACTTGAACTTGGAACCAAGAGAACTTGTTGGCGGGTAAGTCCAGAGCAAGCTGGAGAATCTGGTGCTGCAGAACCGGTGGAACTTGCTCCTTCATTCCCTTCTCCAACATGAGGCCTGCAGACCAAACGAGGGCCTTCTTACTTAGCTGATTCCTCAAACAGCCTCTGCACCCGAGTGCACCGGCCCTTCTCTTAACCCCAGAGTTTCTCTGTACCTTTCAGAAGCTTGCTGAAGTCGAAGGAGCTCTGGCTAATGAGGTAAGGCACCACCTTTTGATACAGGCACAGGACACGGAGGATGAGGGCCTTCAGCACGATGACCTCAGTGTCATCGGAGCCTGGAGAACACAGCCACACGGAATGCTGATTCAGCTCAACTGAAGTTCAGCAAAATATCATCGAAACCTTTTAGGAGTAGAGGGAATGAGGTTACCATGTCCCAGAAGCTCTGGGGACTGCTCTTCCCCACGTCCGTCTTGGCTTTCACTTTTCCCCACGTCTTCACCCTTCTCCATCTTTGCCAGCGACTGCCAGTTTGAAATAATGCTGTTCACATCTGGTAAGATCTGGCGGGGGAAGACATTTCAGAAGAATCGGCCTGGGTAGGTTAATCTTTCCCCACCCACTGGCATTAACCAAAGTCACCACTAGGTGTCCTAGAGGACCAGGGTCTTCGAACCCCTCTCCGATGGCTCCATCTCCCATTACCTTGCTCAGTGCTTCTCTATACAGCTGCACGAAGTCCTCCATCATGGCGGGTGTGTACAGTTCAGAGCACTGCCACACTGAGCAGTCGAGGCAGTGCTCAATATTCTTCTGGGCTCGCCTCAGTATGAAGGACACCAACGAAAGAGCCGTGTGCTTCACTATGATGTTGGCCATCTATTCAGTTGGAAAAAACAAGCAACAAAGCAAATCAAACTGGCTCTTAAGGGGTGACGGTAGGATCTTCAGCCTAGGAAACCCATGTTTCAAAATATGACTTTTCAACTGCATTATGACATACTGCAGGAACATGGAAACTGAGATCTTTGAAAACCGATTAATGGTGACAAAACGAACTGTAAATGTGACAAATGACTCCTAGTCAGCCGAGAAAACAAAACAGACAAACTTGATTTATGCACAAACAGATTTTTAGTCCTGGTCTTGGACTGTGTCTTCAGTAGATATGCCAAGGCGGGGGAGGGCGGAGGTAACCGAGACTCACATTGAGGGCCTGGGTGAAGAAGGCCTTGGTGCAGACAGGTGGCAGAGAGGTGACCATCACCATGGCAAGCAGGCGTGGCAGAGGGACGAACTCACGGGTACGGAAGGCCTTGGACACCTCAGGCTGGGCTTCATAAATCTGAGGAAGACACACATGGCAACAGAAGGACCAGAGATTGCTCATTTCCACAACAGAGGTTAGGTTATTGCTATAAATACATATAGCAAACCTCCCGGTGATTGAGCAGACTTCTGAATTCATAACCAAACGAGCACGTGTAAAACCGTACACGTGTACCATGTGTCCATTTTTATAAGAACGACTCACTTATATGTGGTTTCCCAGACCCACTCAGTTCCCAAAGTAATAGCTGTGAACACCTCAAAAACCAATACGGCTTTGCGCAACACAAAAGAATTAAACACAGAATTTACACAACAAAAAAAAAAACAACAAATGAAAAGAATGAGACGAAAAGGGCCTAACAACAGTTGTGTGTGCATTACCTTTTTGAGGAGGGTAACATTTTCTTTCCAGGCACTTCGGGCCCGCGGGGTGTAGGAGTACTGAGTCTCTTTGAAGTACCTTGACAGCACGTCTGGGTTGTCCCTGAGAACATTAACCACCAGGTCCGTCACCAGCTCATCCTCTGTGGTCTGCTTCAGGCCCACCAGAAAATGCAGGAGGACCACGTTCCCTGCCCTGCAAGGGGAGAAAAACCAAATGCCAGCCACTGAGCGCCAAAGAAGGGGGGTCGGAGAGGAAGAGGAGGTGCAACCGAAAGGAAAGTCCAGCTCACCTCCCAGCTGTCCCAAAGCTGGGGTCGTAGAAGCTGATCCCGTGTTTCCGAGAGCAGCACAAGTCGATTAGAAATTTATGGACCAGCTCTCGTACCACCTCCTTCCCATCCTCTTTGAGATTCCCAGCCACCTATAGGATGTGAATAGAAGAAAAACTGACAAACGGCTCACGACTGGTGGAGAGATTAACAGCAAAAGATAACCTTAGTGGAACCAGACCTTGCCGTTCTCCAGTCTAACATCTGCAATCCCATTCCATTTGTACAGAGATGCAATCTGAGCCAAAACAGCAGGACTGAAGAATCGAACTTTCTGGGTCTTGCTGATGGCTCTATTCCATATGACCTGCAGGAAAGGTCCAGCGAAATGAAATGTTTACTCTGTCAATAAAAACATAAGGCAGGCGTAAATAAAAGAAAACCAAGATTAAATTCTTACTTTGGTCTGTAGCGTAGATAAAATAAGGTTGATGATGGAGATCCTATCTTCCTTCAGGTCAGTGCTTAGAATGTCAGTCAGAAAATCTAACAATTGATAAAACAATAGGCATTCTGTGACTTCCATATACTCGTGGATATGTTAATAAAGGACCGCAAGCATATATTTTTTTCCCCTTTTGTACATTACCTTGCATCTCAAGGATGTGTCCAATAGTGGAACCATCTCCCGAAACCAGGAAAGATAGAGAAAACTGGATATAGGCCATTCGAACATCTGGCCGCCCCTGGGTAGAGCACACTGTATTTTCAGTTCTCTCCAACCACGAGAAACAAAATAAATAAAAGATTCACCCTACACAAGCAGCTGAGGATTTTAAATACCCAGATTTTTAACTTGAGGGATATCGAATAAGTTGCCTTTAACACTTGCTTCACTGCTAGTGGCAAAACAAGATTGAAACCTTCTGTTCCTCAGAGCATTAACTTCTTACTTTATCATAGTGAGGGTACATCACCTTGTATATTATCAGCAAATGTAATTAGAACAACCACCTTACCTTCTTATCGCGTCTGTGGGCCAGTTTAGATAAACTCTTGTTAAAGTGAAAGTGGCTGAAGACCTCTCTGGCCATGTCAGAACCCTGGGAAACCATCGAGGACAGGAGACCCAGACACTGCCGAACAAACCTGGGAAAAGCAACAGTTTGTTTCCCGATGTGTGTTTCCGTTACTGGCACCACACAGTCAAGAACAGACAGGCTGACTCCAGCACACCTGTGGTTTTCAGAATGAAGGGATGACTGAAGGAGCTTCATGTGGTTGGTGACTGTTTTTTTCACAATCGTAGTGCCCACCATGCTGAAATGAGACAGGTCGCTGGCGGTCCGCAATAAAATCACTTCCAAGCTCTGGAAGATCAGCATCAACTGGAGGCAAAGTTACCAAGGTGTGACACCAACATAGCAAATAACATCAAAAGTACCACTAATGAGGAAGCGGTTAACACAAACCTAAGCATCATATTTCCCACAGAACTTCCAGCAATTTTATCATGACCTGCTGTCTTTTTCATCACTTCTCTCATACTTCTATACTTACTTCACTCTCAAGATGTTTTTCTCCCTCCAGTAAACTGAAAATCTCAGCACACTCCATAGATATTTTTATATAACCCTCAACAACATCGTAGAGGTCCTCGCTCGGCAATTTCTTCGCTACTGACACAAACTTTTCCAGACCTGAAGGGAGAAAATATTGACAGCAGAGTACACGCATGTTACGTCACATGACTATTATAGAGGAAAACTACGATGACTATCACACTACTTACAGCAAAGATACATGGTATCTCATGACAATAAGGGACAACTCAACTCGAGAGTATCGATAATGCCGCATATCAAGTTTTAATAACGTTATTTTAATAATAATAACAGCTCACCTTTCATTGCCTTAGTGGGATCTTTCAAGATGGATTTAAAAACAGTCCCATTAAACTCTGTGTCTATCATTTTCATTTTCTTTTCTTGTGTTTCATGCTCTCCCAGTTGTATTTTTGCACGTTTCTTCGCCATTATTTTTGGTTTCAAGAGAGCGGAACACTACCTCTCTTAACCTACAGACACAAACTCCCATTCATGACGCTAACACGTGTTTTGAAAACAGGAAGTTATCCGATCAAATTTGGCGCCGTGTAACTTCATCTTCCCCCTTGCTATTAGTTCCGCATTAGTCAATAAGCTCGCACTAGTGATGGGAATTTCGGCTCTTCGTAGTGAGCCGGATCATTTGGCTCAGCTCACCAAGAAGAGCCGGCTCTTTCGGCTCCCAAACGGCTCTTTGTTTTACCACTTCTGCCTCAGCCAAATTTAGCGCTGTTTTGACCCATAATTGATATGCGTACTAAACCTTGTAATTTCCTTAATACCGTAATTTTTACATTATGGTTGGTATAAAAAGATTAAATGTAAAAACATCAAAGACTATTACACGTGTATTGAACATTTTATTTTATAAGTGGAAAATCTGTTTTTGTCTTTGATCTATCAATAACAGTCAAATAACATAAATAATAAAAATAAATATATTACAATGTGCAAAACAACAGCATCCAACTGTTTAGCTGTATCTATCAACTAACAACTACTATCAACTTTCTAAGTGTACTGTAGACCGCGCACCCCCGCCCCTCCCTACTTTTAGCCTGATGGTATGAACCTTGTCTGACTCATCACGTGATTGGTGGCACGGCACGCACGCACGCCATTAACACGACATTAAGTCTCGGTCATTGCGTGCTTGGAGTGCGTGACCGTGCTGTGGAGATATTTTGTCTTGTAATAAATAAAAAAAATAACGGCTCTCGGTCAGGAGCCGGCTCTATTGAACGGCTTGTTCGCGACCGACACATCACTAGTTCGCACCGTCTACGTATAGCATGTATCTCTCTAAGTCGGTAGGACATAGTATCTTAAATATACTTAGAACATTACGTAGAGATGTTTATAAAACAGAGCGCAAAAAATATACATAAATACATACACACTTGAAACCGCTGCATGCTTATTTCACTAACAGCTCACTGACGGTAGCTACCAATAACAATGACAATGTCCAGAAAAGTGCGAAACGTACGTAAAACATTCTTATATTTGCAAAATTGTGTTTTTTATGGCCTTATTAATAACTAGGACGAAAAACATTAACATACGAGTCCCTAGCTGTCAAGAGAAAAGTTGAAATTGGCCATTTACAGTAGCTTTAGAATCATATAATATAAAAACAAGAATTCCACTAGAGAAGTGTTTATTCAAGACTGTTATCTAGTTGAGGGGTTTCGAGGGACAGGAGCATAACCCAGCAATCTGCGCTGAATGCACATTCAGGAACCACAATCACACAAGATTTTCCAACCGCTTTCTAAAACAGTATACTTTATATTTCTGCATTTTGCCCTCACCAAATCGCTGACTGCCACACATGCAAGGCATTCAGGCCATGTCGTATCAACCAGTATATAAGGAATTAGTTTTATGTTTCCCAGTAGGAAAACGTGAATTGTATGGGGGATCTGAATGAGACACTTTAAACAACGGTCCGAACGAAGGAATCCTCAAACTCTCCATGCTTCGAAACAACATACTGTAGGTTAACGATATAAAGAAGGTGGACTGAGAGTGTTGCCGTTGGGTTAATGCCCATTTTCAAATCACCGCCAGGGGGCAACCTAGCACTGAGGTCGGGCATCACGCTCCTGCAACAGAAATAGCGGCAGAATAGCTGCATTAGCCACGAAACCGCTGTGGCGAAAGCAGCGGCCGTGAGCATGCACGTTACAAATTCTGGCAAAAAAAAAAAAAACAATACCAGGGTAGGCATCGATACAAAGTTAAGAAACTTCTCTGCACTCCAGGCTTTGTTTAAACATTGGAAAAATCACAATTACGCACTATGTTGTAGCAAAGGATGCCGTTGTGGTCATCTCGCAGTACAGTCTGCTGTCAGTTGGCTGTGACCACGGGCGTGGTCGGGAGTGGGCGTGGTCACCCTCCCAGGAGTCCTGGGCAGTGATATATGCAAATGAGCAGTAGTGGTTTTTATAGTCTTCTTGCTGTATTTCATTATAAGCGGTCTTGTTGTTACACCGTTCAAGGTCAGAACAAATGTTAAAATGTTTTGTGTGTTGCACTGTAGGTAAAACAATTGTTTGTCAGTTTGGAGAAAAAGTTTTCATTCAAAAAGGACGTCATACTGTAGGAATTCCTACGGGTTGCTGTGCGTGTTTTCAGGTGTACATGTATGTCTTTGTGGTGTTACCTGGGATTTTCACTTAAGCCAAAAGAATATTTCTTAAATCTGTGTTTATTTGATTGACACAGCACTATGCTACAATATTGCACTTAAGCACTTCTACCATGTGATGAATATTTAAAGAGTGTTGATTAAGTTTGAGCTCAAGTTCAAATGCCCTGTTTATTTAAGTCATAGTAAGTGTCGATTTATCTTAGACCCAGCATCCTTGGTGGCATCATCTTGGCAACCTTACACATGCAAAGAATTAAGGACCCTTATAGAGAGTCATTGCGGCTCAGGACACTGCATTTAGGATTTATACATGCTACCTTATCCAGCGCTTCAGCTATTAAGGACACTGGATGGCATTTAACAGTGGCTGAAAGACAGTTTTAGAAATGAAGGTTCAAATGTTGGCTTCTTGATTTAAAAATATCAGAGACTGAATGTTTAGTTTCCAGCATCTCTTGGGTGAACATTGTGTGAGAACTTGTGTAATTGTGCTGTTGAAGACAAGAGCAACACGCATTCTCAGGCATATCTAAAAAGAAAAATGATGTCACGAGTTGGACATCTAGGTGACCATGGGAGGTTGAGCAAAAAAATTTAGAATAGGACAACTACGTCCAATGTTTTTAATGTAAATAAATTTATTGTCCAGGGAAAGTGGAATGTTTTGATGTTTCTGGCTAGAGGAACACAGGGATGGTACTTTATCGTCCGTTTTCTCCATCAAACCTTATCTTTGTGTTTCTTTCTTCAGCTCCTTTACCACAGTCAGCATGCTCGCCATCCTTTGGCTTCATACCATTAGTCAACGCACTCCTCTAAAGCAGTTCCTCAGGTTCTTTCTGCTTCAAGAACATTCCACCAAGGTTATGGCCTGAGGCAGTAGTGTGTGGGACTGTTTTGTCTTAGCATAGTTACTTAATCTAAGCTTTTAGTGAGCAGGTGCCATAGGAAGACAATAGAATGAATTGTATTAACAATGATTGTGACTATTGAAAATGTGTAAAGAGTTGAATGTAGATATCACAGATTGATTCTTGTGAAGATACCTGACAGTAATCTGGTCAGGTGTAACATTTGTTTTCTTCTGGAGAATGAACATCACATTCTCAAGCTCATTTTCAGTCGCTGCTCATTCCGGTGCTCGTCAACGCATCGTTAAGCTGTCAATGGGAAATCTGGCCACAAATGTGTTTACCTTCAGCTGTGGGCTCTCACAGGAACATGCAAATTTATCCAGGGCTAAGCTGGGAGGCCCTCAACTAATCAGTTTCTCGTCCCAAAGTGTGTATCCATAGTATCTCATTCTTCCCATTTGGATGCAAAGATTTCAGGCATCTTTGTGGGAAAATCTGCATTGAGAGTAAATTTGTGCTGATTTTGTTGGACCCTCGGGCATGTTAAAATTATTATGAATCCTCATCATGGATTCTGTCATATATTTCACCCACATTTTCCCTTTTAATAGTAATCTAATTAAAGAAGTGACTCCCAGTGCATTGTACAGAAAATACTTACACTCAGACCACTTAAGAAACATGTCTGGGTAAAGGGTAACTGCCATTACACATGGAGCACAATTGCTAATGTGTGAAAACAAACTTTAGACTGTTGACATGGAGAGAAAGGAGTTGAGTTTTCATCAGTCGCTGCTGGAGAAAGCTTGAAAAGTTCAGTACTGGAAGCAAAACATAACTGAAAGTCTATCCTGATGTTTAAAACATTTCTAAATCAAAATCAACCCCGCCAAGGGACAGAGGGGACAGAAAATCTGTGCCGCTTTCAGTTTAAGCTTTATGTATTATATTTCACATATGATTTGCTGGGACATCTAATTCTTTTGAGATGGAAAACAACTAAGTGAAATTTCCTGTCACTTACAGCATGAACCATACAAACAACCATTTTGACAAATCAGAATAAGTCTTTTAGTCACATGACTGATTCATCATCTTCTACTTGCCCAGAATTTGAAACCTTGCGATTGCAGTCAATTACCATTTTCCAAGACGTGTAGTGAGTGTCAGACCCTTGGTGTTCAGTTAGACAAAATAATTCGTATTTGCCTGTGATTTCTGAAAAAACTGAAACTCAATCTATCAAAAATCAGTATCTCTAGGTTACCAAAATCACAGCTGCCATGTATACAGTATTGCCAAAAATGACTTGGGAATTTTACTCTTCACTCCTGGAAGGAACACTACACTGTTGCTCAGTGGTGATCCATCTTTCTGTTGACTGAGTCTTTTTGTTGATTTATTTTGCTGTTTAACTCTGGGCTTTTCTGGTCCTCCTCTTACGGGTCAACGTTGGTGCATCTCATTAGGCATGGACGCTGTATGCTTCCTCTTTGTGGGATAGTGGGACTTCCTGAACCAGCAACAAGTCACAGATTGACTAATCCACACACCCGGATAGGAGGAGAGAACAAAAGACCGCCCACTCCCGGCAAACACCCGGCCACACGGCTGATCAGGAGCATCCGGGCCGGGTGGGGCACAACAGTTAGTGGGTGTCTGGATGTGGATATGGATTAGTGTCATATAAGGTGCAGATGATCTTCCTCCTGGAATGTGGTGCCGGGGCCTCAGTTTGTGTAGGCTGCCTGGGCCACACCCTGCTTGAAGCTGCCTGGTCGTGGGCGGGTGGCATGCAGCCCCTGTCCATAACAATGATGCCTGTGGTCCTTTGCGAGGAACGTAAAAAGAGAAGAACGCTTTGTGGTCTGCAAGGGGTAAAAGCAGCACATTTCCGCCCACAGGGGCCAAAGTGGTTCAACGTGGGGCAAAGTTTCCTGCTGGGCAGACTGGGGAAGGGGGGGGTTAAGCTGACACTGAACAGTGATGCTGGAAATATGTCTGCTAATTTGCAGTGACAGAACCCCGCCCTTGATCTCGGAACACAGGGTGGGATAAAGTCTTTGGATGGGTGAGAGAGGGGCCTGCAAATCGTTTTACGATCAGAGGCGGCAGAGGAAGGCTTGTCATCTCCTGTGCTCACCCAAAGAGCATCTGGTGGGAGGCCTATGTTTGTCCAGCAGCATTCCCAGCACCAAGGTTTGGCACCCTCCGCGTATAATTTGCACCAGTCTTGTTTGTATTTAGCTAACGCTTCACTTAAGGGAGAATGTTTCCCCCTTCACCCAGTAATTACAGTGACCGAGTGTCCTTGCGCATTCCATGGATAAAAGTTCAATGATTTACTCAAAAGACTGTGCACCCCGACAGCAAGAGAATTTTTTAACCAAAGACTTGTGTCATTTTGTTTTTAAATATAGCAGATGCCTTTACTTGCTGTCATCCATATCTGCATTACACATTTTCAAAATGACATTCGTAAAGTGAAAATGTGTGTCAAACAGAATCGGGTTGTGGCGTCATCCATTCACATCACCTGTGCTCAAACATCAGTCTTCGTGGCTTCATGGTGGATTAAGTTCTGTTTCTTGCTCAGAGAAAGGCACCCTATCTTGATGCCTGACCCCTTTCTAGCACTTTCTGTGACCCTTAGCACTTAGACATTTTCTTGTGTGTTTCCCCTCATGCCGATGCCAAAACAGCCTTCTTTTGTTTTCATTCCTGCTTCCCATTTATGTTACACCCATCGCCGTTCATGTCCCTAAAT
Organism: Gymnarchus niloticus; assembly: GCA_009936485.2. Classification (NCBI taxonomy): domain Eukaryota; kingdom Metazoa; phylum Chordata; class Actinopteri; order Osteoglossiformes; family Gymnarchidae; genus Gymnarchus; species Gymnarchus niloticus. Next base: position 10,487,820 of record JAACJT020000031.1, on the reverse strand, counting down.
AAAGTCCCTCTTCCATCATACTGTTCCGGTGTCACATGGCTATGGTCATTGTCGTACAATGAGTTGACTTAAAGGCATCACTTAATTTAAAGGCATCACTTGACTTAAACGCATCCTTTTAATATTTAGCCTGTGGCTGCTTTAGACACTCAAACATGGTTCTGCTGAATGTAAAAGTTATACTCAGATGTTTTTGAATGCTCCTCACTGCCTCACTGCTACACAAAGAATTACCCCACTTCAAAATATTCAATTTTGTGGCTTTGCAACCTGAAACGAAGACACACACAAAAAAATAATTTTCCAGCTGTATTTACTCAAGGCAACTTATAACAGCCAACTGAAAGATATAATAACAACAATTCAGAAAAAAAAATAAAAAATCAGAATCACTGAGATGGATAAAGGATCACCCCCCCTCATAAAAATACTTGTAAACTTAATCAGGTGTAACTAATCACCTTCTCTATTGCACACCAAGCTAATTGGCTTCCACCTGTGATCAGTTGTAATCATTTTGATTAGTTCCACATAGAAGCACCTATTCCTAGAGCATTCCAGTGCTTGGTAGTGCAACTGAAAGCAAACAATTAACTATGGGTGGCAAGACACTGTCAAAAGATCTCAGGACACTTCCCGGATCAAGTCGTCCCTCCAAACTGGTCAGGGAGGCAACCAAGAGGCCTATGGCAACTATGACGCAGTTACAGGAATTTATGGCAAAGTGTGGTCATTGTGGGCATGTGACAACAATGTCACAAGTGCTCCACAAATGTGGCTTGTTTGGGAGTGTTGCAAGAAAAAAGCCACTCCTCAAGAAAGGCCACATTAAGTCTCGATTGAGCTTTGCCAAAACGCACCTTGAAGATTCTGAGACCAAATGGAAAAAGGTGTCAGATGAAACCAAAATCAAACTATTTGGCCTCAACATCAAACTATATATCTGGTGGAAAGCCAATACAGATTACCATCCAAAGAACATCATTCTTACAATAAAGCATGGAGGTGGTAGCATCCTGTTATGGGGGTGTTTCTCTGCAGTAGGGACTAGGGCTCTTGTCAGGATAGAAGAGATAATGGATGGGGCAAAATACCATCAAATTCTTCAGGAAAACCTGCTAGCCTCTGCCAGAAAGTTGTAAATGGAAAGAAGGTTCACCTTCCAACATGATAATGACCTGAAGTACGAAGCAAAATTGCTGAAGGAGAAAAAGGTGAATGTCCTTACGTGGCCTAGTCAGAGCCCAGACTTAAACCCTATAGAATATCTGTGGAATGACTTGAAGATTGCAATCCACCAATGAATACCATCCAATTTGACTGAGCTTGAACAGTTCTGTAATGAAGAGTGGGCAAATATTGCACAGTCTAGATGTGCAAAGTTGGTAGAGAAGTATCCCAACAGACTCAAGGCTGTAATTAAAGCAAAAGGTGGTTCCAGAAAGTACTGACACCGGGGTGATCCTTTATCCATCTCAGTGATTCTGGTTTTTAATTTTTTTTTCTGAACTGTTGCTATTTCAGTATATCTTTCACTTAGCTGTTATAAGCTGCATTGAGTCAATACAGCTGGAAAATTATTTTTTATGTGTGTCTTCATTTCAGGCTGCAAAGCAATAAAATGTGAATATTTTGAAGGGGGCTGATTCTTTTCTATGCTGACATGAAATTCCAGCAAACTGACATCTCAGAATTCCACCTTGGTGAGCGGGTGTCCAGATATTCATCAGATTCCTGTTCCGCATTCACTCCACCTCATATCATATGCCTGTAAGCTGCACGTGCCACAGCTACAAGTGAAATCGACAGAAAAGACATTTATCCTGACATATTTTCAGTTACTGGTCCTGCTTTGGGGTCCAACAGCAGCCCCTTTCATGAACAAGGGTTCAAAATCTTTTGGTTTCAAGTGACAATTGGGCAAACTAGACTTCAAAACCTACGGTGGGTGAGATTAGCATAACAGTCAATCACTTCTTAGTTTGATAATAACCACTGAAAAGGGGGTCAAATCCATCAGAGATTGACAGCACGTGATACCCACCCACTGTGGGGTTTCTTTCTGCTATCACTAGCTACAACTGGTTTATTTTGGCTTCTCACCGCTGCACGACGGGCCCCTCCTCAGAGAAAACTCTGAGCTGTTCTGTCTTTTGGAGGTTTAGATGCCTGGGGGTTGGGGAGATGGAAGAGTTGGATAGGCAATCTAGGCTGTAGAAGTGAATGCCTGGCAGGGTGTAGAAGAGCTGATGTTTGAGCTTGCGGAGTGTAAAAACCATTGACAGCCGCCCTGAGATGCTCTTCGGGCTCCCCGCAGTGATTATGAAAACATCTCACTGGATATTACGCCCCTGTTACTCTTGTTTTCTCTGCCGTGACTGCCAGCTCCTTTCGCTCTGTCAAGCCAGTCACCATGGGGCGGGTTCATTGCAAGTTTTCCCTGCTCCAACCCCCAGCACACATACAGCAGTTCTTGGCTTAAATGGCTGAAATGGAAATGCTCTTGTCAATATGCCTGTGGGCTCTTTAAGGCAGATTTCTTTTCGATTTTCCCATGTAGCCTACCTGCTGCCTTGACGACGGCGGTTCGCGAAAGCATGGGAGCGTCCCCTGTCTAGCCCTTGTTGCTGTATTGAATCACCTGGGTGTTTCTTTGCAATTTAAAGCACAGGTTGGTCTGGAGCCCTTAAATCACAGCTCCCACCCACCCCAAAGAATCCCACTGGAAGCAGGCGTGACCCCCAATACCTTCTAACTGTTATTCCCAGCACAGAAAAACTTCTAAAGCCTGAATTGCCTTGGATCCAGAATTCCCCTCAAGCTCCAGGTGTTAGACTTCCTTCAAAATTCTTTTCTTTTTTTTAGGCCCTCATGCTTATCTTAAATTTCCACTTATTCATAATCCTTCTTGGTTCCTGCCTGTCACTGTCACAAAGGAACTGATATTGACTGCCTGTCCAAGCTGAGAATTGCCTTTTAAATCAAGGCAAATGCAAGCCCTAGGTTTGTAGAGGCTTTTGATTGGTCAGAGTGTACAGTACTTCAGGCAAAAAAAAAAAAAAAATGCAGTGACATTATGATAAGGAAAATATTAAGTCATTTTTTGACAGATTTGCTTGTCGGTCTGGATTTGGAGTGGACTTGGCATTTGTGGTTGAAATAACTCCAACCAAGGTGTCTCAGCATCCATGTTAACCTTAATCTTTCCATGGAAGTGTGAAATTTTAGAGAAAATGTTTTATCTCCTAACTCCTACCAATCCACCTTCATATGTTCTTCCTCACACACACAGTGTTCTTATTCAAACACAACCTTAATCTTTCCATTTTCACACGTGAATGGAAGTGTGAGATTTTAGAGAAAATGTTTTGTCTCCTAACTCCCACAATCCACCTTCATATCTTCTTCACACACAGTATAGTTATTCAAACACAGACTTCTGCAGCCCTCTGCTGTCTTTAATTGTGTCCCCAACATAAGGTCTCATATCTTTTTATTTGTTCCTGAGTAAGGAACTGTCTCCTGCCCTCCTTGGCAACTTCTCTTGGGTAAACAGTAAATTTGCCCGTTGTTCTTCTACAGTCAACAGTTTGGTCCATAGTAGCCTGTTGTTGGCCCCACAGGACATATGAGCTCTTTTAGCCAGCCTGGCTCTTACACACACTGGGTCTTGTCCTCCTCTCAGCTGTTGATGTATTTATATCTTTTTTTGGGTTAGTGCGTGTCGTGAGGGCCTACATGCTTCGTGGGGATTTGTTGTACTCCACAGCGAGGTAACATGCAAAAACTCTGGGCTCCTTCTTTCCAAAACCTCCCCCTCCCAGCTCTTCAAACCAGTTTGTCTCTGTCTTGAGGCCGCCACACTAGTTGTTTATGGCATGACTTAATGATGACAGTGTTTTTCCAAAGCTGGTGAGTCACTGCAGCCAATTTGCGGTGAAGACTCGCATCTTCATGCAGACACAGACCCAAACCCCCTTCATCGTCGCTTTCGAGCACACGTATACGCCGCTTCGATTTACTGTTTAATTTGAAACCAGAATACTCAAGCTGCTCGATTTTTTAAAGGGTGAGTTTAGGCTTTGCTGACATTTGCTGTAATTTAAGGGAAAAAACATGCCAATGTTGATTTCAAAGGCAGTCAGGACTCATGAACTCAGTATTCGGTGGAAGTACTTCCGTCAACAATTATAGTTGCATGTCTTTTTCAGTAAGTTTATATATGCTTTGCAGCCTTTGACTGTTCATTTTCATAGGTTATCCTGGGCTCCCTTAAATTGCTAAAGGGTTAGGTACTTCATTATTCAAAAGTTTCAAAGTCTTTTTATAGTTTTAGGATGCTGAACTGGCCTCTCCAGGATAATAACTTCCATTTATATCGAAGGACGGCTGTGTACCTGTGTCTTTAAATATGGCTCCCTGAACTCAGAGTCCTTTACTGTATTTCTAGATATGGCCTGAGCCGTTTTAAAGGGCGCTACTGATTATACTGCTCACAGAGACCGGAGTACATCACCGTCCCCTACATAAAACCTCTGAGCATGACTAATGTAAAACCGCAGCAGGCCGATGCTCGGTTTCAGATAAGCGCCGTGCCCTTTTTAGATTTATTGAAACCCAGCTGCCTCACCAGGCCGCCATGCATCAGGTTTTCATGCAGCTCCCCTTACCAGCTGTCCTTTTCTCAGGAAGTGTGCGAGGAGACGTTTGAAGGAAACGCGGACCAAGATCTTGTCGGTTCTGAGGTGGGGCTGCATACTTCTGCTTACAGCAGAGTGTGTTTCTAAGGGCAAAACAACGTGCAGATTAAAAAAAAAAAACACGGGGGACTGCAGGACAAACAAACTCATCTGGTTACATTGGAGTTGTCTAATGTTTCTCTTGACTGATGTCTGTGTATGTAAACTGGAGGGGAAGCTACATATAAGAAACATTAATCGGAGGCGAACGAAAAGCAAATACGCCATGGAAAATAAACATCCCATCCCACCATAGGAGGACCTTCTGAAGTGCATCGCTAAATCTCCTTGGTCGATGAGGGCAGTTTGGAAGTGGATTTGTGATGGTTGCTTATCCCGTGTTTGACAATGGGTGAGCCATTCTGTCTCGCCTCTCTGTGTGCCTTATCAAACATACAGTTAATGTCCACCGGCCTGAACACGTAAACATCTCAGAGGAAGTCCAACGATGAAATGGTCATTAATTCCACTACGTAAATATTTTCTTTTGTACCACAGTTTATCTGGAACGCTCTTCTACTGGTAGGCTTAGCCAGGGTTAGATTATACCACTTTTGTGGTGGTTTGCAAAGGGAAGTAATATGAGATGTGTTTTAGTAAGGGTCTTTTAGGGGAGACATGGAACGATAACAGCTTCGTTGCCCATAGAGAGCTTTAGAAATTATTTCTTTTCCTCTCTTGAAGCAGCTAAAGTGATCATGAGTCTTCGTGAAGACAAATGCCATTACAGCTTCCCGAAAACATTCTTCGTTCTGAATGGTATTACAGAATTGGATGAATTATTTCACCATTAATTCTTTGTTTTTCATTCAAAAGTTTATTATATTGTAGTTATAATTTTCCATTTTTGTAATAATCACAGATGTTCTGTGCACATGGGATGTCCATTTGAGGAAACCATGTGGCTGAGTAGATATAAGGTAGAAGCGAGCATGTATCCACAGGCAGGATGGTTTTCAATTTCTGGTTTGTTTTAGTTACCTTTCCCAGGGAGCCTCCAGCCACTCAGTTCCTGCTGCCACTCTTAAGAGATTATTTCAGTGCTGATTAACACCTGCATATTTATCTTCAGGCCGCTGGAGTTAGCCAAAACCATGTCAGTAACTCTGCCAGGTGGAGCTAAGATGGAAGAGTTAGAATAACCCTCTGTTCTTGACTTTCCCACATCAAGATACCCTGAAGTTAAGGTCTCCTGCTTATTGGATCATTATTCTTAGACCTTTTTGTCCAACTTATCAAGACAGGCTCCACTCTATGTGTATCACTCAATTTCATATCTTGTCCGTAATCTGGTATTGCTTGACTTTTAATCATTTGTTTTCCAAACTGCTAATCCTATGCAGTGTGAGGGGCATGGGGCCTGCCGGGAGGGACACCCTGGATGGGGGGCCAACCTATTGCAAGGCATAGTTACATACATAACAACTTAGAAACACCAATCAGCATAAACTGTATGTCTTTGGACTGTGGGAGGAAATTGGTGTACCTGGACCAAACCAGCCAAGCACAGGAAGAACATGCAAAGTCCACACACATAGAGGGTAGACAGGATTTGAACCCCCTGGAGGTGCTAGACAATAATGCTAACCACTGAGCCACCATGCCTCCTATATAACGATTATTCACTTAAGTAACAGCAATGCAATGTGGTTAATCCCCTTTCCATCTCAATTTCTAGAGATAAGGTCTGATTACTGCTGTACCTACATGAAGTTTTCTTCCACTATAGATGCATTTAAACCAGCAGCCAGTGTAGCATCTTCCTGGGACTATACAAGGATGAATAAGGCTGTCCTTAGTCAACTATCCATCCAGTATAGTAAGCACTGAAATGAAACAAGTGTAGTCCACCATCATTTACATCTTTATAGACGTTCTTCCATTTTTTGGAAGATGCCACAAGATATTCAGCAGCATGCATGTATGCTGAGGAAGGCCATATTTGTTGCATGAAAGGAGACTTATTCATAATCTTTTATCATTCCTGCTTTGGGAATTGCCCTCTGCTGACTGAAGGTTTAAAACAATCTTCTAAGAAGTTTCAATAAACATAAGCAAACTGATTAGAACCTTGGCCATAATGCTCACCACACTGATGTGTCAGTCACAGGCACGATAAGTGAGAACCTCCAGTTCGAGCACACCTTTAGAAGGGTTAGGACACTGAAGGATTCATGCAGTTTCATGAACGATGCAATGCACTGGATTTCACATTGGTAGCACTGGGGGAAATTAGAACAACAATACTGGTCTTACAGGAGACTCTGCTCCCTAAATTCCTGCCCAAAAAGAAGCTAGGGGCATGAAACACATCAGGCCCCCTTCAGTGCACTCTGGCAGACTGATGAGAGATTCTCTTGAATCCATTTATAATCTCTGAACTTGCAACAAACAGCTAAACGAGGAGAGGGTTCATTTACTTTTGAGCACCAGGAAGAAGCTGTGGTGTGCTGCAGTAGTACTTTATCCAGGCTGATATCACTGAAATTACAAAGCTGCGAGAGCAGCTAGCATACCTCATCCCTCTGTGGACTTCATTATTCGCATATTCGATTTGCAGCTTAGTTTACTTTAGCGGTGTGCCAGGCTGACCGCTGGTCACTAAGCCAAATTGTATGTGTGCGTCTTGCTTCGCTGAATTTTGTCTAAGCAAAAATTTCTGAGTTTTTGCCAGCCTTAGCAGGATCAGATGAATGGTGGACATCAAAAAAAAAAGATAACTGTTGTGTTTCTGCATCATAAAATGTTGAATCTTTAAAGAACAATGACAATACTATTTGACTTTGCTTGGATTTTACTACCATGTTACCAGTGAGAGATTCCTATAGACATATATAATGTGTATTTACAGTATATCCTCGGAATTACTAGTGGGACAAATGGGGCTTCAAGACCTGTGGTGGGCAAGAGGATCATGAACTAACCAATCAAATCTAGCTCTAAATGAGGGCTTCAAAACCAGAGATGGGTTTGCATTGATTAGTAGCTTGGGATACTTACACCCACCATGGGTTTTGAAGCCTCATTTGACCCATCACTACTCAAAATGACTGCAAATAGCTACAGCTGAAGGTTGCTGTTTTATTTATGATCTGAGGAGACAGTAATCATTTTTCTTTTTGTCCCTTGCATGAAATGGCATTGCTCCAAGATAATCTCAACTAGATAATGTTTACATCCATGAGAATTATACAGAACACATATGACAACATGTCAAAACCAGCAAGTCCGGTTGCTTGGTGTGTGCTGTCCCAACATAACAAGGTGGAGCAGCCTGTACTAAGTGTAGTTTAACCCTCTTCAAACCCACACACAAACACACATTTCCCTTGGATATTCAAAAGTCAGACACGTAACCAATACCCACATAATCCCCATCTGCAGTGATACAAGCCATGTCCAAGTAAGCTCAGCAGGAAGGCTCCAAAGGATGGAGATTTTAAATGAAACCACCCTATATGAGTGGGGTTGGGGTGATCCTGGGGGTGCTTAGGTGTGGTATCCGGTTTCTCGCACTTTATGATGTTAATTGCTATGCTGGTTCCATAAAGTGGTTCACGAGAGTGCAGCAGCTTAGACTTGCATGCATGGTCGACATCGATAGAGTGTTTCAGAGGGCAGAAAGCAGCAGATCCACCTTTTAGTCATGGGCAAGGTTCATGGCAGCCTGCCGGTCTCTTTGTAATTAAGCTACAGCTTTCGCCCTACTTACCCTCCCTCGAGTGAGTGGGCAGTCCAGTAAACAACTGTTCTACGACACTCCTTTTTACACAAGTGACTCAAATGCTCTGCTTGTTATCACGTCGGTGGTTGAATGGCTTATTGCTGGGCTTGTTGCAACGGTGCCACCTGGAGGAAGGCGAAGGCAGTGCTAGGCCACAAAGAATCCTGATCCTGTCACTGTCCATTGCACACAGCCTGAGAGCATTTGCACAGACAAAAATGAGAACAAATGGGTGCGAGATCGTCTAGGTGGAACCCGAGGGCGCAGCATTGGTGCCGTGACCCAGTGCTCCTGGAGACGATGGTACCCCTGAGTCGCTCGCGAGCTTATTAGACCAGGTTCTCCATGTGGGCCTGATTTGGGAGGTTAACCACTGTATTGTTTGCATCCTCGCTTCGGATCATTGTTTACCAATGGGGAAAACAAATCTAAGGTTTTTTTTATGGAACATTCAAAGGAAAAACTGACTGTTGTCTGGGAAACTCGTGTCTCTGTGAAGTCTCGAGTAATGGCTTTCGGGTGGCTCCTATGTTATACCATGATGATTAAAACAAAAGAAACACAGAACATGCAAGACGAACAACAGTTATGGGTACTAATTTTCACATTAAGGACAAGCTAAACCAAATAAACAAGCATATGCTTCTCAGTGTTTGATAGACCACATTTTTAGAAGGAAAGATTATGCCATGAATCAGATCCCTTGATTTCCCTTGATTCAAGAAAGCATCTCATTGGTTGAGCCGACCGACAAGCAGTGTAGCTGAGTAATCTGGAAAAAAAATAGCAACTTTTCACTGTAACAGACAGCCTGATAAATCCAATGAAAAAAGGCTAAGCTTTTGTCACGAATGTCCACTTGTCACCGTCCACAGTTAGTTTTATGCTATTTTAGGTCCCTTGTTTATATAGCAAGTATTAGTCAGCCGTGGCATGTTCGCAAGGAATAGAGTGCTAATTAAATGAACTGTGTTCATTTGTGAGTAGCCGATGTGAGGAGCCAGAGCTCTTTGAGATTGCAGGGTCCAGACTCAGGGGAGAAATCAGTCTAAAGTTTTGCTCCACCAGATCAACAGTGAACATCCTTTAAATGAAGCATATCGGCCAGGACGAAGTACCATTCAGGCAAGCAAATTGAACGCTGAATAAAAAAACTATTTCCAAATTCTGGCATTCTGAGTATCAAATTTTCTTTTTGGCCTGAGGTGAAAAGGCTCGATAATCAATTATTCATGACATTTTGCAGATTAAAAAAAAAAGATAAAGCAAAAACAATTCAGCCACTCTTGGAAATGTGTGGCATTTTAAGTGATGGTAATATGCATTATAATTAAAGATAAGAAGGCCCTGTCTGGACTGGGAGCGGAGAAAAATAGCAAATATGGTCCAATTAAATTGTTAAACAATGATTTTTTATATCCTTTCTAATGTTATCATCGTCACGTGAGGTCTTGCACTGAACAGAAAGTGGGAGAATGGAGGGGGTGCCTGTAAATTTGGATTTGAGATGGAACTTTCATGGGCTAAAATTCTGAGTCTGAGACCAAACCTTCCCAGTTGCTCTGTTTAAGAAGATGTGTGAGTGTAGACAGATCATCATCAATGAACTTATGGAGTTCAGCAATGGAAATTAAGTCAGAGAACCTGGCAATTTTTTGGACTCAGAGATACTAGCACTAGGGATTATCCCAAGGAAACCAGCACTGAGGATGTGCTCTGGGATATCGTTGCTAGGTATCATTTTAGGGAGACTGTTGTTAGGAATTATCTCAGGGAGATCAGCATTGATGATGGTCTCTGGGAGATGTTGGATGAGTTCACTCAAGTACATTCAGGACCAGTTAAAGAAGCATGGAGCATCAGCTCCTGAGAACATTTTAAGCCTCACCTCAGTTCCTGAGAACCTTCACCGAAGATCCAAACCCTCAGCAAGAATGAAAGGATGGGTACCACTGCTGGGTTTCATGTGCAATCAGAACAGGACTGTTGGGTCAAGACACATGATGGTGGTATTGGAAGGAGGACAGGGTCAGATGAGCTGCAGACATAGCCTGGTTGGGAGACACTCACAGTACATATGCAGCAGTGAATTATGACAGCCATTAGTCCCTGAGGAAAGGAAATTGCCTATGAATATCTACAGTCAGCAATGATGAAAACAATCATTTACAATGTGTTTAAAATACATATTCACAAGGTTTGTTGCGATGCATTTTTTAACTGGTTACAGATTGGAGCTATCTCGTGACAGATCTGCTCCCACAGCAATCAGGAGCTAGCCATGCACAGAGGAATTTAAACAACATCGATTCCAGACCAGCGATAGAGAGTCACCAGTAAAGTGTGCCTTTGTATATCTGTTGGTCTCATGGAGAGGCAAGAAAAAAAAAGGTGATGCATGCATCTGATAGTGAATTCTCAGACCTTTGAAGTTCAGCAGGACTTTCACAGAACAGTGGTGAGGCTAACAAGAGATCTCCATCTCCTTCCACTCCTTCCAGATGTAAATGAGCCCTGCCCTCCCTAACATGGAGGAAGCAACAACATTTGCTTTTTTCCACTTCCCAAGATAACAGAAAATGGAGTAATAAAGTTAGTCAGTTAGCGGCATCACAAAGTGGTGTAACCCAAGGGAGTCTAGAATGACAGTGAGGTCATTTTCCCTAAGCTGATTGAACCATGGTAGGTCTACAATATGAATTACAGTTTCTTTCATATTTTTAGTAGGCCAAAACCAAATACTCATAATTTGTTAGCTAGAGTCAGATTAACAAAATATTTCTTCTAAAATGATGGACAGTTTTTTCTTTTTCCTTTCTGGGACCCTAAATGTTTGTTCAAGGTTAGATTACCAGTAGTTTACTAGGTTTTGATGAGATGAACTTAGTCTCTTTATATCGCCTCCCTGTAACCTGTCTGAGCTAGGCCCTTCACTTCAGAAACAGTGATTTATGTCTACCCCTGATGCAATTCACTTGAAGGAAGAACAGACTTCCCTGCAAAGAGTACTTCTCCAATGGTGCATCCAAAGCAGCCACGAAACAGATGGCAAGGTGAGCTTTCCTGTTCATATTTCCGCTGGGTCATTCAATGGCAAGACAAGGTATGGGGTGGGGGATGCTGGGCAGTCTGTGTGTCCTTACCTCTGACTTTTATTCCTTGTTTCTTTCTCCCCTGCTGGGTCTTTACAGTTCCTTCTACACGGCACAGAAGATTTAGCATTTCCAATTTCAGAGAACCAATAAAAGCCATCCCTGAAATGGAGGAACATGAGGAAGATGAAGAGATAAGAATTATTCCTTAAGCAAAATGAGGACTATTAGAGGATTCTGGACAGTGTTCCAACTCTGGCGATTTAACCCTTACCAGCCTTTCTACTTATGGTCCTTCATCAAACTCTTTCTCTTTGCATTGTGTAGCCCTTCTATCTACTTTATTAGGATCAGCTGGGTTTGGAATTTATTCCTTATCACTTGCGTTGTTGTCTTGAAGGCCACAGACAACGGCAAAGTGGTGAAGAAATCCTTCAGTAAGTGTTTCTGCTGGTCATCTCTAGCTTAATTTCCCTCAGCTGTGTCAGGGTGTTGAAGTAAAATGAATGACAATTCAGTTAGGACAACCAATGTGTTGAGTGTTTTGAGGACATAAGGTTTAGTGGTCAAAATATCATGTAATAGCCATGTAAAGACATTCTGATATGGGTCTTGGTTTTAAAATAACCAACGGGAACCTAATAATCGTTGGTTTTATTGTGACTGGATTGGATTTCCCTAGGAATGGTTTTAGGTTTTATTTCTCAAAATTTCGGGAGGAGGGACTGTGGGATAGAGTTAGGGTTGCAGACCTTTAAATTTAGCATTTATTAACCTAACTTGAATGGCCTCAGTTAAATGTGACGTTTCTGTTTCACATGCAGATCCACGCAGGAATGAAAGTGCAAGCCTGTGCTGTCTAAATTCATAAAGGCTGCCACACTGGACCATCGTCTCCTCCCATGCCATTAAAAGTGTAATAATAACAGAGACGCTCTCATATATCCTGGAAATAAACAGGGTGTCGGAGGAAGTGGCTGCCCCCTGCTTCTGCTCAGTGTTTTGTGTTTCTTAATAAAAACCTCATCACAACTCCTTCTGTCCCATAATGCCTCATCGGAGCGGTTTTCTCAGAGAAGCAACTCCACAATCTTTTGAACATAGACTCCCATTAACTTGCGGCCATTCCGACCCTTTGCAGGTAATTTAATAAGCAGAAGAACTGAAAAATCTTAGCGTCTTAAACTCCGTTCAATGGCTACCCCAGGATCTAAAGAGGGCTTTGCTCCATTTGAGCATTCTTCGATTTGTACAGTGATAAACTAAGCACCAAGCACCATTAAAGCTGTTCTGCTCTCCTAAGCTGCTCATATATCATAGACAGTCAGTTCTGATGTCTAAGAGCACCTTTAACGCCTGCTGTCAGTAAACTTCCTACGAATACTCTGCACTGTTAAATGATCTCTACAGACCATAACAATCATCCATGATACATCGTAACACACAGAGTGCCCAGCGATGGACATCCCATCCAGGGCTATATCTTTTCTGAGATACATTTTGGACTCACCATAGTCCAATGTTGGGTGAACAGACGGAACCATATTGCACACAGAAATTTGAAACATTATGTGAAAAACTAAACAGATCTTATTACCTGGATCCATATTCCTAGTAAGGAATTATTCCTTTCTTGAGAATAATTGTAGCAAAGCCCAAAACATTCCTGGGCCATCTGACAGACTGCTCAACTGGTGCAGAGACCCCTGTCCACCTGGACAGAGACCCTGGATTCGAATTGGGTGAGTGGACGGCCACGTGCACTGTTTAAGCAGCAAGTTTTCTAACACTCAAAGCACCCATAATGTCGGCTGAAGGTCAAACATCTGGTTACAATAAATGTATGGTATGTCTACTGACTTTACTTTCCTTGATCAATGTATCAGAGCTGTCCCAGGTTACTGAACATCTTGAACTTTTTTGAGTTGTGTTTGACCCGTCAGCATTGTTACTGTGTTCCCTTTCAGGCGCTATCAATCTGTCATGACACGATGGAAAAATGTGGCTGAAATGGACTGGGAAATGAACTGAAACCGAATAAACCACAAAACACTATCAAGAATCCTCTTTCTCGATAGTTAGAGTTGCGTCATATGAAGGAATAAAACAAAAAATGCTTTATGGATGTGTTGCATACACTACCAGTAACATTTCTGCCAGTCTGAGTGCAACAGATACAACACAGATAATTTGGCTGAGTGAAAAAACTTGTTTGGTCTCCCGATGAACTTGCAGGGCAGTCTAACTTAATGTGACAATAATTACAGGGATACAGAATGAATGCAGTACAGAGAAATACTGTAGAATTAGTGTCCTGAACTCTTCAAGAGAAAGTACATCCCCATCATCACTCTTTGATGTGAACCAAACTGAGGCCTTGAAGTAGTTGTTCTGGCAACACTCACTGACTGTACCCTGGGCCTTGTCAGAGGATACAAGCTCATTGTTAGATCCAGAACGTTGAAGAATATTCTGTGATTTCTTGATTTTTAAGAACGAGCAGATTTCACTTCCTTCCTTATTATACTATTATAAATTGCAAAATGCATGTTTTATGTATAAATCAGGCTGTCTCAATGACTTATGCCTGACTCATCTAGGGCATAATATAAAATGCAACTATTGAGAGAGTACCTTTTCTTGTTATGTTAATTTATACAGGCCAGCTTAAGTAATTTAGAAACCTGACCTACATTGTTCAAGAGTCCAGCAGTGGGAGCCAGGAATCCAAACCTTCGGCTCTTGGTTGCAACGACAACCCCAGACACACATTTAACTAATCAACTAATTTTCCTTTACTAGATCACAACAAAAGCTTTGCTTTAGCAGTATTCAGTGAATTTGAGGTTACAATGCAAGTTTGATTGCAGGTTTGGTAGTGTATGGCTGCATGCACTACTGGAAGAGAGAAATGACTTTAGAGCTGAAAAAAATCTGATGGATGATATGAATGACATCACTAGCCATTTGTCTTATTTCTTGATGATGGCAGCTTCAATGCTACTACTGGAAAAAAAACCAAAAATATATTACAATAGTTTTCAGGTGAACACATATGCCTTAACATTTTAACTAGTCCTCTTGCTTTAGAGTAAGTGTTTTGTGCAGATAAGGTATACCAGTAAATCTTTTCTGAAGTCTGGTAACCCTTAGCTCACCTTAAGCCATGTTGTAATGCCACAATAGATGGTCAGCTTTACAAATGTGAACAAATCTAAAGTAATTTATTGTATGCTATTACAGTAGCTTATCAGACTATACTAATTCAGACTGAAAGAGGAAGAAGTCCCCATTTTGTGATTAATCTTTTGCTTTTAGACCTCATTACCAGAATCCAACTTTTATTTACTGCTTCCCTGAAGCCAATGTGAGGCAATTTTTAGACTTGTGCTTTATAGTGATATATCTGCATGATTAAATCATGGTTCCAGTCATTTGGTAGGGGCTTCCACTATAGTAGGCAGCATTATAGGTTATAAATGTTTGATTTTGTGATTGCTTTATTAAAGTTGTTGGTGGGGGGTCAGGGGAGGGGAGGGGATGCCTGCAGCCTTCTGGGAAAGGAGAATTAGGAGTGTGGGCCTTTGAAGGTGAACTGTCCCAGTTTCTGAGATTTGTATAAATTGCTGTGCTCTTTTTTTTCACCTGTGGTTTAATTTATTCCTCACATGCCAAACTGTTGTTTATTGCTGTTTTGACCATTTCAGTTGTTGAATTAATAATCATATACTATGTATATTTTCCAAGTAAATGGTAGCAGTTTTTTATTGTTTAAGATAATTGCTACTCACTTAATTGTTTCTTTGTGAGCTGTACCATGCAAATGTACACAACACTGACATAATTATTATGATTAAATTATAACAGTACATGGAACTTCATCAGCTGGTTGTGAAAAAATACTACATAGCCTACTACATATCCTATAGCTTAGGTTATAAAGTCAACGTCAGTATCATCTCCTCACTAGAGGTCTATTGCTCCAGGTCCACATATCACTGACCGGAGTTTTGTGAGTGCCCGTGTTTCCTCATTTCCTTGTTTGCCAATTGCCCTTACCCTGATTGCCCTCATATGTTCCACCTGAGTCTTGTGTAATTTAAGCCTGTGTCTTTCCACTTGTCATTACCATCTGTTTGTTAATGTAACTGCCATTCTTGTTCTGATTCTGGGGCTTGCTTGTTAGTCCCCATGCTCTTGTCTTGTCTCAGAGTCCAGTACCTTATTTATTCTTTTGTTTAGCAGCACATACCAGCAATCAGGCACAATAAATCCTATAGTTAAAGCTGAATCCTGATTGGAGAAATCTTGAAGTCGAGTTTTCAGTTTTGTCGATTCCCCGAATCTTTCTGAATTTCTCCAGTCAGAATTCAGGTTTTACTATAGGATTTGTTATGCCCGATTTCTGGAACAGGCCCCATGGCAGAGCCCGGTGGCTATGTCCTTGTTCTTTTGTTATTAAAACCACTTCCCTGCTCACACCTGCATCCCTGCATCCTTGTTCCCTGTGTCTCTTGGCCCTGCCCGCCCTGTCTGGTGCCAACTGTGACAGTCTTACATTTATGAGCAATTTTAACCTGGTTTTTGCCTTCTGTGCAACAATTTTTGATGTTTAAAATTGTTTCAGGAACAATGAACTGTTCTGTGCACACATTTTTCTGTTACTTCTTTCCAAATGTGTATTTGGACGCACCTTGGCAAACTGGGAACAGAGGAGAAAGTGGTCTTTGCAGTGATGGTTTCCTACAGTAGAGTATTTATGTTGTCATTTGCAAGTAAGAGTAAGAATCTTTATTTGTGTTATTCTTCAAAAATGAAGAATTCTGGCAAATTTCCTTATAAGGGATGATGAAGAACAGTTTTACTAAGCCATTTTATACCGAGGTAAATGGTATAATTTCGCCTTTCACTGTCTGGTTTATTTTTCAGATGAGGATATACTGTGAAATGTATTTTTTCAAATATATATTATTCTTATTCCAGGAAAAAGAAAATCCAAAACCAATATCTTTTTTCTTCTTAGCTCTACATTTGTAATAGTGTGAGTCTGCCATAGTGCAGATGAGCTTATGGGTGTGTGAGGCCTTCTAGATTTCATTTTCTGTTGCCTCCCTTCCAGGAGCTGTGCATACAAATAATCTTTGCGGCATGTTCTTCTAGAAAGTTCCATCTCCGGTGACTTCATAGCCTTGGGCTTGTGAAAGATATCAATCTTGCAAACGGAATGGTTTGTCCACTCTGTCATGTGGTTCCTATATCCATACTGCCAGTTGTGTAAATAACTTTACCTCTGTGGTGGTCCTGGAATTATTATTTATAAATTAATATTTGTTTCTGAATTATGATTTCAAAAGAGTTTCTTTTTAAGAAATTGAACCGCATAATTAATCGATGTCAGTATAAAGTATAATTTGTATTGTATCCTGTTCTTTAGTATTCTATCACTGTAATAATATTAGATCAGTTTGCAATGATTTGTATTGGTCCTCATTTAATTAAAAAGTAATTTTCCAAAACCTGTGAAATAAATAATCTTTTTTTGCTCCACTAAATAGAATCTGATACA
Organism: Gymnarchus niloticus; assembly: GCA_009936485.2. Classification (NCBI taxonomy): domain Eukaryota; kingdom Metazoa; phylum Chordata; class Actinopteri; order Osteoglossiformes; family Gymnarchidae; genus Gymnarchus; species Gymnarchus niloticus. The sequence goes on along the minus strand of JAACJT020000031.1, from coordinate 10,470,699 downwards.
TGCCTTTCAACAAGTATTATAAAAAAACATATATTTATTGCACCTTTTTTACCAGCTTTTTTTAGGTGTCATCATGACGTGTGTGATTTCTGTGGAATGTGATTTCCTGTTTCGTAAATGGTGCTTCAGGCTTCTTGACAACAGCCTGTCAATAGTACCTTTTGGTAAAATGTAAGATTGAGGAATATAAGTCTATAGTGTGATTGAACGTACAGCCATCTAAAAGGGCAGGAGTCATAGTTGACAGTATCACAGTCAAAACGGTCCTTGAGTCGTGGGGAGCTCCCACGTCACAGACTCCCTGTTTGACTTGGTCTTGCACCTGAACTTGACAACAGGTTGCTTCAATTCCAGCTTTGGAGCTCCCTCTCCCTGGCCAACAGTTGATGGAAGGGCTACTTGTGCAAATCACTTTCACATAAAAGGTGGGAGCTTTATATATTATAGATAGTAAAGGATGCTAGACTCCAATCTTTGGGCCGTATCCCCTAGACAGTCCTCTTTTGATGCAACCCTTTCCTGTATGAGAGGAGTAGGACGAGCCTTGAAATAAATGACTGGTGGTGATAGAAGTAAGTAAAAAAAAAATAAAATAGACACATCACTGATAAAACCAACTGGAGACTAGGGGATCCCTGAAGCAGTGTTCACATTTTTATTGATCTCCACCTGACTGGGAGATGATTGAGAGGTGCTGTGTACTGGAGATGCAGACCAGAGGAATTTAGGGTCAATGCTGGGGCAAGGCCTGGCATGGAGTTGATGGGGGGAAAAATTAATGAACGCAGAGAGATTCTACACGTCTCTATTTTCATCTTAACTGTGCAAGGATATTCATTACACTTAACTATGATCATTGGGATCCACAGGATCTGAGTGCCACTCTATTTTGGAATGCCAGGAGAAAATGAAATACTTAGAAGTCTCTAGAAACACAGAGAGAAAATACAAGGCTGTACACTGACGGGACTGGGTGTGCGATTCGAACCCGCAGTCATTTTTGCGACGACAGCGCTACCCACTGTCTCACTGTGCAGTCAAGCCCTGGAGAGAAAACTCTACACTCTAGGCCGCTACATGCTTTATTCCAATAACATTGCTGTAAGCTACAGTACATCCAAAACACACCTCATTGATTTTCTGGTAAAGAAAGAAGAGGATATTAGCAGAACAAGAAATGGAACCTGGCACCTTACCCTTCCTTCCATGGAGTAATCCTGCATATACACAGCTCACCTGTAAAACTCACACTTGCAGATTTTATTTTCCCAGTTTCCCAGTTTATCAAACAAGAATGGATTGTACCACACTTTCCCACACAGGAGAAACACCCATAGGAGAGGTTTCTAACTGGCAATGCCAAGCCTGGGAAGGACAATGAATGTACTTCATCTTGCACAAGTAACCCACAGAGACGTAGGCTGTTATGACAGTCCAACAGTACCTGTGCTCTGAGATAGAGCAGCAAATCCATCAGCTCGGGCTCACCCCGCTATCACACGCTCACTCCGAACCTTTGTGTGGCACTGTGACTTTCTTCTGTTGCTGTAGACGATGGTGCCGGGATTCGGTCCAAGGTTACACCTTCAGCTCTACCAGAGATAAAAGCTGGACTCCTCCCGGGAGATAACAGAGAACCTTAATATGTTTTCCCTCCAAAGAGTCCCCAGATGTGCAGCTAGGGCCTGGTGATGGGATTCATAACACTCCTACGAGCTGCCTATGTCGAAGGCCTCGCCAACCCCCTCATTTATTTTACTTCACATTTGCTATCTGTGGCTGCGTTGATGCGATGAAAATTATTCATTTGAAGTTTTGGACGAGGGCTATAGGGTTACGGGGGAAAAACTGACCAAACCCCTGTCTTGCTGGCTGTGTTGAACTCGTTAAAGGGGGTGGGCTGGAGATCAGAGGCTTGGCTTGGGTCACATCCACCTCCCACTGGACGGTACCTCTATCTGGAGACCCCATCTGTCCTACCCCGTTCCTCTGTTCGGGGCAGTAGATCCTGGAGCAGCTGTCATTCATGCAGAATCACATCAGAGCTGGGTCCATTGTTCATAGGTCCAGCGGCCCATCTAGGATGCATGTTCCATCCATTCGTGTCTCTTGAAGTGCTCTCACTCATCGCGACCGTGTTTTGGTACCAGCGGTGATAATGAGCCGCAGCACAGAGACGTCTAGTCATGTCCTAAGTATTTAGCAGCAGGAAAAAGGCTGCAACACTGGTTTTTGTGATCATCTGTGATAGGTTTGAAGATTTGGTACAGATGTCACTCCTCGACATGAGTGATGATTAAATGTTTCCATAAAAACACAGTCATAGGACTTCCAGTAAAAATAAAGGTTTTGGAGAATTTGTAATTTGAGTGTGATTTAAAAGTTGCATTCCCACTACATAACCACTACATTTTTAAAAGCACAGCTCTTTATATTCTAAAACAAGCCTTTTTTTAAACCATAATGTTGCAACACTTTTTCTATGTCTTGTCTTTTTTTTAAACCCTGTTAACTCTTAAACACTTTTGCTATTATTGTTAAGTCACATGACCTGGACAGCTCTTAAAGTACATGAGCACTCTCTTAAGGGTAAGCTAACTAATGACAGAGGCAAAATAAGGCCAATGGCCTTAATCACCTGGAGCAATTTAGCAGAGCACTGCTCCTCATTCTGTTCAAGGTCAGATCCTAGCATTGGAAATACTCAAAAGGAAAGCATATTAATCAAGTCACACTCTGAAAGTCCAAAGGTTGACTTTGATACTAGATTGGTGGCGGGGGAAGTAGTAATATATTCAACAATTGGCTCATGACAGCCACACAGTTTCAGAATTCAAACACACGGATCTGTCACAGCTATTCTCACCACTCAGATTAAACAAATGCTTACAGAGGGCTTTTGCCAAAGACTTGAAAAACAAATAAATTACAAGAGTAATAATTTGCATATGTGTTTGATTTGAGGTGGGTAGGTCCCTGCAGTTTAATCAATTTTTTCTGCAGTCATCATCCCATATGTTGAAGAGTACTGCTGGGAGGCAGGCCAGACCCAGTCACTCGGAACGAATTTCCCAGTTAAACAAAATGGAGGTAGACCTAGCTTCCCCTTGAGGGAGCAGGTAAATGTCAGACTGATATTCAAACACCTGCTTGGAATAGATGCCAGGCCAGGACAAAGAGCCAATATGAAAAAAGAGGGAATAGTATAACAGGAACATTGCTTGAGAGGTGCAGCTGGACACGGGAGTCAGTCAGGCGATCTTCCCAGTATATGAGTTGGACTGGTTATGAGATGCACTAATCATGGTGGCCCATCCTCTCCGTCCTTCACTAAGCAACCACAGAAGGGTTTCGTGGGAACTCAGACATCATTGAGCTTCCAGAACTGGCCTTGACACTAAGCGACGTTTGCATATTTATGTTGTAAATGAAGATGATTGGCCTGTGATGGCCATGGCAGCACTTTAATTAAGAGGCCTTCAACAAATAAGCCAAGGTGGGTGTGAGAGAGGGAAACCTGGATCATCCCGTATGAGAGCCGTGTTGCGTGAACAGAGTGTGTGAAAAGTTCACCATAAACATCACGGGGAGCCAAATTTATCCCAGAGCTGCTCTTGAAGGTCACTTCCTTGCCACTGACGTATAAATCTGAAGCTCTAGTGCTACCCACTGAAAATCAAAACACTGAACTGGGCCAGCAGTAGTGTCAAAACACCCCATATGTTGTGCATTAAAACGATATAGATGAAAAATGGTGGTAAATTGAATTAACTACAAAGTGCACTGCTCGTAAAACAAACAACCGTGATTAAATACAACCCACGTTTAGATCACTTTTTTTAATCATCCCTGTTTTCCCAGTGTCAGCAGGATTGTGTGGGTATACACCAGAAAACTCAGGTAGAGCACCAGGTAAGAAAGCACATTTAGTGTAAGAAGGTTAAAAGCAGAAAGAAACACAAATACTATTAAAAAATCTTCCGAGGAGCACAGTGTTCATCATGCCAAAAGCCTTTAAGTGAAGTAATATGTCTTTGAGAAAACGGGATTTAACCACAACCCCCTTTTAAATATACGGTGTTGTAATTTAATCTTTCACCCGTTCTGAGTATGTACAGTACATTTTTCTGTTTTAACTAACATTTTTTTAATAATGCTAATGTTATACAAGCTCCATAAACTAACCTCTTTCTTAATGCTTAAGGTAATTATTAATCAAGATTATCTAAGTGCCAAAACTGCAGCGATGGCTTTCAGGCTTCAGAAGCTCTACACTCTGGGTATATTCATGAATGAATCCTTGCGAGCGCGTTTATATTTATTTGAAAAACGATTTCCATCTAACAGAGCTTGGTGGCACCAAAGTCTGCAGGAGCAAAGTGCAGCCCGTTGGCCTTTCCAGGCCTGGCTCCCCCTTCCGTCCGCTGCAGGTTAACTATCGCGCCAGTCGGTGCCGCACGTGCTGAATAGATTATGCCAATGAGGCCGGTGGGCGGGCTCTGCCCGCGGCGTCGGGTTTCTCTGGCAAAGATGCTGTACGCCCGTTGTCACAGCGAGCCTCTCAGAGCCGACGCAGCGGCCGAGGCCGATGAATGAGAGCGTTTTCGCCCGCTGAACGGGAAACCTGCTGCTGGAGCGAGAAGCTTTTTCCCGAAGGAGTTTTCTGTTGCACCGCAAGCGGCCACCCGAGACTGGAAATTTACGGTTACCTGAAACGGGAAAGTGGGAAAGAAAGAACAAATAAATTTTGCAAAACGTCTTCGGAGGAAAAAAAAATAAAAAATAATAAAACAGTAACCTTAAAGAAACACAAAACGTACCTCCATCTGCTCTGTGATGGATTAGAATATAGTGCAAACGCGCGTATGTCCACTTCATCGTTTCCCTGCAGCGCAAAAGGAATTGCAAAGAAATCTGCATACAAACTGGATTTTGTTCTCGTAACGGGACGCACGCCTTAGGAGCTGCAGTTTGGGCAAATGAATGTAAGTGCCTATTCCGACTGTCATGTATATATTTGCATATATATTTGAAAACACGCAATATTGCTCAGTGAGGGACTCTATATAAAGAGAATTTTGTTACCCTCCTGGGTCACTTCACTATTGATACCTGTAGAAGAACGGGAGGTTTCAAGCACAATATAATATGCTTGGATTTAAAGCCATTAACGTATGCAGAAATTTTGTTGAATCCGTTTATTTGTGAAAGCATCCTTCCTGGTATTTCCAAAGTATCGTGATGTTGTGTTGTATTGTGTTATGTGTTTTAGGTCGTGGAACCACCAAGAACAACTTTGACATAATATTATGTATAATCAGTTGAATTAAATAAAACAACGATAAAACTCAAGTAAATTCCATTTAAGAAAATAAGTACAAAGTTCAAAATTGTAATTTTGATGCATGCACATATTCAGCATTCACGTTATTTATTTGAACATTATATTCTTTGTACAGATGTGCAGTCGTAAATATTACTAGTAGAATTATATGACATTTTTAATAAACAGGATATAAATAATTAAGCATCAAATGAAAATAAACAATAAGGTTTCTTTTATACAAATATGCATTAAGCTTTTTAAAAATGCTTGGAAGTTTGATTACTTGAATTAGGATCCCGCCCCTAAGTTGACAGTTAAACTCCTTTTAACGTTTCACTTCATCTCGCATTTTAATGGCATCAAGAAAGTTGGCGCGATTATTTCCAAGGACGTGCGGATCCCGTTACTTTGAACGGCGTTATTTGGAGTATCTCGACTGCACGTCGCCGAAGCGTCTGCGCGCGCCTCGATCGGTTTCTCTTGAAGCGGTGAGGCGTGCGTTCAACTGAAAATCAACTCTCGCTTTTAACGCAAACCATATGCTCTGCTTCTCTCTGGATGGTGGTGTTTTCTGCGCAGAAAACCACCACCAAACGGGAATTGTAGAAGTCTGTAAAGACTAAAGAGCGAAAAAAAAAAAAAATTAAATGGCTTACACGTCTTACTCGTTCTGGTGACATGGATAAATTGTTCTCCTAGTGCAAAGCGTTTCAATCCGCTTAACGTGAGGATGAATTAGTTGCCTCTTCGGCCTATTAGGATTTGCCAGTGACTCAGATGGACGTCAGAGTCAATCAGCTGCCTGTTCAGCTATATACACGTTTTCAGCATCTTTTATTTCTAAATTCCAACCGTTGCAACTGGACTAAAGCCATAAGGTTCAGGGACAAACAGTACAGTATGTTCTTGCTGTCTACAAATTGTGCAGTAGCAAGTTTTCAGCACTCAGCAGAATGAAGCAGTTTCCTCTCAAAGTATGTCATGAATCCTTTGTTATGAAGTAATACTCAGAATAATCTTACAGTAACTGTCTGGCTTGGTTCTTGTGCAGGCCTTCTGGTCTTGGGTGAGTAAACTGGCCACGTGCCTGTTCTGTTTTCATGGTACCTCCTCCTGCGTTAGGTGGTGACTTCCAAGGATTTGTCCAGCGTTGGTCTAAACCCCATTAAAAAATGTGACCCAGTTTGAGGTGGTGTAGGGCAAACGGTGAGGGGGGTGATCTCTAGAGACTGATTACTGGATAACAGGGTCAAAAGCAGAGGGGAATAATTATAGATTATTGGCTGGATAGGACATGCCTGTGCCTGGTAAGGGAATTATATCCACCAATCATGTCGTGCTCTTCCACTCGAGGTGTGACCTCAGGAGTGATGGGCACGGTGCATGTGACCTTTCTGTGGTCATCTCAGTGGAGTGAACACCAGTGCAAGGCAGTAGAGCGGACAGGGACTCTTAAAGGTCAGATGTGAGTTTCATATTGCATCTTAAAGAGTCCCGAGTTCTTTAAACGATCAGGAGACTTCTGCTGTCCTGTCTGCTTGGTTCTCCTTGGAAGTAAATATGGTTATTATATTATTGCAATATGCACGTGTCTCACTCTGGCCTGGTGCCCAGTCCCAATGTATTCTGTATACCGCGCTGTTGGTGTTCCAACAAAAGCTGAGGTCGCCACAAGAATGGATAACACTGAGGGTGAGTGGAGGGGTAGAGAGTGTAGGCGTTTAATTTTACGATTAAGGTCCAAATTCAGGATTTTTTTTTTTTTTATCTTGTTCGCTTATTCTTTGGGAGGTGTTTGATCTCGCTTCCAGGCTGGCGCACGTGCTCCTGCACTGATATCAAACTTTAAAGTCAGTTTTGTTGTTGATTTTTTTTTTAGTAGAAACAGGTGAGGCAGATCACCACAGTCTCCCTGTCGCATTTTCCCAATTAAGCTGCGGCCAAAGTTGTTTAGATTTCACTTCAGCTCTTTTCCCAACCTTTGGTGCCTTGATTATATTTGCGGTGATTTATATTGGCAGTATTACCAACAGAAATAAGCATGCCATCACACACACACGCAAAAAACAGATTGGCAATTAGCATAAGACCACATGTGTCAGTTATTTATTTAAGTTGGATCTCATTCTAAGGCTTGTGATGCATTATTTCTGTAAGGCACTCTGTTTCAATTAGTTTATCCGTCGCATGCTCTTATTAGTTAATGCAGCCTCACACTGAGTTCAGAGTTGATTATTTCAGCTATAAATAAATGGCTTATTAGTAGTACAAAAATATCGGTAAAGCTAATACATATTTATAACATATAGGCGAGATCACTTTACTGTAATTAAATACAAGAATTACACCCTTTAAAAACTCTTTACTGGGGTTAGTGTTCTAAAAGCCAGATGGGAATTGCTTGTGGCGTTCTTGTTATTTATTGTGTTTAATTTCAGCAGTGCTTTGATTTGGTATAGGAAGGTTGAGAGTGGAACCAGAAGCAAAGACTATTAAGGAATCTCCCCAGAAGAGCACGTTTGTCATGCCAAACACCTTTAAAGCTAGTGGCTCAGCAGGTCCTGATGTGATGAAATAGGGTAAGAAAAATGCATAACGGTGGCATTTTCTGGAAAGTCAGCACACGCTCTTCATGTGTACAGGTGGTCGATGAAGTTTTTGCTTGAGTTTTGGCTCCTCACAGTATCCAGGTTTCTGAGCACTGAAATTTAAGGGTGTTTTGTTAACCATTAATAACCTCGTGGCAGGGGATGGAGGTTGGGGGGTGGTTAGGTGACTTATAACAACAGTGTCACAGTGTTATTAAACAAGCTGATTTTTTGGTGGGTGGTGCTATTGTGGGAGGTGGTTTCCCAGAGGCAGCTAGGGTCATAGAGGATAAAAGCTTCATGTTCTAGGCTAATCATTTTTATTAGACTTACTGGATTGGAGGAAATTTAAAGAGTTTACAAAGACAGTACAAGGACTAGCGTTGAGTCATAGAATAGACGGGGACGTAACAGCCTCCAGGGATTACATAATCACACTGCTAATTAATTTCTCCGCCACCTCAGTCTCAACTGGGGTTCTTCTTGTTCTGTCGGTGTGCTACCTCGTGTGTCTGTGGATAAAGTGCTGACTGGGAGGAACGTCAGAGAACAGTGAAATTGCGGGCTTCCCATCAACTTCACACCTCCAAATCCCAAACTGCATCAGACTGGGTCCAAATACCTGTCTTGGGGCCCAGATCGGTGTCCCACCCTTGTCAGATACAGTTTAACAGTCCCCCAGTTGCCCAACACAGATGGATCCTACTCTCTCCAAGATCTGTTCTACGTTCCATAACGGTTGACTCTACCCCTTGCCAGGCCTGCCTGCCTGCCAGATGGTCAGGCAACTGAAGCTGGCGCCCCACAAAGTGGGCTGGAGTCAGAGGTGCGTCAGTGTGCCCGTTTAGTGAACAGCCAACCAAGGGCTGGAGGAAACCCTTCCTGCAAGCCAACCTTTCCAATCTGCTGGTCGTGATGGGCAGGCAACTGTCAGAGTGACCTCAGGTCACGTCGCTGCACTTTGGTGACACAAAATTGGTGTGAATATCCCACGGTTGTGTGATTTTATGTGGCTCCTTTCCCATCCTCCTTCCCTCAACTATCAGTGGGGCATGCAAGTTCCTCTGGGATTGGATTCTTTTAATTGGACCAAGAAAATGGCCAAATGAAAGCACAGCTACTAATTGGCAATGATAAACAGTTATTTTTATCTTTTTTTAATTCCTCCTATGTATGTGTTTTGAGAGTGTAATTGTTTACTGAAATATGGCCTTGAAAAAGTAAGCCATATTGTAGAGACTTGACAGCAGGTATGGTTTCATTCAGGTTGTGACTTTGTTTTGTAAGGCATTCCCTCTCCCAGCATGTTTTCTCCTCCACAGTTTCGCGGCTTTCACAGCTGGATGTTTTATCACAGTGGTTGAGGTTAAGCATCCTCCTCACAGTCTGACAGCAGTGTAACCTCTCGGGACTGGAACCCCATAACCTCCCGGTCACAGACCCCGTCGGGTGACTGCTTTGCTAATCTGCTGCTACCCCCGGAGGCCTCCTGACTCGGCCGGTTTTGCCGGCTGCTCTGTCAGCCGGGTCCTGGTTGATGTGGTTGTTTGTGGGCTAGTGGGAGACGTGCAGAGCTGGGAAAACGATCAGCTGCGAAAGTTAAAAACACAGAGCGATCTGAACCTCTGCCAGGGAGGAATATATAAACAAAAACGGCCTATAAACAAAAGGCCTCGTGTCACCATCTGCTCATGGTACTCTCCAGATTTGTTTTACCAGCTTTTTTGTTGGACTAATTGTGCCAGAAACTCAAAATAAATAAATACAATAATGAAGAAATCAATACTGAAATAAATTCGCAGGCAAAGTTGGCCTAGATACCAAAATAAAAAGACAAAGTAGATGACAAAGACAAGACAAAAACATCTAGTATAAATATTAAGATTTTAAGTTCTGGCTGATTTCACTCTCTGATAACACACGTTTTTTTTAGGGATTGGACATTTTAAAAGTAATATTTTCTACATTGCATGTTTATTTGAAAAATATTTGAACATGTTTTTAAATTTTTTTCTGTTGGTTGTTTTTTTTTTGAGCCTCCAGCAGGTTTACATATGCATGAATGTGTACGTGTGTGTTATATGTATGTATGTATGTATGTATGTATGTATATTACTGGCATTTCTCAAAATTAGAAATGACTGTGTATAGCCATGATTTAATTATCTCACACAGGAATTGGATCATGCTTTACTATGTGGTTAATGGCTCCCTGTGGGCAAAGCAAAAAATGTACTGAATATTCAAGTAATTTACTGACCAAACGTGTAAAAGCCACTGAATACACACTTTTTTGCCTTAACCTATCGATGGCATATTCTCAGAAGCCAGAGAACATGCTGTTTACACCAAAATGGCTCACTGTGGTAACTGGAATGAATTTCCCTTCTCTGGGAGGCACATATCACTTTCTGAATGTTAATCACTCAAGACATTCATCCATTGCCGTTTATCAAATGTACTGTCACAGTAAGCTTGGAGCTTTTCCCAGGAAGCAGAGGGTCCACCATGGATGGGATACCAGTCCATCTTAGCAGTTTAGGAGGAGTACAGGCACAGCAGGGGTAAGGAGACTCTGCAGCTGTGCTGAGCAGGAGTGGGAATCGAACCCATACGCCGTGAAGTGCGAGGGTGCGGTGTTACCTACTGCGCAGGCGCACCACCTGTGTCATATGAACCGAAGGACCCAATAAAAATAAACTATTAGCCTGGCCTATCGGGGTAAAGGTGACAGTTAAGGCAGATGATCGAGGTCCTTCTCAACCTCCAGAATGGATCAGCGGTCCCTGAAGATGGACCCCATGTGTTTTTACAATCTACTTCTTGTAGCAGCCTGGGGTGCACATCTGGGCTCCTCAATGGCCTTTCCTGGCTCAGTCTGCTCCGGCAGAACCATGGGTCCCTAGATGTATGCGAAGCCCCGCCCCACTCCCCAACTAGCATAGCGGTGTGGACAGAGCCAGGGGGAGGCTATCAGCCTAGCGTGTCCTTGCTTCACTCTCCGCCAGACTAATTCTTGTTTTTTTTTTAAATTTTAAGCGTTCAGCCTGTGTGATAATTGAGCAGGTGGCTCCTCCGTGAAGTTTCCATCACATGGGAGTGCATCCTCCCCTACGCTGACCCCCTGCCGCCAAGCGTATAACTTTTTACTAGAATCAGCTTGGCTCATGGCACGGAATCTGAGGCTCGTTTTAAAGATTCACGACTGAATCTAGCGGCATCGATTGTGCCGGCTTTTTTCTTTTTTTTTTTTTGAATCTCTTGATTGTTTTTTGTGTAGTTGTTAACCTTCTCTTTGAGAGACAGATGTTTTTTTGAAAGATTCCCTGCTAAGGACGGCCTCTTTTTTTTTTATTTCTAATATTTTTCGGTATTCTGGGCGGATTTGATTTTGGCAACTTTAGAGCTGGATGAAGAGTTTTTCGTGAATGTAAATAATTCCACAATCGAATAATAAAACCTGATTTACTGACTTTATGATAGTCCAATAATGTGCTGGATTGTTTCGCAGGTCACATGTGGTCGAACAAATCCTTGCTTCCTATTTCCCAGGCCTGTTTTGGCTATGGTTGTAGTGTTTTGTCTTCACCTCTTCACTTCTATGTACCATTGTGCGTAGCAACACAACAATGTTGATGCTTGAAGAAATGTGACTAGAAAATACTTTTCAAGGTGAAATACCATTTATTTTGATGTTGAATCTTGAACGCAAGCTCTGTGAATCCTTATCTGCTAGTGTGAGTTAAGCTTTTCAAAAGTATGAAGTGAAAAATTAAGCCCATTTTTAGTACACGGTGATGTGAAAATGATTTGTCTTTTAGCAGAGACTTCTTAACAGTTCTGTTTTCATTCTCAATCCGTCTGACGGTGGCTTCTCTTCTGGTATGTTCAGGTCAAAATATGCACATGCTATACTGGGGGAACTTCTCTGTGGAATTGATATGTTTGATGACTGAGGAAGGCTAAGGTATTTAATCGACAAGTTTGCTGATTTTTTCTTTATTTTAACAACCATGTGTGGACTGGTCAGTGTTCATAATACTTCCACTCGTAATATGAGAGCGGGCTTGTTGGAATTTTAAAATTTGATTGGAAAAATAGATGCACTAAGGGGTCAGCTGGGAGTGAGGTTGGAGTTGAAATGGTACTTCTTCCTAGGCAGCCAAGAGCATCTCTTGTCCCCACGGAAACCGCTGTTTTCTGTAAAGTGGAATGTACGTGCACTTCACCAGCCTGAAGTTATCTGACTGGATGGGGGGGGGGGTTTGTTGCCTGTGCCTTTGTTCTCCCAAGAATGACTTCTTGGCAGAGGGAACCTGAGGAACAGGCTGTTTATGTCAGGCATAATATCAGGGTGACATCGGGGTTCCGCTTTGGGAAAACCGTCACATCCCAAGCCCATGCGGCTGTTTCTTTTTCCAATTTGTTTTCTTCATTAATGCTGAAACGTTTAAATCGGTCAAATCCTGCAATCGCATTACAGAAGCTGGACCCCATCAAGGCTAATGAATGTGTGCTATTGTTCTTTCGGTTACACCCTTAGAAACCCCTTTCAATTGCTTTTGCTGGAGATTTTATCCCTGATGTGCATAATTCCTTTGGCAGTGACAAATCACTGCCAAACTCCCCCAGTGGTGTTTGCTAGAATGCAAAAGGCTTATAGAATTACTGCCCAGTTACACTGTAAGTCCAGTTTGTTGCGTTTTTAAAAAAAATTAGATTGTGGGCGGTAGAAGTCAGTTTGATAAAATCAACCAATTTTGTGTTGTTGACACGTCACAGTGGGTCTAGCTGTAGTCAGCTTCTGCTCTTGTCTTGTGTATGCTTCAGCTATCCAGTGATGAAAATCTGTGGCGCACAGTGACCACCATTTAATTAATTAGTTATTAATTAATTAATGGGTCTTGAACACAGCACTTCAGCTTCACAACCTGGAGGTATCGAAGGCCAGTCTGGCCCCAGCACTGTGAGGACAAACCTCTTGGGGATTTCTGACCAGTGATGGAGAACCCCAGGAATGTGGGTGATTCTTGCCACTGGGGAGTTGGCTCCATTCAGTGCACTGTTTGTGGGTCAGGTTTGCCGTTAGCCGCCACGTGCTTCAAGGACATGGGAAAGATGGGGCAGCAGTGAAGTGGATGATGCCTTCACTCAAAGGGCCAGACAAGTCGGTCCGGTATTTCGTAATCAGCATAATGTGCAGCGTCCTCCTTCAATTAAAGAAATGTAGTGCCAGTGTTGTCACTGAGGTGACCTTCAGTTAATGTCCCTCATCAGCACTTACTATCTAGTAGCACTTATACATCAAGAAGACGTGACGTGGTCACCAGCCTATAGCCTCTATAATTGTGTTTCATAGCAAACGTTTGACGCTTGTGGTGGGACAGAAGTTCAGCGTGGTGTGGATAGAAGACCGGGTAAATATCATTCCTTTAACTCCAGTTTTACAATGGCTTTACAGTGATGTGCTGTGACATTTCTGTTGGGCAACAATTAAAACCAACCAGGGTGTCCTCCTGCCTTGTGCCCTGTGATTCCAGGCTCACTGCTGAAATGTACTGGATAAGTGTTATGGAATATGGATGCATGGATAAAAATGGAAAAATATTCACATGGTTGATGAAAAATACATGTTGGAGTCTGCCTATTCTCCTCCTTCTCCCACACATCTAAAACTCAGATAGCCGCTCAGCTTTTTAATATATCTGGGCTATTTTTTGATGAGGCTGTTTTAATTTTTCAAATAAGAGTAGGTGAAAAATAATTTGTGCCTTTTTGGCCGTTTGGAAAGATGCGTGCACAAGCATGTCACACGTCTAACGTGCCACAGGGGTTGTACCACACGTGATTTTCATTTTGTTTTCCTTGGCCACGTGCATTTACAGAATGCCTGTTTGGATCTAGTACACGCATTTGGGACTCGCAGTATTGCAGTGTATCCACAGCTCAGCCGGAGGGCAAATTCCTGCAACTGTGGCGTTAGCACAGAGACCTTAACCTTTAAGTTAAGCCTCGGTATTTCAATAAAGAAAATCGCTGCTTCTTTAAAGGGCTTTGATCCTGGCATGCAGTTTGAAATCTCGGCGGACTTATTCCGGGGGAATTTCTGGGCCTGTAAGGATGCTGTTCAGATTATGGGGTCAGCTAGCTGAGAAAGCTTGGACCCGTTTGAATGCAGGCCCATCCCAGTAAGCTTGGAACTGTTTTGTTTTAAAGCTTCAAAGATTTCAGTGTTTTTTCTTTCTTTTTGTGCGTATACCAGACGCGGGTGGGTGTGTGTGTGTGTGTGTGTGTGTGTGTGTGTGTGTGTGTTTGTGCCTGCCACATTGACAGACTGAAATTAACTTTGGAATCCCATATGCCGGAGGCAAACTTCCAGCAGACCCCAATTACAATGCTGCTGAGCCAGAGGGAGCACGGGGCAGACTGCCTGGAGCCCTCCTGGTCAGCTCCCTCTGAGCAGATGCTCGGATACGCTGTTGTAGCTGCACCGCTGCATGGAAACATGGGACTCGTGCGCATCCCTTTGTGCACACATATCGGCTTTTGCTGCCTTTGTGGGGAAAGTTTGTTATTTTCTTAATTATAGTTTATGATTCGTAGCTGCACCTTAGAAAAACTCAAAAGACGTCAGAACTTACAGTACTGTGCAAAAGTCTGAGGCAGGCAATGAAGATCATGTTTAAATCATGTTCATGCTGGTGTAAAACTACGACTTCAGGTCGGTCAAAGTGTGTCAGTTTCCATATTTCTGAATATCTCTTTATTTCACCCCAGAATATACAGTTATTATCCAACATACCCATGTACTTAAAGAGATCAACTAGGAGCTAATTAAGACCTCATAATGTGAATTAGCTAGTTAAGTACACAAGTTAACTAAGCTGGTGGTGAAAATTAAGAAATACATGGAACGGCTGAGGTTTTTTCAAGGAGAGGTTTGGAAACCAAAGTTATGTTGGTCGAGCCATCCGACCAGATATCAATAATATTTTACAGAACAGAGGAAATTATTTTTAGTAGTTTTTCTATTACTCTTTATTCATATATATTCTAATGTTAAATTGGGTTTTTTTTGTCTGGGCAAAAATACAATTACTGCCCAGATGAATGGCCTTAAACATTTTCTTGAACTGCCTAAGACTTTTGCACAGTACTGTATATCAGAGTAATAATCCTGCTGCTTTTAGTTTATTTCCAAATAATGCATAAAAACCTCGAACAATCAGTAAAGAACATATAGAAAATCACAATACTGACTGATAATGAAGGATGGAAAAAGTACAAATACATGAGTAAAATCATATGTATCGTTGTGCTTTAATTCATCATCAATTAAATCGTGTACTGTGCTCCGCAGGAAAGTTGCATAATCTGCTATTTTACAGCAGATATATCTCAAGCTTCTTATGGTTGCCACAAGGTGGAGCCTCGCAGAACTTATTGTACCTAGAGTAACTTCTGGGGTGACTGATGTAGATTGTTTGCAAATACAGGCATCTAAATGGTCTAAACAGAAAAAAAAAAACAAAAAAAACGTTTCCTTATATAAAACATGATATTTTTGTGAAGAACACAACTTATGAGCTGTTTGTGCAGAACTACTGACAAAGAGATGTGCAATTATTATCTAGTGAAAACACAGAATTACCTGGTGGAGTCCGCCTTCCACTGCAGACAGTAATTTAATCATCTGTTTCTCAATGTATTCTTTAAACAAATACTCTAATCCCCTAAAGGAATAATTACATAGTCCACACCATGACTTAGGCAGTCCTCTTGCATCTTTCTATTTTGCAAGCTTTCACACACAGTATCAGGATTCATTCAAGGATACAAAGTTTTATTGTTATATGTACGAAGTACAGTGTACAATGTACAATGAAATTCGTACTCTCTGCAAACTACGCTCAATCAGCAATAAGTAGTGCAGTATCTAGTATCTAACATAACTCAACATATAATACAACATTTAA
Source organism: Gymnarchus niloticus (assembly GCA_009936485.2). Lineage (NCBI taxonomy): Eukaryota > Metazoa > Chordata > Actinopteri > Osteoglossiformes > Gymnarchidae > Gymnarchus > Gymnarchus niloticus. The sequence goes on along the minus strand of JAACJT020000031.1, from coordinate 10,454,809 downwards.
CATAACATGAGATACGAGTGTTATGAGACAGAGCGAAGTGCCGTATAAAGTGGCGGTGGGTGATATGGGGATTGCAGTATGGGGATATGTTGATTTTGATCTGTTGCCATTTGGCAAAAGTTTCTTGCACTGTTAAAAGATTCCAGCAATGTCTGTAGTTGCAGCTCACTTTTCTTCTTGGCATGCAATACCTATTTGAATTTGTCATATTCCTTTCCATGATGCTTCTGCATGTGTTTTATCATGCTTGTGGTGTTGAAATTTAAAGTATTAGTGCCATCCCGCAAAACACTGATGTGACATGTATTGCATTTGACTGCTTTGCTTTTTGACCCAGTAGATTACCGTCACACTAGAGAGATTGGTGATTGGAGCGGGTCTCAAGGGACATGGTGAAAGCAACAGAGAGGATGAGGAGGTGATGGCGAGATATGGTGTCAAGGAGAGGAATGCAGAAGGTCAGATGGATTTTGCGAAAAGGATGGACTTGGCTGTGGTGAACATGTATTTTAAGAAGAGGGAGGAACACAGGGTGACGTAGAAGAGTGGAGGTAGATGCACACAGGTGGATTATATCCTATGTAGGAGGGTCAGTCTGAAAGAGATTGGAGACTGTAAAGTGGTGGCAGGGGAAAGCGTAGTTAGGCAGCATAGGATGGTGGTCTG
>JAACJT020000031.1:10414983-10454043 GCA_009936485.2 Gymnarchus niloticus | reverse complement strand
TGCAGGTGGTTGGTGTGACAGAGCGGGATGCGGAGGACAGGAGGAGATGGAGAAGGTTGATCCACTGTGGCAACCCCAGATGGGAGCAGCTGAAAGTGAATGATGATGATGATGATGATAAGAGTACCTCCACACTGTTGAGCTCAACTCTCAGGCTACATCCTCACTACTACAGTTTTGATAAAAAACTCAGACATTAGTCTCTGTTTTTGGTTTTCATCTACACTAGCCTGGTGTTTTTAACCCCCAAAAGCGGAGACTTTTGAAAACACATTCCAGCACTTCAGCGTTGCAGTATGGATGGGTGAAAGTGGAGAGTTTTCAAACGGAGAGTTTTTGAAAAAACCTACTCTAATTGTGCTCTAATTGGTTTATGCTAATAATATGGACCTTCCATGATCGGATCCAACTCATTCATCAAAACGAATGGCTACGTCTTATGTGTTATACAGTCGTTTTAGTGTGGACATAGCCTCACTTATGTGCAAGACTGTGGTCGCTGTAGTTATCACGTGACACCTGTCGTTGTTTCTTTTTAGGGCATGTCGCTCAAAGTGCGGCAACAAGCATTTAGGGGTAGAGCTGATCCAGTGTTTTTGGCCAGTATCACTGAATATGGGATTGGCAGAATTCCTAGTCAGGAATATAATTGTTAAGCTCTACACCATCGACCAATTTTGTATTTGACATCAAACTAAGAAATCCCATTCGCTTAAGCAGTAGAGGTGCCTCTGTATGCTTAGGTGTGATCTTTGGTCTAACTGTAAATTCATTTGCTACTTATAAGCACAGACAATGTACCAAGAATTAAGTGTATAATGGAAACTGATTCAAATCGGAGCTCGGATCCAATTCTATACAAATAATTCTAACTCAAATTTAGAAGGAAAACAACTAAAAAGTGGTAAATATGTTGGAAAACCATTCCTCAGTGGTGTCACTATTATTGAGTAGTATAAACTTAATGTTAATGTTAAAATCAACTTTAGTTACCTAGTCCTAGACTTTTTTTGCTGCAAAAAAATGCAGTGCCTATTTTGGGATAAAAAAATGTTTTCATTTAAAAAGTGGGACACCTCAGTACATGTTGTATCCTATCCAGTCTTTGCGGAATTGAAAGATATTGAATTTGAATCGAATCAAATCTTCGCTGAGTTGAAACATATTGAATCGTGACATGTTTACGTGCATTTTTTCGTATCGTATTATAGACCATGAGTGTAGATGTGTTGTCTGAGAGGAAGAGACGTAAACACACTCATACAGAGGGTAGTTCTTGCCAGTGCTCAGTGGTTTCTTTGTCTCATGGGACGCCGAGAATATATTTTAGTGATTAGCACCCACGTCTTTTCCTAGAGAGTGTGAAGGGCAAAGATTGCTTCAGGTAGGGTGGAATTGGGGCCGAGGTGTAGATTGGGACCGCTGCTCCTCCTCTTTACCTCCCTTTGCTGATTGCGTTGCCCTTCGCCATACGAGCTGAGGCCACAGATACCTGGTGTTCTGTCGCCCCAAGTGAACCGGGCCTTTTGTTTCAAATGCGCAGATTAATGCATTTAGGGCTAGCGCAGTTATTCATGCCGTGTTGCGGTTGGCAGAGGGCTGGTCTCAGAGGTGACCAGGCCTAACCCTAGAATTCTGAACGAACCTCAGTGTAGCCGAAGGCTTCGTCATATATAATATACATGAGGGAGTATGGGTTGGGCTAACAAGAATATGGTTAGTTGGCTGAGATTTTTAAGGACACAAAACCACTTCTGTGACTGATAAAATATGAGGTTCTGGAGCCAGGACTGCATAGTGTAGCGCAGATATAATTAAATGATTTGTTAAAAGTGTGATTTATTATAAGTGGTTGAGTAACTTTTTAACAGTTTCAGGAGCCATGAGAAAATTCCTCTCTTTTATGTTGACTGTACAACTGATCCTCATTTCTAAAAGAAATGCACGTGTTTTAGCGCACATTGGAAATTAAACATAATTATGACTTTTTTTCCAGAATGATGTGACACAACTTAATCCATTTGTCGTCCTCTACATATTTTGCTGAACTAGGGCACTGCTTAAGAGTCCAAATACAAAATTAACACTTAATACTGTGAAAGGGCTTCAAAACAACCTCGCCAATGGAGTGGGTGGACATTAGCACTCTGTGACTTCCCGTAGTATGCTCCTCAATGTTTGAATATAAGGGTTCTGCAAGGCATTACTAGTACAGATCTAACCCGAGCCTTGTCAAAAACCTAGCCTCTTTCCTTGGGATTTAGCCTACAGGTTATGCAAGGAACTCAGCCATAGGGACTAAAGTCTGAACATCAAAAGAAATAAAAGTGTTCTGTGGTCCAGGGTGTTCTCTTTCTGGAACCAAGGCAGTCAAAGCAAGTCAGGTGGATTAATTGCGTGCATAAGACAAATGTATAAAAAATATGTGAGTGTGGGATCGTTTGTACCTTAAAGACGTATATGGTTGGCGTTTGTGCTTCAGGGTAAAGGGTTCCGTTCTTCCAAATGACTCACAAATATTTATCTGCATCGCATGCCATCATAAATGGTAACTTCATACAGTTCTGTGGTCTTGTTTTCTTACTGAATTCTCCTTAAATTAATTAGTGTTATTTAAGCAGTTGATATGATATTTGTCTCTTTGCATGTGCAGGCTTAGAAGGACTCTATTGATCCCAAGGAAATGTCGAAGGCTCTACTGGATCCATTGCAGAAAGAAGGGAGTTGGAAGAAAAGGATGTTGTTGTTGCTATACGTGGCTCTGGAGCTTATTACTGCTCACTCGTCTGCCGTCCTGCGAACTCTAGAGCTGCAGCTAGACGAGGAACAGCCAGCAGGTACCATTGTGGGTGACATCAGTGCTGGTCTGCCTCCCGGTGTCACCGCCTCCCAGTACTTCATTTCTGACCACCAGGGTACCGGCGTGGGCAGTGACCTCCATATAGACGAGACAACCGGCATCATCAAGACGGCCAAGGTTCTGGACCGTGAGGTGAGGGACCACTACAGCTTCATTGCCGTCACCATGAATGGTGTAACGGTGGAGGTGACCATCACAGTCAACGACATCAATGACCACGCGCCCACATTCCCCAGAAGCAGAGCCACCTTCAAAATCCCAGAGCAAACTGCAATCGGCACAAGATTTCCCCTGGAGTCGGCCACCGATGCAGACAAGGACCATCTGACTACGCAGGGTTACCTCATCAAATCTGGGAATGAGGGACAGACATTCCTCTTACAGACAAAAAGGGGAGGTAATAAGGGTCTTTCCTTGGATCTTGTAGTTAATGGCATCTTGGACAGAGAGCAGAAATCATCCTATACCTTGCTTCTGGAAGCCTTTGATGGCGGATCTCCGAAAAAGACAGGACAAATGATTCTGGACATAATTGTGCAGGACATAAATGACAATGCTCCAGTTTTCAACCAGAGTCGCTACCACGCTGTCATCGTGGAGAACATGCAACCCGGCAACAGCATCCTGCAGGTGTTCGCAACCGATGCTGATGAGGGGGACAATGGCCTTGTCTTATATGAGATTAACAGGAGGCAGAGCGACCCTGAGCGCTACTTCTCCATTGATCCCCAGAGTGGCATGATCTCACTCAGTAAGCCCCTGGATTATGAAATGCGCAAAGTCCACGAGCTGGTGGTACAGGCCAGGGACAATGCCAGCCAACCAGAGGTCACTAACGCCTTTGTCACCATCAATGTCCGTGACTACAATGATAACCAGCCAACCATGACCATCATCTTCCTCAGTGAGGATGGTTCTCCTCGAATCTCAGAAGGGGCTCAGCCAGGACAGTTTGTGGCTCGGATTTCTGTGTCTGACCCTGATTACGGCGAATATTCGAATGTCAACGTTTCCCTGGAGGGCGGGGATGGCAAATTTGCCCTGACCACGAAAGACAATATCATTTACCTTATCTGTGTGGACCAGATCTTGGACCGAGAGGAAAGGGACTCCTACGAGTTGCGAGTCATGGCCACAGACTCAGGCACGCCGCCTCTTCAGGCGGAGTCCTCCTTCACTATCCAGGTGACCGACGTCAACGACAATCCACCGCTCTTTGACCAGCAGGTGTACACACAAGTCATACCAGAGGTGGTCTTCCCTGGAAGCTTTGTGCTGCAAGTCACAGCCAGGGACAAAGACCAGGGACCCAACGGGGTCATCCACTACAGCATTCTTCATGATTATGGAACTCACTCAAACTGGTTCATAGTTGACTCAACAACAGGGATAATCACCACGACAATGCCGCTGGATTATGAGACTGAGCCTGAACCCAGCCTGATCGTGGTGGCAACTGACAGGGGGCAACCACCCCTGTCCTCCACAGCTGTGGTGAATGTCCTATTGCAGGATATAAATGACAATGAGCCAGTTTTTGGAAAGAGCTTCTATGATGTGTCGATCAACGAAAATAGCCCTGCTGGAACCTGCTTCTTAGAGGTAGGATCTTCACTTTGCTGTTCATTGCAAATATACTGTATGTGTCTTAATTTCGCGTGTAAAGAGTAGATCATGAAATATATATATTTATATGTGTTTTGCTTATATATACAATGATACATTGCATATAGCTCATTATATAAGTTTATTGATATTTGATTTTAAATGTTTTCTTGTTTTGTAAGTTCAGGGAATTTTCAGCCTGTATTTCTAAGCTTTGTTTTATTTTGGATCGAATCCATAGATATAAACTGTTCATGCTTTATTTCACCATGTTCAGTATTTTCAGACGTCAGACATCAGTGTTTTTCTCCAGTCATCTGAGACAAATGCCAAGGTAGACCACAGTCACTGAGATGCATTAATTTCGTTTTCACTTCACCGGCTTGGATTCAAGTATGTTTATAGCCGGATCCATTGGGATTTTAAAATATCGGTGAGGGGTTCACCTGCAACTTCTGAGCTCAGAAGATTTACTCAGGGATGGCTGTCCTCTTCTTCACCTCTCAGAGAGGCTTTTCTTGGTAACTGTGACACTGCAGACGCATTATTATTCAAAATCTCGAGACTCACTCTCCATTGGAGTACTAGGCTGCCTTCATGCCACTTACATTGTCTGAGATCTGAAGTGCTTTTTCCAAGAATTGAATAGAATGGTACCAGTTTTTACCACATTTCAACACATGGAAAAACACGAGGCAAATAAAAAAAAATCAATTCTTGTCTGGCAACCATGGTAAAACTAGAGTTACCCCACATGTCAAATGTTGTTTCTTACTTTTTTCTGGTGATCTTTTACTTATCCTCTGCCCACTCTCACTTGGTAGCATTCTACTGCAAATCGGGTATTCCAATAGGAGCTTTAGAAAGAGATATATCCCCAAGCCAAAAAAAAAAACAACACAAAACAAAACAAGAGTAAGTCCTGGAATTCCACATTCGTTACATGGCTTTTTAATTCATATTTCAAAAGTGTCTGTGGTTGAGATGCACCAGCCAACTCTGCAAGTCGCAGAGAGACCCTGGCAAATGAGGTCTGGACCAAGGGCTGCTCTAGGGATATGGGGCGGTGCCTGACACTGTCTGTAGGCTTTTGGCTTGCGTTCGACTAATAGAAGCTGTTTGTGTCTGTCTGGGAGGTCCCTCCCAAGGGGACCGCAGAGAGACGCTGGGTAGAGAAAACCCAAAAAGAATCATCCAAGAAATCCTGTTCACATTAATCAAAATGTTTTTAAGAAACAAGATTGAGGGTGCGCCACAGAGATCGCCAAATGGAACCACAAAAACGTTACTTGATATTCCGTTTTTCCTCACCTCTCTTTCCTTGGCCTTTCTTGGGTTCTCTCAGAGCTGTTCCCCCCTAGTCAGCTTGGCCAACAGCTGAATAAAGCCTGGTGAATATGCAGGCCCTCAGAAAGAATAGGGTTTTATTGTGATAGATCCACAGAAGGCCGTTTATCTCCCTCTTTCTCCTTTGCTACCTCAGCTCTCTGAACTGAACCACCTGTTCCCCTTGTGCCTCTACTGTGCCCCGTGGGTATTGATAGGTTGGGGGTTCTGGATGTCTACAACCCCACCACCCCCTTGTTTTATTATTCTCTTGCTTCATCTCTGGAGCCGGATACCAGCACCCTGGACCTGGCTTAGGCTGCATGGTCCGTGCCTCATCCCAACTGCAAATTTTAGGGCTCTGCAAGTCTGCATGAGGATTGTAGTCCTGCTTTAACTTCTGCTGGAAACAGAGCTCCCCCCCACACCTACAGCAGGTATACTGTGATGGTCGATCCTCATTTCTGAGGGTCCATCACACCAGAAGTTTCAGAGCACCCAAATATTTTACCTAAAAAAGATGAAGCAGTTAAGAAAAACATCCTTTCCACCATTAAAGTCTGTCATTTAGGGAAGAGAGAAGAAAAAGAGAAATAGTAGGTATCATATATGACACATGTAAGAACATCAAAAAAAAAAAACTTGACCTAAATGTTCTAAGAGGATTATATCCATCCATCTTCTGTCCACTGTCCTCCATTCTTGCTATCTTGACTAGGATCACTTGGAGCCAATACCCGGTAACAAAGAACACAACCCTGGAAGGGATGCCAGTCAATCTCAGAGCACCGACACACTGTGGACAGTTTAGAGACAGCAGTTAGTCTAATGACATGTCTTTGGACTGCAGTAGGGACCCAGAGTACCTAAAGGAAACCTGCATAATGTGGGGAGAACATGCAAACTTCACACACACAGAGCAGAGGTTGGATTCAAATCTCCAACCCTAGCTGTATAAAGAATGCCACTGTACTCCCCATATATGTACACACACACTTATATTTGTACTAAAATTGTGAATTAGTTATTGCATTTATTCTAAGCAGTTAATTTCCTTTATTGTCAACCATACCACTTTAAATGTTCAGTTCTACATCATGTATATGCACTTTTTGTCAGCATTCTAAATGCCAGCTCCATGTTAAGCGTTTGTTACTCACAGTAGGGGCATTGAAGATTCACATCCACAGTTGTGGCAAGGGGTCTTGTGGAGGCTAACGGAGCCCTGTCAGTGGAGCATCTCATACAGGAGCAAGCTGACTGTTCACATCTCTTTCAAATTCCTGGCTGGGAGAGATATTCCAAGAGGCCCTGTCCAAAGTGAAAGGGTGCTTTTTTTTCCCACCATGCCATAGAGGCAGCAGCTGTGTAATTGGAGCATTTTGGTTGTAATTCCTTTTCTTAACGGGCTGAATAGCAAAGCCTCGTCTTAGCCAAGTGCTGTTTTTCTGCGGGTCCTGGCCGCACAATGGAGCCCGCAATTTCTCCAGGTCCAGTTCACAAAGATCAGTGTTTTCCAGCACACTTATCAGTGGACGTCTTTGTTTGTTTATGTAGTGTAAAATGACACTGTCGTTTCCCTCGCTAGACATGGCATTCTGCAGGGGCTCTGTATGACCGGTTCCTTTGGTGTAGTATGCGGTTAGGCGGAGGCCTCTTTGGCATATACTACAGTTCTGTCAAGATAAGAATCGGTCTTCTGTCTTGCCTCTTGGCCTGGGGACGGAACAAGGTGGGGTGGGGGGACCTGACCCACAGAAAGAGTGGGGCAGGATGGAAGGGGGCTTCCTCCTCCATCTGAGGGGGGTCACCATCTTCCCAGCCATATCTGATCTTACATCAGGTCCTGTTAGCTGGGAGGAACAAGCAATGAGTGCACCCTCTCTGTCAATTTCGGCGGGGTCAAAGTGCCAAACCTGATGGCTGTTCTGTCACAGCCCACCCCTCCCCACACTGGGGCAGCATGAGAAGACCCTGGAGCGGAGCAAGAAACAAAAACATTTTGTCGCTTTTGCCTGGTAGTGCTGTGATCACTTCGCCTTTATCAGTTCCTTCGCAGTGCAGAGGGCTTCTTGGCTAGGTCGTGCCGTGTCAGCCCTCGCATGTCTCTGAACCCGAATGATGCTTGTCATCGCTGTGCTCCCGTTGCCCCAGGGTTTAAGACTGGGGCATTTTTAAGGCTTTTATGATGTTGTGTTTTTTGTTAACATCACATAGAGTATATGACTCATCGGGTGATGCGTGCAGCTTGGGTTCTGTCCCAAAGTGTAGGAGTATAGCCCAGGCCGGTTGCAACCTGGCATAAATGAATATGAACTGTGGGAAAGCTGCAGGCACTTGTGTGTGTGCGTGTGAAGCGCTGGGAACAACGGAATAAAAGCTTGACAATAAGTGTGAGTGGAAGAGTGGGGAGGTTTTATTTCTGCAGCACAATAGCTGCATTTTTGGCCAGTCGTTTTCCATCTCCTCAATGCCTCTCTGGTAACCAGCTGTAGCCCCCTGATACGCAGGTGTCCAGTGATGTGCCTAATTTATCTCCGAAAGATCTGCAAAATCGCCTTGAGACTGATACTGGATTTTTCTGTAAAAAAAAAAAAAGACTCCTGGAGTTTGGAATCTGGAGTTCTTGATGTCATGTCGGACTAATGTCACATGCGTCCTTCTGACCTGACCTTTAACCCCTTTGACCTTGTGCCTGGTTTACTGAAACCCAGAAACCCAGACAACTACACACTGAGGAGAAGCGCATAATCAGATTCTTGCTTTTTTTATCTCTGCTTATGCAGAGAAAGTTAATTACATCTTGCAGAGGCTTTGGAGGTCATCCTCAGTTGCATTATAGATCTTGTTTTCATAATTATGTCTGCTATGCTATTACAGCTCTGGCCATTTCCTAAGATGTCAGCTACCAGGAGGGTTGCTCTGGGTCCCATTTCTTGAAATAATTCTTGCTGTAACAGGGGAGCAGGCGGTCAGGCAGCTGAGAGTCCCCCCCCCGCCCAAAATGGACGGGAAGGTTGCTCAGTGTCAGTTTGGTCAGATATGATCTGCAGTCTGCTCTCCCCTCCTCTTCGCAGCTGTGCGGTCGGCCTGCGTTCGAGGACTCACTCATCCGTCATGGGGTTCCCGTCTGCTATTCAGCTCGCAGCCCTCCATTCACGTACGGAATAAAGGAAATCCGGTGTAGCTTTCACGATGATCTCGACGTTTTTTCTTGCCCGTGCTGCGCTCAATTGACATTAAATTGTACTGATTTAATGGAGGCCTTTCGAGGGTGAGCTGATGGTTTTGAAAGAAGCGGGGAGGCCAAACAGCAGAATGAACACCGCCATATGGTGTTTTTTGCATCTAGCCGCCTTGCTAAAACCTTTGTTTCATGTGATTGAAGCAGTCGTGTGGGTTCCTTCTCCTGAATTGACAGATCATGCCCCCCTGCCTTCTAAGACTGCCTTCTCCATTCCAAATATCCCTAGTCACACTGGTTCAACACAAACAAAACTGGCCTTTTCCATGGACTCACAAATCTCGCTGGTGCCAGGTGGAGAAACAGGCTTTCAGTTTAACCCCAGATATAGGAGCAAAGACAAAATCTTACCTTTTAATCACATCAGTACGGAGAGCAATTGTTCCTCTCCTCCATTGTCTTTAGGCATTTTTCTTTCTCATCAAACTACATCATAATTTCCACAATCTCCTATTATGTGACCTGGGGCATCCATATTGTGAAAGGCACTATAAAAACAAATTGATTTGAATTGAATTGACAGCTGTGGACGGCCAACCGGCTGGATACCTTTTGGGGTTTCCTGTGTCCATTTCTCAGAATTCCCTGACTTGCACTGGGCAAGAGTCTGAATCTCCTGGCACAGGGAAAGCTTGCTCACATGTGAATATGAGATATAATGATATCTAATACCTATAGTCATCCATCCATTTTCTAGCCACTTATCCTGAGTAGGGTCACAGGGTAATGCTAATAATGCATTTATCTAATGCGCTTTTATTACTACCCACGAGGGCTCTGGTTTTTAATTGATGTGACAGCAGCACTTGTAAATAAGCAAAGCATTTGAAAACACACAATCATTTTCCCTGATTAAAGCTTATTCTGGGGACAGTGGTAATAGTGTGCAGTGTAATACCACTGCACTCGTTTACCACCCCCCCACTTAAATTTACTGTCTCAGAGACAGAGACTGTTTTTACCACACTAACTGTTCACCTCCCAGTGGGATTGGGGATGGGGGGTTTCACCTCGAAAAGCCAGAACTGCAGGAAAGGAATGAAGCTCAATGAGCATTAAAGGGTAGGCAATCAGAAGTGACAATGTGGTTTTCCTGGAGGACCAGTATTGTCTGAGGCCGAGGAACACCAGCCTTTATCTTCTCACATTCTTCTAGATACTCTTTCCCACACTTCATGCTTCCTCTGTTTCCGCTAACGCTGCATCCATTGTACCGCAGAGAGGACTGAGTGGAGAGGCTCTTGGGTAGGCCTCACAGACCTCCGCATTGTGAAGCGCTTCGCTCCCACGGCTCACTCATATCAGAGTTCCACTCCACTCGATGGAAGGACACACGGTGTAGGCCTAAATCAGAAATGGAATTGGCTGTGCGTGACTACGTTTCCAGCCCAGCTGAAACTCGAAGAGATTGAAGTTCGTCTGTAGTTCTGGACATAATTAGCAATTCTCATAATTGCTCTCACTGTGTGATGACTGTGATATGGATTTTTTGCTGCGTGTGGCAGCATTTTTTTCCAAGATCAGTCACTGGTTGGGTAACCCAGTTGTGGTCCAGAACACCTTCTTAACATTATAGTCCCACAGTAAATTGCAGCACCATGATATGGCAGGACCGACTGCTGCTATTGACCCTTGCCTGCAAATCGATATTAAGGATAGGTCCATACATTTTAATTATTTCAATACGTGCCGTTCTTTCTCTTTCAAACTCAAGCATTTGATATCACAAATCACCGCAGTCCAGTTTTTCTTCCTGTTGTGCGTAAAATGGCTGTGGAACGCACACACAAAGACACGCAGAAAACTCGAGATGAAAACCGAAGCCTGTAGTCAGGGTGACCAGACAAATTGTCTTGCTTGCTTCATAATTGGAATGAATTAGGGTTTAGTGAAAGGTCTAATTAGAAGGCATGGCAGGGAGGAGGATAATTAGCCTTCAGTTTGTATCTGCCATGATAGTTTCGAAGTGGCGAATGGAAGCCTAACAGCAAGGTGATGCCTGCAGCCAAGTACAAGTTCTCAACCAAAGCTGTTCAAGAGCAAAAACCATTCATGAGCAGAGAAATTACCAGGTCCGTGTGTGTGGTCGGAGCTGACGTGACCCATTCTCGGTACGCCATTGCACCAGCAATCCAAAGTTCTCAGTGTTTCCTGGATTGGAGGTTCTCCTCACTGGATTCCTTGGAGGTTCCCACCGCCTACCGTCTGTGTTTTTTTCCCCCCAGACCCAGCTAGCACTTTCGTGGTCCCATCTTTCTCTTGGGAGACCGGCAGAACCCCCAAAGCGGCTGAACCGCATTCCCCCACGTCTTCTCGGGTGGAAAGAGTACTCTTTGACAGTGGTGGTTTCCTCCAGCTCTCCAAAACAAACACTTTGTTCTTCTCCAAGACTGCAAGCAGCATCTTCAAACGGCCCTACTTTGCCATCTTCAGGAAATCCCAACCCAAAGTATTCGAATGGGAAATTATGTTAAAATGAAGCCGAACCTTACACCGTCCTTGCAGCTTAAGGAGAAAGTACATGGTAAGATCCTAAGGGATGTCATTCTCAGAACAACAAATTGTTTTTTTTCTTTTTTGCTGAAATTCTTTGCAACTGTCCCCTTTTGAATGACTGCGCTTAATGCAGTGCAAAAGTCTTCCGGCATGAATGTGCATCTACACACATACTATCCAAATACACGCAGAATGACTTTCCTCAAGCCCATCTTTTGACACTGTGGTTGCCCCTCCAACGTCATAGCCAGTCATAGGAGAGGCTCCTATAGCCCACCTTTTCTCCTGCACAAGAGGATGTGGTGTCATCTTTGCCACTTTCGGCATTTTACTCGGCAGCTGAGCCACCTCTTTAGCTGGACTGGTGCAGATTACAGTGACGTTTTGAACTTGCCTGTTTGAGGCGCCTTGTGATCCGGGTCCGTCGAAGATGAAAGATATGATTTCGACAACAGCAGTCGTAGCTACTGCAGCCTCACAGACTGCTGGGCAGTGTTGGGTTTCTCCTTACCCACCGTCGGGGAGTGGAAATAGGAACGGGACAGAGAGAAATATAATTAGGTCAGTCAATGCAGTGTTGTAAGTCTTATGGTTGTAGAACGAAGAGGACAAAATGGGGATGGCAGTTATAGAGCTGCTGCCCTAGTTTTTCATCCAGCTTGCTTCAGTGGCTCACCTGTGGGATCCGAGATGTCGGTGGGGAAGGGCATGGAGGCTAATTTAATCACCTTTTGCCCTCTCTTCTTCAGCAGTCATCTTGCACAGCCCATAAACCTCTGGAACAGTCGGCTTGCTGCATAGTCTGGGAAGGAGAGGACAATTATAGCTATCGGGGGATGTGACAGAAAAGCGTCATATCTTACCTTTAAATTGGTCCTTCTGGACTGATCCCATGTGTCTAAATACAAGCACAGATGGTTTAGAAGATCCTCAATGATATCTTGTGGTTGAGGGCCAAGAAAAGCTCCAAGGGACTTGCCTGAAGATCATTACATTGTGAAATTTAGCAGACAGCCCCTGCTTACCCACAGACAGCGCCGTCTCTCCTCATAGTAACAGGGGAAACACATGTTCTTGCATCATCTACCATACAGGAACTGCATTGTTAAGCTTTACTAGGTTATTATCACAGCTCATTAGATCCCAATGTTGCTGAAGAACTCAAGAGAAGCTGACCGTGAAGTTCTTAATCTTGCCAGCAGTGGGTGATATATAAGGACTTCTGGTCCCGTGGATTCAACCAACTAAGCCTTCTCCTGTCTCTATGCCTGAGAGCCGAAGGCACTTTAGAAAAGTTGTTTAATGTATTCTTCTCAGTTTCCAGAGATTGACTTACGATCCCCCAATCCTTATCACAAATCCGTCACTTGCAACGCTGCACCATGTGTGCTCTGTCCCAGCACAGTGGAGTATTACTGGCAAGGCTTACTCTGCAATCATCAGTCCAGGTAGTGCACTTCAAGGGTGGAGCATCGCTGGAACAGACCTGACTAAGAGACAGAGCTTCAGTGCAGTGTACAAGGGTTTTGTTTGATATTCTCAGTTCGTTTGATATTCTCAGTTCTGGCACAGCAAAGGTACCCCTGATTATACTGTGACTGGATCGTATATCAAAGGACCTTCATTCAAATGACAATAATTACAAGCATCCATCCATCCATCCATCCATCCATCCATCCGTCTTCTATTGAATTTGAGGGTCTCAGGTTGGCCTAGAGTCTATACCAGGGAGAGCTGGGGACGAGACAGAGGACTAACTGTAATATCAGTAACTATTGATATTATTATTTGAAAACAAACATGCTGCTCTGTTTTGGTACTATTCATTGATCTTTATCAGAGTGAGTAATAATCCTCAGATCGTTAGTGATTTATGGGCCAAAAGCCCTCTGAAGTAAATGGCCCTTAGTAAAACATGGTGGGATCTGGGCTTCACTGACAACACTGGCGAGGGGGGATTGGGGGCAGCCTGATCTGGGTGAGTCAGGGTGTTCCGTACCACTTTCCCATCTGGGACGAAGCATCCAATTCCACTTTGTTAACACGGATGCTGTTGCGTGCCTCTGCCTCTTAGTAACTTAATGTTGCTCACAGAACACTCAGTTGGGACTTTCTTTAATTCCTATGAAAACATGTGAATGCATGTAGGTAAGGAATTTCGAGGCAAGGGATGTCATTGATGGATGGCTGTACTATCCCTAAAGGTATAACAGCAGTGCATCCCTTGAGTTATGCACTAGCATTCAGAGTGTCAGAACGGTCTCCTAGATTTAGTGTTTATTCCAAGGTTATTATCCTCAAAAAGGAAGTCTGTAGTTCCCCAAAAGCAATAGTCTGTTTCATATGCCATCAGAATGGATTATGGACTCTTCTGGGTCCATCCATTGGTTTTAAAAATGGTAATGTTTTGGTGCTGATGTTACATTATATTGTGTATGCTGTTTCCGAAATGCTTTCATTGGTCCACCACCACAGTGGCCTCAAAAGCACACAAACACAGACATACACACAGACAGGGACAAAAAAAATGCATACAGCCAGCTGGACACAGAAGTTCTGTTGGCTGAAAAGCAGAGGGTCCTCACTGTCCATACGCTGCTGGGTTAGGGACTGCAGAGAGCTAACACAAAGAGCCCAAAGGCACAGATCACATGGCATCAGTCAGACCAATACTGAGTGTTGCTTGCACCCATTCAAATGTGGCTAATTTGTGATCTTCACCCTTTACAGTCAAGTAATTAAGTAATAAGGGACCGTTTAAGGGCCTTTAGCTGTGGCCATTAATCAGCGTCTGTTTCAGATGACATGTTCCTGCCACTCGTTCAGGGTCTGTGGCACTGCAAGCCATCGAGCACGATCGGTTTGGATTTGGGGGGGGGTTACAAGGGGCAAAATGGATTGGGGAAAAGGTGAAAAGGTTGGGGCAGAAACCAAGGATGGCATGAAAAGAGGAGAAGCACAGGAAATTAAAGTGACATGGAAGACGGCCTCGTGGGTGCACAGAAGAAAAAGGCCATACCAAATGAGGGGTTGTCTTGGCGACGGGAGTGTACAAGGAGGAAATGGAAGGAGGGGACTGCTGGGACACTGATTGGTCCTCGCAGCTACTTGTCCAGATTGTATGCTTGTCCCAGTGTGTGCGTTTTCCGAGTGAATGTATGGCAGTGTGAGTCCTCAGTGTTTATTCATGAGAATATGGCACTGTGTAGGTACTATTCACTATCAAAAGTGGTACTGTGCCATGCTAATTAACAGCCTAATTCGTTTAACATTGGGAAACCAAAGCTAGTGGGAGGTGCTTTCAACGTGAAAATTCAGTAGTGCATTAAACTTCAGTCATGCAAATCGTCAGTTATCTCCCCTCCAAAAAGAAAAAGACAGACTTCACTTAGCCAAAATTTCCTAAATCAGTTCTTTTAAATAATAGTTCATATTTGAAAATACATACAATAATTAAATTGCACTTTGATTTAGATAAACTGGGTATTGTCATGCATGTAACCAAACAACCGTAGTCCTACTTAGCTCATATAATCGACATTCTGCAGTATATTGTGAGTATAAAAACATATTCTCATTAAACACATTAATTAAGCAGTTAAATTGAGCTGCTTAATTTGGTTAAGGCTGCGGTGGTCTGAATAGAATTCCAATAAACATAGTGGCCTTCCAGGACAGCTAGTAGGCCTATATGGTGGTCGTATATGTTTGTGTGGGCTGCAGTACCTTGCTTGTTAAATTAGATAGATATAAGACCAAAGCACATTGGTCTCAACTTTGGGCAGTGGGTGTTGGTTCTCAGTCACAAATGAGTGTTTTTCTGCTAGATGGTAGCACGTCTCGCGCTGGTCTCCTCCGTGCCGGTCTCTCTGATCTTGGCATAATTATGTAGGCAGGAGTAGCCGGGCTCTGCAGAGCATCTTTGTGTTTTATTGTTTACACAAGATACTTTTTCACAGATTAATTTATTAAGCCGCCCACTGCCATAACAGTCCGTAAAACAAGGACGACATTTCTTTTTTCTTTTCTTTTTTGTGTTTAGTGAACACTGCATGTACAGCTACAGTTAGCTTTGTTGGGACTTTGAGGGCACTGAGAGGGTCTGGGGAAGCTTTGACAGGCGCTCCCTGTCCCCCCGCCCCTATACGCCTGGCTGTGAAAGGACGCCTCCTCCGCATGTCTGTTCCTCTGGCGTCCTCTTAAGCAATGGGGGACATTCCCCTCGTGGGATGGGGATGTAAGGAAATAAGACCCCCCCCCATAAACAGGATGATTCCACATTTGCCTTCCTTCCGTCCCGAAAGTAGAAGACCCATTCTGTCATCCGGTCTCATATGTACACCTTCCTTTAACCACATGTGAGTGTTTTATACACAACTAGGCCTTTGATTTTGCTTCTTTTTTTGGGGGGGGGGCAGTCGTCAAATCAAGTAGCCATTGTGAAGGCTGAAAAAATGCATAAATCCTTCCAGAGCCTTCTATAACCGTAACATTTTGAGATAAAATAGAATAAATAGCATTATTCCGTTATGCAAGGAAATATTTTATTTTTCGCACTACTTTGTTGATTTTTGAGTTGAGGAGTTTTTTTTTTTTAATCAGTGATTGGGCAGTGATGAGTGTAGCTGATGGGGCTCCGCATGAAGCGGAAATGTGAGGGAGGTTCTGTGTGGTAGGTTCTCCTGCCAGGACGAGGAGAGTCTAGAGAACTGCTGGCTTCGGGCCTTGGCTCACACGATGAGGCTGCGGCACATAGAGACGCAACCTCAAAGTGGAGCCATTGCCCTCAGATTAGGAGGTCTTGCAACCATCCTTGGCATAATTCACGGACTGTTAGTCAGTCCGAGCTGGAAATGTGCAACGTGACTAGCATGCCACGTGGCTGAGTACCCTACCAGTGACAAGGACAAGAAACCACAGCTGCAGAAATAGTTTAGCTGGATTGTGACAACCAGCAGATCTGTCAATGAAGACTTGTGACTTAATAGGTAGTAAGTTCAAACCCCTGAATATTACCCACTGGCCTTTTTACCCTCTTCAGCAGGAGAAAGTGCATCTCTGGGAAAGAAGTTTTGGAAAGAGAATAATGATCAGAATTATTGTTTCTCATAATAATTCAGGTTCTCTTTCAAGCAATTTGCATTTTTTGAAAGAAACTCTTGTGCACGAAGACATGCAGTGTAATAGCCATCCATTTTCCAAATTGCTTAGTCCTATTCAGGGTTGTGAGGGGACCTGGAATCCATCCCAGGCAGTCTAGGAGCACAAGGCAGGGGACACTCTGGATGGGGTGCCAACCCATTGTAGGGCACAGTAATGTGCCCACTCAATCACAAACTATTAACAATTCAGCCACACCAGTTAGGTGACAGTGCCTGTCTGTTTGTCTGTCTGTGTGTGTGAGAAATCCAGCCTACCTGGAGGAAGCGTGCGAGGCATGGGGAGAACATGCACACTCCAGGCACACAGAGCCGGGAATCAAACCCCCCACCCTGGAAGCGTGAGGCAACAGAACTAACCACTGAGCCGCCGTGCCCCCCCCCATGTAATATCTAACACTTAATACGTGCCCAGCGAGCCCAGCTGGAAGACAACTGTAGCATATTGTGGGCATTGTTTACCAATTTAAAGCTGCTTGTAAGTGGATCAATGCAGCTTGGTGATGAAGCTGAACAGTTGCATTGTGGGTAATTAGAATGTATGCTGCTTCACTAATAGCTCTGAATTCTGTGCTGCTCTTGCACAGTCAAATGGGAGCTGATCCCCTAAATCATCAGAAGTCAAGTCTGCTTCCAGAGACCCAGCTGTGTCTGCCAATTCCTTGTTCCAACTCTGTGTGCAATTAATTAAGCTTAATTAGGCAGTTGTGAGATTCTAACGTAAACATTATGCCTGTTAATAATTAGAAGTCACATATACTTTAGAAGTATATAAAATGCTCCTTTCGTTACCGCATTTCAAACAAAACAAGATGCTTAGTTTTTTAGTTACTGAAGAGCCGTTTGTCTTTAAATTGCATGGCTGTTCTGGAAGTAGCAATGTCTATTCATTATTTCTTCATAAATTGCTCACAGTTTACTTTAACATAATATTACCACTTAACAATGCAGTAACTCGCAAAACATTCAGAGCTACACAAACAATTCATATTCAAAAATGCAGTCAGCCACTCAGTCAAGTTGAATTAATTATGAGCTGTGCTGAAACTAAAAGCAGCTTACATAAAGGGTCCTCGGGACCCAGGCAGACCACCGTTCTAAACGGCTGCTGCCGTTTAATAGGAATCTAGTGTCTTATGGGTATTATTACTGTCAGTGCAGCGATTTTTAGTAGTCTGAACCAGTTGGGTTGGGCCTCATCTGGGTGTAATTGTGAGGATGCCTAGAGAGCCCCTTGCGTTGTGATTGACACTATTCCAGTTGTTTAGTCTAAGCATTTCCATTCACCATTAAGTATTGAATGTTCCAAGAGGTTGTTTGTGTGAAGATCCAGCAACGGCTTTTTCCTGTGGATCCTTTAATTTCCTTTTCCTTATGGTCTGATTTCTCCTTTTGTCTACCCCCTGCAAGGCTTGCAGCTTGGTTCGTAAAGCAGGTCTCACCAAGTTGCATCAGCGTTACAGAACCCTGTATTTATTTGACTCAGGGATTTGCAGGGACCTTGCCGAGGTGGTGTCGCCATATTTCGGAGTGGAAAGATGCTGCGTGTGCACGGTGAGGTTTTGCAGAGTTTCTTTGAATTTTGGAATCCTTGGAAGCTGCTCTGTGGGGGAAGAGTAGCTCTGGATGATGACATAAGGGAAATCAGACCAGAATGATTGAACATGGATTTGGTGAATCTAGACTTGCTTGAGATTGACATTTTTCTCCATACTCTGTACGATGGACTCTCTTGAGTGGACAGCTGGCGAAGATTGCAAGCCGACGTTTTCCCCAAACCTGCAGCTGATGTTCGGGCAATTGAAGCTGCTCCGTCACTAACAGCTCTGGTCTTGGTGTATAATCAGTGGTTTGGCCCAACAAGGACAGCATCCACTCCCCTCTTGCACCCATTTAGGTGACCAGTTTGGCTTCCATTGCCATAGCAGAGGAATTATGAAATTGTGGGAAAGGATGGTTTTCTGACAGATAATGACTGTGATGATTATGAATGGTCATTTCTTGATTAGGTTATATAAAGATTATCTGAGTAGACTTAGAGTTGTGTAACTCTTAAAGCAAAAATTAAATATAAAATCATTAAACAATTCCAGGTTTCTTGTCCCGAGTTCCTTTATGCAGCTTGTCTACAGCATTTTAAAGCATCCCATTGCTAGTGCAAGTTTTATCTGAACACAGATACTGTAAAAGTCAGGACCTGCCTTTATTTGACTCATATCACAAAATGAAGCTCCTCTGAATGTGTAGCTTCCTCTCCCTTTGCCTCCCTCCTCCCCTCCTTTTTTTTTCCCCACCAAATTCCTGTTTGTCTCGAAATGAATTCAGAAGGGTGTGTCGTGTAATGTCAGACACCCAGAACCTTGCTGTCTTTCACCACAGTGAGGCAGCAGACTGAAATTAATGTTTGAACGTCAGATTGCAAAGAGAAATGATAGGAACAGGTGTGTTACAGTAAGTGTTTGGAAGAACGGAGAGAGAATGAGCAAAAGACAACAAAGGAACTGAGTTAAGACCTAAACTAGACAAAAAAGTGGACAGACAGACTTGGCCTTGTCACATAAGCGTGAATTCTGGTTGCGGTTGGGTTTCATAAATGAGCCTCCTTATTGACGCCATGTTTGCTGCCCTGAGCATGCAAACACCATTATATTGTGGAAGTGTACTAACGAGGGGTTGACCGCCCCCAGTCAGATGAAGGCTTTCCGCTTCTTTGCGGCTTTCCGCACAAACGTCTGCCCTGTTCTACCCGCAGCGCCGAACACGGGACTGCCGCCTGGGTGTTGCTCCACCCACTACATGAAAGCGACATTCGCACTCGAGTCGGCGTTCAGGAAATTAGCCTCACCAGGCCTGGTTCAGCCCACATTTGGGGATTAAAGAGATTCATCTATATAATTTGGGTCGTTGGGAGCGATGGTGGGAGGTGGTGTATGGAATCCATAAAGCCGTGCTTTATTTACCTCACAGGAAACAGGCTATAATGTTCTGCAGCTTGATGTTTCTTTTGTGGGTAAAGCGACAGAAAGGTTTGGCGAGGGCAGGCACACAGATGTGAGCCATTATGAGCTGCATAGGAGCTAATTACTGAATGGAACTCGTTAATGCAAACTTTGATCAGACGCAGGCTCAAGTAGCATTGAGTCAGATTGGCGCTTTAGTGATTAACGCAGTTTAAAAAAAGTGGGTAAAAGCATCATTGCTAACCATATGTTCACACGAAGGCATTAACTAAAGAGATATTAATGACTGCCTTAAACTTTAAGACAGGTTATGAGGCTCGGAGGAATAGCTGGGAAATGACAAATTTAT
Source organism: Gymnarchus niloticus (assembly GCA_009936485.2). NCBI lineage: Eukaryota > Metazoa > Chordata > Actinopteri > Osteoglossiformes > Gymnarchidae > Gymnarchus > Gymnarchus niloticus. The sequence continues at coordinate 10,434,044 of JAACJT020000031.1, read as the reverse complement.
GGATTTTAAAAATATATTCCGTTTTGTTTTTGAGAAGATCAGGTCTTTAATGAGTACAGAATGTTGCACTGTTGCATAAACGTGATGAAGAAATAATTCTTTCCTAGTCCTACCTAGTCCCTTCAGATGTAGCACGGGTTAGCATTAACCCTTGTTACCCGCAACCACCACGGCCATCATCCCGTTTTGAAACCATACATTAGGCAGACGTTATCCACTGTACCGTCTGGCCGCATCACATTGTTTTCTTGCCGCGTTTTAACCTTAGAAATGTAAAGCAACAATGGAGGAGAGGCCATGGTTGAGAGGAGAAAGCAAAAGCAAAGCCTTAATCTCAACGGCAAAAGCTGGCTGTCAGAAGCCCCTGGCAGCACCAGTTCATCCCATACAAGCTGTAGTTTCTGAAGATGTCCTGAACGCTGTTAACTACAGCACAGGCCGGAGTAAACGCGGCACAAATCAACCATGTGAGCAGCACTTGCCACGGCAGAGATGACGAAGCCATGCCACGATCAAAACCTTTTGTTATAATATCAAGGCTGCGGGGCTCTTTTCCACACGCCTTTCCATCGAATTGCAAATCACTTTGCCGCTTCCCTGACTAGCATGCCAGCAATTGCTAACTGTTTGTCACTTCTTTTATTCGCTTTGCTGTCATTTTTATTTTTTCTTATTTTTTTCTGGAGCTGATTTCCAATCGAATTGTGGTTATCGCTGTTTGCTGGAGCAGCAGGTAATTATTGCAGAGGACTCCCTTGGCCTCAGCTCACAACAGGACGGAGACAAAGGCCGATAGAGAGGGGCGGGAAGTGGGAAAAATCTATCAGTCGTGGCTAAAGATTTATTTCCAGAAATTGTCGAGTTGGGTATGGGGGAGAGCTCGCTGTTTTGGCAAGCGACACTTCAAAATAAATATGTGAAAATGATGGGGGGTTTGGGGGCAGGGAACGATCCAGACCAGAAACCATAGCCTCAGTTGGGTTTTCATTTACTCTGTCACGCAATGGGGCCGAATCACAGAAATGGAGGGGGCAAGATACACAGACTAGGGGGTGGAAGAGAGAGTGAGAGAGAGAGAGAGAGAAAGAGAGAGATTTGTGTAAAAAAAGGCCCTGGACTTAGCAAGTGTCTCGCTAAAGCTGCCCACTAACCTCAGAGGCGCCACACTCCCTGGCTTGCTTCAGTCTGTTGGGATGGCAGGGCCCCTGACTGCAAAAGCCTCAGTGCTCGTGCCTCAGATCCCGGGGGCCCATAGTGGGCGAAGGGCCAAGCTTTCACCTACAGAGATAGGAAGGGTGGAACCTACATCTGTGGAAATTAGGTCTGTGGACACCAGGATCTAACTTGATGAGCCCAGGGTGTTAGAACAAACAGGGGCTGAGAGCATTTGAGCTAAAGAAGCAAGACATCCATTACATTGTGGCCACTTCCTGCCTTGGAAGTTGACTGTACCTCAGTTACCAATCAAATCAGAGATTGGTGGGCTGTGCATCAAGCGAAGGGTATGCTGGGTACTGAAAGGTAAAAACTGTATCTGATGAATCAGGATATTGTATGGAATCCTCCAAAAAACAGAAGTGCTCCTCTGTTGTTGTTACAGTTAGAATGGGATGGATCCCAGCCTGCAATGGCAAGGGTGCTGCCATTTGCACCCTCCCCCCCATGGTGCCAAGAGCTCTGTCAATTACTTGCCTGTCGGAGATGAGAGATGGAAGAGGTCCGAGACGCCCGAAGCAGGGTCCGCCCCATTGCCATGGAAACGTGTGTCCAAAAAGAGATGGCGGCTGCGAGGAGGGGAAAAAGGGAAGACAGGCCCAACTTTCTCCTTCATCTGGAGTGCATTTAAAGGGAAAATATTTTCATAACTGTTTGAAATTTTAGATTTTAAGTGGATTAAGGGGGTCATATGGCTTTTTCTTCCCCCCTCCCCCTTCTGCCTGAGAAAAAGACATCTGGTTTGCATTAGGGTTTTATGGACAGTACTTCTCTGCATTTGTCATCTTAGCATTCAAGTGAGGGGGGGGGATGTATTTGTTCTAAAAGGGGTGCACTTAATGTTTTTTTTATTGCTAGCCTCGATATAATTGAGGAGTGTATGTATCTGGATGGTGGAGTAATCATACCCGTGTATATTAAAGTACATATTGATATTCTGAGGTATCATCCATTCTGCTGTGTTTCTGAGATTCCCTGTACCAGGCCAACTGAGAAGCAGGTTAAAGCAGAATAGTTTTGGCGAAGCTCCTGCTCCTACTGCTTGCTTCGCTTCCCTGCAAAGGATCCTGGGAAATGTAGTCCACCTAAGTCTTCAGTTTCTGTGTAAAAGATTGCGTGTTCTATGTCAAACAACGGCCTCTGTATCTTTTTAAAGTTTGTGACGTTTCAATGAATTTCAAAAACCCAAAGTGCTGTCCTGGAGCAGCTATGTCATTTCCCATCACTGGAAATGGATCATCACGACTCCAAGGTAATGATTAATCGTTTGTCTGTGTGTTTATCTCAGAGGAGGAAAAATTAATATGAATTTCACTCTCTGGCCCTCTTTCGAGTTATAGAGTGTTGGACGTAGTTCTGAAAAGTACAAGAAGCCCCCATGGCGAGGATTGAATTTTAAGGAGATACCAGTATGTTAGGACTTGAAATAGGCATCACGTACCTATGAGCATGTTCTTTTTAAATACAGGAGAAGAGGAAGTAGGATCGAGAGTCTGGAACGTGGGGCAGGAAAGCTTTGGTCTCCTGGGTTAACATTTCCACCAGACATTCAGAGGATGAATGCTTGCCTGCTTTATGTTCTTCCAAGGAAAGTTTATGCTTAAAGGGGATTTGACTGCATTAATAGACCTAAGCAGGAGAGGGATGCCCAAATCCTTTCACCTTTAAACTTTTTGAATTGGGTGTGTGTGCGTGCGCGCGTACCGAAGCGTGCTGCCGCTGTTGCTGGGCACATGCATGGTCAGCACCCATTGTTTAATTTGAGAGTAGTCTTTTCCACTCCAAGCACACACAGACATGCTTCAGGTGAGCAGTCTCTCTTCCAGATCCGCCTTTCAGGCGAACACCTCCCTCCACCTCCCTTTAATTCGTAAAAATAAGAACTACACACTTCCTCTTTTCTTCCCTCCTGTCACATCAGGCACAGCATTAATTTAACCTCGTTGTTGTCATTGTTATTGTTTTCTATATATTTTTCTTCTTTCCGGTGTGGAAACCACTTGAAAAAGCCTTGTTGTTTCGTTATATGGCTGGATTTCATTTGCACAGCCGCTTGACCCAAATCTTTCACGTTTCTGCACTGCTGTTCTTTAAGCGTTTCGTATGTGTAACCACATAATGTTTCCCTGTGGACAGCTATGATGAAGCCATGGCAACGAGCACTGATCATAAAAGAACTAGTCCTGTAGCTACAGAGTTGCAGGTTAGCTACTTTTGCACAAAACATTTTAATCTGTAACATTAGCATAATTAAAGAGAGAGTAGAAACCAATTAGCTTCCTTGTATAAAAGCTTTAGCTAAGGAAACAAATGTAAGCAGCTTCTTTAAAACTTTTTTTTATGACAATAAAAAAAGTTTGCTTTCATGTGTAGTGTTTGGCCATATCTCTGGCCGACTTCTGGCAGGACGTGGGCAAACATATGGTCTTCTGGGAGGGTACTGCCAGCGGGAGAGGGTAACAGCTTCATCTAGAAAAACGTAGCTGCATGAACCATGAGAGGCTTTCATCTGGCAGCAATCTTCGTGCAAAACCATTTCAGCGACCGCGAACCCAATCCATCAGCTACTGTCATCCGGCATGAAGATACGGGGACGGGGAGTGAAAACACGGACAGTACGAGGCCGGCGATGGATGTTCTTTTAAAATGGAAAATACCAGCCCTGGCCTTCTTTTCCTTGAGTAATAGCTTTTGGAAGGGCGTAGGATAAAGGGAAATCAATTATGGATGCCGGGTATTTATATGGAGACTAGGCCCAGCACTTTAATGGAATGAGTTCCTGAGCTGAGGAACACAGTCTCCTCATTATCCTTGGGATAACACTGAAACTGCTGGTAAATTAGTTGATCTAATTTATGCACAGAGGCTTGGCTTCAGTCGCTTTCTCTTAGTGAAAAGGCAAATGAGGCTTCAAAACCCACGGTTGATGGAAGTATCGCTAGCATTGATTGGTGGTTAGGGATGCTCCCACCTACCACAAGTTTTGAAGCCTCGTTTGGCGCCAATATTGATTGGCATTTTGAGATACACCCACCCACCCCAGGTTTTGAAGCCTCATTTAGCACCAGGGTTGATTGGTTAGTTCAGCATATTAACACCCACCCTTGGGTTTTGCAGCCTTATTTGTCCCATTACTACTTTCTCCTTCATGGATGAGAGAGAGAAAATGAGCAGGGGATTATAGAACACCTCAATTTGAACCCGATGGTGAAACATTGCCAGGTGAAAACACAACCAAGGATAATTTCGATAGTGTTTTCTGCCTTTAAAGAAATCATGCATCAACATGTGGAGTTTTGACACCTTGTGTGAACAGATGCTTGTAGCGTTTTAGCTTAGTGTGGCCTTCGATGGGGAATCTATGCACAGTTCTGGTACAGTTGTAGGACACAAGGGGGTCTCTTGGGCAGGAGATGAAGCAGACAATCGTATCCACATAATCCAGTGGATCTCCAGGAGAACGCAGAGTAACCAGCAGGAGACAGGCAGCACATTGCACTTGCAGCTCTGGACAAATCTCTTCAGTTCTGGCTGGCTCACTGACGCGTGCGACCCCTCAGATGAGACAGGGCGGCACTCTTTGTACTGGAAAGTGGCTGGATTGACTAACCCCATGTGCTTATTTGATGTCCGGCATTAGCCGCCTTTGCCTTGCAAGGAGGATATGAAGGGGCTGTAAGTAAACCCAACAAATATGAAGCAGACTTTAGGATGGAATGCTTCAGCTGTGCGCCACGCTATGGAGTCTAGTGCTGGAGGTGCTGTAGACTTCAGATGTCAGTGCCATCGTTGGTCTTGGAAACGACTGTCGATGTACTGTAAAGTTGAAGACTTCCATTATGGTGGCATGTACAGGGATCCAGCTGGTGACGAAGATTAAGGTTCCCCACTGTGGTACCCAGGTGCTGCTCTGACTACTGGTGTCTGTACACTTTTTCATACAGCATCAATCAGAACTTGACCTTATTTTGTGAATAGATTTAGGTTTAGGTTTTTAATTTTTCATAGAACTGCAGGCTTCAGTCACTCTCAGATTTATTTGTTTGTGAAAACAGACTGTAAACCCAGGTATTGTTACCAATGAAGAAGGGTATTGAGGGCTGAAATTGGTTTAGATCACTGCTGAGGAGAGTGTCGATGAGAAGGAAGTATAACCTCAGCCCAAGATGATGTGCATTTCAAGTATTTTACTCTATACAGGTCACTGTTCTATGGTGACCATGGTCTTCTCTGAATCCCCTCTCTAAGTGGCACATGAGAATCTGCCGCTCCACTGAAAAACCGTGTCACACCTGCTAGTTTCAGTTTAGCTACCATGTCCAGCTTGTATGCTAGGTGAATTACCCTTAGTGTGTACTGAAATTGTACTAAAAGTTAATACAGGTAGAAAAATCATGCTGTGTTAGCCATGCTGAATGGCTTCTCATTGGAGTGGCATCCACTCAGTCTCTGTGCGCAGCTTGTTGATAGATTTAACACTGAATGTCGTGACCCAATCAAAATTCCCCTGTTGAAAATCCCCCTGCTAGTTGTGAGATTGCTCTATGCAGCAGTCTGACTCGATCTCAAAAGTCCTGTAGGGACTTTGGGGTTTGTTATTGTAGTGGTGCAGTTAAAGTGAATGAGACAGAAGGTGGCACTCATCTGTCCTCACATAAGCTGACAACTGGAGGCCCCGAGTGCTATCTCTTTGTTAGCTTAGCCTGGATCGAAGAACAACGATTAAACATGGCAAGGTTTCACAACACCAAGGAGCAGTCCCCTCCCACCCTCAGCATTCCACGCTTAAGAGATTTGCTTTCTTTCTGTTTGTAAACTTCACGCCCGATTTCAGAATCACCAAAACCATGAGATCTTTTGTTGCCATGGTTTTTTTTTTTCTATCGGCTTCCTTCGCCAGAAGTTAGTACGAGTTAACTCAGGCCCCACTCTTGCTTCCTGCCGCCCGCTGCCGCCGCCTTCCGTTCACGAAGTTGGCAGGTGAGCATGGCTCTTGGGGGATGAAGCGGAGACGGGTGGGGGATATTCATCTGAAGCCACCCCCCCCCCCCCCCTTCCATCCTGGAGGCCTGTTGGGGTCTGCCAGAACAGTGGGCTTCCTTTGTCAGCGACATGTGGGAATGGGGGGGACCGGGGGTAAGTGTCACACTGAGTTAGTCCAGCCGGCTGCCGAGGTCTGGCTAGACCGGGGAACAATATTTTTGCAAGATTGCTTGGAGGTGCCATTTCCTTTTGTGAGGAGATGGCTGCTGGAGGGTCCTAAGTTTCCGCTCCCCATCTCCATGGTCTGCTCATTGATTGGCTGGTCCTTTTGTTGACCGGGGATCTTTTATCTTTGTCTTCCTGATTAGCTGTTTGCCAATCATTGAGGCACTGATTAATATGATTACTTAAAGGGGAATTTAACAAATTTACTGTCAAAAACAAACTCAGAAGAATGCCACGTAAAATAAGAGGACAACTGTTGGTTTTGTCCTAAATACGTAAATATCAAAATATAAATAATGTAATTCAATGCATCATACCGTGGCATGTTATGGATTCATTTTCTCAAGCTTGAGTGAGCATGAGGAATATGAGGCATCTTTGACTGAAGGAGCCACCTTCCTGGCATAAGCATAAAGGCTCGAGATGGATTGTAAAGTTGGATGAAATGCCATAACTGGTCGAAGCAGATCACGTCCAAATTTAACTTTTCAGCCCCCATCTTCTCCAGCAGGAGCCGGAGGGTGGAAGGTGATGCTTAGACTCCATTCCCTCCTGTCATCTTCAGTGCTGGGTGGGTCGGCAAGGCAGCTGCCTGTACTCTCGCTTAGTTTTAAGGGAGCTGCAGGTGAGAAGGTCCATGAATGCACTGGGGCGAACCTGGCAATTCTGGTAGGTGTCGGTGCTGGCTGTACTAGGAATTCCATCGTTGTCAGCCTGTTGCCTGTCAAATGCATTAATCTGGGTCTCTGAACTAAACCGGGTCCTGTTACAGGAATCCATGTCAGTTAATCTCTGGCTGGGCTTGCGACAGCCTAGAGCATGATTGGACAGTTGCGCAGCATTTCAAGTACATGGGAGTGGGCGAGACCTGGGCGGAGTGCATCTGTTCAGATGCAGAGGGGAAAATGTACTCATTAACATTAAAGACGGTAAGAATATTAAGGATTAATTATTTCATCAGACTGCTCCTGTCATTGGCAGGAAGCTCCAAACAAATTAAGTAATTCAGTCATTAATGTAAAGTATTGCACCTGCAATTACGTTTATTCCTAGCCAGTTTGATATTGACTATGGTCTCTTCCAAATGTTGGATTGGAGGAATAATTTTCTGGTTTCCACAAAGGTTTAAACAAACAGGGCTTATGGGAGTTGTAGTTAGCAGCTTGTCAAGCACAGTCAAGTGCAATTCAAACATTTTAATGCAGCACTGGTAAAAAGGATTCAGGATTTAATGCAAAACAATTTATGATTTTTATTACTGGTGAAGTATTGTAAGAAACAGATGGAGAAACTTGGCAAAGACACCATGTTTATGTGGTGTACACTGTTCTATCTTGGGTACGTGCCTTTCTTAACATGTTGGTTAAGAGTGTTTACTGAACCCTCAGTGTTTATCTTAACTTTTTCAGGAGCTGTTTGTTTTAGTCTGGAACAACCAGCAGGAAGGCAGAATAGGCAGAATTTGTGGGGTCTCACCTTATGCCTCACTTGGGTGTGAGCAGGGGCCGCAGAAGTGGAAGCCACTTTGTCCTTTGGCGTTGGAGAGGTCAACACAGGACACTACAGATAGTGAAGGTTCTGAAGGCAAGAGTGGATCAGAGAGTTTTGGGCCTTGGGGTCAGGAGGTCACAGGTGACATTATGACCTCTTCACTGGCCTAGGACATCAGGGATTTTTAGCACCAAAGAATCAAGAGGAGCCAGGGTAGCGGTCGCTAGGGTTAAGCTAATCTGTCAGGTTAATCATAGCTATCAATAAAATCTCTTTGGTCATATCACAGTCAGCATGGTCACACTGTACTTTACCCAGGGGTCAAGGGTGTCAGTAATGTCTAGTCTGCTGCTATTTCATATTTCAAACTCCTTATAAACTATAGCCTAACCACACGATAGATCAAATAACATGTCAATCAGTTTGTGTTCTGAGGTCTAACCAGGAAAATTATTATGCAGAAGTTTTCATAATTAATTTAGAGGATATATCCATCATGACAACACATTTCAAGTGAGAGGATTGTTTCCAGAATTTTTTTGCTCTTTTGTTTGTGAGGGACAAGACTTATAGCACCCTCTGAGATGAGGTTAATTTCTTTAGATTCACTACAGGAGTGTTTTAATTATACAAGTCACCAAATACAATGCAATAGACTTTCTAGGTATTGCTGTAACTCATGATCACAGCCAGCATAAATAATCAACTTTCTGTGCTACGTTTTGCCACATATAGGCTTGAGGATGCGACCTGAATGTCATTAGATCGCTGGCGATACCAGCCCTTACCTTATGAAAGAAGGGAGGTTTGCAGACAATGGTCAGGCACCGTAAACAGGACTCCATTTCAGGAGTGTCTCCTGGACACAAAGCAAAAACTTGTTCCCACTTCTGATTATAGTAGTGTGACGGAGCTTTGTTTAGATTTAGTTTTTGGTGAAATATGCATTTTTTTCTATGAGTAACAATGAATATTTCTTAATGTTTATGGAAACTGGATGAAGGTGAGGTCTTCTAAAATGGGGTCTTCTAAAATGTTCATTCCTTAGAACTATCATGACATCAGGCAGATGTTATCATTCTATGTGAAATATGTCCACTGTATCCTGCATACCCCCCCCGTGACTGTCTTCCTCCTCCCTTCATAGCAGTAGCTATAACCACAATGGAAAACAGTATGAATGGTGTTGGCGACTCATTCATTTTTTGCTCGTCTGAGTTCTTCCCTATTAACAGTTTCCTAGAACACCATTTCTAGACAAAGGCTTTGATATCTGACAACGGCAGAGGAGACTGTGTTAAAATATTAATGCCAGCGTTATTCGCTTTGTTGATTGTTTTGGTCTCCTGAGGGGCGAAATCTCACTTCAAGATGGAGTCATCTGCTTATTTATTTGTATTTGTTATGGTACCAATCACGTTTATCCAAGCCAGCATACTTAGCTTGTAGATAAGAACTTCATTGACTTTTTTTTTTTTTTTTTTTTTCGCAAAACAGCCCAGGTGAAGCACAGGTCCAACTTTGGATTGACTCTTGTTTGGTAATAAGGGCAGAAGGCAGCATCAGGCTATTGTTTCATAGCTCAACACCGTGGAGCTGACAGAACCAGAGTCTGTGACTCTAACCTTCACAAATAGCAGGCTTGGACCCCCGTCCCGCCGGTGTCTGACAGCCCACCATCAGACGTAGGCCTAATCTCTCGTCTCGCACCCCCACAGCTCTCGCCAGAGTTTCCTCTGATCCGGCATTCATAGTCAGCGGGCATTAAGGGTGGAATGGACACTGCTCCAGCCGCACGGCCTGTTATAGCCTCCCGACCCCCTGCCTGCCCACCTCTTCTATCTTCCCCAGCCCAAAGCCCTCTCCCCTCTCTGGTTTTGCCGGGCCTCTTTCTCTCCCGTTCCGGCACGCTTTTGAAGATCTTATTGTGGAGTTTCCTTTTCGGAGTCTAAAGCCCTCCTGGAGGCGTGAGAAAACTTCAGTTGTGCAGTTTTGGACTTAACCCACCAACCCAGCTACCCAGCCACCCTCCCCATTTCATCCCCACTTACACCACATTGCCAAATTAATAAAAATGACCAACCAATATGGATCTGAGCCATTGTCCCCTTCTGTGACAAAGTCTCTTTCACATCAGTGGGTGGCTTAATAGGATTTCGCAACGCATCCAACCATCTCTTGAGCTGTTTAGTGACTTGTTAGAAAAACACGCCTGGTGGGGGTGCGTGACTGGGGGTGTCTACTTTATTTGTCCTTAGCTCTGGTCATGGAAAAGAAAGCAATAAAAATAACACCTGCTGCTATTACAAAAATGACTTAAAGGTAATTTAATCTTAAAAAATAATAGGATGGTTAAAAAAATGGAATTTTGTTGTCCTTATCTGCATTTTTAATTGGTAAACCGACTAACTGACTTGTTCACAGGCGGTTTAAGAAATGTATACATAATGTTGCACTTTAGCAGTGAGTATTGCACAGCAGACCTCTGCCTGGGACATGCAGCTGACTGTCTGCCTCAAACTACATTCCATTGTCATGGTAGCAGACAAGCCCTGAGGTGCTGGTGTGGTCTCGTTGAGCCAATCATAAGGGGGGACATTCACATGCTCGGCCGGGTGAGCGCAGCCTCTCCAGCAACCAATGGCAGATTCTCAGCCAATGTAGCTGAGTTTCTTTAGCCGCAAAACGTGTCCGCCAGCGACTGAAGCCACCACTGTGATGTGGCTGGAGGTACAGCAGCTAGAGGTGAGGGCATGTGTGGTCCATTTCTGAGGAGCTGTCGATTACCTCACACACCCACAGTTAAAATTTTTGTTAACTCTCATTTAAGGGCAATTAATGAATCCTAACCCCAGCAAACAAATGTCGTAACGTAGGTGAAAACATAAACGCAAGAGGTTTAGTTTTGTGCTCTAAGTGTCTTAGACATCAGATAACCTTGTAAAAGTAAAAAATGCTTGTTGATAATTGGACAAACTTTATTGATCCCAAGCAAGGCATTATGGGTATTTTCTGGGGTATCTCAAGAACATCACTTTTTTAGTCATTAGTATCTTTTTAAGGACATATTATGAAAATCTGTCCTTACAAACCTAGTGTGCATAGAGACAGAAATATGCAGAAGTAGGCAGGAGACTTTACTGCCCAGAGATGGTTAAAGACAAGGGTCTGCCAGATGGGGCGGCAGCAGCAAAGCTGAGAGATTACTCTGCATTCCAAGGTGCTGAGTGGCACCCTCTGGAAGCCATTACTTGGAATTACCTCAAATCAAAGGCTTCACATTTTATTATTTCTGTGTGATCAGTTGAATCAAACGCAACTTGGTTACCCAACTGAAATGTTAAAAGAACAGTTGCAAAATCCACCCCCCCACCCCTTAGCCATTTCATGCTTGAATCATTAAACCAGCAAATACTACTTAAAATAAAAATAAGATTCTAGCGTTTTAAAAATGGCTTGATGGCAAGTATTATTAATAGGGAAAAGCAAGCTATGGAAAAGCCTGCAGTCTGGGGATGGGAGGGGGCGTGGCCTGTGATTCCCATGGGAAAGTCAGGTGACTAGGCTTTTGCATGTTGATTAGTTCCACCTGTCTCTTATTCTTTGCATTGTGTATGTATGGGTGCAGTCTGTTTTTCTGTGATCCCTAGTAACCTGGACTGCAGTTCTGATGCAGTGCTCCAAGACCCTCTGGTAGATTTTTGTGTTTGGTTCTCCTTATTTTTTGCTCTATTCTTTTATGTATACCTTATGTACTTGCTTGATGCCTGCTGCCTGTAATTCCCCACAATACAGTTCTGCTTTACCTACTGAGGCTCTGTATTTATTTGGAGCTTTGTAATGTATTGGCGCTTTTGAACATCGGGTTCAGATCAGGAGTTTCAGTCTAACCTTCTTGTCTGTCAATGGTTTGTGGCCTGCCAATCTTAGCCTTTGACAGAAGAGTGTCTTTCCCCTGTAGGTTGAATCAGCCCACATGACAGCCTCGCTCTTTCCCTGTCTCACCTGTCAATCAACCACAACACTTAATAGGAGTTAAAAATTCCTCAAGGCTTGGCCATTTTACTTCTGGCTCACCACGGAGCATGATTGTGATTTCTGATGTTGTAACAAGCATTTTGAGTTGCCTGCCGGTGCCAAGGGGTTTATTAGGGTTTTCAGGTAACAAGATTCAAACTGCTTTGCCTGCTTAGAAAAGGATCTTTAAATGTAAAAAGTAACGTTAGAGATATGAGTAAAGATTTCATCGTAATTTGCTCTCAGGATGTCACACAATTCTGTAGATTTCTGTAAATTTGCCTCAGAGGGCTCAAGAGTTGAAGAAGGCAATATATAATGCAGAATTCATTCCACCTTATGGAGCATAACAAACATGAATCTTTACATGTGTAAGTGATGGATTGGTGACTCTTTTAACTCTGGAAGACTTGATTGGGTTTTGCAAGATGTGAGAATTTTTTCTTGTTTTTTCAGAGATTCCATGCCCAGTCTACAGCTTGTAGTCACCCCCCCTCCGCCATGACATCACATGTTGAGAATCCTCCCAGGCTGTTAATTTACAGGCCCGGCTGTATTTTTACAGTCAGCCTAGGAAGCAGAAAATGTGAATTTTTTAGTCTCATGATTAGAAGATGGTTGTGACTAATGTCAGAGATCTCTTTTCTCAGGCTTACCTATGGAGTGATCACATTGAACATATAGCTTCAAAAAAATAAATATGTATTAAAAAAAACCTGCCAAGCAGGCAAAATCTGTAAGACATTTTTCAGTATCCCCCCAGTGCCCCCGAAGTATAACCTGTATCGCACATACACCAGACGTAGATATACCACATGGTCATTCTTTAGTGAAATAAAAAGCATATTGAGTAAATGGATATTTTCCCAGGCCATGTACGTAAGAAACCCTACATTTGTTATTTTGGCTCTCTAAATGCGTTTTGGTCAAGTTAGATATGTTCAGGGTCCTCAGCAAATGGGAAATCCGTTGCTTAATTAAAGTACGGGGCTCGGTGCCGACTAGGTGACCGTTTCAGCCCAGTTTGCAAGCGCTTTTCTATTAAAGGGACACCCAATGATTCTTGCTTTAATTCTGCCATTAAAAATGTTTTAATAAAATTTTAAATATATTTCTGAGTGAGATAAAAAGAACATTTGTATTCACTAGTTGGAATGTTTTTCTGATGCTAATACGATGGGTAAAAGGATGATGAAGGTTCCTGCCCTAAAGATGGCAGATGGCACACACACACACGCACATGCGTAGTTGTGGTGTTGTTGCTATGTTTTGTAGAGACTTCCCAACGAGCCTTATTGATTGACAGTTACTACCACCAGTCCTCTAAAGCACAAAAAAATGCAAAATGAAAGCGATGTTTTTTTTTTGTAAGCAGAAGAAGCAAGGACATTGTGTTTATATTCCCACATGGTTTATTGTTTTGTTTTTTTTGTAGATTTCACTTTCTTTTGGGTACAGTTAAACAAACACACACACACACACAGTCAAACTGCTGGTTGTCTGGCAAGGACTGAGCAGTCTCAAAGAGGACTTCTGCTTTCTACCATAAATCACCGTTATCAGAGAGCCCCTCCACATTTGTCTGATAGTTGGCTGATGAGCTGAACCTTCTCTATGGTGGGTGACCTCCTTGACTCTTCACCCAGACTGTAGGCTGGGGAACTGGGGGGGGTTGGTCACGTGAGCAGATTGCAAAATGCAGATTTGCACCGTTTTCAGAGACACCAGAGCAATATGGAGTCACACTCAGAACCATGCTGAGTGAGATTGCTTGGAAATTTGCCTTAATATAGACAGCATACCACTGAGTGCAATATCATAATATCATATGTGTACGTGTGTGTGTGTGTGTGTGTGTGTGTGTGTGTGTGTGTGCACCGCGTTTATATTAAATTTTGGGAACAAATGTCCCCAGGAGGTCATAAAAACCTGACATTTAAAAAAAAAACTAATTTTTTTTTTTTTTTTTAATCTGTGAATGCAATCAGAAAACCAAAAGATTCAAAAATCTTGTATTTTGTTGGGTTACCTATGGTTAAGGTTAGGGCTGGTAAAGGTTAGGGTTGTCGTAGTTAGGGTTAGGGTTAGGGTTAGGCCCATAGGAATGAATGGAAGGTCCCCGCAAGTTTAGAAATACAAACGTGTGTGTGTGTGTGTGTGTGTGTGAGAGAGAGAGAAGTAGAAACATAGAGAAATGAATAATATTTGTGTATGATGGCGGGAATCCAGGAGCATTTAATGTGAGTCAAAAGAAAGCATTTTGCAGAAATTTCCATAACAAAAGTTTTTTTTTCCAGATTTTTTCCCTTTTCATTTTGTCATTTTTGTTCATGGTTGTGTACACACGTACGTGGGGTGGGTGTTGCTGTCTTTCTGGGCACACATTTTGACAAAATGGATCTCCCAGCAAAACTAATCCAAATTTCATTTGCTTTCAAACAAATCCCGAAGGGGCGAGGCTTTTTTGTTTCTTGGCATATTCTGGACTGTTTTTCAGGGCTGTTTGAATGGAGGTTGGAATCATAATAATAATTACATTAAAACGAAATTCCCACTAAGATGCAAATGTATGCCAGCATGTCAGAATGTGGGAAACACATATACTTTAATTTGTTTGGAATCTTTTAATATGATTATGTTAAAGAAAACATACTACAGCTCAGGTGATGATCTGTAAAACCCACAGGAAATTTTTACAAAAGCCTTTACAAAGTAAAGAAATATATTGACAAGGTACCTACAAGGATTTCCAGCATTTTGTTTTTATTTCCATACAATGATGAAGGATTCCTGATTGTAGGGTGAAGTGACAAATACTGGTTTGTCTTTTATTCAGGAATTACATAAATCCAGTCAGCTTCTGTACAGTTCATGTGAGGATACTTCATCTCAACCACTGATTGTGGGCAGGTTTGGCTGTTTACCCTTCAGTTTCTTTTTTTTTGTCATTTCTGTAATCGTTTTGGAGAGTTTTGCCATCGTTTGTGAGTCATGATGGTGCAGGTCAGCCATTGGGGCATGGAAGTTGAGGTCAGTGATCCTAGTGCTCTGTCAGCCTCCACAAGATGGTTTTTCTGGATCGCTGAGCTTTCACAGAGAGACACCTTTGTTCTGTTCCTTTCCCCCGGACCATCTGTAGAAGATGCGAGGATGGGCAGACACCCAGCTATCCCCATCTGAAACCACACCGACCAGAAAATTATTTTGGAAATGGACCACATTTCATCTGTTTTGCCAAATGTGGCTGCTCCAGCTCAGATTTAACCTTTTCTTTTGGAACAAAATGTTTAATTAAGTAAATCAAGGCAAAGTTTTCAGAATGTTTGAAGCTCTTCTTGTAAGTTTATATTTCGGAGGACGTGGATAAATGCATTTAATTATCACGCAGCTCTCGGTCTGCTGTGTGACAAGCCCAGCAGTTGCTCTAACAGCTTGATAAGCTTAAGACTGCACACTGAATATGTCCCTATAGATTACTCAGGCTTCTGTGAACCCTATGAACATACTCTGTCTGTTATTAACTAGTTGCCTGTTGGATAGAAAGGCCATTCCTAGTTCCAGCAGATTGGTTGCTGGAGAGCCTTTCTACCCGTGTGAGTTTATTTAAAGCCTGTTGCTCATTTTAATACCGTCTGCTAAATGAATTTGACAATTTCCTGCCTCTTTTTTTTGCACTGTGGCAGGAGGGCAAAAAAACAGTTTTGCAAGGGCAGCGGCACATCGACGTTTCACATCGCCCTAAACGTTCTGTAGTTTTGCAGTTATTTTTCAGAATTTGAAGCATTGCCGTGAACACCAGCCTGATGTTTTTTTTTAATCATGTTTTGTCTACTGTGTTAGCTAAGCCATTAGGACAGTGGCAATATCGTTATTAGCATCTCCGGCTCCTCAGCCACCACGTAATGTTGCTCGCAAGGCAAGACTCTCCTGCGCTTTGAGTAGTGAAACAGCAGAAGCTCCCGGCCCCCGACGGTCATAACAAAAGGGAAAAATGTAGTCTTACCACAGAACCGGCCGCGTGGTGGCGATACCCCAGATGGTGCGGGATTCTGGCACATCTGATCGGCGGAGACCGAGTGCCAGCTTCTGGGGGGTTTAATGGTGTCCCCCCCAACTCCTGAAAGAATGCCAAAGCAGCTTCAGCATGTGACCATGCATGGGTGAGCTCCATTCTTACCCTGAGCGAAACTAAAGGAACAGCAGGACAAAAGAAGTTAAGCATTGGTTAAGAGCCAAGTTAACTTAAGCTAGCAGATTAACTATGACAGAGAAATAAGCGAAGGGAAGTTTGAACAGAAAGTGACTACGTACAATAGATGTTGTTTAGTAAATTTGAAAATGAGTATGGTTTGGATAGAATAATGTTATAGTAACTGTCAGGAATGTACTTGTTAATTTGTTAATGCTTGCTTTCTCCAATATGTTTAATTTTGGTAAAAATGTATTCTTTTATAGCAGAATGATTAGGCAATATTAAGAAAGCACATATTTTTACTAAAACAATTTATCTATCCATCCGTCTTCAATCTCTTATCCTGGTCAGGGTCGTGGGGGGGCTTGGAGCCTATCCCAGGCAACATAGGACACAAGGCTAGGGTACAGCCTGGACGGGATGTCAGCAAAAGAATATTTACTTTTTAAATGTAATTTTGCTACAGATTGGGCTGTGGATTTATGTTTTATATATGAATCAATCTTTTAATACAACAAAGACAGAACCATATGAAGAGTGATGCAAAAGGAGCAGTGAAATGCCAGCTGAGCGGCTGACCTTGGTCATCTTGAATTTGAAAATAGGTTTATTATTCACTTTAGTAAGTTGGTAGTGCTGAAGTGGTTTTGCGCTCTGAATTCCATCTTGCAGGGGTAATGAACCAGGAAAAAAAAATGTGAGTGATAATATAGCATATAAAAATACTGCACATTTTACTTCCAACACAAACAGCAGGAGTTTAACTATGAAAAGTCGGCTTTTTTTTGTAGCTATGTGGTCTAGCCTGTAGACCCGCCCCCAGGGTTGAGCTCTGTGGATTGGTGAGTTTGGAGAAATGTTTTTGATGGCTGGCCCAAACCCACTAATCTGCGGAGCAGAAATCAGACTATTAACAGCTTGACTGACAGTTTGATGAGCCAATTACTGCTTCTGTTGAAACCATTTACAATACAATTCGGCACATTGTTGAAATTTATTCTTCACGTTTTCCAACTTCTTTCAATGATTGTTATTTTCTGTATTGTAAATACCAATAATACTAGAAGTAGTAGTAATCCACTGGACAGTCTAGAGCCTGTCCCAGGAAACAGAGGCAGAATGCATTGACCCTGGAAGGGATGCAGTGGTAATAATCCATCCATCCATCTTCTAATCACTGGTCCTGGGGGGGTGTCTGGAGAATATCCTGGGCAGCACAAGGCACATGGCAGAATACACAGACCCTGGATGGGATGCACAACTACAAATAGTAGAAATAAAAATATATATATCATTTGTCTTTCACCAGTGCTGAACTTGAACAATTTGAATTACTTAGTACAAGATTAAATAACTTTCATCTCCAATATTGAAATGCCAGTACGATCCCAAATATCTGGACATGACCATTCTAGATTCTGTGACTGCTGCAGCTTACAGTACAGGGTCGTGGTGAGTCTGGAGCACATGGCAGGGGACACCCTGGACGGGATGCCAAGGGAACCTGTGGATGAATTTTTTGAAGTTGATGGTTTGCAGGAATCAAAGTGGAAAACGACCATGAATGAGCAGGAAGGAAGCAGACAGGTTTTAGACCAAGTGGCTAATGTGGGATGGGTTTGAATGTCTATGATCTTTGGCCCAACGTCGACTGGAGCTTCAGTTGTGCTGTTCCTCCAGAATGTAGGATTAGCCAAACTCAACAAGTAAACCTACAGCAGCAATAGACCATAATTATTAATAATAACTTCATCTTTCCAACAGTGGAGAGAACTCACAAGACTAAAAATCGGCTGACCCCAGTATTACAGGGTCAAAGGCATTTGACTGGTTCTGGTTCTATACAGGTTTTTTCCACAATGAAACACTTAATAAAGTCAGACAGAACTTTTCACACTTAACCCGTGCACCTTGTGGTCTCTAGCCCCTAACCAGGTCCCAACTGGTGCGTGTTTAATCCACTTCAAAGAATGTTGATCTGCTTATTGCGTTTGCTCACTGCTAAATCCAGGTAACCTGTTGAATCAGCGCAAGTTTTCACCAGACCAATAGCTTTCGTTGTTTCCCATTAATCCTCATTTTCCCTTTAAGTTGTTCTTAATACTTTTGCTTTATGAAATGTCCCTATTCTATGCAGTTAAAGCATTTGCCGCTTCATCAGCTCGTTGGCCAACAGCCTGTCTGTGGAGTATGAAGGCAACGTAACAGTAAAGGATGAGGTCTTGAAGGTGGTCCATTAAAATCTTCAGGGGTGCCTTTTGATGGTACACCTCATCAGCGTGCTTAAGTTGAATACCTGAAGCACTAAAATGCTATGTGCACCTCTGCGTTAGCTGTAAGGTAAATCTGAAACGAAGACACAGCTCTCTTGATTATAGGCAGGACTGGCTGCGTCTCCATGGATCACACTGCCGTATGAATGTCTCTCCAGAGCAGGAGTGGCTCTGGTTGGTACCATTTTCTGACTGGACTGACTTACCGTGGTTCTGGTCTCTCTGCAAAGTAGGTTTTACGTATCCTCTGTTATTGGAAGTATGATACCAGGCAGGAGTTCAACACAATGGTATTACAAGTGGTCTTTTCTTGTTGAATTCTTCCTGGGATTTAAGTTTCACTCTTTTAAACAACACTGTGACTCCATGCTGATACAATCTCCCCATCTGAACTTAAGTTGAACTAGTCTCAGTGGGACTGGCACCTTTACTTACCCGTTAGAAGTCTTCGGTCGGTTTGGGCTTTTCTGCCATCTTCCTCTTCCAGTTTACTCTCCCGTCAAACAAAGCAGGCTGTTGCTTCCCAGGCTTTGATTGCTGTGCTCGCTGCCCCTCCAAAGGCTCTGTCCGGCGGTGGACATGAAGAGGAGGATTACACTTTATCTGGGCTGTCACTGGGGTCTGCGTCGTGTCGTTTGCGGGGGGGGGGGGGGGGCCGTGGTGCC
>JAACJT020000031.1:10401044-10414973 GCA_009936485.2 Gymnarchus niloticus | reverse complement strand
GCGGGCCCCCCCCCCGCGGGGGGGGGGGCGGGGGGGGGGGGCGGGGGGAGG
This sequence comes from Gymnarchus niloticus, assembly GCA_009936485.2. Classification (NCBI taxonomy): domain Eukaryota; kingdom Metazoa; phylum Chordata; class Actinopteri; order Osteoglossiformes; family Gymnarchidae; genus Gymnarchus; species Gymnarchus niloticus. The sequence goes on along the minus strand of JAACJT020000031.1, from coordinate 10,414,922 downwards.
GTGCCGGCTGGTGGGGGGGGCGGGGGGGGGGGGGGGGGGGGGGGGGGGGGGGGGGGGGGGGGGGGGGGCCCGTGCAGCTGCCATAAGTGTGTACTTGTGTAAGCGTGTGCTTTGAGTACCGAAAAAATACCTTCTGTCTGAACTTGGTAACCTGTGTTATAAAAACATATCTGACTAATATCTGGGCAGGAACCAGGCTGACCATAATAAGACTAAATAAAACCTTTGAGTTTTGTGGATCGTCACTGTAAAACACGTATTTTAACTTGTTGTCATTTATTCACTATAAATGTATCACAGGAACAAAAACTTGAAATGCTGCTTACCATGACAGCATATTCAAATAAGGAGTTATAGATTTTTAAGAAAATATAATAAATAATACAAAGCACTTATCTTAAAAAGGGGTCATGATGCTGTTATGAATTACATCTGTTTTGTACAAACACCGGTCACGTATTGCTGTGCCGCAGCTGTTACTGCGACATGAGACATGCATTTCTGTTAACAGCTGATGTCTGACTGGAGGAAGACGGCTTCCTTACTGGTGCTAGTTAACCTTAGTTAGCCCACCATGTTTTTATTTTTTTTTTTTAATGACATCACCCATCAGTTGCTGCCAGTCATCCCGGCTTCATAGGAAAGTGCAGCCGGAGATCAAAAAGACCCATTTTATTATGAAGCAAGTTACCTGTCGATAACTGATGACATGACGTGAACGTGACGTCAATGTGGGTATAAATCTGAGCTGAAGTACAGGTATATGAAGTCCACCCCATTTCACCAGGCTCATCTCTGCTACTTTGATGTTGGTGTTATCAGGCTCTGGGTGCCCTTGGCTGACCCTCCAGTGCATAACATGGTGGGTAGATGAGCATTGGGGTGTGCCATGGAGAGCCGGCTTCCATCCGTGATGAATGGCCTTTCACGAGGCTGGTAGATGATGTCTCAGAGCTGGCTCTGCCGGGCATTCACCCTGCCTTCAATCCTGTCACTACTCAGCTCACACCCAATCCATTTTAGTCCATCTCCTCATGTCATGTCAGACTGCCATTGCCGTCCTTGGAGAAAATGTAACCTCAGCAATAATCCAGATAAGGATGTATTTTAAAAATGAAAAGTAGAGAAATAAAATGAACTCCCTGTCAAGATAAGTCTGGTTTCATAAAGTCATACTGAGAAATATTTATATGTAGCACAGAACATCCTGGACAGTATGCCAAGCCATCAGGATCTTGAATATCATCTTGACAGATTAATAATAATAATAAAAAAGGTATATGTTAAAAGAAGCTAAATTAAAATGTCTAAAAAGTCTAAAAAGTGAACTTAAGTGCTTAGAAAGCATTTTTATCTGAATCTTTAATAACAAAGACTTGTGGACTTCTACCTCAAGGAATTGATAAGGACTTGATTTGTAGTCTCTACCCATGTCTTCCTTCCCAGGGGCTCAGCAGGACGTTGATGAAGTGCAGGTCACAGGTCTGAGCCCAGGACTCTGGCCATGCTTGAAAGATGCCACTGAGAGCTGACCCGGTGACCTTTCTCATCTCCTTTTAGTGGATATCTGGTTTATATTGGGAATATGTTTTTGTTTTTTTGTTTTTTTTCGCACTCCAAATCACTGTCCTTTTCAAATCTCCGGGTGGCTTGTCTCTGTTTTCCTTTATTGCTTTTGGTCTGCCAAGCAAACGTGAGTCATCCCCTCTCAACCCCAAAGCCATCAGAGAATTTGTGTCCGTCGTGTCTATTCAGGGCCTCGTTATTTTTTACTGCCCCGGTTTTCATGTAAAGGGGCCACTTGGTTACCTTTCTGGAATTAGAGTGCAGGTTTGCTTGGAGAGGAAGGCCGGCAGCTGTTTTGATTCAACCTCACATGGCGTCAACAAACTGGGGTCCAGGAGAAAGACAGGACACCCCAGATGTGCAACTTAGTGGCCCCAGGAGACATATTTATGAAGAGAAATGCTGATGTCAGGGTACAGAGATTTATGCTTAATTCACTACCCCCCATTCAAGAAACAGTGTGCATTCAAACAGTGAGCAATGTTAACCTATCCATTTTCCACTGTAATATTATTATGATTGGATTGTCATGATTTGAAAGTGATTACCATTTGAAGGATGAGATATATGAGCATCAGGTAACAGTCTTAAAGACATGAAATTAGCCAAATAGTTACTCTTGATCGGATCCTTGGGAGGGACCTCATTCTTGGGTGCTTCTGGGAGAGACCAAGTCACTTCACTGAAAGCTATATAGGTTACCTCAAAAGGCTTCTAGAATGGATCTTACATGACACAACAATGACCATCTCTGTGTTGAGGCTTTGTTTAATGGTTCAGCCGTCTTTGACGTGTCAAAGACACAATAATAGGCGTCCCCTGACAGACTGTAAGGATTTACAAGATCAAGCAGGCGCACATCGATGCAAGGCTTATTTTCGAGTTCAGAATCACTCTGTGGTTTTTCTGCCTAAGTTGTCGGAGGACAGGATGAGGTATCTGTTACGAAAGGACACGTTCATGCTCAAGCATTACCATATGATATTAAAGTTTAAGCCCTTGGCTTTATGTACGACAATAATACTTTCCATCTCTGGGTTCCTGGTTTAATGACGGAGCTGCTCCATGCGGCCTGTTTGAAGATAATTTGAGGAATGAACAAGCATTATAAAGTTGTACCTCAAAAAAAGTCTGTAATTACAGTGGGAAAACTTCATGGATTAGGAGTTCCTTATTTAAGCTTAGGGGAAAAGCCTTGATTTGGATCCTGCAGTAGGAACCTCAGTCTTCCCTCTCCTAAGTTTTTGGCTAGAAAATTATTAACTGCATCTCTTTTTCTGTTACCCTGCAGATGGGGGTTTTGAAAAAGGCTAGTTAAAAAAGTCTGCATTTTATGATATTCAGAGGTTCCTTTGCTCATACTCCTAGTGTGTATGTGTAGAGTGCAGAGGTCCAAGTATGTGCATACATGGTATGTGTGAAGAGTGCTTACATGAAGAAAAGCTTCTCACAGAAGCAATCGCACACCCCTCCGCCTCTATTGACCGAATGGATCTGAGAAGCAGCGTCTCTCACACACAGCATGCACACGTGGAGGGGGGAATTAAGGTAAATGGCAGTGCAAGGAGTTGGCGGGGTCAGGAGAGATCCAGCTGGGCATTTGGCTGACCTCTGATCGAACCCACCAACCTCAGACCTCATTGGATCTGGGATTTGTCAGTCCTGTGGGGTTAGTGGAAGGATCACTTCACATGCCTGTTGCTCCCGGCCAGCCAAACACAATGATGGCAATCAAAGATCAGCCATCCAGGATACTGCTGCAGGATTGCTATGTTCATAGAACAGGGATAATCTTACAGTATTTGCTCGCGTGTTGCTTTTGCTTTTATTCTAAATCATGTACCTATCTTGTAATAGCTGGGGGACAAGAAATATTGAGGTTCCTCATCCTTTCTAACAATTTCTGTCCTGTGTCTATCCCTATTATGTATAACACAGAAGCACGAAGTGCAATAGTGTAGAATCCAGACAATCTCAAAAGGAAATCATGACACCGCGCATTGCAGAGAAGGAGTCCTATGTGTGTCTTTGAAAGTGCCTGGCTTTCCAGCTTTATCTGAAATTGGCAGGTTGACATTGCTCAACTCACCACACTACACAGTTCCAGGTGGTACTTAAATGGGCGTGAAGAAAATCCTCAGTGGGAACCCAAGGTGGAGATTCATCTCAGCTCAAAAGCTCCCAAACAGAAAAATGGATTCACACAATTACACAACTCGGACAAGAGAAAAGCTGCAATAGCAAATCTGATGAGAACTGCTTTAGTCTCCATGGGCCTTATATTATGTGGCATTGATGAAGAACTGTAAATTTTTAACAGCATCTCTCCAATTCTCTCTGTAGCCTGCTGTTTAAATACCTCAATTTCAAAGTGTGACAGCCAGAATCTCCAGTGTCTTGGTGATTGATTACTTGCTGCAGGTTGAGTGATTGACAAAGATCAGTGCTGACAGGTTACTCTACTTGGATAAGTAATTATTCCATTGCTGTACGTGTGAATGTGCGTGTGCTGAATCAATAGCCGCTCGCTAAATTGCCGTCGAAGTCAAGGATGTAATGTGGAGATTTTGAACTGTCTGAGCAATTTAGGCTACTAAATTATCTCTATGCGTTGTTGACCTTTATGTGTACTCAGGGGAGAGTAGTCTTATATGGCTGCTTGCTTACCAACTGGAGCACTGATTTATAGATCTGTGTGGGTTTGTGTGGTATACTGAAACAGGTTGTTTTTACAGTGAGGATTCCAGTAGACTGGAGGAGCTTGTATGGCCCAGCCAAGGTATTGTTGCACAATTTGAAATATGCTTGTTGCTGTAGCGATTCAGCTCTAGTGCCAGTAGAGTGTGATTATTTGCATGGTGGCACGTTTACAGTAAAATTGACGCGGACTGCAAGACTTTAGAAGGGAGGGTGAAGAGAACCACGTGATGGGGGAAAGAGGAATGGGTATTTCATTTGTGTATGGGAGTGGAGTTGAGTTTCACAGAACGATGGCAGAGGAACGAAAAACAAAAGGCAAGTGGTTCATGGGCAGAGGAAAAACACCAAGGAATAAAGTGGGCACTGGGTGGAGGAGTGCTCTTCCATAGGGTGTAGGATCATGTATGGATGGCCAGAAGAGAAAGAGAACCCAGGAAGGTACATGTGAAGAGAATGAGTGCTCTTACCACCTACGTCAGCACCTATTAACATAAAGGTAATATAATGCTGAAATGACACCATTGTCAATGATTAATGTGCTTTTAGAGAGCATTTTAAGCATACTAAATGGGTTAGTTCATTATTGTCATTGAATTGCCTATATGCACATGTATGCTTGTAGAGCTGGGTCTGGATAAATGCCAAAATATGCCCAACTCCAGGCCTCCCACGCTGCTTATCTTACCTTTTGCTATGTTGACAACGTCGTCCATCTCTTCCTCATGTTTTCCTTCACTCCCTCCTACCCCCTTCCCCCCCATGCCAACTGACTTACTGTCACCGGTCGTCTCCGAAACCCAGTCCGGACCCGCTGTGCCTTTTCACAGATGCCAGTTCCGGCTGGCCCGGGCGGATGACGCCATCCACCGTTTCTCAAGGGGAGGTGTCTCAACAGGGCTTTTAATTATCATAAATGAATGAAAGACTGTCGGTCTGGCAATCATGTGGGTCAAAATCTCGACCTCTCAGCGGGATTAATGGCCGCTATTGGCTGACTCAGTCGCCTCTCTCCATAGGGGGCCAGGGCTCTGCCACGTTAATCCATATTTAATGAATCCCACAACTCTTCTTGTGCCGGCGTACACCCCACAGACTGTCCCGCCCGGAATATCGGTTACCAGCATGGTGTTAGTGGGCGTGCCTCGATGGGGCTCAGGGTATTGATTCTGAGTGTGGGGGTGGTAGTTGAGTGGGGGGGTGTCTGGTGATATGCTTTTTCGTTCTGTTGGCGTACGAAACTGCTTGGCCATGGTGATGTTTAGGACCCCCCTTTCCATTGGAGCCTGACAGTGGTCTGGCAGTGGAAAAAAGAAAAATACCCACCTAACTTGCAGTCATTGTTTTACGACCATGTGTTTTCTCAGCACATGCATTTAGCAGAATGATTTACTATTCACATGTGCGCTGCCACTATGCACAATATATCTACACGTATTTAATTAAGCAGTTTAGATTAAGAGCCTTTGTCAAGGGAACTGGAGCGCAACAACTTCCTGGTGGCGGGCACCAATCTGCAGATCGCCGCGCATTGGTAATCAGGGCTGCAGGTGCTAGACTTAGTTGTCTTTAATGAAATTAGCTCAAAACCTGTGGTGGTGAGCATTTGGGTGCTGTATTACATGCTGTCAGGTTTGCAGTTCAGTCACGTTACATGGGCCAGGAGGATTATGACCACCTTACTCACCCTCAAAATGATCAGTAAGATGCTTAAAGGGGATTTTAAGCTAAATTAGATACATTTGGTAGTGCTGAGGAGCACTGTGAGCCAATCAGAATGTTTGCCTTAAAAAGTAACTTCTCTAACTTCTAGTAATGTTTGTGAAATGCTAATGTGTGGGAATGTCCTCATAAAGTAAACGCTTAGCAGAAATTTGGCATAGTTTTTGTTTGCTGGCTTTTTTATTTGTCCTCTATTTGTTGTTACCCATCACCTGTTTTCTGAGGTGAGGTTGACGATAAATAAAAGCCCATCAATTTCAGGTCCCATCAAAATGCATGTTAGTTTGTTTTTTTTATTTTTCCCTACTGTACCCTATGTTCATTGTCCTGTCCTGAAGTGCACACTGGAAATCCAAAGCAAGCACTTAAGGCAGGATAAGCAAAACGTCCACCAAATGTACACAGAAAATGAGAAACGTTATACGTGCACATGGGACAAGTTAGAGGCCAGTGTGGGAGGGGTTTTAAATGACTCCTAAGTACTTTAGGTATAAAAACCATATAATAGTACATGGAACAACAGGGGGAGTACAGCTGGCACTTTTTGCTCTTGCTTTGTTGACGATAAACGGGGGGTCTTTGAATGACGTGTCGTGTAATTAGCTTCTGCAGTCTCTCATCATCGTGGCCTGTTTTCATTCTTCAACGGATTAAAGGGAATATACAGCTAACCCACCACCCTTCATTTAAATCTTTTCAGCGCCCCCTGGCCTCCACAATGCGTAATGATAACAGTTCAGCATTATGTTCTTCTTACCATCTGCTTTAGTGACTGTTTTCTCCAGCAGTGAACAGAACTAAACCTAACATATCATTTTTGCCAAAAGACTCGCTCTGGGCACTAAACCTACTCATTGAAAATAGGGGGGCTTGAAAACATTTTGGTAATTTTCAAGGTGTCCTGATCCCGCTGTCGTCCTGCAGATGCGTTTCCGATTTACGGCACTTAATAAAGGCAGATGACAATAGCAAAGCGGTGTCTTGCCGCTACGGTGGCCTCCGAGAGTCTTGATTGGTGGGGTGGTAGAGTGTGGCTGGGCCGGTGGGCTCCCTCAGACACATTGCCATCACATTGATATTTGGTATTGGCGTGTCTGGCCAACTCGCATGCGACGTACACCAATGCCTCTATGGAACAGGATAGCTGTCGGCTGGCGGCAGAGCTAATGCTTCTGCGGCTTGGGATTTCGGGCAAGGGCGAGCGGCGCCGGTGTCTCCTAGATGGGCGCCCCACCCCTTTCATGGACACCCTCCTGCAGCGCTCTGGCGCACACGGCGTCTGGCGTGCCCACATCAGTGGTCTGCATGGTTCACATTAACTCGGGGTCCCCCCCCCTTAATCTCCCCCAGCCACAGAAGGGAACCGCAGCTCATAGTAGGGGTGGGGGCTGGGACCCCATGTGCTCCCTCCATTGTCTTCTTTGTCCAGAGGCTCTGTGCACGTGGTGGTCTGCTCGCTGCTTATATTAGTTTGATTCTTTTGAGCTCAAGTCTTGAACTGACCTCCCACACTGCCTCTGTTACCATGTTGTTTTGTACTCACTGCCTGCATTCTGCACATGTGTGTCAGTGTTACTATATTGTTCATTACCTGTCCATTACCTACAAGTGCGTGTGTGTGAATCCAATGGAGAAAACATAGCAAAGAGCTGAATTCTGCTTAAGCACAGTGGTGGTCTGATATCCCTTGATACCATTACCTTCAATTTCCTTTCTCCAATCTCCTTACCTGCCATCCTCTCTTTTATTCCCGCTTTCTACTACAAGATGAAGGAGATTGGATTATTTAATTAAACTCCATCCATTTCCCATATTATAATAAAGATTATGATTATATATGCAGTCCCTCAGGTTTTTTTCCCATTTAACTGAAAATAGCCCACAAATGTCATTGGGAATACGCTAGTCCAATTACTTGTGAGGTCTTGGAAGAAGACCTTTATGTTGTCCTTTATTAAAAAATCCCGCCATTGCCCATTTTAAAATGCCGTTTACAAGTAGCCCTGAACCCATGTGAAAGTTAGTGAACTGCCCTTCAGAAGTGGCTGCCAGTTGGGGATCGTGATTTAGGACACGTGTCGCACTTCTTGGGGCCACAGAGTAACAGGTGGCTCACAGCCATCAGGAATATACAAGTCCGGTAGTTGGTTAAGCCCAACAGACACATTTATAATTTGGGTGACTGCGTTGGTGGGGGTTTTGTTAGACTTGAAGGACATTGAAAGGCAGGTTGCCCTACCCCACCACCACCACCGGCCAAACCTGAAATAACATTGCATTTGAAAAGCTCCCTCATTATGTGCCATTCATTTGCAGTTCCCGAAGCAAACAAACATGAAAAGGACTCTAACAAACACAGCAGGCATTTAGTGGGGCTACAGAGGTCCCTGACAGAACCAGACATACAAAGCACAACCCTTTCTGATGAAATGGAGAAGCGGCAGCCATGCTGATTGCCTCGTGGTGCACTTGGGCAGCTAAGGTTTTACCAGAAGAATACCCAGCTCACCGGTCATTCCTAGCTCTCCCGCTTAATTAACCTATTTGAGGTATAAACTGCACAGTGTCTGATTTCATTCATCCTGGTAAATTAAATACCCAATTGAGTTCCACGACTGCTGGAGTTACTTGCTTATTATGAAAGTAGCATTCTGACCACACGTAATATCACATACTCCTGCAGTTACACTCTTCACTGCATCTCATCACACGTCTATGAGTTTATTTACATTTTGTGCCAGGCATGCCCCAGTCCGTCTCTTTCCTTTCTCATCTTTGTTCCCTTCCTCCTGCTGGGTCCTCCTATCTGGTCACAATGTCCTCTCTTTCTCTTTTGCTCTCTCCCTTTCTCTCTCAATACATCCAGACTTCACATTTTAATCATTTCCAGGTGTGAACAGAAGATAAATAATGCATGCTTGCAATAACTGGGGGGGTGGGATGTAGGAGGCGAGGAGATGGGGGAAGGAATACACCACATTCTATTATGGCTGTCTGTGCTCATGCAGTCAGTACCTGGTGTCCTACCTCAGCTGTGTAGCCGCACCACATGATGTGTCTCTGCTTCACGGTGTGTGTACTGAAACTGATTCCTAAATTTCTAAATGTACTGAGCAGAGGACAACATGAGAAAATAAAAACAAACTGGAAAGAAAGGAGAGAGCGAATCAAAATGCCAGTCTTCTTGTGGGCAAATTTTTCATTGTCTTTAATCAGTGGTCATGAAATTCTAGCTCAACCAAAATGAATAAGTGAGATTGTCTTTTGTTAACTGAGCCCTGTTTGGGCTCAAATGTTTCGTAGATCTTAATTTTGCCTGTCAACAGAAAGATACTCCTATTTAAGAACTCTGACTGTTCGTCAACAAATGACCCAGATAGAGAGTACATGGCAAGGTGATGAGCCGTATGCTCATTCCCCTGGACTGGGAGTAGTTTAATGCTGGTTTAGTAAGGCCGACACTCTGGGCCATCGTCTTGGGTCCTGACTTATAGCTGGACTCTGCCTCTGGGCTCTGGCTAGCGAGCTGTGCATGGAGGAGCTTTTAGCCCCATTAGCCTCAAGCAAGGATAACAAGGGACTACCACTGCATGGACATGTGTGGAGCTGGGTAAACATGGCCCTTCACCATTTGGCAATAGGTCTTCTGCATCCTGGGTCTGGTGGGAGCTGTACTGCGCCTCAGTGCCCATGCTTCCAAGCCTGTTGCCATCGCTGTGCCAGCTCAGCATGAGGCCCAGGTCTCCGAGTGCCGGGAGGCCTCTCCATTGCCCTGCAGCCAGATTGGAACCAGGACTTTGGGCTGAAGGCAGTAATTCCATTTCAGAGCTCTTCTGGTGGCTTCGGCGCCTTTTAATCTCGGATCCTTTCTGTCTCTGTCACTTTCTATCTCAGCCTGGCTGTCTCTTTTCCTCTCCCTCCCTCCTTATATCCCTCTCCTCTTTCTGACTGCTATCACTCTCTTTCCTTCTGTCTCTCTCTTCCTCTCCCTCCCATTGTTTCTCCCTCACTCTCAACCTCACCCACCCTGGGGTATCTGTTTGAAACAAACCAGCGTAAAGAAATGTCAGAATCCTGTCAATAAACACTGCTTCCAGTAAAGTGACAGCAAGTTAACAGAGACTAATAGAAAAATAGCCAAAGTACAAGTACATTAAGGCCCGTCTCAGCCGGTCTACCAGAACGTTATGCTGAAATAAGTCCATTTGAGGAAATATTTGTCTGGGGAGGTGTTTAATCACATCCGTTTTTCACAAACCGAGGCCCTGCGAGGTCATAGGCATGTGGGGGTGGTGACTCTTTATCGGCGATACCAAAAATAAATATAAACATGGAACTCGGGTTGCTGGTGTACACGTTAATCCCGTCTCGCCATCCCGTGGTGAATAATGCCCGCTTTATAGCAGGCTGTGTGTCTGGCCAGTGTCTGCATGCGAAGACACGAATCTGATGGTATCTCCACACCGTCCAACATATATACAAGAGCGTCCAGGTCCCTTGCTTCAGGGTCCAAATGCCTTTATGTTTTTATAATGTTGCTGTTTTCTTGTGATTCTGCTACTGTGTATTTTACTTGATTTACTTGATATAAATGGCTCTTTATTTTTCACATCTTTATGTGTTCTTTATTTCCGGAAATGAAAAGCAGGGGGATTTGCTCCTGCACAGCAAATACACTTAGCTGCTACAGTTCCAGCTTTCCCCCGTTAATTTTGAGAACATGGATGGGGCCCTCCAAGCCCAGGATGATCAAAAACATGTTCCCCTTCTAAAGGGACCACCTTGAGGTGACGCCTATGAGCTTTGAAGGCATCGGGCAGAACCTTCGCAGAGGTGTGTACTCCTTATGCCATAAAGCTGTCTCTTGAACGTTTGGTGCGAAATTGGTTTGAAGAAGGAAAGGATGAACCACAGTATGCATCCATTGTTTTTGGATGCCTCTGGTTTGTCTTTGGAGGGTTCAGTCCAAGCTTTCCTTTCCCATCATGCCTCTCATACAATCATAACATAGACTTGGGACAGCTGGGCATTGGCTGTGACCAGCTTTTCTCCTGCCTGGATTTTTTAACGGTGTTGAAATGGGAAAACAATGCAGAGGAAAAAAAAGATTTTTCAGTAGACAAACTGAGATAATGATTCACTGCTACAGTAAGAGTAGTGCTTTTCTACAGTGGTGACACGTCAAAAACGTTTTGTTGAAGCTTCTGCAATAGGGTGCGGGCTTCCTGGGTATCAGTATTTTCCATTTGTACAGAAACTCAGGGAATGGATACTGTCTATGCTGACCACATTGTGTGAAAAAGAGGCTGGCACCTGTTAGGGAGGTCAAAGGTCAGAGTATTAACCCCTTCCATACAGTAAACAGAGTTGGGCAAAGCTCGAATTTCTTCATGGATTCTTAGTGTCATGATGACTTTGAGATGGAAACTGGACACGAGGCCTTAATCCTCTTGGTGCCAAAGCCCCAAAGCCACACAGCGACATCTTACTTCTGTTCCCATGGGGGAGGGGATGGGTGATGTTTCAGCCCTTCTTAGCTCCTAGTCACTATTTAGCCCAGCCCACCGCCGTATGTTTCCGACCCAGTCATCTTGGTCACAGTGATGGCCGGGTCAGTCGAGGCGTGCCTGTCGATGTCTGTGTGTGCGGTCCTGAGCAGGCCCAGCTGTGCTGAACCAACCCGGCACACGGCAGAAGTCTGGAGAGTCCGGGCTGTGTGGGAGGGCACACTTCTCAGTATGTTTTTCCATGCTCTTCTGTGACCCACATAAGCCCTGCATCCGTGTGGGAGGAGCCTCTATGCAGTCCGTTAAATACTGATACATAGATTCTGATTAGCCCTATAATGGCCCCAGAACCTTTGTGTGCTTTAAAGTTTTTCATTACTCTTGTGGTCTGATATATTATCCAAACATTTCCTTGGCTTATGAAGTGGTCTTTTCATGTCTGCCTCTCTAGGTACGTGACTTAGCTTCAAACACATATGTAGAATATATATAATAATTACATGTGGTAATGTAATATAGGTTACTCTATAAGGATATATGAGTTTATAAGTAGAAGCACGTACCTTTGCCCTGCGTGTGTGTGAAACAGGGCAGTTCATTGCCCTGGGGGAAATGCATTTGACAAACTGCAGAAGAGCGACAGCCTTTAAAAAAATGTACAAAATTTTTGGGCAAATGAGATGCCCTGCTGATAAGGCCAATTCTGCTCATAGAACTGCTATCTCCTCTATTGATGCTGCATTACAGCCCTCCCCAGAATGACGGTTTGTTTAGGACTAACATACTCACAGGCAGGATTTCAAACGTACTTTTTGTAAGCACGTCTGATTTCACGGGCAATGTGTCCTGACGTTTCCTGCTGATGAGTCACAGACATTTTTCATTCAATTAATTTTTTCCCTTTGCACCTAAATCTCACTGTAAGTCGTTAATTCAAATGCATTCTGAGGTACCAGTTGATTCTCCCTCTTTATTATTTATATTTTATATGAATAATAAATGGAGACTTTAAATGAGTGTTCAAGTTTTGGGTACAGGTTTCTGTCATTCTGCCTCCTGTTTTACTAGGTGATTTTTTGTGGTATTTTTCATGTTAGAAATATTTTATTGTTGGAGTAAAGAGGTTGCAGTAAAATAGGGAGTCCAGAAAAATCAACATGTGAATTTTACACTTCTTGGGTAGGTCCAGACTCGTGATCCATCTGTCACTTCTAAATCAGACTTTCCTTGACAGTTTTCTTAGTTGTAAGTCAGATTACAGACTCCTCCCCCTTCCCGTCTGTGGTTGTTCATGGGAGATCTTGAGTTGGAGCTTCTCCGATTGGCACCCTTAAACAGACGAGGGGGACATAAAAAGTTTTTTTTATTGGAGCTTATTGTCACTTCCAGAGTTACATGCTTGAATCCAGAGCCAACTGCCTGTGTGTCAGTTGGTGAGCGTTTGCATTTTCTCACCATGCTTACGCGGCTTTCTCCTCCAGGTTCTCTGGTTCTCTTGTACAGCCCAAAGGTAGACTCCGAGCTGCTCTCACTGTGTCTGCCAAGTGCTCGCCTGACCAAGGCTCCATGTTTCCCAACTTCCTTGACTGAATGAGTTTTTCACAATGACCCCGATATATTCAAGAACATATTGACGAACATTTTGGACAGCCTGATTCCCAACACTTCACCAGGAACGTGGCTTTTTCATACTCTTGGTAGCTTAAGATCAAGGTAGAAAGCAAGCCTATTCTGACAGGGGCCTCAGTACCGGTGTGCTTATTGCTCATAAAGGGCAGCAGACGATATACGCAGGGCACATCCAGTATAAGGGAGTCACCTGCTTCCCCCCCACTTCCTCCTGCACCTCCCTTCCCCCCATCTACATGAGAAGCCTGACTTGCCCACCCAAACCCCCAAGCTCCCTGCTTCCCCCCAGAGGCTGACATCATGCTGTACAAATGGAGGGTGCCACTTTCAGCTTTGTCCACCCCACTTGCCATCTGCTACCCCAGAACACCGACACCTCCCCACACACACACACACACACCTCCCCGTTTTTTCCACAATCTCGCCAGCGGCTCCTGCATACTTGCGAATTCCCAGCGAATCTCCCAGACACGTTCGGCATGCTGGCTTGACAGGGCCACCACCGCTGTGCGGCCCTTGGGAACCAATTCGGTGATTTAACGTGGACGCTCTGGAAGCTCATTCCCTGGTGTATCTAGGTTTTCCACACCATTTGCGATCGGCAGGAAGGCTTCTGTTCAGCTTGCAGTACCTTTCCTGATGGCTGTTCTGCGAGGGGGGGGGGGGGGGGGGGCCTTAGGTGGAGGGGGGGGGGGTTTTTTTTAAACCTTTTCCCTCCCCCTCCCCCCAATTCCCTAACTTTACAAAAAAATTTCCT
>JAACJT020000031.1:10368600-10390228 GCA_009936485.2 Gymnarchus niloticus | reverse complement strand
GCATGGCTTCGTTGAAGCAGACACACCCCCCAACCACCACTACCACGCCACACGCACGCACAGTGTGATCTTTGCTTTACGACGGCACCTAAATTAAAAGCATGAAATCAGGCACCCGGGGAACTGGAGTGAGCGTGTCTCTCTCTGGCCATTAACGGAGCGACTTGGTACTGGGGAATGGTGCCTAATTCTAGCAGGGCACAGCAGATCCGGCCTTGCGTGATTGGAGTGTGTTTACTGTCTGCTGCTCCTGACCACAGCCCTGGTGGTTTTGGAAACACTTAGAAGCTGCAGCCAGCTTCTCCCACTTCCCAATTCCAGCAGTAACAGTCAGGTAGGCAGGCGTATCCTCGCCACGCTCACAAACCATGGCAGAAGAACCTTGTCGGCTAGTCTCTGGCCCTAATGAGACCGAAATTCAATTCAGTTCAATTTCATTTTATTTCTGTAGTGCCTTTAACAAAGAGTTAAGGAGCACTGTCACAAAGTGCTTTACATAATCCCGGGCCAAAGGTCCTAGAGAGTAATCCAGTGACGATAGTGGCAAGGAGAAACTCCCTCAGGAGGAAGGAACCTTGGGAGGAACCAGACTCAAGGGGGAGGCCCATTCACCTCTGGCCAGCACCAAGCAGAACAAGTTCATTCACACAATATGTTTCTATAAGAGTTAACACTGAGGCTATTATCCAGATCTGTTTAGCTTTATAGCATCCTGTTCAGCTGAAACTATGCTCAAGAATACAAGAACGGTGCCCTCTGTTTAAAGGTCTGTTTTTACCTTCTGCATGAATCTCATACTGTTGCATTCAGGGAATAGCTTCCTTGAGTCTGCTGCCACTACTGTACCAACTGAAACACAGCCTTGGCTCCATTGTGGCCCGCAGCATTTGAATACATGTTGCTGAGGCAAACCCTGCACTGATACTGTTTGATCCAGGTTCCCTGTCCATCCTGAAACCGATCGACCGTGAGGAGCGGGGTGTGTACAACCTCACGGTTGTCGCCGAGGATCACGGGGTGCCTCAGCACAGCGCCACCCAGGTGCTGTCTGTCCAAGTGATCGACGTCAATGATGAGGTTCCACTGTTTGAGATGAGCGAGTACAAGGCCCAGATCCTGGAGAACCAGCGCCCGGGGACTGTTGTGCTGACTGTGTCTGCCTCAGACCGGGACCAAGGTGGGCTTCACCACTAATTAAGCTGCCTCTCCGTTCTCACCTAACATTTATATGCTAAATCTATACCAGTAAAAATGGACCGCACACCTATTAATGTGTCCATCTATCTTCCATAAGTACAGGGTCACAGTGAGCTCCAAGTATCTCAAGGGAAACAGAAGACACAAGGCAGGGGATACCATTGAAACACAGGACACACACAAGGCAGGGGACCCTCTGGATGGGGACCCCAGTGAAACACACACAAGCCAGGGGACCCCCTGGATGGGGACCCCAGTGAAACACAGGACACAAAACAGGAGACCCCCTGGATGGGGTGACAGTCTGTTACAATCGCACACTCACATCCAGCAGTTCAAAGATCCCAAAACCCTTAACTGACTATTTTAGAATTATGGGTGGAAACCTGCCCAATCATGGATCAAAGATGTAGACTCCACATGGAGAGAGGTGGGCGACAGGACTACCCACTGATCCATCCTGTCCTCTTTAAAATTTGTTAACCTTAATATAAAGCCCTTTCCAAAACTGCATGTTTATAACTGGTCTCAATGCAGGGGGGTACACAGTTTGCATTTTCCTGGATTGAGTCAGATTCACGTAAAACAGTGATTATAAACTTTCTCTCCAGGACCAATTAATGAGGTAAACAGGTGCTGGTGCCAGACAATTTGTTGTTAGCACGCAATCTGGCAACCAGGCACTGCCAGCAAGCCCCAGACACCAACTATGTAAGGGGTTGGATGGCAGTTAGTCGCTGCAATTGTACAACAAAATGACCCTTGACCTTTCTCAGGAACCAATGGCTATGTCACTTATGGGGGCATCGCTGAGGAGTGTTTCATCATTGACCCGAAGACAGGAGTCATAACAGCCACCCGGGCTCTGGACAGGGAGGTCCAGGAACACTACACAGTTACAGGTAAGGTTGGGTCTGGGTGTCTCTTGCCATGAGAGTGCAATCGGTTAGGCGTTCACACATGCTGGCAGCCGTTTTTCGCTTTAAGTAGCTTTTTTTCTGTGGTAGAGGCAGCACGTTCAGACTGACTTTCTTCATTTCAGCTGCAGGTCCCTCCTTCTCACAATGCGCTGCTGTCATTCACTGACTCTCCAAACACCTGTCCATCATTTCTCTTAGTATACGCTAAAGACGGTGGCACCCCACCCAACTTCGCCAAGGCGACCGTGAGGATTACAGTCCTGGATGCCAATGACAACAGACCAGACTTCACCACACCCCTTTACAGCCTGGAGGTACCAGAGAACATGGAACCTGTGGAGTTCTTTACCTTGAGGGCCACAGACCTGGATACAGGTGTCAGTGGGGAGGTGGAGTACAGGATCATAGGTAGGGGTCTCTAGACATTGAACCAGCAACCAGAGCACATTAACTGTGTATTGCACAGCGAATATACTGAGTTAGATCCAAACTTCTTAGGCTGAATCTTGAACAAGGTTTTTAGTTGTTTAACATAGGCAAGTGGTTCTTATTATGAATGGTATTGCCTTTTGGAGTCCACTGGCCAGTACAATGATATTTATATCAAGTCATATAGAATGTCTGAATGCGTCGGTATTTAGAAAATTGAATGATATTGAAAAGATCTGATAATGTCAAAGGTATTTCTGTGACTGGACTCGTAAGAATTTCTCTTTCCTCAGCTTGTTGCCCTTACACTGAAGTTCCTGATGTGTTTCTACTACCCTTTTCACCCCCGCCCCCTCACCACAGCCGGAGACCCAGCTGGGGACTTCTATCTAGACAGCAGTTCAGGAGTACTCTCAACTTCCAGGCCCCTAGACCAGGAGGGCAAAGCCAACTATGTGCTGACAGTGGTTGCTCAGGATCACGGGGATCCCCCTCTGAGAGGTACTGCTACTGTGCAGGTGTCCGTGTTGGACGTCAACGACAACAGTCCCGAGTTTGAGCAGGGCGGCTACACCGTCGAAGTCCCCGAAGACACGCCTGTGGGGTCACTCGTGCTGAAAGTGACCGCCACAGACAAGGACCGGGGCGAAAACAGCAAGGTCCAGTACTTCCTGAGCAAGGAATCCCGTGGCGCATTTCACATAGATCAGGGCACGGGACAGATCACCACAGCAGTGCCACTGGATCGTGAAAGAGTGGCTTTCTACAGCTTCCACGTGTTCGCAGTGGACTCATCCCCAGCCAACCCCCGCAACACAACGGCCGAGGTGATCGTCAGCATCCTGGACGTCAACGACAACGCACCCTTCTTCGTGCAAGATCCGCTCATCATCAATATCTCCAGCTTTGGTGTCTCCAGTCACCGGGTGGTGGCTACCATGAGGGCCGAGGACAGGGACTTTGGCGCCAACGGTTCTGTGTTTTACCGCTTCGCCGGTCCGGTGAGGGGCTTCACCATCAACTCCCTTACAGGGGCCATCCAAGTGAAAGAAAGCCTGCAGTTACTGACCCAGCGACAGCGGACCTTGATTGTGGAGGCCATGGACCAGGGCACCCCAGCTAAATCCTCCCTTGGTGTGGTGATCATCTACATCAAGGAGCAGGAATACCAGGGAATTCGCTTCCCTCGCAACACTCGGGACGTCAGCCTCCAGGAGAATGCAGCCAAAGGTCAGACGGCTTGGGGAAAAACATACTACATTCTCATTTTACTCAGGAGCTACATTATTTGGTCTTTCAATTGGCTTTTTGAGTTACACTCCTCTTTACATATGGATTGAATATTAAAAAAAAGTCTGACTAAACACATTACTCAAGTTTGTCTCCTGCTGAAATGAATGTCACTGAACCACCTCATGAACATTTGGTCACCTTATTTAGTGGCGTAAAAGTGGAAGTGTTACATGTGCAGGAGGTGTTATTATGGTACAAGGTAGCGATTTGGAGAAATGCGTTTGGTCATGTTGGCTTTTCTGTCTTGGCTATTGTCTAGACAGTAATTTAACAGTAATTGGTGAATTCAATGCTAAAAGTATTCATGCGCTAAAGAGGTCTTGTAATTAGACTTTATTAACAGCGGCTTGTGGTTCGGTGGGTCCGCCTGTTGTCTCATGCATGCTGAGTTGAGGGATCGAATCCCAGTTCTGCTATCTTTTTGGCGTTTGTATGTTCTTCCAGTGTCACCTGGGCTTCCTCTTGAAGTCCAAAGACATGCAGTTAGGTTAACTGGTGTCTCCAAATAGCCCATAGAGTATGATTGTGCATGTACCCAGTGATGGACTGGTGTGCTGTTCATGGTGTACCACAGCCTATGCTCCCTGGGGTAGGCTCTAACCCCTGATGACCCTGACCAGGATATACAGTTAAAATATAGATGGATGAACAGCAGCACATAGACCGATATTGTTTTAGAGTTTTGGTATCAACTTCAATGTCTTGTGTGCTCCTCCCCAGGCACGGCTGTTGTGCAGATCCAAGCCCAGCATCCTGACGGCTCCCGCAGGGGCATTAGCTATAGTCTTTTTAGCGGCAACCGACAAGAGTCCTTCCGCATCGGTCCCTCTACAGGTTGGTGTTAATGGGTTCACCGGAAAAAAGAGCTTAATGCAGATGGGAAAAACCAGATACAAATTAAATTATATGAGCAATTATGACTGCTTCTTGTTCATTTATGTGGTTGTGCCTTTCCCTTTCTAGGCGAGATATGGGTTCAGAGCTCCGATGGCTTGGACTTTGAGGAGAGCCCCAGGCTCCGCCTAGTGGTGAAGGCTGAAACTGTATCGTCCAGCACCTTCATGGCCATTAACCTGATCTTGCAGGATGTCAATGACAACCTGCCTCGCTTTCAGCTGCAGAATTACGTTGCTTTTATTAAGGAGGCTCAGGGATACGACTTCCCCATCATTCAGGTACAGCATGCAGCTTGCTTTTGTTTTGTATTTCAATTAGGCTTTAGTTTATGCATACAACAATTTATCACCAAATCCTTATGTCTGTGGTTAGAACCGGATTAGCTAAATCTAAATCTTTCGCTTTAAGACAGATATACAGGAAGTTACCCCCAGATCAGTAAGTGATTTTGTAGGTGCTGCTTTCAATATTTTAAACGTTTACTAATTAATATTGTTGCTTTTGGCTTCGTTGTGCAGGTTGTGGCCGATGACCTTGATCAAGGTCAAAATGGTCAGGTGACTTACTCCATCAAGTCCTCCTCCATGAGCACCCTTTTTAAGATTGACCCACTGACAGGCAGCATCACCACCGCTGCCATCATGGACAGGGAGATTTGGTCACAGACAAAGTGAGAATTTGCTTCTTCTCACTTGTTTTCTCTTGAGTCACACTGCTGATTGATTCACTGCCGTTTTAGCATTCATAACCCTATCAGTCAACTCCTAAAGAAACACAAACTTTTGAAAGTCCATCTATCTGTTTTCCAAACTGCTTTATCCTATCTTAACTGCTGCTTATTCCCAGCAGCCTAGGGCACACCCATCATAAGGCACAGTCACACACTATGGTCAGTTCAGACAAGTCAGTTAGCCTGCAATCCATGTCTTTGGAAAGGGGGAGGAAACACGGGGGGCACATGGAGAACATACAAGCTGTATACCCACAAGGTGGAGGTGGGATTTGAGCCTCCAACTCTGGAGGTGTGAGGTGACGGTGTTAAGCACCGAGCCAATGCACCCCCCCTTAAAGGGCCACACCTTCTATCTTTACTAACGTTCATCTCAGATGGTGGCTAACTCTAAAGCCTACAATTATTTTGCTCAGCTTCTCTGTAACAGAATTGTAAATATTTCAGACTATTTGCATTGGCTTCTCTCCTCTGCCATAAAAAAAACAAAAATAGATTAATTAATTTTGGGCCAACACTTAACATTTGGATACTGCTAATGTCCGGTGGATGTTGTTATTGTGTAAGATGTTCTGGATGAAAGTGTGATCTAATGGCAGGGGGCATTTGACAGATGGTAAATATCAGTGGCGGGCTCTGGACTATTTTAGTTTGGGGTCTCCTGGCAGGTATCCCACACGAGACATGTGTTTTGATTCAGATCTGGTCCACGGATCTCTTTATTTCCAACCAAGACCTATACTGGTGTCCAAGTTTTATTTTACTAGTGTGTTCCTACACCTTAATGAGCAGTAAAACAATCCCCATGAAGTGCTTTATGAAAATGGAGTGGGAAGTGAACGCAAAACAACTGTGACAGGTTTCGTGAAGACACTGGCTAATACTTTATTGTTGTGCCATCAGGCTTGTTGTCACGGCGACAGACCGGGGCAGTCCCAGGTTGGCAGGGACTGCCACTCTGACAGTGATCGTCATGGATGTCAATGACAACAGCCCCACCATCCCCCTACCTAACGAGGTCCGGGTGCCCGAGAGTAAGTGACGTGATCTTTGTGGCGTTGACCTGTTGTAACCTTGTCTGACTCTGTGTGAGTGCTAATATCTTTAGCTTTCATGAATTCATGTTTTCTTCAATTTAAAGAAATTAAAAAATTTCTTCTCCAAGCAGACTCAGACAACATGTTGTCAATATTTTGCCCATTTGTATGAATATTCAATCTTTTAAAAAGCCATTCTTTTCAAAGAGCCTTTGTTGAATAGAAGTTGCCCTTGTTGAGATTTTACTGGACATCACATTATTGTGACTGGACATGTATCCTGCTCTGGCCAAGAGTGGAAATAAAATGAATATTATTTATATACAGCCTTCAAAAAAAGGCATGGTCTACTGTGAAGAGTGTAATATCCACACCCATCAGTCACACTGTCCCCGATCTCGCTCCACAGACACCATGATTGGCACGGAAATCACACAGGTGACTGGCAACGACGTGGATTCAGGCCCACCCCTGTCCTACACCTTACAGCTGGACATCCACTCCCAAGGGAAATTTGGGGTTCACCGTTACGGGGGAGGGGTGTCCCTCACCGGCCCGCTGGACTTTGAAGAGTGGACCTGGTACATGCTAACGGTGCGCTCCTCAGACTCTATGCACCAGAGCGAGGCCAACATAACGGTGCTGGTGGAGGACGTGAATGACAATGCCCCCACCTTTACTCAGGATCTTTACCAGGTATCTTCTCCATCCACAACCCCAACCTCACACCAAGTGCATGCTGTAACATTTCTTGGTTAAAGTGACTTTTATGCTAAATTTTTGATGGAGGCAAAAAGGTGATAAAATAAACAACTAGCTTATTTGGTTGATAAGTGTTTTTATGCCAGACAAGGTGAGTTGCTTAACCTTGAAGATGTACCTCACATGCCGTAATGTAGTGCTGCAGTAGGTTTCTGTCTCTATATAATAAAGGCACAATAGCTGCCTTTAAATCAGTTCTTCGGAGTGCTTACTTTAAAGGTTTTTCACACCCCATTAAATTTAAAGGTTGGGCTAGCAAATGTCCCTCAAAGCGGGAGCATTCCACATATAAACTAAAAGTAATTAAAATTTTATGGTGAATTTAGACATTCATCCAGTTGTATGTCTCAAGGAGGCCCTTGACACTGGCCCTTTGATTTTGAATGTCCTCCAAAATGCACGAAGCGATATCTTTTCTGTGGAGGAATGGAATGAGGTGATACCTTACTGTCTTGGTTTCCTAGGTAACCTTGCTTGAGCATTCCACACCGGGCAGTCCTATTATCACGGTGACTGCCACCGACCGGGATTCCGGTGACAATGGAAAGGTCACATACAGAGTGATGTCATCAACACTGGACAGCTTTTATATTGATCCTAGCAACGGTAAGCATGTAATATGTTTATTGTTTACTTTTGTTGCTACCAAGCTAAGATGAAAAACATAGTATGACTGGTGTCTATATGGGGGACCTTGGTGAAATGTCTTTGTTTTTATGTATCATTTGATCTGGAAATTTATTAATATGTTAACTGGAGATAAATTGTATACACTATGCATCCTGGTTGGGGTTGTGGGATGGACCAGGCAGCACAGGGCACAAGGCTGGTGTACACCCTGGGTGGCATGTGTACTATGGCTTCTAAAAGGAAATAAATTACAGTGGCATCAAGATGTAGCTGCTAAACGCAGGCTGAGAAATAAGTGAGTTTCACTCTACTGCAGTATTGCTTGAACTAAAGCAGGAATTTGTAATTGTTTTTGAATGGTTCTTTAGTCACTATTTTCTCTCATCAGGTACCCTGTATATCAACCGTAAGGCTGAGTTTGACGGAGACCATCCTTCTATCAGTGTGGTGATTGAGGCCCGTGATGGGGGAATCCCATCACTATCCTCAGTTGCCACTGTTCACATTCTCTTGGTGGATGTCAATGACCACGCACCAATGTTCTACCAGACAAATTACAGAGCTTCGGTGTCAGAGGACAGCCTACCCGGAGCTACTGTTCTTACCCTGGAGGCGGTGGATGGGGACCTGTCTCGGGAGAATTGTGGCTTCGACTTCGCCATTGCCAGCGGCAATGCTGGGAACGCCTTCCAGATCGAAAGCAGTGTGCGGTTCCTGGAGGGGCGGGGCTTCCAGACAGTGGGCACGCTCATACTGGCCGAGCAGCTGGACTTCGAGGTCTTAACTTTCTACAACCTCACCATCGTGGCTTCCGACCGCGGGGTGCCGCGGCGAAGCTCCAGTGTGGAGGCTGTGATCACTGTCACTGACACCAATGACAATCCACCCACATTTAGCCGTGCGGAATACAGCGTGGCACTGAGTGAGGGGGCTCCCACCGGAATGGAGATCCTGCACCTGACGGCCACTGACCCTGACTCTCCTGTGAATGCCAAAGTTCAGTACACTATCAGCTCAGGGGATGAGACGCAGCTCTTCTCAGTGGACCGGTGGACAGGGGTCTTGCGGCTACAGAGGCCTTTGGACCGGGAGAAACAGTCCTCCCACATGGTCATCATTCAGGCCTCCGATGGCCACGGTCACTATGCCCTGGCTCCCGTAAGTATAGAAGTGAAAGACCTCAATGACAACAGACCTTATTTCCCCCTGAAAACGCTGACCGTAAGCATCCGTGAAAACCAGCTGCCAAACATCCTGGTCACCATGCTACATGCCATTGACTATGACACAGGTATCTATGGGCAGTTGCAGTATTACATGTTGGACAAGTCTGGAGACAGCAGAGATTCTTTCACAGTTAACAAGACATCAGGGGAGGTCCGAAGCCGCATATCATTTGACTATGAGAAAGTCAACTCTTTCAGCTTTGTGGTTCTGGCTGCAGACCCAGGCAACTACTCTGCCACAGTCACGGTGCAGGTGTACGTGACTGGTGAAGACGAATATGAGCCAGTTTTCACCATGACGGACTTCTCCTTTAAGGTTCCAGAGGGAGCCAGGAAGGGGCAGAGCATTGGCCAGGTGCACGCCAGAGACGAAGACAGTGGAGTGGACGGCATCGTCCTGTATTCCCTCGTCAATGGCTCACCATACTTTGATATCAACAAGACCACAGGTGTCATATTCCTGAAGGTGGATGGCTCAAGCAGCCATACCGTCGGTGGCCGCTATAAGAGAGAGCTTCGGCTGATGGAGCTGGATGTCATGGCTCATAGTCCCTTAGAGACCTCCCGATCAGCTACAGCCCAGCTGACCATTGACATTACCCACACCTCTTTTGGCTTAGTATCTGATGTCAACATGCTGCTCGTAAGCATTGTGGCTGCGTCCCTGGGGTCCATTGTAATCTTGGTGGTCATTGCCATTACCTTGGTCCTGTTGCGGTCCAGACGCCAGAGGAAAAAGGAAGATACCTGTAACAGGGAAGCGGCACCAGGCACGGTCTTGCAGAAGCTGGATGATTCAAAGGTGACTGGAGCTGAGAGGATTTACCATCAGACATTACCAGGGTACACCAGCGAGCAAGGTGGGACAGGTGGAGTACCATATCCCCGTGGAGGATCCTTGGACCCTTCTCACTCCAGCGGGAGGGGCTCTGCTGAAGCAGCGGAGGACGATGAGATTCGGATGATAAATGAGTACCCACGTGTCTCCAGCATCTCGTCGTCCATGCAGGAGCACATATCTGCTCGGGGGCCTGACTCTGGAATCCAGCAAGATGCCGACCAGCTGTCAGATATCTCCTGTGAGCCAGGGATGGAGGCAGGCCAGTGGTTCAAAGGAAAAAAGCTGGGGTCACTTAGCGGGACCTTGTTGCCTGGACAGCAATCCATCTACAGGGATGACGGTGGAGGCTACTTGAGTGTGGGAAGAGGGATGAGTCTCTCTCAGCCCAAGGACTATACTTTTCCTGAGGATGGGAAGCCATCTGTCGATGGTTCTCTTACAGCCATTGTGGCCAGCGACGAGGAGCTTCGTGGAAGCTACAACTGGGACTACCTGCTGAACTGGTGCCCCCAGTTCCAACCTCTGGCCAGCGTCTTCACTGAGATTGCCAGGTTAAAGGATGAGAATGCTCCCCCCAATCCACGGAGGCCTTTCATGTCCAAAGCAAAGACAAACCCCAAACCCAGAATCGACCCTCCACCCCTCATTACGTCGGTAGCCCATCCAGGGGCCAAATCTGTCCCTCCAAAGCCAGCTATCGGACGGACGTTCCCACACTTGCTGTCTCTACGGCGGTCACCTATCAGTAACGATGGCTCCATTTCTTCAACAGCCATGTCTCCCAGCTTCTCACCCTCACTCTCGCCGCTGGCGGCCTGCTCACCCACCGTCTCCCCATTTGGGGTGACCCAGGGTCCCCCGACTTCTGTCATCAGCACGACAGACCACTCCCTGGAGCAGGGTGAGGAGGCAGAGATGAGGATTTGATACCGTTTATCTCAGGACACACTGTGATATTTTAGTGTCGTTCTTCTCCGGCCTACCTGGCATTATTCTGGGGAGTTGCCGTGGTAATTAGCACCAGCTCTGAATTTGTGCAGTGTTGCTCAGCCTCACTGGCCGGCCAGGGGGTTGATGTCCTAGAACTGCTTCATTTGAACATGTGTGTGTAAGTGAAACCATGTGGTCATCTTTTACCAGTGATACCCTCACATCAACTCCAAGTGGTGTTCAAAGACATATCCAACCAATTGGATTTTGCGCATTGAAAAGGAGGTAGAGGGGGCAAAATCACTGAGTTAGTGTTAATAAAACATGCTTTTTTTGTTTACATATATATTTTTATACAGATATTTCTGAATGGAAAATATCTTGTTCATGCCAAGCAGCTGTCGTTTTGTTTGGATACACACGTATTTCTGTATGTAAGGAGATTATGAATGTTTGAGTTTGTTAATGGGACAGTCACTTAATGCGTTTTTGAGATTTTGCGTGTGACTGAGTACATCTGTATTTTGATATATTTATGAAAAGAGATAATGCTCACTAGAAGAATAGATACCAATTCAGTTCTTGGTATGCTGTATAATTTTCAGTTTTTCTTGTCTTTTACGACTCATGCAAATGTGGCAGCCATTTCTAAGGCACTTAGTGTTGAATGGGGATCCCCAAGTCAAATGGTATCGCTAAACGAAGAATGTTAATGTTAAGACTAATGAAACACATTTTACACTTTCCTCCCACATACAGTATATGGCAAGAAAATACACTGATAGTCTGTTTCAAAACATAAGCCCCAATAATGCTTAAACACTATTACTCATTTTTGGTAAGAAACTAATACATCTTGGTTCTTGAGTACTGTTTTTGATTTGAGGTGCAGTGCTTTCTGTGGAATTTAGAAAGTCATGTAGGATTAATAAAGGCATTAAAGTGGCCTGTAAGCTTGCCACATTAGGTCTTAAAGGCCAGGATTTTATTTAAGTTAAAGTAGATGTCCTGCAGAACAGTTAAAACAGCTTGCAGCTGACCTCAGGTCAACAAACATGACTATGGCAAAATGTTTGTGGCGGTTGATGGCAGCTATAAACGCGAATCACAAAAAAAAAAAACACGGATCATAAATGCAAAACAAAATGACACAGACTCAAACACAGTCTTGATTTACTAATAAACTGGAAAAGACTGGTCTTCATCCAGCAGTTCCTCATCATTTCAAGCTGATGCATTCTCTCAATATGTAAATATTTTTTTAGCCATCAAGAATCACTGAGCTGAACAATAGAGACAATTCAAGATTTTGTATTCACTGATATCCCAGGTTAGGCGATGGGAATGTCTCGAAGAATGTATATATTGTTGACGTAGCTCAGTCTTTTGAGGATATTCACCCTGTATGTTCCTTCAAGTGGACTACGGTCTTGTTTACATGTCTTTAAATATTTGCCTTTCTTTTCCCAAAAATGGGAGGACTAAGAATTTTTCTATAATTCTGTACATTGTTTTGTAGATCTCTGGAAATGTGTAATTTAATAAAGGTTTTCCAATGACATAACTAAAGGAGTTGGAGAAAATAAAGCTGAACCAAGCAGAGAAAACAAATTACAATATAAATAAAAAAATAAACCAGGTTTGCTAAATGAGTCAGCATTCTTAAGTTTTTCTCATGGCAGTTATAGGTTTGCATTGTTTTCCCTTTTCTGTCCAATGTTTAAGTTTTTGCATACATGCCTTTTTGACGTTAATATTGACTGCTGAAGTCCATCCTTATGAACTCTACTTGTTAAGATGAAGTTGAAGAGACAAAGGGAGTGAACCAAAATAAACTTCAGTAGAAGAAGGTGTGTGGGGAGCCTCTGGATTGAAATCACAGACCCCTCCCATCTTTAGCCGACTCGGCCTCCCATTGTAAAGCAGCTGTTTTTGTAGGATGAACCGTTGTTTGGTTTTGGTTCATGTTCAGGATTAGTATTAAAAAAATTGTACACCGGCAGTGATTATGTGTGTGCTCATTCTTAATTTTGATACTTCCACAGTATGGAGTGAATAAAGCATTTGTTTAGCGGTTTTCATTGACGGTCATGAGTCTCAGCACACGCTTCATGCGTGGGTCTGCGCGGAGGCACATGGATAGTGAGTGGTCCGGTTCCCTGCTCGGCAGAGGAGAATGTTGTCATTTTTGAATTCTTCACCTCTTTACAGCAGCCAGAGATGGGGGAGCCTGGGGGCAAGATTTGTGTATGACCCCACCGTATGAATGCGAGTATGGAACTTCCGACTTCCCTCCATTTGTTATGGAAATGGCTTTCCAAGCTATTTTGCTTCCAAGTGTTAGCATGCCAGTACAGCTTATATTTTTTATTTATTTACTTTCATTAGTTCGGAGTATGGTATTCTTTGCATCATACTGACAAGTTAGAAAAGTCCAATCATGAGAACATTTAGAGTTTAAAAAAGTGCTGCTTGGCTGCACACCATAACATTGTCATGAAAACTATGAGTGCTGTCACATTCGAGCTGCACAATGATATGCTGATCTATGATATCATTTAGCAGCAAAAGCTAATTACTGGTTCTCCTAAGAGCCTGGAACTGTCCCATAAATAGCTGCTTAATTGTGAATCTGATATAGTGTTGGAGCTATGCTGTGTTCCCCTCCAGGGTTATGTATGATACACTTTACCTTTTTAATTCCCTTTCTTCAATGTGCATGTTAACAAAAAATGATCAGTTAGGCTACTGTGTGGGTTTAAGTTTTATAATGACAGCACAGCCCATCGGCTGAGTGTCCGTTTTTAATTACATTTTTTATGTTTGTAGCAGTTTTATTGTGATTTGACTGAAAATTATTGTTTTCACCTGTTCAGAACTGTTCATTGTAAAAAAAATTATATAAATGGCAGTATAGTTATCAGAAATCGAAAACAATTGCAAAATATTCACTGTCAATGCATTTTCTTAGGTTATACCATATTCACCTGATATGGCAAATATGTATGGATTGTAGTCTTCATAAAATCCTGCTCAGTTTTCAACACATTGTGAAGACATTAGTGTTTTTCCCACCTATTTATGTTGTGCAGTACTGTGCTATAGTCAGATTGTCGTATTTGGTTCAGCTAAAGCTGAAATGAAGCATTAGCATTCCTCTCTCAGGACAATTCCTTCTGGTAGGGAAGGCAGGAGGTGGCCTGCCAAATATTTCTACTGCCACTGGATCTCCTTCCTGGAAGACAATGGCAGTTGTTGCCTGTTAGCTAATGCTGATGTCACCATAGAATCCAGGGACTGAAGAATCTGAGAAGGGAACTGCAGAAAAGACTCCAATACATTTGAGACCAACATGCCTGGTCCAATAGCTGGCTTTAAAAGAGGACATTTCTGATTCAGATTGGCCTTACAACCTTGATAACCTATTTCTTTACAATAAAATCACAATTAAGCTTTCTGTGTCCTGCCACTTCTTTTAGAACTCTGGATTCAAATGTCTGCGCACATAAGTAATGCCTTTTTTTTCTTTATTAATAGCCATTGTAGTAAATGGGCATTTTTGGAGTAGTACGGCTACCCATCAGTTGCTATGGTTACAGATAATCAAGGTCTGTTCCCATGGCGACCACTACTCCAATCACAACAGCTTGTGTCCAGTAAATATGCAGTACATGCTACAACAGAGGAAGAAGACCACTTGCATATAAAAAAACAGTTATTGATTTCAGCTTAAAGCTGCTTCGAAAGGAAGGGCTTTATTTGCAAAAACAGCCTGACCTCAGAGATTTTATATGGTTTTCTACAAATTGGAAGCACATTTATGGGACATTTAAACTAAAAAACGTGCGTTACTGAGAATTGTCTTGGACATGACATGTTCTGTGAATTGTAATAGCTTCCAATTCAAGTTTGTATTTATGGAATGTTCTGGAATGGAAAATTCTTACCGTCTAATGCGTGTAGATTGTATTTTTTTTTTTGTGATAATCTTGTGAAGCAGGTGAAGATGGGTGGGGGGAGAATGTGTAGCTCCTGAGTCTGCCTGGGTTGGAGCATTAATCAGGCGGCTCCTGAGGAGAGATGGGAGTCATGCAGACAAGAGCAAGAGGCACAGGACTGGGACTCAGGCAGAGGTTATGTCAGCAGTACCTCACAAGTAATATTTTGCCGGAGGGAAGGGCACTGATAGCGGTATTGATCTCAATATGCTATTTCATGACAGTGTGGTTAGAACCCTTGCCTGCTCTGCGTGTTCCTGTAAGAATATCCCCTTAAAAGGGACTCCAGGGCTTCCAACAACAATAATCCTCCTCTCGAATGTACACTGCGAAAGAGGCCAGGCTCTGAAAAGTTATCACTAATGCTATCTTCTAGGCGGTGTGATTACTGTTAATACACAAATCCCTCAAGATTGACATTAAAAATTCCCATTGCTGCTGCCAACATCCAATTTCATCCCATTTATTATTCTTTAATCTGTTTGAACATCAGTTCCCCATTTCAAAATGTTATTTTAATATTTCTATTAGTATTTGCCTCGTGCTTACATGAGTAGGAGGGTTATTTGAGAAGACGACCTCCTTTTGGTCATTCATGTCCTCTCTAACCTCACAGTCACATGACCAAGTTATATACAGTGGCCTGAGTTTGCTTCAGTACCAGACCATACAAGACCAGGTCCCGGCAGCATATCCAGACTATTGTGATTAATGAGATACAAATGAAACTCCTGCCCTAATAGCGTAAATACCTGATCATAACTGTGTATGGCTGTCCAGAAAAAAAAACATGGTGATGATATGGATTTTGGGAAGGGGTATTTATATATTTCACACCTGTACCTCAACTATCAGAGAACTTAAACACCATGTTTTCTGTACAGCAAACCATATAGCAAGTGATCAGCTTCAACTGGTCATAGGATATTACAGGAACTAGCAACACTTAAACAGAAAGCCATGTGGGATATTGGGGTCATCTGACGGTATTTGCTTACAATGCCTTAAAGGTGGTTGTGTATCAGTTTGTACTTTTTAATCGGGTTCATGTCTGTATATCTGCTTCTGTTCCCTTTGTCTTCAGTTGAGATTGAAACAGCAGCTATCCTGTAAATTATTGAAAGATGCCAGCAGAAAAAGCTATTTAATTTGT
The DNA here is from genome assembly GCA_009936485.2 of Gymnarchus niloticus. Taxonomy (NCBI): domain Eukaryota; kingdom Metazoa; phylum Chordata; class Actinopteri; order Osteoglossiformes; family Gymnarchidae; genus Gymnarchus; species Gymnarchus niloticus. Next base: position 10,374,185 of record JAACJT020000031.1, on the reverse strand, counting down.
ACATTGGTTCGTTTTCAGCTACACAGCCCTGGGTTTTCTGCTTGGGCACAGTGGTTCCAGTGTTGTCTGTCATTGTTTTCATAAATTTTTTAATAAACATTTAACAACTATACACCATTTGTGAATGTATTTGTCATGGGTCACCTCAGTCTAGGGTTACAGGGCTACAAGGCAAGCATGGTGAGGACGCAACTGTAAAGGGCAAGGGCGCAAGCCTAAGTTGAACACCCGCGATCTCCGATCCCTCAGATGGCGCTGCATCAAGAACCGTCATTCACCAATAGCTGATATAACCACATGGGCAAGGGATTACTTTGGCAAACCTTTGTCGAGCACTACAATACGGAGTTACATTCACAAATGCCACTTAAAACTTTACTGTGCAAAAAAGAAGCCTTATGTTAACGATGTCCAGAAGCAGCATCGACTTCCCTGGGCTCAGAGGCATCTGGGATGGACCATCACACAGTGGAAACGTGTATTGTGGCCAGACGAATCAGTATTCCAGATCTTTTTTGGAAGAAATGGACGCTGTGTGCTCTGGACCAAAGATGAAAAGGACAATCCAAAGGTTGTCGAGCAAAGGTGTTGAGTATATTTTTGAAGGCCGAGGTACACCTTTCAAATCACCTGGCATACTGTATGTTTACTGAGACCCTCGGCAGAATACAAGCTTCCATTGTAAAAAAGCACACAGTGCATACAGTCTGCAGTTGTTCTGAATTTTAAATTACACATCTGCTAACTTCATTTGAATTTGCAACCCCAAATCAGAAAACTTGGGACGGTATGGAAAATGCAAATAAAAAAAAATGCAGTGATTCTTAAATTTACTTTAACTTTTATTTCATTGCAGACAGTATGAAACCAAGATATTTCATGTTTTTTCTGGTCAACTTAATTTCATTTGTTAATATACTGTACATCCATTCCTGCATTTTAGGCCTGCAACACATTCCAAAAAAAGTTGGGACAGTAAAGCAGTTACCACTTTGTAATGTTGCCATTCTCTCTCACAAAACTTAAAAAACGTTTTGGCACTGAGGATACAAGTGATGAAGCGTTTTGGGTGTTATTTTGTCTGATTCTTCCTGCAAACACATCTTAAGGTGTGCAACAGTACGGGGCCATTGTTCTCGCATAATTTCTTTCAAAATTCTCCAGACATTCTCTATTGGGGACAGGTCAGAACTGCAGGCAGGCCAGTTCAGTACCCGTATCCTCTTCTTCCGGAGCTATGCCTTTGTGCAGAATGTTGAAAAATGCATGGACTTCCCTGGAAAAGATGTTGTCTTGAAGGTAGCATATGTTGCTCTAAAATCTCAATGTACTTTTCTGCATTAATGCTGCCATCACAGAAGTATAAATTACCTTTGCCAAGGGCACTGACAAAACCCCATACCATCACAGACCTTGCCTTTTTCTACTTGTTGCTGATAACAGTCTGGATGGTCCTTTTCGTCTTTGTCTGGAGAACGGCATCTATTTCTTCCAAAAAAGATCTGGAATACTGGATGTCTGACCACAATACACGTTTCTACTGTATGATAGTCCATCTTATATGCCTCCGAGCCTTGAGAAGTTGACACCGCTTTTGGACATGGTTAACAGAAGGGTTCTTTTTTGCACAGTAAAGTTTTAAGTGGCATTTGTGAAAGAAACTCCTAATTGTATTGCTTGACAAAGGTTTACCAAAGTAATCCCTTGCTGCCCACGTGGTTATATCAGCTATTGATGAATGACGGTTCCTGAAAAGCCGAAGTACCCGGATTGGATTGCCGACATTTCGAAATTACCGCGCTGCTGTCACCAAGAGTTTCTCCTGTGGGCTGGAAAAAAAATACCCTATCGTATTTCACCCGCCAAATTTAATTTCGAGCATATACCACAAGTCCGGAGTTCTCCTTACAAACGTAAGTAGGATACCATGGCTCCTGTCGTGTGTGTGGAGTGTAATATGTTTAGTCATTTTTCTCCTGTCGTTACTGGTACATTTACTTTTGAGAAGTGTAGGCTTGTCGGTAGAGTGACATAGAAGATTGAAGATTTGGAGGGGTGTATCCGGACGTTACATGAGAGTCAGGAAAGTGAGCGCTTCATAGATTCAGTGTTAGCGGCTCAGGATACGTCCGTAGTAGGTAGCTTGTCTCCCCCAGCTCCGGAATTAGAGTCTACGCAGCAAGGCGAATGGTTGATGACTCGGTGACGTAGTCGCAAACCAAAGCCAAACCCTCATTGTCACCATTCTCCGCCCTCATTGAAGAACTCACTGAGTCTACTGTTAAAACTGCTCTGGTAATTAGCAACTCTATTTTACGAAACGTGAATATAGCAACACCTACGACCATAGTGAATTGTATTTCTGGGGCCAGAGCAACCAACATCACAGCAAATTTAAAAGTGTTGGGTAGTAGTAAACGTAGTCTCTCATATCATTATTCATGTCAGCACTAATGATATCCGGTTGAGGCAATTGGAGAGCACAAAGAATTTCATAGAGGTGTGCACGTTTGCAAAGCAGATTTGTGTGCTCTGGCCCCATTCCCGCTAAACGCGGCGATGAAATTTACAACATATTATCGTCGCTGCATTGGCTGTCGGAATGGTGCCCAATAAATTACGTGGGTTTTAATCATAGAGGACTATTCTGCAACAATGTCTGCTTTAATAACCTGATAAATATCATGTTAGAACCATTGTCACAAAGTACCTGTGAGGTCAGGCTGAAGTTGGGGCTCTGGAATTGTGAGGTGTTGACCCCCAAGGCATTGCTTATAAACAATATCATAACGGACTCAAGTCTTAGTATGCTCTGTTTGACAGAAACCTTGCTTAAACAAGATGCCTATGTGGCGCTGAATGAGTCTGCCCCTCCTGGGTACACCTACAAACACAACCCTCGTCCTAATCTGCAGGGTGGGGGAGTTGCTGCCATACTTAAATCTAGTCTCACTGTTTCTGAGAAGTTGTGTTACAAATTTAGCACATTTGAAATCCTGGTCCTTACTGTCAGGTCATGTGCTCATAACTCCCCACCGTCACTTACTCTTGTTGTCATTTATAGACCACCTGAACAATATAGCAGTTTTATTCAAGAGTTTTCTGACTTCCTGTCTGATCTAGTTGTTACTACTGACAAACCTGTAATTGTTGGGGATTTTAATATACATGTGGAAAATGACTCAGATCCTTGCCGTATGGCATTTGCCTCTCTGCTAGAATTTGTTGGTGTTGTGCAGAATGTAGTAGGGCCTACTCACTCAGGTAACCACACTCTAGACTTGATTCTCAGCCACGGTATCCCTGTGGAGCATGTGTCCATGTTCGTTCTAAATCCTGTAGTCTCAGATCATACTCTACTAATATTTGAAGTACCACTGGCATCTGCTGCTCTGCCTGTCTCCAGGGTGAGTGTTGGTCACCGTATTACTCCTTCAATTGCAACTGCTATCGTTAACAGGCTTCCCCCGACATTCTCCCAGATTGTTAAGCCTACAAATGAATTTGAGCTTGAACAAATATCGATAAACATTGATCACTCACTTTGCAGCAGTCTTGACTTGGTTGCTCCTCTTAAAAAGAAAATGCTTAAAGATAAGAAATATGCTCCTTGGTATACTGACCATACCCGTGAACTTAAAAACGCCTCAAGAAAATTGGAGCGTAAATGGCGCTCATCAAACTTGGAGGTTTTCAAAATAGCATGGAAAGAGAGTATTTTAAAGTACAAACAAGCCCTGATCACAGCTAGATCCACATATCTCTCCTGGCTGATAGAGAATAACAAAAGTAATGCTAGGTTCCTGTTTGATTCCGTGTCTAAACTAACTTGGAATCATTCTGAGGTATACCTACAGATTCCAACTTGTCTCAAAAGCAGTAACTTTTTGGCATTCTTCAATGGTAAAACAACTAACATCAGAAAGATAATCCACAGCAGTATCACTGAAACAGATTGCTGCCAGAATCCGCTCAGTCCTGCTGTAGTGGATAGAAGTAATGCAGTAATGTTGGATTGTTTTACCTCTGTAGGAGAATCTGAATTCTGAACGTACTATCCTCTAAAACAGCTAGCTGCATGTTGGATCCTAATCCTACAAGGCTTGTAAAAGAGATTGCTCCAACTATTAGTAGTAACTTACTAAACTTGATTAACTCATCACTAAGTCTTGGATATGTACCAAAATCACTAAAAGTAGCTGTTGTCAAGTCTGCTCTTAAGAATCCTAAGCTTGATCTTAGCGACTTAGCAAATTATAGGCCTATCTCAAAGCTACCCTTCTTTAATATCTTGGAGAAAATAGTAGCAAAACAATTGTACTTGTTCCTACAGCGAAATAGCATAAATGAAGTATTTAAATCTGGTTTTAAACAATCACAGAACTGAAACTGCATTAGTGAAAGTAAAAAATGACCTAATCATGGCCCCTGATCGTGGTTGTCTTTCTTTGCCAGTGCTTTTAGTTCTTAGTGCAGCATTAGATACTATTGATCATGACATTCTCTTAGACCGACTAGAATCTCTAGTTGGTATTACAGGTCAAGCTCTGTCCTGGCTGTGGTCCTATCTCACTGACCGCTACCAGTTTGCTCATGTCAACAATGACTCCTCTGATTGCACCAGAGTTACATATGGGGCCCTATTTTGCACCGGCGGAAAGTGCGACGCAAAGTGGTTTTGCTAGTTTTGTGCCAGCGCATTCCTTATTTTCACACCAAGTGTGCACGTTTTCAAAATAACAAATGATTTTGCGCGCTTCCTGCTCGTAGGAGTGCTCTTTTTTAAATGAGGTGTGACTGGGCACATTGTTGGCGCGTTGCTATTTTAAGGCAGTAAAATGATATTGTGCTTTTGACCAACAAAAACCACGTCTAAAGTCGGTGGCGTATTGTTAAACAATATTTAAGCGGCGCATTTTAGAAACGTGCGGGTGCACGATGCTCGTTACGGACACAGGTAAACGCTTGAAGTTCACTAATGGTTTTTTGTTATTTCATTCATATATATATATATTTTTATAGCGTATAACTTGAGAGAAATTTGTCTCAAAATCATTTTGAGACAAATTTCTCTCCATATTCCCATGCCTGCTTCACCTCGAAAGGCTTAGGTGGAACAGTGGTGGTCCCGTAAATTATTTGCTCCCACCGTTTCACTTCGCGCACAAGTATGTCCGTTTCCTCGGCCGAAAACTGATCTGGTTAGCCAGATAAACGCGCCGTTATAATAGCAATCTGCCATAGCTCATGCGGCCCTGCCTTTTAAAGGTGAGGTGACGTGCCATTCTGATTGGTGTATTGCATGTTACGCCCAAAACACACCTCTGAATAATTAAGATAGTTAGGACAACCTCGCGCGAAGTCTGTTTTTTCCACCGTTAAAATTGTGAAATGGATTTGGACACGCCCATAAATGTTACTTGTGCCTTGCACTTTATGCTTTGCGTTATATCGTCAAAATAGAGCCCATGGTGTTCCACAAGGATCTGTTGGGTCTGCTGCTGTTCCCCCTGTATATGCTGCCACTTGGTGACATAATTAGAAAATATGGTATTGATTTCCACTCCTATGCTGATGACACACAG
>JAACJT020000031.1:10350575-10368500 GCA_009936485.2 Gymnarchus niloticus | reverse complement strand
CTTTGGCTTACTCTCTGGGGACTGTGGGCCCGGGACTATGTAAAGCACTTTGTGACAGTGCTTCTTGTTAAAGGCACTATATAAATAAAATTGAATTGAATTGAACTACACATTTTACCATTTTGGTGTCACTTGAAACCAGAACACTCTGAATTCCATGATCTGGACTTCTTAAGCTCATTCACAGGCTTAACTTTGGATTTTTCACTCATTAAAAAAGTCGGCAGACTGTACCTCGCAAGGCTGATATTTAAGAATAAAATTGTTTGTCGTATTGATCTATCAGCTTTAAAATGCATGCAGAAGATTCAGGTTTTTCATACCCCATTCATTTAAAAGTTTTAAAAGAGTTTTATGAAAGTATAATTAAGCAGGTGGATTAAAAAAAAATAAAAAATGATAAATAAGCCTGAGACTCCATGATGTTGGTCAGGCACCAGGAATGGTAGCTCTTTTCTGGCTCAGGATGAGTGACACTTGCTGTCTCCCACAGTTTGTCACCAATGGCTGTCTCTCCCCGAGGCATCACTCTAACCAAGTCACACTCTGCCTGTGGCCTTCTACGTATCTCACCATGCATTTAAGGGAGGATTATGCAAAAATCGCCTGAATCGGGGAGAAATAAAATTTTCATTCTTTTCAAATTGCTCTAACTGGGCACATTCTTAAGACAACTATATATTTCTATATCTTTAAAAAACTACATAATTGTTCCTAAATTATAATCCACCTATAAAAATCACATATGCTATGTTCAATGATTTGTATTCCCTTTTTAAAATTTGCCATTGGTAGCTATAAGGTAAAAAATTTGCATGCCTGTTTTGGTGTAGTTGGTTAAGAAAACTACTAATTTCATTTCCTAACCTTCTAAGCCCAGCTTCTAGATTCCTTCTATTACTCACAATGCTGTCCTCTCCTGAAAATAAGCCGCTTGTGCAACTTTTTCTACTCAGAGTAATTGTATGAGGAAATTTATACTGCAACTCAGTCTAAACAGAAATTATGTTCCATTTTTATCATGATCAGATGAACTTTTTTTCTGGGTAGTAAAATAGGAAGAGCGGCACGGTCGTTCATATGCCAGTCCAAGTGATGGTACCCAATATGTTTTGTTGCAGCGTCACCAAGTGACTCAGCTGTAGGGGATTAAATCTTTGGCACATTATTCTCTATGTAGAGTGGCATCTGATAAATTATTAAATAGCAATTAGCACATGCATTTAAGTAACAGGACAGCATGTGTATTGGTTCACAATTGACTGTACGTCCAAATCATAGCATGTGTATTGAAATAATCAATAGTGATTTCCTTTTGGTTTTAACTGATGAGCAAATTAACTTTCAGTTTGGAGCCGTGCCATTCCTTCAATGGGGTTCTTATGTGCAGAGATGATTGCGTATCATTAGCACGGTGAAAGATCAGACCCGTCATTCCCTGACTCATGTAAATGTACTTCCAAATGCATCAGAACCATAAAAGCTCTCACTAGTGCCAAAATTTGGAAGAGTCACTCGCCTTTTTAGGTATCCTTGAGGATTGCTGCAGGCAGGGAAAACACAGGAACGGGAATTATGAACATGGATTTTATTCAGAGATGGGAGTGAAGATGGGTTTAAGAAAAAAGGCAATGCGGATGGAAAACAGAAAATTTTGGTGTCAGCACAAGGGAAATGCACAGGAAAACAAAACAAGTTTGGGGCTGTGGAATGGGCTCCACCAACGTGTCAGACGGGGAGTTAATGTGTGGGTGCCTTTCTCTGGTCTTGAGAGAAAAGCATAACTCAGTCTTACTGGACTGGTAAGGCACAATAAAGGGAATGACTCTCGTCCTAAGACATCATCGCTCAACCATCTTTCAGGGCTTGATTCCAAATACTCTCCCGTGAGACGTTGCATTATTGAACCCAACTTTAAAAACTGATTGCAGATCTATAATTCTGGACATCTGAACCCTGAAGCATAATATAGATTATGTTTAGTTGACTTTGCTACAGCTTCTCTTTAGTCTCCCCCGAGCTCTCCATCGCTGCTCCTAATTGTTGCAGAGCCTTAGTTCTCTCCTGCACGGAGATCTGCAAGAGTTTATGGTTTTTACGGCTTTCCAAGCAGAGGAATGACCAGTAGTGTTGCGTGCGTCCCGGTGTTTGTGGCACACATGTGCAGAGTATTTCTGGGCCAGCCTCCGTGTGAGCTCAGGGCTCGGTTTCGGCTGCGTGACTTTCGAGAGTGCTGTAAATTAAAAATATCACCAGGGAGGGCTAGGAAGAAAGGGAAACCGGCAGGATAAACAGAAGAAGGTTGCCATGCTCCACCTAGTGAAGTCATGCCTACAGCCCCATCATGCCAACCACAGGTAGCATGTCAAACAACACAGTTAAAAAATGCTTTACCACTCGAGTGGGAAAACAAAGAGCACCCCACTGGATTTGACTCCTGAATTTCTGCTTACTTTTACAGTGGGTTGGTGACGGGGGGTTGGGGACCCAAGGCAGGGACATTAAGCAGATGTGATGTCTGCAGATGAGTGTAACTAGGAATATCCAAATGTGCCATGCTTTGTTTTTTCAAATATATATTGTATTTGTTTATCATAGAACCTGAATGTATGGTAGGAAATGTCTTCCAGTGTATGTGTGTCTGAACATCCCCAGCTCAGACTGGGATGGATTTCAGGGGTAAATGAGGTGAAATATCCCATCTGGACTGGGGTTGAATCAGCTTCTTGCATTCCTTTATCATTTTGATCCTATAAGTTTCCTCTAAGACAAAGGTTTAGCCAATACCTGGTTACAGACTGGAGAACTCAGCTGAATCCATGCTGCACCTCATCAGAGATGCTACATTAGTGCATTGAAATAGTAGCCAGTGACAAGATCCCTAGATCTGAGATGTCTAGAGGAGAGACTAACACACTTTCCCTAGAGGTGTGCAGGATCAGGACTGGACTCCACAGTCAAAGCCCCCTATGGTCCTGCAGAAAAGGAGGTTGTGTGGAGGTCCTAGATGGTTCATCACTTTGATGTGAAACAGGGGTCTGATGGGCACCTTGGCTGTTCACAGCAGATCAGTATACACCAGATTTGTCACCTCCTGTACCTTTGCTCATCTCCGATTTTTATCCATCAGATTTACTTTGAAATTAATTTTAGACATTTAAACATTTTATCTGGTTAAATTCTGAGTGCAGCCTGAGGCTGGTTAAACATAATTTGTAAATAACTCTCAGTGCCAAACTTAATTTCTTTTAAATTTTAAGAAGATAAAAATTGCCCAGAAAAAAAAAACCAATGTCTCAGACAACAATAAAAACAATGTCCAGGCATCGCAGATACACTGAGAGAATAGCATTTGTATACAATAATCTTTATTGAACATGTAACTATTAAGAAAGGGGGTCAAAGGTCAGCCGTGCTGCATCAAGCGTTACGGAGGCTAGCAAGAAGGCTCAATTTGCTTTGAGAATACCACCATGGCTAGTTTCTGTACCTCATCCAGGTCATCTCTAACTGACAGACTTGAGTTAAAGGCAGTAGTGCTTTATTGTATCTAGATATAGTTTGATTCAATCTGAGTGGCCACACAAATGTGATTGAACCAGCATGTTGTTTGGACATGGTATGGCTATAGTGGATGAAAATCAGAACAATTAATGATTAATAAACAAGACAATGAAATCCTTAAACATGTCACAGGACAACCCAAGTGATCGATACCCTGAACACTTTGTTGAGAATAATCTGTCCTATTCACATGAGGGTTTAGGGTGGTCTGCATTGCTCACAGATTCCCACTTGCTGCAGCTGTATTTCCTGTTCCACAGTGGGCTACGCATGCTATCTGCAACCAGTCCATCCAGGAAATACGGCCTGCCGTGGCCAAATGAGAGCATTGGATACAACAGTACTGAACCTTTGTCTGTCTTTGCCTTATATACAGTCTCACCATGAAAGCTTATATAAAAATGAAGTTAAGTGGTTTCTAAAGTTCAAAGGCACATCACTAGAGGTATGGAAGCACTGTAGATTCATTTCTCCTAAGTCAACAGCAACAGTGATTAACCCAGCGCTTCTCATTGAACAGTCTAAGATTGTCCATTTGGGCACTTGATGTAAGGTGCAGGCAATACCTGACTCGTTTATGTTCTGCTCTCTTCACACCGGTTCAGCCAATAGGTTGATACTGTCAGTTAAAAGCGCACACACACACACAAACTCCAAAAAAACAATTCTCGCTCCGTGTTGCCTCCTGCTAATCATCACGGCAGTTGGGCCTCACGTCCGACTCTAGGAGATTGCAGAATGTTGCGTATGACCACCCTGAGGTGATTCTTCCTCCTCCTCCTCCTCCCCCCTGGCGCCACCCTGAAGCTTGGCCAGCTAATGTGCGAAGACCAGCCAGGGTGGCTCAGGTTCTCATTTTAATGACGCGAGGGATACCGACCTCATAACAGTCACCACGTCTGCTCAGCAGGGGCCCCTTGCTGGTCAGTTTATGAGTCACGATGGGGAGGAACTGCAGTCTTGCTTGTGTGCGCTCACACGTCAGGGGTGGATCTACTCACTCGCTGCACGTCAGCTACCGGGAACCGTGTCCTCTGTTCATTTTGATTCCCACCCACAATGAGAATTTACTTTTTAATTTCTCTTGAGGCATTCCACAGGACATGTAAAGTGAGGGCAATTTAAACAGCCACAAATCTGGTGATCAAAAAAAAAACAATTGACTAACTATGGTTTGGAAAAACAGATGGAATATATAGGTTTTCATTTTTATTGCTTACATTAATTTATGTTTTACAAACAGAAAAAAAAATTGCCAGGTCTGATGTGCAACATCATGCATGACCTATTTGTAATTATTATGGATTACATATACTTGGATCAGGCGCTGATTAAACCACTAACAGAAAAAAAAAAACGTTTTGACAGCTTGTTTGAAATCGCACATTCTAAAGCAAAAAAAAGTGAAAAACTTCAAAAAATCAGGCCCCATGCACTGCACTCTGTAAACACTAAGCAGTGTTTGCAGTTGTTTTCTTTGAGAGCAATGACGTAGCCAGGGAGAAATCCCAAGTGCAGCACACTGCCGCCTTAATCTCCCATCCTTCTTTCCACTGTGGGGTACCGCGCAGGAACACACGGCACTGTGTGAAGACGCTTAGCCAGCGAACATCTGGAAATGTGGTTAACGACCATTAAAAAAGGGAGGTGGGGGGGAGAACAGAACGTTTACTGAGTTTCAGGGGTGCATGGGCTGCAAGAGACGGAGGTCTCACGCTTCTTGGGATGGGAGTGAGGTGCGAACCCATTTGTGTCTGGAACACGTGGAATATAGGCCAAGAGTTCATTAAAGCAAAACGGGTCTGCGCATTCACATCCAATGATTCACGACTGAGCCCAGCAAGCGGATAACACGGTTTATAACCACCACCAGGTTGCAGTTTCAGAACCCAGACGGAAAACAGCCATGTCCAGCTTTATGAGTATATCATCCAGAGAGTGCGGGTATTAATATAAATTGGAAGGAAGCATATACTGTTTTAGACTGTGGGACAAAATTTGGGTAATAGTGTGAGGTTCAAATAAAAGATGCAGAGTATTACAGTACTTTTGTTCCAGCCTTTATAGTATTTTTTGACCCCCACCCCCCCATCATGTTTTTGCGTGTGAATGAATACAATGGGAGTAAATCATGACCAGCTTCTTGGCAACAGAAATGCTGCAGGAAAAAGCAGTGTGGTTTCTTTTGCCTCCTATCATTTTGTTTTAGATTCTTTGATAAGGCTTGGGGATGCTGAGTCAGATGCTAGCTGTTAAGTGTGTCTTTGTGATTCACAGACCCACGACTTACGTAGCTGACGGGACGTCCCGCATGGCATGATGTTTACCTTTAATACCAAACATTTGACGTAACTAATATCAGAGTTTTGTGTGGTTAGGATGCAAATATAGTAATTATACCATACAAACATTTAATGCCTTTTTCCCAAATGCCATATCTGTCTATGTACATATATAAATACAAAACACACGTGTACATATAGAAAACATGTACACTATGGTGAAAAATGGAAAGGCAGATTGTAACAAGTATGAGCAGTTTTCCATGTAATCATGCATATTCATATTGTGCAATGTCCACCTTATTAAGTACACCAACTAGTACTGGGTAAGACCCCTTTCACCTACAGAACAGCCGGAATACATTTTTTAGCTCATGGAGTTTTACCCATGACATTTGTGCACCTGTATCCTTTCTTTTAGCTTTAATGAGTCCTCCAGTTTCCTCTGACTTCTTATTAACAAGATATTTTCATGTTCAAAAATCCACCGACTGCTATTTTTTTTTTTTTTTGCATTTTCTAGATACTGTTCCCCTTGAAAATCCCAGGATGTTGGCTGTTTCTGAGATGCTTTAAGCACCATGTCTGACACCAATAATAATAACATGCTCAAAATCACTTAGATGACACGTTTTGGCCAACAGTAGCTAAAAATCTCCACTTCTTCAGTCACAGCTGCGTGATTCTTGGTTTGTAGGAGCAAGCTGTCGATGTTAACAAGTAAGTACACCTAATAAAATGGCTGCAGACTGCATATTTATACAGCTTGTATGGTTATATGTATATTTATGGACTTCTATATTCACCCAGTCTGTGTCTGGATCTGTATTTTTGCATCTGTGTGTGTGTGGGTGTGCGGATCAGGACGAATGCCAAATGCTGATCTGTTTTTGTTGCACATTTATGCAATCTAAAGAGACAATCCATGATTTTTATTATTTCTTTTTCTACGCTCCAAGAAAGAGAAACAACTGCTTTTAAAGACCAAGCTTAAGGAAGAGCCAAAATGTTTGTTCATGGATGATGCGAAGGTCTGGGCTTCTAGGCGAAAGGATGTTGTATCTGTTGGTCTCTTCAAGAGTTAAGCAAAAACACACTTTGTCAATTCATCAGTAGGTAATATTGTCTGCTGGCTTACCAGGAAACACACACTGATTCATTCATATTTGCATGTACTCCCAGAAATCAACCAAACACAGAATGTAAGGGAGATAAACACTTAAATTTCACAGACTTCTGTCCTTCTGTCTTAATGTACTAACAGAGCCCTAATTAGCCACTATAACCAGCCTGCTGAGAAGACTTGAAAAATCAAAGAGACACTGACAAAATACCTAATGACAATATAGCTTGACTTCTACGTGCTTCAGTTAGCTGCACAAGCTTTGATCATTCTGTGAGATCTTATATAGGACCGACCTAGCTGAGAAGATTTATGTTTCAATTATGTATTTTAGGATAATGTCATACTTGGAAATGGGATGGGATGACTGTCTGCAAATTTTCATACTGCTACATAAATGCAAACATACCGATTTATTGGGATTAGAGATGTTCGAGATTTTTTAATCAATGCTTTATGGCAGTCATTCAAGGTGCACGAAGATTTCCAGTGCAGACTCATTTGCTAATAATTTGTCAGCAATGGACAGTGTTGGAAGACTGAATACAGGCCACTATTCCAGAATCTCCCATAAGTTTTAAAATGGGTTGGGATCGGGTGGCTGTGCATCCCCATGGCATTTGGTTCACATATTTTTCAAGCTCATCAACCCCGTGGCTGGGGTAACTGCCGTCCTGTAAGATTCGGCACCAGTCTGGACAGAAATCATTCAGAATTGGCTAAAAGAAAAGACTGAGAATGGCTTTATATTTAGAGGCAGTTACCTTAACCTTCACAGACTTAAACAGACCAAAGTCCTGCAGGGATACTGCACCCCACACCAAAACGGAACCTTTCACAGTGGAAAATAAGTGCGCAAGTCTGTAGAGTTAAGGTTTTGGTGTGTGCCACACACATATGTCTCTGGCAGGCGAAAACAGGGCAAAGGATGACTCATCTGACCGCGTTTTTTTAGCTGACTGCTGCCCGTTTTCCTCACATTGCTTTTACCGGCAAAAGTCAATTTTTTAGGTGTAATAAAGGGCTTGTGAACTTCAGTTTGACTGTAATACCCAGCACTGTGGAGTGCTTGGTCCATCCTTGATGAAGCTGTCAGCTAAAAGCTTTAACTGACATTCCCAGTCAGTCAAAGCATCAGACTCATGTTTTTCTTGACCACTCAGATCGACACCAAGACTTTATGGTGGATAAAAATGCGCTCTAATCAGCATGAGCCCATAGTTCTGGGGCGAGATGGGCAACTGCCCAGGGTGGCATAATTTCGGGGAATGCCACGGGAAGCTAATATTACAGCTTAGATCTGTCCTTTTAGTCGCTTAAGCCACTAAAGTCAAACCAGTGGGTATCTGGTCCGACCTGCCATTGTTATGCTCAATCCCATGCTTGATAACTGCTTAATTAACTTAGAAAAAAAAAAAAAAAACGGTGTAAAACTGACCACATTCTATTTATTTTTTACCTTTCATTTACTCGAGGTGTGTAGCATTTTCGGTGAGTAGGCTGGACAGTGGTATAACACCTACAGGCTTCTGGGTTTGATTCCTGTACTTGGTTCTGTGTGTGAGGAGTTAGTATGTTCTCCACGTGTTCATCTGGGATTCTTCCCACAATTCAAAGATACACAGTGAAACGGTGTCTGTGATAAACTGATCATCCTATCCAGAGGTGTCTCGGACTCTGGGCTTCCAAGGTGTGGCTCCCGGCTCATAACATCTCTGTGTCAGTTATGGAAAATGAATGGGTTCATTTCTGTAGTCACCTGCATGTGTTTAAGGTTGACTGGTAGCGTTCACTGAAGTGACATTTGAATGTGATGCGTATGTTGAAAATTACCAAAGGTTTGTTTTCAAATGTAATAAAATAGGCCTTGCTAAACAATAAATGCAATGTGATTTTACTCAAAAATATAGTGTAGTGATCATCGAAAGCAGTGCCTAGATGTCGAATCTTTGATATGCATTGTCATTTATGTACTAAAAATATCATTGTGCTTGTAAAATATTATTCACCACAACAGGCTGAATATGTGTTCCACTGCATTCTTACATTTATCAGAAAATGTATCTGTGATGTGATCCAAAGCTGGGAAAGAAAAAACAGAAACGGATGGACACATGAATGGAATCGTTCTGCAACTAAATGAAAACGTGACACTTGAATTTGCGTGCCACATAAATGCCATTGAGTTGAGCCCAAACTAAGGGTTAAATCAGGATCATGAATCAATCAGGACTTACCCCAGGGTGCATGGCATTCTTTCCTCTCATTGTTCCCTTTTTTTCTTGGCACTGTTGTTGCTAAAAGTAAACAGGAGGCCAAAATCTTGCCTTCTGCCTGGAACCAGTACTGTAATAGTTGTAACACTACCCCCCCCCCTCCCCCCAATGGAGCAAGGTTTCAGAGCTTATGTCACTCCTCTTGCCAGAAGCCAGTAACTAAAGACTTTTCCAGCTGCAAAGATGGGCACAGGCCTGCCTTTAAGAGCATGCCCCTCTTTCATCTAATCTGATTTCTAAAAAGCTGTAAAGTACAACCAAACTGGCAGTTCCCAACAAGATGGCCTACAGTTAATTTGAAGTTCAACAAAATGGTGGACAACCATACCTTTGTTCACCCCTTGGTTGGTGGTTGGTATGCCACCCATTTCCCATTTCCAAATGGCAGCGCGAGTTCATTGGTCATCTACTGACTCCTTTCCTATAGTGCATGTTTTGGCATGTGAGATTTTCAAACACGGGGATCAATGTTTACATTTGAGATGAAGAGCTTTGAGGAAATTCAGCTGGGATTCAGCTGCATGTGACCTTTGACACGAGAGACTATTTGCATTTTCTCATTAATATTCATTACTGTCAGCCCCTCGGCTTGTTGTTTTGTGATGTGTATAGAGATCGTGAAGGGGGGGGTCTGCCAGAGCTGCAAATACAGCGCAGCCAACTGAAACTAATTAATATTAATGAGCCGATCGACTTACACTGACTGCATCCATTTTTTTTTTTCACATTGTGGTGATACAGGCTGCATTCAAGAAAAGGAAAATTACTCATGTTGGAAAATGTGGAGTTTGCCTGAGTTCGGGACTCTGGTTTGTGGTGAGAGCTAATAAGAGTGGAGGATTGAAATACATTTTGTTTCCTTGATCAATATTTAAAAAGTCATATATCTATAATGAAAAGGAATCATTGCTTAACTATTCATTTGACCCAACAAGTCAATACTCGTTAGGCTTTTTTCATTTAGCCAATATCATCAGCTCCAAAGGGTTGCCTTATTACAATGAAGAACTTTTATTTGCTCCTTCAGTCTCAGGTGTACCTCCCACAGCCACACAATAAACAATTTACAGCACACTGCTGGCTGCCATCTGCGGTGCTTGTCAATGTCCCACGTGGGAGACTGCAGTTGTACCCATATTAAAAAAAAACCAAATACTGTTAAGGTGCAGATAATGGTGATTCATTGATCTAAAATGACTACTACTACCCATGTTCTATAACGTGAACTAACACAATATGTGCTTTCTTTGAAGAAACAAACACTACACAATTATTCAGGGGGTGCTGATGTGGCTCTGTGGGTTAGGTAGCTGTGCCCTTTACCAAAAGGTTGCAGGTTCAAATCCCCCAACTGTCAAAAGTGTTCATATTACTGTTGGGCCCTTCAGCAACCCCTACAGACACCAGGTGGCCCTGTGCAACAAGCCCAGGCTGCCAACTTACTGAGTTGCAGCAAAACTACAAGCTTCCCCACAGGAATGAATAATGCAATACTTAATGTTACTATAACTATCTGGAAATTTGTTGTACCTCCCAAATAAACAGAAAAGGACAACCTTCGCTTTTTGGCCTTTAACTTGGTGTTATATTTGTTCTCGTTTTAGATTTTTTAGCTCTGACTATTAGATCGTCGAGATTATCATTGATTTTGTGGGAACGTGTACTTTTTTGTTGTGTTCTACTGCCACCTTCTGGCTCATTTGTGTACAGTACATACCTCTGTAATATGCCATTAACAGTAGCAGACCATTCCTTGAGTATCTATAAAACTTGAGGATAATTCTGTTTAATTAAATAACACCCTGTGTTTGCAATATATTGATACATATTGCTTATTTATTTTTAATATCGTTTTGGGTATACTTAAACAGCTGACTACTCTATTGTATTGACTGTTACTAAAACACGATTAGATCAAGTTTTAACATTTATCAATTCATTTTTATATTTATGCAATATCTACATTCATTTACAGCATAAAGGATCATACTGTTTGATCGAGGGACAAAGCAATACGTCAACTATAAGTTTATTTTTGTTTCACACGAGGTGGCGAAACTTCCCGATTAATCCATCTTTATATACTTTGATATTGAGTCCGCACACACCTTCGCGATTGGGCCGTCACAGTATCACTTTTCGCAAATGTGCAGACCACACCTCCGATGCCACGGCATGCCGGAGCTTCAGCGCACTGTGGAGAGGGGCTTAAACAATGTCGTCAGTTCCGCTCAACGTTGCATCTTGGAGAGGGGAGGAGGGGGAGGAGAAGGGGAGTAGACACTAGCAGAGGTGGATAAGAGGGCAATAATTCAGTCATGTAGATATCCAGCTGAAATAAAATAACAGCCTACTGTCAATCCGCGAAGCCTTTTCTTCTGCTGGAAACGCACTTCGCGCCGTCGGAATACGCCAGATAAAAAAGCGTATCGGAGGTGCTAGACTTTCCTTGCATGCAGGTATGATCATCTTTGGAAAAAAAAAAAAATAAAAAATCTAGTTAGGCTAGCTTGCTGTAGCTAAATGATTTACAGGGGTGCATTATTTCTGCCGCTTGTACGTAGTTATTTGCGGATAGGTTATCCCTTTAACACGCTAGGGGATGTGTAGTGCAGGCTAGCTGGCAGTCATTCAGGTGACTGATGCACAACAAGATTGTGGTTAGTGGGCCTTTCCTTCTGGCGGACACACCTGACACCCTAAGATCTGCTGGAGGGGGCGCTGAAGGATCGCGAGCCCTGCACCGCCAGCGGGACTCGAACCCGTCCGTGCTTTTTTTTTTTTTTTCCACTGGACTGCCTTTCTGCAAGCCTGTAGGTGTCCTCCGTGATCCCGGCAGTATGCGTTTCGCATCCACGCTCCAAATCCCGGAGCGGTAAAGACCGTGAGATCTATGGCAGCTGACTGCTGGCATAATGAGGAGCTGTGACCCTGCAGCTGGAGGTAGTTTCCTCCCTCGTTACCCAGGCACCCACAGCCTCGTCCACTGTAAATGAATTAACTGTAGGAAAGGAAAGTCGAAAGTACGTGCTTTTTTTAAAAAAAAAAAAAAAATCTATTTTTCAAGTCTTTTCTAGTTAGCAAACACTTCTTTGCAGCGATGGTTGTTTTATCGTAAAAAAAAAAAACAGTTTAAAAACGAGGTGAATATATTTCAGGAAAACATTTAGTTGAATGAACATTGAGTTTGGGTATAAGTGAAGTACGAAGATACCACACTCCTAAGTGCCTTGGGACAACCGTGTTGTGGAAGGCACTATACGAAGTCTAATGAAATCGATACTGAAAACAGCACTGCGTTGTTTGCCAGCTGTTTTTCCGGGATGCTTTGATATTGAAACTGGGGTGTAAGACGGGATCGGGGCTTGCGGCGGAGGGGGCGTGTCTTTGGCCTGTCCCGCACGGTACTTGGGATGAGGTGGCCTTACTTTAAAACCTACTCTGGCTTCCTCTTTCTGTCTGTATTTAAGATGACTCTCTGAAAAGGGGGATCGCACACACTGAAGAGGCAAGCCGAAAAGCCAGATACACAAAAAAAGGTTTCAGTTGCAAAATTTTCGTTCTTGAGCTTTGCGTGTTTAAGCTCTTTACCACTTGACCATGTTGTCTAAATGCAAACTGCAGCTTCTCTTTACTGCGATGTTATCCAGAAGTAATGTGCGTGGGCTCGCATCTGTTCCGTTTCTTATAAAGTAGCCTACTTGTGTTTTACTGACAAGGATATCCGGTTTTAGGGTACTTAAATACAGACTAAGGTGTCTTTATTCTCCTGTAAATTCAGAATAAGAGTCAAAGCCCAGCAGGGTTCTGGTGGAGTCTGAGGATCTAGCTGTCATTTTTGTGAACGTCATTTTATATTTACCTAACCTATTTCGGTTACCCGCAGCCGACTTTATGCTTCTTATTTAAGGTAGTAAGGAAATCCACCATGACTGACAGCATTATGAGTAAGGCAGCCACTATGGAGATTCCAATAAACAGCAATGGAGACACCGGGACCCTGCCAGAGGATGCCAGCTTGGAGCGGGTGAGTGACCTTGCCTCCTGCCTTGCAGAATTGTTTTGCTCAGTTTAATGGGATAGACTGCAGATCCCCTGTTCCCTGTCTGATGTCTTAAATAATACAATGTTGTGTTGAGTCTTGTGCTGTAAATTCTGTTCTAAGTACTACATACGTGGATAAGAATAACCTGATCTTGTAGTTTTTTTTTTTTTTTTTTTCTTTTTTGTCATTTGCTTTCATGGGAATGATGGAGAAGCTTTGGATTAAGTGGACCTGTAGGTCATGAGGACAGAAACCCAAGCAGCCTTGCGATTTGGACAATGACCAGTCCACATCCGAAATGACTGCTGCTCCTCCTTGTTCCTTCTAATGACTTTTTAACGTGTCTGACTTTTGGAGTCTGAGAGTCTACAGATTGTTGAAACCGATCCAGGTTTTAATGCTTTTGATGCTGGTGAAATTACGTTGCATGTCTTGCATTAAAAATGTCTTTGGGTGAAGTTGCGTTTTTACCTTGTTGGTCTGGGAAACGTTATCCAGGTGTGTCCGCTTTGATAGGTCTGATTAATTGGGCGGGTGAAGGGATGCTCTGATGTTGACCAGACACATTTACAACCAGGCACAGGGACAATTGCTTAGTGTTTAAATTAGAACTAATGCAGACACACCCAGTGCCAAGTTAAACAAAGGTTAGTTTACCTAGATAGGGACATTGGCTAATATTTTCACACTCTTCGCACAGTAAATATGCCAAGTACATTTTTTTTCTCAAATTAAAAGCTTAAACACTGAATTTGTTTTTCCCAGCATATAACAGCCTAAGAATTTGATCGAGTTCACCTAAATCTAGAAATGGAATGTTAATTTGAGGAGAAATGTTTTTAATAATGGTTTAAAATGTCTTCTTCCACTTAAATGTGTTTGTAGAAGGAGATGTTGTCTGCCTTGGGCTGGTGAATTCGTAGTTAGGTGACATGCCCATTAACAAAATACTGTCCTGGACATAGGCCAGATGTACTCTTCACAGAGAACGGGACTGATCGGCCAGGTCGAGGTGGTCATGGTGACCCCATGGCTTTCCGAGTGAAGTCGAAATGGGACGTCCCAAATGGAGAAACTGCTGATGAAGTCTTAGCCATTGTCCCAGTGCATTCTGAGTGGGGAGGGGACTGTCAAAGGCCCATCAGCAAGGAACAGGTGCAGTCGGGTGGGGAGAACCTACCTGCATCCTGGAAAATGTGGCCATGCTAGTCTGCAAAGGGGAGGGGCCGACCTGCAGAGACTTGCAACGGATGCTCAGCCTTCCTGTAGGTGGAGGCTGGCTTATTTCAGTACAGCTGTTCTGCGTTGTCGGCCACTGCACTTTATCACGAGTCTCATGTGTGTCAATATGGCTGCACACATTTCAATTACTAAATTACACAAAGGATGAGCACTTATTTGTAGTCTTTCACAAAAATGATTTATCATTGCAATATATCAGATACATTATAAGACTGAATAATGTGGTCTATGAGCAGTCGCCTGCAAGACCTTCTAGAAGCCATACGTAAGAGGCCACTGCTTTTTAATTCTTGTTTAATGTGCTTGTTGTTTCCTTTCATTTTAATTTTGTCTCCTGCTGTGGTTGGAGGCTGAGTTACAGTGGAGCTTAAACAAAAAGGGAAGGACAGGTTCCACAAAGGGGTGGGGGGATTAATCCCTTGGGGACATTTGTGCCTTTCCCTGTCCCCCCAACACTGACTCAACACTACACGCGGGTGTGCCTGCACTGTGAGCTGTTCGCTCCACTGCCTTCCTCGTCCATCCAAACATTGTTTGTTTGTCTACTGTTCTGATTCAAACAGCCAAGACTGAACACGTCTCTTCTCCCGCTGCTCATATTGTCCCCTGCTTCATGCACAGTGCATCCTGAGACAGGCACCAGGCTCCCAGCAATTCTGTACTGTAACAGAATTTTTGGAAGATGGATGGAAGTCATTAAGTCATGTGTCCTGTGTATGACCAAAGTTTTTAGCCATACTCAGCTTTTCAGCCAGTGTTCTGTACTCTTTTTACCCAGTATGCATTAAAATATTTTACTGTGGGGCAATAACTAAAAAAAGGCTATTTAATGCCACAGTGTGAATCTTACCTGTAGTATGTTAGTTTTTTCTAAAGTGACCACATTACATGCAATATGTTGTCCTTTTTTATCCTACATTTCTTACGGAGATAGATTGTACTTAAAAAAAAGAAAAAAGATGTACATAAAACTAACATCTTTTTTTTATTTTGTTTTGATAGTTGTCTTGGGTGTTATTGTTTACACTTTAATGTGACTGGCAACATACTGAAACTCAAAGGGGTAATCTCAGCTCCAGTACTCTACTCTGTCACTGGTAGTAACAAAAAATATATATTTTTAATGAATTAAATTACGTCAAGAATTGCACTTCTGGTTTGAAATGAGAATTGGATTCCACCTCCACATGGTGGTGTTATCAACAGGTGGTAAGATGGTTTTCAAACGTTGTAAATGGAATCGTGGATGGGTAAGTGAATTACACCCTTCTCCCCTCCATCGTTCCACAGGACCTTCAGCAGGTAATGGTATCAGGACCAAATCTCAATGAGACCAGCATTGTCTCGGGAGGATATGGTGGAACGACTGAGGCCATCATACCCACTAGCACTATTAAAGGTAAACCAGCCAGAGGCTGGACAAGTGTTCAGTGTCATGGTCTGTGATGGGGACCACAAGTACCGTGATGGATGGATGGATGGATGGATGGATGGATGGATGGATAAAGGTGTTTTTGACTTATCAGATACTGCTAGATCATGATAAACTGCCCTGACACCTGGATTTACAGTTCAGAAAATGGGTGACTGCATGACTAGAGTCACTGGTGTTTTTATTCATAATAGTATTAATACCATGATCGTAATAATTTAATGTTAACCATGGAACGAAAATGTTAAAATATTCACATTTTTTTTTCTGCCATGTGATGTTTCCAGGCTTTTAAGGTTTTCTAACAACAGCGCAACTTAAACTGCAAGTATGTCTTATGGGGTTGCATGTGCTTGAAAAGTTTATTTGAAATGGCAAAGAACTCAGTGGACCAACTAATCCATTAATTGACTATCGCTTTCCTGCTTATTGTTGTATCCCTGACTAAAGGACGATGCTGTAGTGATGGTCATTCTTAATTTTAAAATCATTTCTTCGCACCAAAAAAAAGAGAAGTCTGGTCATTATGCAGAATAAACACTTCTGGAGGCTTCTTCTCCCTGGACTAACTACTTTGCAGCACTTTACCCCGAGGTTGGGTCTGAAACTACACTCCTGGCCATTTTTGCATGGGTTCATTTATCTCCTTTATTGTCCTGCTGACGCAATTCGGACTTGAACGCCTCCTCTAAATTTCTGATGACCCTCCTCTTCCTCGGTCGTGTCTGTTGTACTGACTCACTTCCCGCACCCTGGAACATCCAGGAGGAGAGGCTGCGGGAACTAAGCTGGCCAGCATCAGCTGACTGCTTACAACCTTGTACTTCCCAGGACCTGCCGTTCGCTTCAACCCCGAGTATCTTGGCCGAAAACAAGTCCCACCCTCTGGACAAGGTTTCTCCGTGCCTCATTCAGCAAAATAATTTTTCTTCCTCCACCATGTCATCTGTTGCTCAAACCAGGACCAGCTGTAACGCCTGGCACCTGCTCTTTTCTGGACCATTAATGCACCTGCCTCCGCTGTGTTTAGATGTCTGGTGTTGAACTGAGTGTGAACCAACTTTCTCCAAGTACAGAACTGCATCTCACACAGAAATGCTAGGCAATGCCACACTGATCCTGTGTGTCTTATCGTTTCCTGGAAACTGAGCCTGACCAGTATGTTGTGTCTGAAATAATCAGTGTGTGATAGGCGTTAGCAAAAAGTCTGATTATACAAACAGTATTTGTAACACCTTATTATAATGCATAGTCATCCTTGGACAGTTCATTTTTCATTGTTAAAATTAGAATGAAGATTAGGGAATGGTATTGAGACATTTGTGTGAGATAACCATAGAAGTGTTATTGTGCTGGTGAGGACTTTATCCGAAATTTTCCAGAATAAGAGTGACATTTGTGCTTTCTAAATTTTATTTTAGCTACGACACTTTTAGCATGTTTAGTTAGTGGAAATTCCCTCAACAATTTTGTAGGTTCTTGTTTCCATTGATTTAATTTAGTAGGAATGGAAACATTTGGCATTCATGGGTAAAACTTAAATGTGATTTGGAAGAAATCACCAGCTAAGCAATGAAATATTATTATTAGAAAATAATAGTATCTAATAGTAATAAGTGAAATTATTGTATAAAATCAGCACTAATGATGGGATATTTTACTCTGGTTTTGTATGCAAACTGTGACCTGTTTCAGAAATCAAAGGGAAACTTTTCTGGTGGACTCCCTTTGGTTGTGTAACCCTAACCACATCTTTGGGTTGTTCGTCTTTTCTTTCACCACGTGTATGGCCAGGCCCCTGGTCTCTATAGGTCATGTGACCCTGCTCACCACGTGTCCCACTTACACGTCTTGCTGCTCTGGATGTCTGACTGCAGCTGTCTCCTGTCGTATGTCTGCCCCCCCCCCCCCCCCCCCCCGCCCCTCCCCGCCCCTGCCGGGCTCCCTCCCCCCCCTCCCCC
>JAACJT020000031.1:10321066-10333019 GCA_009936485.2 Gymnarchus niloticus | reverse complement strand
GGGCCTCCTCCTCCTCCACCACCACCACCCCACAGAGGGAGGCTGAGGACCACCGGGCCTCCTCCTCCTCCACCACCACCACCACCCCAAAGAGAGAGGCTGAGGACCACCAGGCCCCCCCCTCCCCCCCCCCCTCCTCCTCCTCCACCACCACCACCTCCTCCACCTGTTCCTCCTCCTCCTCCACCACCCCCTCCAGCTCCTCCAGGCCTTGGTAATGGAGGTGGCCTGGTTGCACGCACTGCTCAAAGGCGCTCCAGGATGCGCACCTTTAATTGGGATGCCATACCGCAACAGAGCGTACTGGGTAAGCGCAACATTTGGACTGTGGAGAAGCCCATGGACGGTTTCCAGTTGGATACCAAGCACATGGAGGAGCTCTTTAGCCACGAAGAGCAACCTCAGAAGAAAGAGGGTCTAGCAGGCCGACGGAGTGTGCGAGGTGCCCCTCACAACAAACCGGCTTCTGAGGTGGTAAGTAAATCTGCTTCCAAATGGCTTGCTGCTTTTATTCATCCAACCTATTTTTGGGGTAGGTGGTCAACTGTGACTCTTTAGTGAGGTACCCAAGAAAGATGACATGAATGCTGAAATAACTAGGTGTTCTCAAATCAATTTCCAGTCCAGGGTGGTGGTGTTGTGGTGCTGCTTCTTTTTGTTTTGGTTGTGTTGTAATCTTAGCAGTAGGAATGCTCTATACTTGTGCCTGTTGGACAGTGCTAAGTTAGCATTGTTGAGGTTTTTTCAGTTGGTTGTAGCTGCCACTGATGTTGGCTCATAGAATTGCCCCCCCCCACTGAGCTCAGTTTCATCATGTGCCCCGTCTGGCATACAGGGCAGGAGGAAGCACGCTGGTTGAGAATTCAGTTGTGTAACATCTGGGTTTCTCAGGTCAGCTCTCAAATGGGGGCTACTGTTGGACTGATGAGTGTAACACACGTTCAGGAAATATCCAGCTGAATAAAAGCATATGACAGTAACTTGGCACGTGTATTGCCATCATTTTGTCAATTTAAATATTAATGGGCGTGACCTTGTAGTCGACCATTGAGTGTTTCATCAGACTGGCTGACATGATTGTCTGGTTAGGTGCTGCATGATTTGTGCCTGGAGGTCACGTGCATAAACTCAAAGTTAGTCTGTGCATGTTGTCCTTTTGTAGGGTTGCCTGCCTATGGCATGTAGTTATCGTATTGTTTCCTGAAGGTTGCACTTGATGCATGTTGAGTCTTGTTTGAAAACTTTCAAAAGAATAAATATGCCTTAAATGTATTTAGAACCCTATTTCAATCCTAGGCCTGGACAGGAAAAGGCTTAACTTTTCAGTGCCAACTTGGTTAGTGCCTTCCGAACCAACCCCACTCAGAGATGACTGTGCTTCCGCTTTATGCGGCTGGTGCTTTCTGGCTTAACTTGCTGAATGAGCTTTGCCTTTTAAGGGCTCTCTTCCCGTCTCCCGTGGTTTTTTTTTTTTTTTTTCCTCCTGACTGAGACCCAGTTACATACACTGAGCCCCACCCTCTAATATATGCCTTTATTCTTCCTCCCGCTTTGGGTACTGACTTTCAGCTTTTTTTGTATAGAAAATCTGATGTGTGACAGTCTTTAATAAATGAGATGTGTAAATTATCAATTATGGTTCAGGTTTGTATGTTAGAACATTTTTTTCTGTGCATTTAATTGTCAAGTTGAAGCATATTAAAAGGCGGTTGATGCATGGCTTTTGGCTGGTTCAGAATTTCTCTTGATTCCCGCTAACGGAGTGGGTTCTGTTTAGGCTGAAGTTTACTTGTAGATTTGTCCATTTTGCTTTAAACTAAATGGTTCTATTTAGTTTGAGGATAATATCAAATTAAACAGTGGGTGTAATGTTAAGGAACTTAGTCACCATAATAACGCCATCCTGTCTTCACATCTGAAGTTCATGTAAAACTATTCAAATGTCCTTGGGGTCCCAACATAACATTAATGGCTATTAATTCCTACTCAGTTGTTGGCTCCCCAGAATTGTGATTTTAATGTATAGTGGGCTATCAAAATGATTACTTACAGTATATTTGGGGGGGTTTAAGTTGCAACTATTTTACCTGTTTGTGAATGAGCAGTTTTTGTAGTTTTGGAGGGGTAGCTGGGGGTCTGCCGAAAAGAATATAGCTTAACTCTCCGTGATTGGAACATGATATAGTATGCGCTCAAACTGAAGGTAAATTGTGGTTTTATGTATTTGTGTTCAGCTGGATGGACCCACATATCTGGTTTATCAGGTTTTGATGTTGTGGGGTAGTAAGAATTTGTGGGAACAGAAGTCATTAAACCATTTGTAAGCATGTAGCTACAAACCCACATGGCACACATCCGTTTTGCGACAATTTGGCCACGTGATAGCCTCGCTGCTGGAAGCTTGTTTAAGGCTACACATATGGAGGGTGCTGTAATCAAGCACTATGGAAGATGTGGTGGGGGAAAGGTGAATTACACCTCTCCCTCCATTTAAATCCTAAAGTGCATCAGAGCAATTTTGTACAGTCCAGGAATAGACACTACGCAGCTGTAACATTTAACGCTGGACACTTTTTTTTTAAGGGTTATTTGTGGAAGATTCTGTCAGTGAAGTCTTTATATTTATAGCATCTGTATGGGGTGGTTTGACAAATTGCATGACAAATACTATCTAAATGACTTTCTTTCCAGGTAATACACTTAAAGCTAAACTCCTTTTGCAATAACTTTGTTTTTGAGTTGATTTCTGATCATTTCTGGCTGAATGGCTACAGGCCTGTGTAAGGCTAACAGATGACCCTTCGAACGCTTGCTCTAACTGTATGACTCTTTTAAGCTGGGCTGCGACCTGATTTTACTCTGATTTTGATGTTTATCATTGTGAATACAAGTCAGATTTGTTACTTGTTACAAAGTACTGTACACCCGAGTACATACCGGTGTGGTGGGAAATGTGAAAATAACTTTTGGCAGAAACATTAGACACACCTTATCGGTTCAGGATCAACAGTTATTGCAAAATTTGAAACTATAGAAATTTCTACATTGACAGTAGAAGGAGACTTGGTTTTGTACAGAATGGTCCTGTGCAAAATTGTTCAATTTTTAACGTGAACATGCGAAAGTAAGATGCTCATACTTTTGCACAGGTCTTTCACGGGCTCCATAGTTTTGCCTCCAATTGGGAAAAGAGAAATAAATGAATTGGTTTCTGGGCCTAACAGGTTAATTGTATGCATGACTGTAGCCATGTGCTTGCTTGCTATGGTTGGGAAGATCTTAAGATGCCCTTGAACCTGGGTATTGCTTGGGAAAAGATTGGAAGTTTTGAAAGCTTATTGACCCAACTGGTATTAAACACTTTCTATGGGGAGATTAAAAGGAACAGGTTGTGGATGCATCTGAAGAACTTTCAGTCGTTGTCTTGAATTTTTCGGTAAGGCCTTTTAATTTATCTCTGGAGTAGACCTGCCCTGTTCCATCATTGTCCTGTGTCTGCCCCATCAGGTGTCTATCCTTGGCTCGAAGAAGAACATGAATGTTGGTATTTTCCTGAAGCAATTCAAGCGGTAAGTGGCCAAACGGAGTGCTTGGAGGCCTGCGCACTTTGTCATTTCATTCACCCTTGCTAGGTGTTGTCTCGTTTCCTATGTGAACCCCGTAACCCACAGTTGTACACCAGCACTGAGGTGTTTACACCATTTGAGTGTTCAGGCAATTGCTGAACAGTGACTAGTGGTAAGAAAGGGCTTACTTTTTTTTGTGTGTGTGTCCCAGACTAAGACCGGGTGTTGCTGGGGGTGGGCAGGATCTGTGACAAATGACTAAATGGGAAAACCTTCATCTCCATAATCTCCTCTTGCACAGGGCCTCTGTGACTCATGGCATTACAGACTGAATCTGAACATTCTCCAGCTCTTGATTTTGAGTTTAGGAAATCTCTAATATAAAGTACTAATTTACAGGTAACCTTCTGACTTATTCAGCGATGATACCTTTGAGACAAGTTGCTTCAAGTTTTCTAGAATTAACTTTATCTGCTTGTCATTTTTATAAGAATGAAATGCCTTACTCAGGGTCTGTGTTTGGCTTTTTATGGCCTGAACTGTTTGAAAGCCTTATCGTTCTAGTGCTGTTCAGAATCAATCTGAGGGGGCTATCTTTGGATTCTGAGAAAGTGTTCAGTAGCTTTGCGTCGTGGCTTTAGAAAGCTTCTGGGGGCTGTAAACTGGCACAGGTGTTAGCGATGAGACTCCACAGCCATCTAATTCCTAGGTTAAGTCCCTGATGGTTGTAGTGTACTGTTTGAATATGTAGGATAAAATCGATGGAGTACAAGTTTGTTTTCGGTGATGGTTTGTTTAAAGTGGGTAAGGGGTTACAAAATGAAAGCAAGAAATGTGCGTAAAACACAAGGCAGTAGTTAATAAACAACAAGAGATGCAAAGTTGTTTATCAGTGTTTTGTTGCTCTTGGAAATGTGCTTCTTTGTTTGGGTTCACATATTGATCTGCTTTTGCGTGCATGGATTCCCGATCTTCCAGAGCTTACTCTTATCTGAGTAAAGCTCCTCCATACGTTGTGCATTCCTGCAGTGTCAGCGCTATTAATATGATGGCTGTTTATTGGCTCTGGTGTTTGACCTGCTGAAATTGGCATGTTACGTGTAAAATTTAGCGAGCTGTGCCTCACCTCCATGCTTGGGGAGTTTGGGTCCTCCCACTCTTCTGTGTTTTGCCTGGTGTTCTGTTGCCTAGGTTTCCTTAGGTACTCCAGGTTCCTCTGGCAGTCTAAAGGTGAAATTGTATTTCAAAATTATCCATAATGTCGTCTCCTGTGGAATGGCAGGGTGTTACCTTGCCTTCTGCTTTATGCTGCCTGATGTAGGCATAGCCCCCCACCTTGTCTTGGATGAGCAATTGGCAGCTGGCATGGTGAGAAGTGACATTAGGTCACTGCCAAATGAACAATATTGTCTGCTGAAAAGCGATGGCTAAACTTTAAATGACACCCCCATCAGACATGCAGATAGTTTTGCCTTCATATTGCGTAGACCCTGAAATATCTCAAGCAGTTAGATTTATGGGGGGGGACAGGAAAACAGTCTCCTGTTGCAACATACCTGCATTTTAGTCATGTGATTCAGTTTAAGCTGGAATTGTAAAGGCACAAGATTGCCTGCCACTTTCTTTCTCTGGAACAGTCTCATCTGGATTGTCTGACTCAGAAGGAGTCTGGTGACAGACATCAGAACATGTAATTACTTTCCTAACTTCATGCTCATTACCATTGTTGCTTCTCCTGCATGGCCTCCCATCCTGTTAGCCTGTGTGCCCTTTCTCCATGTACTCTACTGACTTGAATGGATGATCTTCACTGTACTTGTATTTTTGTATGCTCTTGCCATAGACATAAATAGTTGAGTGTCGCTGCTGGAATTGGTGTATTAGAGTTTACTATTATCAGAAGTGTAGCTTACCATTTTGATGTGGACAAGTGTCACACAGTTTAGTGGCCTAGTCCTTGATTTCTGTGTGGTGGCGTTTAGTTGCTCTCCTGCTTTTCCTACAGACCTGTCAGGGACCTGGTTGACGACATCAGCCAGGGCAACAGGATGAATTTTGGGATGGGGAAGCTGAAGGAGCTGTGCAAACTTCTGCCTGACAATGGAGAAGTGGGTAAACCGTGTTACCACTGACATAACATGCAATAATTTCTTATGGTGCGTTTCCACTGCATGGTACTGGCTCAAGTCGACCCTGCTTGCTTGGCGGTCGTTTTCCATTGCGGAAAGCTGGTGCTCGTGATGCTGCATGCAATGGCGTCATCTTCAACGTAACAAATAGGAAAGAACAATGGATGATATGGAAGGGATTCTGTATTTGATTCTCTGTATGTGGCTATTTGTCAGAGCAAGGAGAACTTTATTTTAGAGGAAGCTGAGTGTAGCAAAACAAAACCACTGAAATACGGTTGTCTACCCAGTCAAATGCCCAAACAGACCATCCCCAGTGGTGACTTTGCAAACAGTGAAAGATCTAAAACACACACAGCATAAACATTTTTAGGCAATAATAGTTGACCACAACATGGTTTTGTGGGTGTCCATATCGGTTAAAGTTAAAAACAATAGACGGTCAGTCCAATCCAATATGGCTTGCTAAAAGGCTTTGCTCAATAGACCCTGTCGTGTGTTGATAACGCAGTGCTGTTGATTCTCTCTGACTGGTCGGTAGCCTGGAGCATATTCATGTGACCGTCTTAGTCCCTACTTGGCTCGATTGGAACCGCGGCAGAGATGGTGCTGAAAAAAAAATTGGACCAGGTACTATTCTCAGTTTTTCCGAATGGAAATGCCAAAAATGGCAAGTATAGTCAAATAGAGTAGAGCCAGTACCATGCGGTGGAAACGGGGCTTTATTCACTCGTGGGAAAGTCTTAATTTTAGCTATTTTCGTCTAAATATTAGTATATTTTCGAAGTTGCTGCTGTTTTAACAGACCTCTTGATTCTGTATCAGGTATTCGTTTAGTGATACTGAGGCCCTTCACGCACCCTGACCAAGCTGTTTAGCCTCTGTCTGCTCATTCAGGTGAAGAAACTCCTGCAGTTCAGTGGGGACATTTCCCTGCTTTCAGAGGCTGACCAGTTTATGGTCCACTTGGTGAAGGTGCCCAGGTGAGCACACGTGTGGACTGTTGCCAGAGACTCTAGCTCACTCAGATTAATTTAAAAAATGTGGCCATCCGTAAAGTGTTATCAGTATGGTGAGCTGGTGAAGTTACCGCCAAAAGAGTTGCGCATCTCAAAACTGGTAGCAGTTACAAAATAAACCTGTCGATCTTACAAAAAAAAAAGTTTGTCTCAAAGCTCTGTGCTGTTGTACCTTTCTAATATTTTTGAAATATCTGGGGAGTTTAGTGTGCTTTTAAAACAATTTCTTCCTTGGGGTAGAACAGACATTAGTAATAATGAATGTGTCTGAATTGACAAAATGTAATGAGATTAATGTCTTCCAGTTACAAGGAGTGGCTTCGCTGTTTGGTTCTCAAGGAGGAATTTTTTCCCCTCATGGATGAAATTGATCAGTCCATCACAACTATGACAGCAGCTGCCAAAGGTACAGTATAGCTACGGCCATTCATACAGCTGTGAAGTTCAAGGTGTGATATGAGGTGGCCCTGCTCGCCTCGATTCCCCAAACGGCCATATTCAAAATTGCATTGTAACTGGTGTCCACTCTTGTGGGGCTGTTTACATGTTTTGATGACCCGAGTCCTTTCTTCAGAGCTGCTGGATTGCGATGACCTTCACTCTGTCATCCGTCTGGTGCTGAAGACTGGGAACTACATGAACGCAGTGAGTTCTGGCGATACCTGCTTCAGCCTATCTACGTGACGGTGAATGATAAGCACCACCTGTTGTTCCGCTGTCGTCGTTTTTTGCAGGGTGGTTACGCAGGTAGTGCTGTGGGATTTAGGATGACCTCTCTCCTCAAACTGGCTGACACCAAAGCAAACAAGCCAGGCATGAACCTCATGCATTATGTGGTGATGGTAAAACTTCTTACTTTAGTATCTACTGTAAAGCAATGCCCCCTCTTATAATAGCGCTTTTGCAGAAGCAATTGAATGCTATTTTTGGGAATATAAATCCCTGGGTGGAAGTAAGCTACAGAATTTGAGAACGAACAGCTGCTATGTTCATCCCTGCCAAACTTGCACGGCTCAGTTGTGCATATCTGAGTGAACGTTTTCTTGTTTTACAGCAAGCACAGAATATTGATGTCAATCTGCTGGAGTTCCCTAGTAAACTTAAAAACATTGGTGCAGCATCTAGGTATGGGTGGTTACTGAATTAACTTTGTCAGAGGTGTTGCTAATTGATTTGGGCTCTGCTTTTATGGAAAATATCTCTGCATTAAGAATTCATAAACAGGAAGTTGAGGCTGATTTCCAGAGAGAGAAGAAGAAAGTTCAGGAAGTAAAGACAGAAGCCGCCAAACAGGCTGACCTCAAGTCACAGATGGAGACCTTTCTGGAGGTGAATTGAATATGCACCCTGCCAGTCTAGTTCTAGTTCCCAAGGTTGCCCTGACCACAATGTTTATAGAAGTTGTAATGATGGGTCTGCATTCTGTCACCTTTAGAGGGTGGAGTCACAGCTAGCTGAGACAGAGTCCTCCCTTGAAGCCCTGAATTTGGTGACTCAGTCTGTGGCTGAGTACTTCTGTGAAGAACCAGGTCAATTCCAGCTGGAAGAGTGCTGTGCCATATTTCACTCCTTCTGTGAGAAGTTCCTAAGAGCCATCCAGGTAAGCCAGGGGTGCCAGGTCCATGGGAGGTGGGGTCATTCTGTGGTTCGGTGCCATTGCCTCCTGCCTGATGCTCAACTTTGACCTTGTTTGTGTGGCTTCCTGTAGGAAAATAGGGATAGAGAGGTGGCAGAGGTGAAGAGGAGGCAACGTGAGAGGCTGGAGTGCACCAGCAAGCGTCGCTCCACGGCCACCTGCTCTGCTCGGGACAGGGATGTCCAGGGTGTGGCCCTGGAGTCCTTTCTGCACAAGTTCTTGACCAACTGTGGTTCACGGAAGAAGGCCAACATGCCGCTGCCCACCAGCAACAGTTTAACTGAAATAATCGTTAAGTCCAACTCACCTGGAGGGGGAGAGCAGGTATCACAAGGCAAGGAGCAAACTGCCCGGTGTTCCAGTAAGGCAGTGGCGTTGGACAAAAACATTTGGAATTCAGGCACAGTTCTGAGACCGAACTCTCCAGTGGCTATACCCCTGGATAAGGAACAAAGTAAAGCTGCTACTACTCTGAAGACGTTGTTGGCTGAGGAGTTGCTGGTCCCCAATAAGCTTGATCCAATATCTTGTACACAGTTGTCCAATGACAAGCTCTTGCCCGAAAGATCCACCTCTATTTTAGCAGAGGTGGATGATGAGGAAGTAGATGACAAGGAAGTACAAAACCTCAGGGAAGTGTCACGTAGGATCTTGTGCTACCAGAGTCGAGGTAGCCAGTCATCTGGAGATTATGGTCTAGATCTTCAACGGTCTCCCAGTGTAAAGAGCCTATCCCCCCGTCGTCGGGACTTCCAAGAGGACAGACCCCAGGTTCTGGTGGAGCTGTCGAGCCATGGCACACCAAGGAATATTCTCAGCCCTTGCATATTGCCCCAGAGTACACATGGCATCTCCCGTCGTCATTCATTTTCCATCCCCAACACATGCAGCAATGAGGACGATGAGTCTGTCCTTACAAGTATTTCAACCAGAGTTTCTCACCACCTTGGTGTCATAGGCAAAGTGAAATCCATGGACAGCAATCAGCCCTCCTCCAACCTGGAGAAATGCCCAAGCCCTGGGTCAGAAGTCCTTCCCCTTCCTGAACCAAAACAGAAGACTACATTCCATATGCCTCCAGATGTGACAAACCAGCCCAGGCCCTCAACACATCTGAGCCCCCAAAATGAGATCTGTCCATCCTCACTTCCAGAACAGAATTCCTGCAAACTTCAAGCAGACTCTGAACCGAAAAATGAGATGGTAGAATCTACTCCCATTCTCCTACAGGAAAATGCACTCCAAACAACACCCAGCCCTTCTCCTAGACCCTTGAAGTCCCAGGAGGAGCCACGGATGGAAGGGCACGAAACATCTGTCTTTTCATTCCTCTTCAAGCGCTTCACTGAACGGAGTAAACCCAAAAAGAACCCAGTTGGTAACATTTCCTGACCTGTCCTCCCTTTAGAGGAACCTATTTTATTGGTTTCCTCCAACTGCTTTGCTTTTAAAAAATGCTGCAAAAAATTTTGAAAAACTAAGTCCAATTCCATTCCATTTGAAAAAGGACTTGAACTGTAAATGATTATTTAAACTGTCATGGAACTGGAATGGGTCTGTATAATAAGCAATGGTAGCAGCTATTTAATACTTGACATTTATTAAGCTCATGATAATGCAGCACATTTGGTTTCACAAATAAATAAAATCTTAAACTGGTAAGATTTGTGCTGTTGAATCTTGAACCTCCCATTTTGGATTTAACTAGTCCATGAAATGAAGGTTTTTCAATGGGTCCCTGAACATGCATAAAGGATTTTTGGAGGCTACTTTTTCATGTTGGTACTGGCAGCTCGTCTTGGAACGTCACGACATGTCAGAATTATGCTGAACCGATTAATAGGAAAATGGATTTGTGGGCTTTATGCTTGTATGACCAACAATGTTGATGTTGCAAAGTTGACAATGGTGCCCATGTAGTATTGTAGCAGCTCAGAATTACTGATAACTGATGCACCTTATTTGTGATATTAATGGTAAAGTTTTTTTTGGCCAAAGCAAAAAGACGTTGCCCTTGTTGGTTTATAAACCCTGTGCATGGACACTAAAATTTGCAATTCATGCACTTTGTGACTTGAACTGCTTTTAGAAATCACTGAGCTCCCTTTTATTGCACAGGTATACTGAAAATCCAGTATGAAAAGTTTTTAGGTTTGGTGCTCTCTAATCCTCATACATAGTTCCTGGATTTTCAAATTCTGCAAGTCTGTTTTTGCTTAAGTGAACAAACGGACTTATTCCATCGTTGATACTTTTACAAGCTTTTGCAGCATATTCCAGGTTCAAATTTCAGCAATATATTGGATACAACTGGATTTTGTATATTGCAAATGATGATCTTTCAAATAAACAAACATACCTGTGATTTAATGGGGGTAAAATGAAAAATCAAACATGGATTCAAGTGCCTCAGAGTCAGCTGTTAACATGAATTTGGGAAGTAGTCCTTAAGGTACAAATGTAAAGCTGTAGCTACTGTTCCAGAATACATAAGAATCACGGCAGAAAAGTTTTAAACCCGTCTGCAACTGAACCACAAATTGATTTGTGTTTTGTTGCTGTTACGGTATAGACCATGCTTCATTAGAATGTGTTTAGGTATTTAGTCATTCCAAAACAATATTAAAAACAAATCAAAAACCACGCTTTGGATATGTCCAGAAAAAGGCTTGATGTGCAGAAACTCACCATTTAAATGAAACTATTATGCTAATATGACAATTGATAGTATTTAGATGGTTTTTCACTATGTTGTAGGTGGAGAACTCATGTCTTGTCTTTCAATATCAGCGCAATCTTATTTCCCTTTGAAATCACCCAACTATAGCATGCATTGTGTGTAATGTTTTGAGAGTTGGTCCATGTGAGCTGATATGTTTTAAGTTGCACAACACTTGCTAATGAATGAAACATTTACAATGATCAAAGCTATGCCATTATTGTTCTGGACATTGTTCTGTTACAGACAAGCAAAATGTCATCTTCCCCAACATCATCTGGGTATTAAGTGGAAGAATTTACAGGTTAGAGGCAGGAAGGTTGCTGTAATGTTTCTTTGCATGCCTTAAAGCTCATCGGAAGCAACGTCTCTTCCCTCCTTTCCCACGTGTGACTCTGAATGGAGCTTAGAAATGTCTCACCACCTTACCCAACCCACAGCTGCATGGGATAGCATGGGAGCTGGAGCCTGGTCCAGAGCGGATGTCGTGTGTGGCGGTGTACCATTTACTAATAAATGAGGAACAGTGTGATAGCCCAGGCACGAGCGGGAAAGCAGTCAGGGCCTTGAATTAACTCTTAATACCTTGCTATACAAATAGGGCACAAAAAAGCAAGGCCAATACTCGCTCAATTCCTCATAACCAAAAAAAGGGAAAAAAAAAACAGGCCCAGTGAACATTTTTTTTAAAATGTAGCAGCTGAACCGAAGGAAAATAAAGGAGAAAGTGTACAGGAGTACACCGAGGACCTTTCGCGTGTGAGGCGAACGTGATAACCACTACACTATGGAAACTGAAGGCAAACACCAGGATCGGTGAGAAAGAAAAAATTCTGTTTTAGCATACTTTCCCTGAAATGCACTGCTTAAATACAGGCAAAGTG
>JAACJT020000031.1:10257433-10320966 GCA_009936485.2 Gymnarchus niloticus | reverse complement strand
ATACATAAATCCTTAACCCTAAGAGGTTACTTAAATTACGTTCTTATGCATTTAGCCTGTCAGCAATTTTCTGCCAAACAGCCTCACAAGCTTTGTTTATGGCTGTAGTGTTCCCTTTATTAATTATTATATCTTTATATTCATCATAGATTTGTATTAATAATTCTCACTCTGACTGGGTGAAGAACGCAGTGCTTTCTTTCCCTTCTATTCTTCACTATCTGACATCAATTATCAGGGCTGCCTCATGAGCTTCACTTGCCAAAGCCTGTCTTGAATTAGCAGGAATGAAATGCACTTGAGCTTGGTTCGTGGAACCCACTGGCCTGAAGTGAACTGTTAGGCTAACTTAAGCGAGGCTATTTCACATAAGCCTCAATTTTTTAAGCTCACATCGTGAAATACCCCGCAGGTGGAGCATGATACCGCGATCCAGGAAGCTGCCAGCTATGCAGGAGTTAACAAAGGCCTCCAGGCTGTGCTGCCCAGGGGCCCAACACAGCCAAGCAGGTAGGGACATGCAGGAACTGGGGCCAGTTCCATGAAGGAAGGGAGCATTTCCCAGCTGAGAAGCAGATGCGAGCTGGTGCAGACAGCACAGGCAGCGTTGTTTCTTGACCTGAAGCTCTAGCCTAACTGCATCAGCTGATATGACAGAGGTTTCAATCAATGGATTGGAGTGGGAACAGGTGGCATTCTGTCTGTTGACATTAGGGCTGTTGGGAGCGGTGCTTGTGCAGCCAATTAAAAACATTAATGGGGACCAACATAAGGGTCTCCAAATCTGTTTCCAGCTCCCAGTTACCTGGCTCATCCTTCATCCCTTTGGACAACCTCTGGTGAAAATGAGCAACCAGGAATTCTTGGTTTAACCTGGTCTCAGCAATAAGAGAGCAGAACTCAACCAAGTATTCAGCAACAAAGCAGTTGCATTGCCAGAGACTGAGGAGTCAGAGTTGGGAGGCTGCCTCTCCCGGAGGTCAAACATCTGCTTAAACTCCATCAGGAAGATATTCATGGTGGTACTATAGACTTAGATGGTGGTTCCAGACGATGGTTGCCCAGACCAGAGATTACCTGGAGAGCAACAAGATGATGCAGGTGATCTTCGCTCCATGTGACAGCAAGCCACAGGCCAGACTTGTTGAGGGATTATTGGATATGATAACTATGACAGCAAGCTGAGTCACCATCATAACGTTCTGAATTAGGAAGTCATACTGCAGGGAAGGAAAGGGACGTTGCTGGGTCACCAGATGTACATTCGAGGAGCCAGTGTCAATTCTGGATTTCATGGGCATGGACTTGCGTGATATAATTGAAGGATTCTACGATGGTTTGTTGTTCCTGGATGATGTCTTGCAATTGAGCAAACTATACTTGATCCATGGTTGTTTTCCTGTCATTCTGTCATGTGAGGAATGGAGTTGAATCCAATCACGGACATGACTGATGGCATAAGTTGAGTCCAGAGGTTTATAGCTGAGGCAAAGGAAACAACAGCAAGGCCCAGGCTAGGCAGGACAGGATAAAGCTGGGGGCAGGACCAGAGAGCAGGAAATCTTACAGCAGATCTGGGATAAACACAATATTTTTATAGCTACACAGGAGACAGAAGGTGGTTCAATGACAGAACAGGGAGCAGAGGAACTGTGGGGTTTAAGTTAGGCAAGTGAGGGTAGAAGTGATTACACACAGGTGTGTTTAATCAGGTTCAGGTGGAACAGTGGTGCCCTCTAGAGGCAGCAGAGACAGATGGCATGACAGTATTAGCCAAACTGAGTGCACATAATGTGTTATACCAACAAGTAATTCACAGATCTCATCCCTGATATACAGTTACTGTATATTCACTCATTATTATGACTGAGTATGAGGTGTTTGTCAAGGATGACTCATACAGACAAGCTATTCTACCTGTTTAGTTTTATAACTGTTTCTAAACTGTTATAAACTGTGTCTAACTGTTTCATACCTTAGTGCCTTAGTGGAGTTTGCATGTTCTCCCCATGTTTATGTGAGCTCATTTCAGTACTCAGGTATTTAATCTGCAGTTGGGCAGTGGTGTCTCAATCGGCCACGATGGAAGATATATCGATGGCTATCCCTCATTCTTTAACATGTACACTGATAAGCATTAATCATCCTGCCTGTAACCAAATTGGTCTTAAAAAGAAAATAAGTACTTTGCATTTCAGAGAGGCTGCAATACAAGCCCAGTCTTATGATCCTGACAAACCAGAGCCCTCTGAAATTACACTTTCTCAGTTTTACCACCTCATACAAGCAAAACTCAATTAGAAATGTTAATATATTTATCTTTATTAAACTGGTCTCCTTTTTTTACAAAGTGGATTCAGAGCTCTGAGTTGTTAATGAACCTGAGCACTGAGCATAAATGGAAGTATTAAAGTCATTTTCCAATCTGCATACCAATGTCAAGTTTTTCGCTTCTTTTTTAAACCATCGCTGTTTCAGGCAATTCAATCTGCCATCTGTCCGCTCCATGGCTTGCTGGAGGATAACTTAAAAATGAAACATATTACCCTCTGTAGCCTCATTTTTATCCCTTCATAATGCCTAGGATTCAGTTTTTTTTCTCTCTTTTTTCAGATGGGGTGAGGTGACCATTTGGTAAAAATCTCTTATAGAACCTTACGAACAGACCTTTCCAAATATGATGTGAATCCCATGTTGTAAAATGAGTGATTATAAAAATGAATAATGAATATA
The DNA here is from genome assembly GCA_009936485.2 of Gymnarchus niloticus. Lineage (NCBI taxonomy): Eukaryota > Metazoa > Chordata > Actinopteri > Osteoglossiformes > Gymnarchidae > Gymnarchus > Gymnarchus niloticus. The sequence goes on along the minus strand of JAACJT020000031.1, from coordinate 10,318,233 downwards.
TTTATGACCCAAATTTCTTTGGCACCAGCGGTTCCATCCGGCTCTTCTTCATTTTGTCGCTTAAGCTTTCGATTTAAGAGTCTAGACAGAAACACATAGCCATGCCCAGTTACAGAAATATGCAATTACTGACTTCTTGAATATTTCTTACGTTCATTGTCCAGTATTTAACCTAACCATAGATTTCAAGGAAATCTAGAAGCAAACACAGCTCAAAATAGAAATCTTTGATGTACATAATTTTTCACTCATCTGAAAAAAAGTCTGGTTAATGTCACCCTACAATAACCCAGACCTTAGCCCACTTGAGGCTTATAAATAAAAGTATGACATGTCCTTTTTGCTTCCACGAGGCACCAGAGACCTGTTCTCTGTGGTCAAAAAAAATCTTTGCCCCTGCAGACCGCAGGCTAGTGTTTGCTTCTGAAAAGCTCAGAGCACATACTGGCCTTTGTTCTCCAAAACTACAAACCATCTCTCTCTGAACAAAACCTATACACTAGTCTTTGCTCCAGCAGACCAGAGACCAGATCAGAATCAGAATATCTTTATTGTCATTGTAACGGGTACAACGAAATTAAGTGCAGTCCCTGTGTCAGAGAGATTTATACAGGAGATTTATACAAGCTTTGTCATTCCAAACCACAAACCATAGACAAGTCTTTGCTCCTCCAGACTACAGACATCAGAACAGTCTTTGCATCTACAGGCCACATGCCGGTCGTTGTAGCATCAGACCACAACCTATCTTGACCTGTTGAAGGTTGCTAATGTACCTTGCATCGCACAATAGAGTTCCACAAACGAAAACACACACAACACCACAGCCTTCACAGTAAAGCTCTCATTGGGTGGTGATGTGGCTCTGTGGGTTAGATGTCTGTGCATGTGTATGGTTATTGGTTCAAGTCCTGTAGTTGGTAAGTGTCCATGTTACCATTAGGCCCATAAGCAAGGCCATTAACCTAAATTTCTCTAAGGGTGCTGGACATTGACTAACCCTTCATACTTACCATTGTCTCTCAAGGAAGATGGGAAGACATAAAAACTATGGATTTTCCCCTTGGGAGGATGAATACTGGTTATTATTATTTCCTCAAATCAGAATTTATTTTTAAATAATTATGACAAAGCTAATTTTCTTAATTCATCACCTGATTTTGAACATTTTTAAAATTCAGTCTACATGAGGTGTCAGGGGCCATGGTGGCTCAGGGTTACCACTGTTGCCTTGCAGGATTCACGGTTGTCTGTTCAAATTTCACCTCCACTCTGTATGTGTGCCGTTTGCATGTTCTCCTTGTGATTTGTGGATTTCCTCCCTCAGCCCAAACACATGCAGTTTAGGCTGATTCCCATTCCTAAACTACCTCTAGTGTGTGAGTGGGTGTGATATGTGTGACTATACACCGTGATGGTCTGGTGAACCTACCACCCCACCCCAGCCTAATGCTGCATGGGATGGGCTCCAGGCACCCCACAACTCAGCATAAGATAAAGTGGTCTGGAAGATGGATAGATATTGGTTATAAACAAGCTGATCTGAAAAACAAAACATGTAAATCAGTATGTGTAATCGTGTTTAAAGTAAATGCTTAAAAATAATTTGTGCTTTTCACAGTGAAAACTTGACCAGGTAAAACTGCTTACATTAATCACTGCCTGACATCAAAATAACACACCAATGTTATTTTAAAAGAAAATCAAAACGTCACGAAAAGGACAAGTAACATTTAAAAATCATGCATTTTATAAACCTACTTTAAGACGGCACTTTCCCCTTGTCTGACGGTGACGTTGTCCATGGGTTTTGGAAAAGACTCTCCACTCTGAGCCGGAGCTCCTACAGGTAGAAGGAACAGCAGTCTTAGTGCTATTGCAGCCAGGCATCTCCAGCGCAGCAAAAAACAACGGCAAAAAGCCATCTCCAGCCACTGTGCCAGTAACTCCATCAAATGTAAGGGGGAAAATCAATCCTGCAGCTGAACCCGAAAGTTTGTCAAAATCAAAAGTCGAAAAATTTTAACCGCTGCTTGGTAGATGATTTATTACGAATAAATTCATATACATATTTCAGTTTAAGAGAATTATATATGAAATTTCCAGGAATCGGTCAACGTCCATAGTTGATAGTCCATGCGTATATTTTAAAGACAACATATATATGATTATAGTAAAAACAGCAACTCAAGACTTTTCTTTATAAGGTGAAAATGCAGTCTTCCTTGATTTGCCAGTAAACTCCCCGATGTTCAATAAGCTCTTCTTGTGCGTACTTCTCGTAAAAAAGCTCGAGATTTCGAATTAAATTGTCAGCCTTGCGTTAACAAAATCAAACTGGAAGTTTTCATAGAGTATCTTGAAATTTCAGGTATGCCAGTTAAATACGTATTTTTACGCATGTAGCCTAATACAAATGCAGCGAGATGATGCGTTTAAAATCCTGTTTTTACTGTTGGATTGCCGTGCAATCCACTCACAGGTTAACAGCCTGATGGACTCAGCGCAGCATCCCAGCCGCCCCTCCCCTTTGAAACACCGGTGAAGCGTACTAAAATGGTCGTCAAGGCAGCCGTTAAGACATATGACTGTGGCATAGTAGGTCATGTATTTAGCAAGAAACATATTCAAACTGCTATCCAAAGTAACGTCAAATTTACATAAAGGTTTTTATATACCATAATTTGTTGGCAAAAACGCCAAATGTAAGCGTACAACATTTATTTAGATAATTTTACTTAAATTTAACTTCACGTGTACAACATCTGCATGACTAATATTTAAAGTTCCATTTTACTTGGAATACAAACAGGATTAGTGTATTTGCAGTATACATATTTATGTACAGGTCTGCTGGAAATGTGATTTACTGTGAATGCTAGTTTACATTTTACAGCATTTATCACGTAGGTTGTTGATAACTCAAAATATCCTTTGCCCATAGACAGCAAAACATTTTCTCTACATTAATTTCTCTGCACTGTGTACTACACAACTTTCATAAGCATGATATTCGTATTCGTAGTTCAGACCCCGGAGTGTTTTGCAGATTCCTGAGAGTTGCTGGCTGACAATGTGTTTAAGACAGCATGGCTATGATGTGTTTGGGTAGGAATGGTAGGCAGGTGTCCTATCCAACTTTCAGAAAAGCTGAAAATATCCCTACTGACTTGTTTTGGTTCCTACTTTCAAGCCAAACCTATCCCCCTACAAGAAAGACATGCTACACTGTCATTAATGGCATATGTTTTGTATGATATTGTGGTGACCGAGGGGATGCCATTCCCCCAGATCACCAGGTTCTCCCCACCATAATCTTTGGCTCCCTTAATTGCCACCTGTGTTCTTTAGAACATGTGGGGAATGAGGAACAAGTCGCAGCTGGAGCCATTTAATCAGTCATGTGGGAACTGAAAAGGAGGAACCCATACTAGGGACAGGGAAACTACTGCTGGGACCTTTGCATGGAGGTGACAAGGAGGGAGACTGCTGTCGCCATGGGGAATGACCATCTCCTGGGATTGTGTGACCCCCAGATAGTCTCACCTATACAACCATATGTCCTGTATGTGGTGTTAGTCGTGTCTGAGCACACATAAAGCTAGCTCCCATGGGGAGTTACGCACTGAACCCTAGTGGCCTGTGTCCTACCCCATGACAATACACAGTGATGTTCCTGGACCCAAATGGAAAATAAATGTCTGTGGTACCCTTCATCGGCGTCCAGTCCGCTTGCTAACAATCGCCTTCTTAATGTGGCTGGACTAGGAGGTCCTGCAAGAGTGATTCCCCTTTCCACCATTCTGGAAGGTAATATTTGTGGAACTTATGCAAATATGTGTAATGGGACAAAATTGAAGATCCTAGCTAAAAACTGGTCATTATGTGACCTTTGAAGGAAAAGTGAAGTTTAAATCCTGTGTGAATTTGTTTCATTTTCTGCTTCAGAAACATTCACCCTAAGATGCCAAAAACATCTTTACATTCAAAGGGTAAAAGGCAAAAGCACAGAGTACTGTAGTGGTGAAGGAGGCAGAATATGATGACTGATGGTTGTTGGGTCAAGACCCAAGCAAGGCTCTCCTACTATATACAATATGTGCACAGTGTTTAACCTGAAACTCAAATATTTTCCTATATAAACAGGAAAAAAAAAACAGAAAGAGGGGAAAAAAAACACATAGCACTGTATGATCTGACCTGTTCAGCGTGCTCCAACCTGACCTTTAGCAGGAGAAGTGGAGGGATGATCGTAATGATGTACAGAGAAATTGTATGCTACTTTTGTTGAAAGTGTCATCTAAGCAAGTAAGCTTACAATAGCAGCATGTGCGCCCCAGTGCGTTTTCTCTCAGAAAAGTATATTCTGACTATTTATTAAATATTATGTTCAAGCCTTCATGCAGCAACCATATGACATCTAGGGAATTTTCCTTGCAGTGCTGTGGATGAATGCTGTTAGATATGATATTATAAGTCATATTTTCAATAGACAACACCATGAGAAACTGGGATGATGCCAGGTAATGAGCAGTAGTGGTCTCAATTCCCCAAATTGAAATTTTCAGACACAAATGAACCTTGCAGAAGTCATGGCACGTGAAACATAAGAATACCGGTCTACTTTTTTGTAACTCTGTCTACTCCCTCAGTATAGAGCAAAAGAATAACAGTATGAATTGAGATAACAGATCTCAATCTGTTAATCTAACAGAATGAAAGAGTAGGGAATGTTTTTTGTTGGTGAGTTTTACTTCCGTTACAAGCCCTTCCATCCATACTCCAAATGATTACTCAGTACAATGTCACAGAGAGCTTGGACCCTGTCACAGAGATCTTGGACCCTATCCCAGGAAGCACACGGCAGGGGACACCCAGGACAGGAAGGCAGACACTCACACGGAGCACTATAGAGACTCCATTATTCTTAACTGAATGTTTTTGGACTGAGGGAGAACACCAACACAACACAAGCAGATGCAGAGCAGGGGGGTTGAATCCCTTAATCCTGGAGGTGTGTGACCACAGTGCTGTCCCCTGTGCCTCCATGACCACTGACCTCAACAGTACAGCTACACGTTCTCTATCAGTATCCTCAAGTCCTATAGAAATATATAAGGTGTACGTATGGAGCTCCTTTCTGATAACAAGGGTGGTTCAGCTACTGAAAATGTTTGCAGCTGCTCGCCTCAGTGACACTATGACTACATTATCACTATGCCTACAACATCTTAAGACATGTTTTCTGATCTAATTTACAGTATTCTTGTCTGTGGATTATATACAGTTGATCTATTTTCTTCATTTTCTAATATTCTCAAGCTCATAGTTTTTGTTTGCCTATTGGGTGGTGTGCACAGGTATGTAATACAGCAAGAAAGTTCAAAATAGCTTTAACTGCAAAGCTTTTATTGAAAGTGCAGAAGATACATTTCTTGCTTAAGTGTGTACATATGGATGAGTAGGTAAGAGGACCACAAAATGACTTTTGACCCAAACTGACCTTTAAGAACACCTACACGTTACTGACCAGAAGGCACCTTCATGAGCAAGGGCATACCGACTGCACAAGGCATCCATTTTGAATCATTGTACCAAACTCCTCTAACGGCTGAAGATTTGCAGACATTCAATGTGAACGGTGACAATTTCAACAGACATTCAATCTGCAGTGAGCCGCCCTCTCTAGCAAATGTTGGCAACTCAGCACAAGAGCATTTAAGGCAGGGGTGTCAAACTCTGGTCCTGGGGGGCCACTGTGGGTGCAGGTTTTTGTTCCAGCCAATTCCTGCTTTTACGTGAACCCCTATCATTTAATCATGCCCCTATTTCCATTATTTTATATTTACTGTCAACAACAGACCTAAAATGGAGCTTGACTCTCCAGAGTTTGTCAAAGGACATTAAAGTAGTTCAGTAAAAAAGTTATTACCTGCAGTTTCTTTGTGGTCTGTGTCAATTGCTAATTATCACAGTAGTGGACACACCTTAGGTCGCTGGTGCTCATTAGGAATGAGGAATTAGGAATGAGCACCAGCGACCTAAGGTGTGTCCACTACTGTGATAATTAGCAATTAATGGAGAAATGAGTGATAATAAGAAGCAACATCTTACCCTTTAAAAAAATTTTTAAAAGATAACTAAACCCTGCTGAGAATATGCTGATCGACACAGTAAATATGGAATGATGGAGGCATGTTTAAATGAGATAGGGGTTCACCTAAAAGCAGGAATTGGCTGGAATGAAAACCTGCACCCACATGCCCCCCCCCCCAGGACCAGAGTTTGACAATCCTGATTTGAGGGAAAGGAGCTGGGGTCTCATCTGAGCTGCCACTTTGAGAAAGCAGCTACAGACAGGTTATTGTTTATTACCACCTAAGAATCCACTGTTTATATTCATGAGCTGACTTGGACTCTCTCCCTAAGGAGCAGTTATTACTCAGCACTCAGCCCCGCAGTTAATGTATCGGTAGAGTTGAGACATGTGAGCTGTAATGTCTGCCAAGAATTAGCAGTCGCCAAGGTGGGACCCAGATGAGTCGAAATGCTGAAATGAAAGGGTTAATCCGGGGCAGTATCCAATGAAGTAAAGCTTATGGGATAAAGGTGACAAATCAAAAGGAGCCCTGCGGCTAGGATGACTTGGTGGCAGCAGGCTTTTGGGTGGGGGTGATTAGTCTCTGTGGTAGCAGACTCTGAAGTGATATCTCACCGTTTGTATTGAAGGAACTGAATTCTCTGCAATGTCCGCGGAGTCCAGGGGAACTACAAAAATGATAAAATGAGTTTTGTTCACCTTTGACCAGCTTTAGATGTTCAAAAAGAGCATCATGGGATGGAATGAAAAGCTGTTGTAACTCGCTGGCATGCATTTTTGTGCTTCAACAAGGCAAACAAGCAAACTGCTGTTCAGGTATCGTCCCAGTGATCATAAATGTCTCTGGTTCGGAATCCTTGTGTGATAAGGCTTCTCAAGAAACATCACCAAATAAATGACTCAAAACTGAATCAAAAACTTTGAATGATTGAATGAATCAATAACATGAATTAATGAATTGAAAAAAGTGAAAAAATGCACATGAAAAATATGGAGGGTGTGGTGTGACATTATTAAATAAATGAATATGTAAGGAAATAAAATCATAATTAAATAATGAAATTTTTAATTATTTTTATTTTGAAATAAATATGTAAAGAAATAATTTCAATCACAATTAATTAAATCTATATGTGCTTATTTGTTTATTTATTTATGTATTTATTTCATGGTGGCTGTTCTGTCATGCACCATGGAATAATTAAATCTGTCAAAGTCACTCATCAAGGTCAGTGGGCGGTTCTGATGCTGATCTATTTAACTCGATTTCTTTGGGCTACCCTTATGGTGTTCTCAAACATGGAGCCTCTGTTCGCAGAAATTCAAGCTGCTTCCAACGGCTTGGTTAGAGATATTGCACAGATAGCAGAGGATGTAGAATCAGCTGTTAGACCCAGTCACTGTAATGAGTAAAACAGAGGAATTTATTGAGGTTGTTGGGGTTATTTCATCACTCTCTGGCCAGAAGCGCTGGAGCACCTCTTTCAAATTTGTAAAAACAGTGTGGGGTATATCTTGGCCAGAGAATGATTAAAAGTAATTCATTAAATATTTAATGATTTAATTATGATTTTAATTATTTATTTCTTTACATATTCATTTCTTTAATAAGGTCACACCACACCCTCCATAGAAAAATACTTGTTATGCTTGATTAATTCATTCTCACCTATTCTTGTGAATTATCCATCAACCATAACCAGCTTTCCTGTAGTAGGTCACAGTTAGCCTAGATGGTATCCAGGGAAGCACAGAGTACAAAGCTGTGGACAGTTTGGATAGGTTTCCTGTCCGTTGTGGGACTGACATTTAACCACTAATGGTAATTTAGTAAAACAAGTACACCAAACCGCATGTTTTTGGACTTCAGGAGTATGGGATATGACTTTAGGAGTATAGGATGTCACAAGTATGTGGGTGTTTAGCTGTAGCAGCAAGGTCTTGGAGCATTCCTGCCCTCCCATGTCATTATTTATTCAAGTATATAAAGCAAGGTGAAGTGTGTTAATCAAAATAGTGACAGAAATTAACGGCTCAGCTCCCATGGGAGTTGCCATCCCATGTATTTATCTTAGAGGGCAAGAAGGTGGCCTTGTTGCTATGTTGTTCGGTTGTCATCCAGGTGCGTTACCAAATAAAATCACCCTGCCTGTGTCCTGTGGCTCTGTTCAAAGACCCTGATGTGTTACAGAGAATACTCAGAGGAAAGACAGACGTAGATACAGCGAGTACCGAGAGGAACCCCAGATGGACATATAGAAAGTACTCAGAGGAAAGACAAGGAACATGGAGACTTCACACACCAACAGAATGGGGGCAGGGAATACACCACCCTGGAAGTGTGAGGCCACACTTACTTCTTGTGAATTATGCTTTCTTAAAAAGTACCATATTTATATATATTAGTATACACCCATCCATGTTGTGACTACTTATCCTAGTCATAGTCACAGGGGAGCACAGGGCACAAAACAGCAAATTCACAATGGATGGGGTATCAGTTTGTCATGGGGTATTACTATTTATTCTTCTAAATAATACTGCTGCTCGTTACCAATCCAGATGCTAAATGATAAAAATCAAGTTTTGCAGGTAAACACTTGTGCATTTAATATGTGTAACCGGTGCATGTGTTGTGCTACACATATTAAATTTATCTTATCGAGCCACAAACGTGCCTTTTCTCTTACCAGCAAAACCATGCCATCCCATGCAAAGACCAGAAAAACTGCTGAAGATCCAGGATAGGTCCATGCTTCTGTTCTTCAGTTGTCCACCCTTCGCCGACATGAATTATAACGTGCATCTGTGACCTAATGATCCGTGGGAGCCAGACCATCTGAGAAAATCAACGTGGATCTCGCCGCTTTTGTCTCAGAGGAACATTTTGTTTGTTCACAAACCCAGCCTTATCCTCCACCTGGAACACGAGAGGTTAATATGCACCTGAACCCCACAGGCACTAAAAGCCAGACTTCATATAAAGGATGTTTATTCTCTTCTGGCATATCTGTTTCTGGCACTGCAAAGACTTATAATTTCAAATTTAGCTCTTGATGACAGCACTCCTTGCAATTTATTCCTAAATTAAATTACCACTGCTCCTGCGTTTGCTGGTGTATTTATCTGCAATGATCACAATTAATATGCCATAAGTGGCATTATTAAAATGGAAAACCAATTATCGCCTTCTAGTTACAAGGGCACAGGGATGGGCTGAGTCAGGCCACACACGGAAAGCAAACAGCCTGTCCTCCCCCAGCCGTGCAACCTGCAGGAGGTCAGTCCAGGTTCCTGTTTCTGTTACACCACTGATCTCAGCTGCAGCTAGATTCAATAAGGCTTTGGGACCCATGGAGGTGACAGAGAGCCCAGTAATAAAGTCACAGTGCTTTTACATTATTCCATACATTTCAGTCATTTACTTAATTATAACTGTATCATATTGTATTAATCAACCTTGCATCACTGGTAAAAACTGATTCAGCATATCTTTCTAAAAGTTTTTTTTTTTTTTACATTTTTTATTTTCTGTGGCATGTTGACACATATAATTATTCCTGTAACCTAGTAAGTGGCTGAATGAGGCATGACCTTCTTTGCTGCATTAACTGCTACATCATTATGTGACATATGAATGTATCCCACAATACACCAGGCTGTGGCTCTGCCTGCCAACACTACCTTTATAAAAGTAACTCCACACCTGCCACACAAAAATTCACGAAAAAGCAAACCAGGATATTGTTTACTATTTCAGAAGGTGGTTCACTCTGCATGTCAGCACTGTGAAACACATTCCTAAAAGAGAAAAAATGAGCAAAGACTGTATTGCTGACTGCTGTAGTCCAGCGTTCTATACAGGATGTATGCTGTGTTGTCTGGAATAGGCTGGATGGACATGTAGTGTTGAGTGCTTTGAAATGAAAATAATTTGGCTGTAAGCAGAAGACATGTCTGAGTCTCTCTATATGAATACCTGTATACATAGCCGTAAACATTTTTAAACGAGCATAGTTATGTCTATCCTTTGTCTTATGAGCAATGCTGATTAACCTCTATAGTTTATCTGCATAAGCACAAATTATTAGTGCATGTGTTGCATTCTTAACACATAAAAAAACACTTTTAAAACTGAATCGGCATTTCAAAAACAGTTTACTTAACTGGAAAGCTATGATGGAACTTTCAGTGTTGTATTCTCTAAATATGTGATATTCTCTAAACTCAAACAATTTCCTCAGGGACCAATAAAGTTATTCTGATTCTGATTCTAAAAATCATTTGCCATCTAAAGGACCATTGTGCTTTTATATAGAATTATTATCTATAGAAGAATGTTGCTTTTTATGGCCCACTAATATTTTATATGGTACAGCACTACTGTACACTATATGGAATAGTATTACACCTATAGAGCATGTCTATAAAACATCACTGTTATATAGCATGATGCCACTGCATATGGAAAAATATTACAGTCTGTAAAACATTATGAGCCTATGATTCTCTGGGCATATTTGCAAAACAGAATGGTGTTCTTTAAATTATAATCTGCATTCATCAGTCTCTACCTGTACATTGTGGGACGTGTCCATCCATCCATTTTCCTCTAGGTCCTCTAGCTCCTCTAGGGGATACCAAGGCGTTCCCAGACCAGCCAAATGATTTAACCTCTCCTGCGTGTCCTGGGTCTGCCCCAGGGTCTCCTCCCAGTTGGACATACTTTCCTCGAGCAGCATGCAGGAGGCATCCTAGATAGATTCCCGAACCACCCTATACGGTACCTTTCAATGCAAAGGAGCAGCACCAATAGTTTATTCCCCTCCTGAATGTTAGAGCTCCTTATTCCAATCTATAAGGCTGAACCCAGACACCCTGCAGAGGAAGCTCATTTCCACCACTTGTATTCGTGATCTCATTTTACCAGTCACCACCCAAAGCCCATGACCATAGGTGAGGGTAGGAACTTCAGTCATCGGGTAAATCAATAGCTTTGCCTTTCAGCTCAGCTCTCTCTTCCCCATGACAGACCAAACACATCACTACTGAAGCTGGACCAATCCGCCTGTCAGTCTCTGGCTCCATTCTTTCCTCACTTCTGAACAAGACCCTCAGATACCTAAACTCCTCCATTTGAGGCAGCAACTTATCCCCAACCTGGAGTGGGCAATCCAGTATTTTCTGGCTGAGAACCATGGCCTCAGACTTGGAGGTGCTGATCCTCATCGTAGCCATTTAACACTCGGCTGCAAACCACCCCAGTGCAAGCTGGAGGTCACATCCCAGTGAAGCCAACCAGACCAGATCATCTGCAAGGAGCAAAGATGAGATCCTGAGGACACCAAACCAGACACCATCCACCCCTTGGTTGTGCCTAGAAATTATGTCCACAAAAGCTATGAACAGAATCAGTGACAACAAGTCTGACTTACTGCCAACAATGTGAACTAAGCTCTCGCTCCGGTTATTCAAGGACTAAATGGACTCAAAGCAACATTGAAGAGGCATGTCAGCCAAGACAGCCCAACGACATCCAAAACGTTCAGAAAATCAGGGCAAATCTCATCTGCCCCCAGGAGCCCTACCACTGAAGATTTTTTGAGTATCTCAGCCCTAGAGATGGGCAAGTCCTAGTCCTCTTCCGAGTCCCTCAAATTATTCCTTCCACCTCCCAACTATATCCTCAGTTGACGTCAACTGCACTTCATCCCTTCTGTAAACAGTATGGACAAAGCAGTGCTTCCACCTCCTGAGTCTCCTGATGATTTGCCAGAATCTCTTTGATGCCAACCGAAAGTCATTTTCCATGATTTCACCAAACTCCTCTCACCCCCGAGTTTTTGCTTCGTCAGTTGCCAAAGCTGCATTCCGCTTGCCTGATGGTATAATTGTCAGCTGCCTCTGGAGTCCCTCAAGCTGTCCAATCTTGGTAGGACTCCTCCTTCAGCCTGATGTCTCCCTTACACACTGGTGTCCAACAACATTATGGCCATAGCTCTGCAGAGCCACCTCAGCAATGGAGGCACAGAACATGGCCCATTCGGTCTCAATGGCCCCAGCCTTCCTTGGAATGCGATAGAAGTTTTTCTGGAGGTGCAAGTTGGATCTCCCGGACAGGGGCTTCTGCCAAAAGTGCCAGTGCACACTTAGTATGCATTTGGGTATACCAGGCCTGTCCAGTATCTTCCCCCACAATCTGATCTAACCAGTGGCGACTGGTGAAAAAAATTTGGACCAGGGCGCAGTTTTTGGGGGGACAAACAGAAGCAGCATCTCATAGCTCAGGAGAAAAGAAAATAGAAAGCACAGACAAACTGTAATGTTGCCTACACAATGCACAGTAGCACTACTTGAACATTGAAATTTTGCCCTCCTTTCCTTCAGGCCTGAAAATTTCTCAATTACTTTCTGATTAAATTGAGTCATTTCAGGTGCTCCTTGAACACTTTATCAAGAGAGGCAACAAAATCCAGCAACCCACGGAAAATCCCGGGCTTATCGGTGCTCTGGCTCTCATCATAGCCACACAAAGCCAATTCAAATGCTCCACAACATTTCACCTAGTCAATTATTCTGGACAGGATGTGTCGATTTTTGGTCACCTCTTCATTGTGCCTTCTAATGCCAATCCTGTGGTCTTCATATAGCTGTTAAAAATACTAAGCCTGCCGAAAAAATTTAGCCTCATGCTATTGTCTAGATGACTGCAGCTACTTTCATGTTGCTTGCATTTTTCAGACAGATGTTTTAGGTTTCGTACGCCCGTCACTGTCCACAACGCTTCGGTACAGACACTTTGAAACAGCAAACAGGGAACGCAAAACAAGGCATTACTTACACCACAGCCAGTTAACCAAGTCCATTTGTTATAACAAGAGCGTGAAAAAGTCCCTGTCTAAGCTCATCCTCAATCACTGACCTGCTGCTGAATTCTTAAGTCAGGTTGGTCCAGGCCAAGCTCCTTTATCTTCTTTTTTTCTTCAAGTGAATGATTTATGAAGGGGTGTTTCATTAAAGAAACAACTGAATTTTCTTTGATTTCTGAAGTTCCACTTGAAGTTGCCATCTCCCTAAAGTCACACTCACTCATCTGTAGTTATGTTAATGACGGGTGTGAACGTGAAGTGTGAACCATTGACGTGAACATAAAAAATACTGCATGGATGATTGTCCAATCACATTAGATTAAAAAAACCTAAAACAATACTAATTCGCTGCCAATAAATGTTGGCGTGCCTGGGGCACAGAGAGCTGTGTCCCTGGAAAAATCTGAAGCAACCAACTGAAGAGCAGCCACAGGTCACCTGCTTGCCAAAAGATCAAGGACTTACATAGACTCTCATTTGGCCAGCGCCCTTCACTCAGGAAATATAGGCAGTCACACAGAAATGAAACAAATACAAGTCGGAACCACTTTTTAATGGATGTTGACATGCGCAGACTCCAAGCACGTTGTGTAAATAAATTTATTTAATGATTATTTTGCATTACCTAATTAATTTAAGTAGAGTTTTTAAAATATCCGGAGGGGGTGTGGTGCCCCAGCACCCCACATTACAAACCGCCACTGGATCTAACTCATCACCAGGTGGTGATCAGCTGACAGCTCAGCTCCTCTCTTCATCCGAGTGTCCAAGACATACAGTTGCAGATATGGGGGCACAACTACAAATTTGATCATCAACCTACAACCTAGAATGTTCTGGTGCCAAGTTTACTTAAGAACACCATTATGTTTAAACATGGTGCTCATTATGGACAGACAAACTATGACTAGCACAGATCTAGCAATCCAATAATACAGCGCCATTTGGGTTTAGATCGGGCAAGTCGCTCCTCCCAATCACATCATTCTAGATTTCATGGATGTTACCAACGTGAGAGTTAAAGTCCCCCAGTGGAATGATGGAGTCCCCAGAGGCAGCACATCCAGCACCCCACCTCAGGTCTTCAAGAAGGCCAGATACTCTGAACTGATGTTTGGGGATAACAGTCAGAATTCCTCCCCCAAGTCAAAGTCACATGGAGGCAAAGCTCTAGCACACTGGGGTGAACCCAACTGGGGTATTATGAGTAAACCCACACCTGATCTCACCCCAGGCCTCTCCAGTGTACAATAGAGTCCAGGCCCTCTCCAGGTGGTTGGTTCAATTGTGATTGTCAGACTGATACTGCCAGACCTAGTGAAGTACTCAACAACATGCAATGCAATACATGCATCTTTTTCAAAAACACAACTGTAGTAAAATCAATCCTGCAAGAAGAATAGAACAGAAAAAAATGTTGTTTCAGCCAGTCATAATTCATACATGAAAGGGTTAAATTCATGTTTTTGATTGCATTAATCTCATTGTCATTTCATCACAAAGCAGAATGTCTAACAGGAATTACTTTGACGTGTCAAATGTTAAATTATAGCATGTTCTTAATTAAAACTAGCCTGTATTCTTAGAAGTCTTATTATTTCAAAATCTGCTGTTTTCTGAAATGCCAGGTGTTTAATCGACTTCTCCACTCTTGTCACTTTAGTGTGATTTTTGTCACGCAACATTAATCCTGCAGACAGGGAGGTAGAACCCAGATAGGAGAATACAGTTCAACAGATTAAAGAGGATCCACAGAATCACACCTTGAACTTGCTGACATACCTAAACATGACTGTTTAAACCATGATATGTCTATATATCAATTATATTATTGGAGAATTTCAGGAAAAATGATTTTCTATGGCAAAACCCCCATACACCATTAAAAAAGATCCATAGTATAAAATTAGCCAATGTATTTTTAGTTGACTCTCTTAAAAGTATATTTTATGAAGACATATAATAATAATAAAAATCAATAACAGTTTCTTTATGTACACAAAAATTCTTCAACTTCATTGTCCTAATTTCTGCCTTCATAAAATTTATTCTACAACCTGAATTCAAAGCAGGCAGCTTCCAGTACACCAGAGATAAAGCTCAGAGACACACCAGAGAAACTGAAAATGAAGACCTCATTATGTACCACAGCCTCCATTTAGTGCCACAGTAATCCAGAGTGTATCCCAGGAAGCACAAAGTACAAAGTGGGTCATGCAGCAGACAACAAGCCCATCTATTTTCAGGTACTCCTATTACATTCACTCACCAAGGACAATAAAGAGTCACCTGAACTGCTCACCTTTTGGCTGTGACAGCCAGCAGACCCTGAGGGAACACGGATAAAATGGAGAACATCATGCAAACCCAATGGCAATGGCAGGATCCAGTCTCACCTGTTCATGAGCTACAAAATTAATTATAAATCAAACTATGCCAATGTCAAGGGTTGCAGCAATTATATTAGAGCTGGACTGTCAGGTCATGATAGAAAACACACACCCTGGAATATTCCTACTCAGTCTGCTTAGTCTGCAGTCTGAAACTGTCTTTTATGTGCAATGCCACCCATTCGCAAAAAAATTAGTCTCCTGTTAAAATATGTACATAGTATCGTTATTCCTGCTTTACCATAGGTAGGTGTAACTATATATGTAATATGACTAAGGAGCGGAGTTACAGCGACCTCCTGTGGAAAATGTCATTACTGCACATTATGTGCTTATTTTTTCTTTTCATCAGTTTTGCTGCGCAAATGCAACGAGACAAGCATTCGATGCCTGGGCTGCAAGTAATGGGAAGCCCTGCTGCATTAGATGTCAAGGGTTATGGGTTTGACTCCTGCGCCCGCTGTGTGCATGTGGAGTTTGTATGTTTTACCTGTATTGTGCACACTTCCTCTGGGTGCTCCAGTTTCATCCCACAGAAAACAATACTTGTGGCAAGGTGAACTTTTGTCAATAATTACCCTTTCAAAGTAAGTGCGAGTGCTGTGGAATGGACAGACATTCCATTTGGAGTGAATTCTTGCCACATTCCCTGTACTGCCTGAGATAGGCTCCAGGCTTCCTGTGACCTTGATCAGAATAAGTGGTTGGAAGATAGATGAGCAGTAATTAAGCCAATGCCCTCATCTGAATGTCTTCTATGTTGTTTTGGCTTCTGGCTGAACAGCTAACCGAATGTAGCCCAGCCGACTGAAGGTGTTTGGACACATCGCCGTACTATGACTACATTCAGCCCATCTGTACAATTTGCTGAGCCCAGGGCCGAAACCCAGGACCAGCACCACCCAACAAATTGGTATGGAGGTATGTGGCAGCAGAGAAACACAGAGGCATCATAAATTATGACAGATAATAGAAATCAAGTTGGTGCAGAAAGCATAGGCATATATCATTTACACCTCTCAGCCTTACAGCTGCTGTTTCTGTGGCACGTTTAGACGTATGTGCCAAACCCCTACAGTGCACAGTCTGTATGTCATTATGGCATTGGTGAAGGACTCACAAAGAAAATGGACAAGCACTATTCTAAACTGTTTATTACACATTTTATAAAGGCTCCTAATGATTGTTCTTTGTTCTATAGATAATTATCACCCCATTGATACTGGAGAGACAACCTGTTTTCCAGCAAGACTGAGCTGTACAATGGGGGTAGTGTGAAATGCAACAGAGATTGAGATTGAGGCCTGTATCTAGAAGCTTGTGGGTTTGAATCCTTTGGCTGGCAGTGTAATTATATCATGTTTGATCAAGGCCCTTAACCTCAACAACTTCAGGGATGCTGGTTGCCCTCTGACCCCTAGTTTTCCACACCTATATGTTGCCTTGGAGAAAAGCCTCCACTAAATAAATGAATGTGATGGTGCGGAATGAAAGCTCCCCACCCTTCAAAGACAGGCAAGGACCTTGGAGAGAAGATACAGTAGGGGTAGACTGTGGGATCCTGCGTTTCACAGATGTGTCCAGTACAGAATTATGTATTTGTTCATATGAGAAACATAGTAAACCCATTTTAATAACTAACGAAGACAATGACTCAGCTGGCCCCGGTTAGCTTCACACCTTGACGGGAATTAAAAGGGTCAGCTGGGAGAATGAAGTTTTCTTGAGATGTGTAGAGGCTTATAGTTTGGTTAACTTTACTTGAGGTCATTTTTTTAAAGTGTTCTGCTTGAATTTCTTAAGTTGGCCTTAAATGAGCCTCATCCAGATCTTGCATTCCAGATTTCCTAATAAAATCCTAGTCTTCGTTAGAACCGTGCTGTCCTGCTTTGTACCAGACCTCCGCCACATTATCGAATACAATATCTTATCGCCATCTGTCTGCACTTGATGTATAAGGCGCCGATTATGTATGCAAATTTGATGCTTAATAGTTCTGATTTTATAGTTCTAGATGACTTTTTGGTGACATAGTGCCTCAGCGGGTAGCCATGTTACATCATACCTCCCTAACCCCTGCTCCGTTTGTGGGGTTGGTATGTTCTCCCCATGACTGAGCAGTTTTCCTCCAGCAGTGCCAAAACATGCAGCATTGTTTGGGCCCTATCCTTCATGAAGAAACTCCAGGCTCACCATGATCCGGGACTTAAAAAGTAATCATAAACGAACACACTAGGATCCAAGTGCAGCTTGCAATTGTTTATTTTCCACCAAAATGGGTAATCGTTAACAGGCAGGGTCAAACCGGGCAATCCGAGGTAATTGTCAATCCAGACAGGGAATCCAATGACGTGGTCAAAGAGGCAGGCGCAATAATCCGGAACCGGGTGGTCAGTTCGATTGGCACCCAAATCCAAAATGACGGGCAAAGACGGAACAAAAAATGAGAAACATTCCAAAGTCATACACTGTCAAGACACTATCTGTAATAAATGCTCAGTACGTGGCTCAATGCACACACATTACCTTGAAACTGCCTACGGGAGTGTGAGGTTTACACTGGGTGTTTACTGTCAATACTGTGATAATGACCGTGAGAACGCTGGGTGTGGCTGGACTGGTGGGGACGTGACAGTAATGTGGAAGATGGAATGCATACTTGTCGTTTTGGGTCAATTTGCTATAAACATCTCAGAGGTGGGAGCCTTTCCGATCACCCAGTTCGAATATCCATTTGACAGCCAGAAATCGGCAAATCTCACTGTTCATGCGGACGAAACGGAACTTTCCAGCTCGCTCCATGGAAAATGGAATACTTGCTTGTTGTCTTGGTTTGAATTGCTGTTAGTTAGTCTTCTTGTGTCAAGTAAGGTCACATGTGTGCTGCTTTACTTCACTGTAATGATTGTGTTGGTCAGGCAACCTGCGATTTTCAGCTGTTAATGGAGTTTGCCTTGGATTGCAGCATATTCGTGCTGCCAAATTATAGAGCTTCATATCTGACATACTGTAATATATCCATCTCCTGTAATCACTTATCCAGAGCTGGGTCACAATGAACCCATCCATTACCAAAGGGCAGAGCAGACATTCTCAAATCATCACACACCAAGGGCAATTTGGAGACAGAAAGACAAATAAAGCAGATGTCTGAGACGTGTAAGTAGACACCCATTCAAACTCCACGTATATGGGACTTTAACTGAACCCCCATGTCTTTGTTTTGTTTTTTTTTTTCTTTTGTTCTACCTCTCAGTACATCTTGACCTTTGTGTGACTGGCCACACAGTTTGGCAGGTAGAAATCCTACTACAAAGTCCACTTTCTTTCAGCTATAGCATCTGGGCCAGCACAGAGCTCCCAGGAAACCGGGGAGGCCGGTGTTGGCTTGCGTTCTCGTCTGTTGAACAGTCTGTTTACTTCTTCCCAATAGTGTCAGTATGCTAATGCTTCCATCACGCAAGCCTCTGGTAAGGAGGCTTGTGTGGGTGGCTAAATTGATTTTGAAAATTTGCTATGGACAGAAGGACTAAGGCTACATTAGTAAGCTGCAAATCCTTTGCACAAATAAGAAGAATACCTGAAAGTCATCTCCCTAAACAAAAAAGAGCTATTTGGTTGTTTGTCAGCCATGTCTCTCACTCAAGGTCACACAACGTCAAATGTATATTATGTAAAATTGCTCAGGGAAGTTCATGAGTATCATTGACAATATCTGAACACAAAACCAAATCCAGTACGGTTCTAAGTCAATGTTAGTCCCCTTTCTCTGTTACACCCCCTTTTGCAGACAATAATATTTTAACCCCACAAATACGCTCCTCTATCCCATTAAAAATCCACACCCCCACCCTACAGTTTTTGCAAACCCCAGTTAAATTTAATGAACTTCAACAAAAGCTTTATGTATCTACTGAACTTTCTGGTAAAATTACTGACTGTTTTTAAACTAATCCTACACTACAGGATTAGGTCTTGATAATGCATCCTTAAACTATCCATCCATCCATCCATCCATCCATCTATCCATCCATCACATGGTCCTCATGAACCTAAAACCTAACTCAGGATGCATAGGGGACACACTGGACAAGACCCCATTACAACACGAACCCGCAAACCAAGATTAGAGCTAAACTGTGCCCTTCACCATCGATAATAACAACAGTTTACAATAATTATAACATTTCATTATGGGTTTTATATTTATATCCTGCTAAAACTGATACTGTATATGATACTTCAGTAAGCTCTCTAAAATAATCTTCAGATACTGCATTCCCATTGAAATGATGCATCATCTGATTGAGCTTTCAGTTTATCATCTGGAAAACACAGTATGAAGTATGAAAGAGATTACCACAATGTCGTCATTAACTGCCTATTTTTAGCACAAGCAACATGCAGAACTCCACAGAGCAGGCCTAAACTAACTCACCCACTGCAAGTAAATAAAACATGCGAAATAATTTCACAGGCCCTTTCATGTGAGCCAGCTGCATAAGTATAAGCCCCAAGTAGAGATGCTGACACATGACATGGAAACCATTTACGTGTAACGGCTGTGCAATGTGCAATGGTCCTAAATCACAATGCACACTTAAAGATAATTGTAGCATTTAGGAGAAACGCTGGTGATCACAGGCCTTGTACCATCATTAAAGAACATTAAGGCTGATGGCTATTTCGAATAAAGCATAGCATAGTTTTACGTAGAACTTCATACTTTATAAAAAACTTTCAATGAAGTGAAAGCTATTGTGTGTAAAAAAATGTGTATTTTTGGGTTTCACATGAAGGACTGAATAATTATCACTTAAAAACATTTGCATATTCAACGTTCAAATAGACAGCATTTAGCCAGCAGGCTTTGTGATCTATGACCTACGTGTGAAGTAATCCTAAGGAATCTGGCCAACAGACGACTTAATTCCTGGAAGGCGCTCCTGCTTTACCCAGGGCACTGTAACCTACACATCATGGCTCTGGACAGTGCTGTGATCCAAATAAATATTGTCTCAGCAGATGCCAATGTTACCTCAGGGCAAACACACATCCTTATTTAACTAAAAGCACTGGTATGTGAACGTGTATGTATCCACATATACTGTACATGCTCACCAGACATTCACCAGGAGGTTTCCAGTTCATTTGCCTTATACCTGCCCCAGAGGTGGGACTAACTCTCCCGTCACCCAATTCGAATATTCATTTGACACCCAGCAATGAAAAAATCTCGCAGTTCATGCAGACGAAACGGAACGTCCCAGCTCGTTCGCTCGTGTTTTGATGGTAACAACACCAACAAACAGGCAGAGTCGCAGCCCACACAGTCACTTATATGCCAGCTTATATAATCACGCTCTTGCTGTTCGCACCTCAGGAGAAATATGCTACTCTATCAGAGCACTTTCAGTCGTCTTACATAATCGCCGTCCTTCCATTTTCACCTTAGAAGAACGTGCTACCAGGATACGCTCTTTTTTTAAAGGTCTGTCTCTTTTATTCCCAACATTTCAGGGCTCTTTCTAGACCCGGTGATACTGCCAGCCTTTTTATGTCACCGCTCATGTCAGTCCGAACACGTGGAGGAGAAAACGGCCTCAACAGCAAAAGCTTAGCTTCAGACTCAGTAGAAATCTCAGTCTCAGACTTACTACAGACATTTTACAGCAAAACTTTAGCACACAAAACAGTATTTCATTCAACAGGCACCAAACACTCACTGAAATAACCCTGAACTAATTTTAATTGTGATGCATTAATGGATTCACACAGAATTAGGATAGTGAGCAGGTAGAAAAGTCAGGATTTCTCTGATGCTTTCTAAAATAATGTTTCACACAACAACACTTACTAAATGACACTTTTCCTGACTGCACAGAATGGCAGGGAGATGACACATTGAGCTACTCAAATATGTCCAGAATTTCCCTCTTGGGACAAATAAAATAAATCAATCTTTTGGGCTAAGATGTAGCACTGTAAATGCGTATTACAGAATTCAGACCATGTAAATAATTTTTAAACAGGATTGACACACTGTCATATACAGTATATATTCATAATATATAAGCATATTGGGTGTCACCCCAGCTGGTAACTTTGTATCATACCTAAAGCACTGGGTGGCACCCCAGCTGGCACCTTTGTATCATACCTAAAGGATTGGGTGGCACCCCAGCTGGTAACTTTGTATCATACCTAAAGCATTGGGTGGCACCCCAGCTGGCACCTTTTTATCATATCTAAAGCACTTGGTGGCACCCCAGCTGGTACCTTTGCATCATACCTAAAGGATTGGGTGTCAATCTGGCTGGCACCTTTGTATCATACCTCCAGCGTTAGGGGTTTGGATCCTGCCCTGTGCTTAGCTGTTCGGTGTTAGCTGTGTTTGATTCCGAGACCAGCGGCTTTCACAAATCCCATGTTTAATTAAATGAGCTTCTCAAAGACAGGCCAAGCATTAACACCTTAAAAGCTATAATGAGTATGAACCACGTTGATCCGCAGGGAGCTAGTCATTTAACTTGTGGTCTCAATTCTCCTGCTCAGCAGTAGAGAGACCCAGCATAATACGCATGAGAAAGCATCCAAAAATGGAAATATTCAACTTCATATACAGAACCTCTAGCAGTCTAACACAGTAGTGTAAAGTCACAGTTGACAGATAATATATATGCTGAAATATAAGGATCCTAAAACAACCCATGATAGGATGAAGTTTGGCTGTTTGCAGTAAATAATTAAATAGCACAGACAATAGCCGGTAACTGAACAATCTGTGGCAGCCTCAACTGAGGCAAACGACACTAAACGTTTGTCTGTAGAGATCAAGAACCAGCCTTCATGCCTTTAGATTACAGTGTAAGTCACAGAAACGATCACATCTTTTATGTCGGCTATAAGATTTTAGTTAAAGGCACCGATGAAGTGTTTACCTTCCTGCTTGACCGCACAAAGCTGCGATGCTCGTGTTGGGTGAATTAAAATCACGTAGCTTCAAATGTCACCGACACGTCCCTAATTCTTCGGCTCCCTGGGGAGAAGGTCGCAGCCGAGGATGGCTCTTTCTGGCTGTATGGAGCATGAGAGTGGAATTTTTTAACCAGAATCTGCACATTAACAATGCCATCCATTCTCCAAACTGCTTTATCCTATGCAGGGTCACGGGGGGCCTGAAGCCTATCCCAGGCAGCCTAGGGCACAAGGTGGGGGACACCCTGAATGGGGTGAATAATGATGCTGTACCTCGCTTCTCTGTAGGATATTCTGATTTGTTATTTGCGTACAAGACTTAATGAAAACATTTGTGACATCCCGTTATGTAAAATTTATCAAGCTAAAATCTACAAGATTGTAATTTCTGCTACAAATACTCAGACTTATACACCACATTCTCATCTGAACCTTAATAGAAAGTGTGTGCAAATCATACGATTTCTGCTTGATTCACGTTAAATTTCGGTGCACATGGTGGCTCTGCAGGTTTTACTGTGGCCTCACATCTCTGGGGTTGTGGGTTTGATTCCCTAATCAGCAGCTGTAATCTTAATTTCTTCGATGCAGATACAAAAAAACAATCAGTACAAAGCATACATGATTTCTGCTTAAAGAATGTTAAATACGTTGAAATATATCTATAGTTGAAGTAATGAATGCAACCCTTGTATTACATAAGACAAAATGTTTAAATGCATGTGGTACATGAAGGCAGTCATAATCTGTCTATCAATTATCCATGAGCCACTTAACAGGTACAGGATCACATTAAGCCTGCACAGGGCAGAGGATATCCTGCATGGTATGGCAGTCTACTGCAACAACATTGAATTGCTATGAAGATATGTGATCATTTTACCTTTTAAACAGCTTTCCAATTATGTTACACAAAATAACTTCAAGCAGTAAATGCTGACTTTCAAAGCATTTCAAAAACAGATATACAGTCACGAATATATACAAAACTGATTAAACAGCTGAACACTAACGAAGAGCATGGAACTGATGAATTAGAAGCAGGATTGTGAAATTAAGCAAAATTATGAGAAACTCACTGTTGTCTCGTAAATAATTCAAATGTTTGGTGCAACTAAGCAAACGAGTGAGCAGAATACAATGAAGCTGAAAAATAACTAACCTCTCCTTAAGCGAATCATGTAATAAAATGATTAGTTTGACCTTGTGAGAAAAGCAAAGGACACGCAACGTGAACTGGACAAGAGATGGAAATGTCTGCTATGCAATTTTGTCCTTATCGTTATAAAAACAGCAAAATGCAGTCCTGAGTGGTTTTTGCTCTTTTTACCATCTAGAACAAAATGCAGGACTTGCCTTTAAAGTCATGTAAAAGTGCACCGTTCTCCAAAAACACGCTTCGGTGCAAAAAAGAAATCTCACTGTAAACATTCATGCATGGTCTCCTTCTAGTGTGCATTTCTGCTATGGTTTGCACAATGCTTTCAGCATTGTGCGGAATGCATTTACGTGTTATTTAATGGATTGAGCTTTCAGACTAAAAATAGTTCCTAGACTGTCATTCTGAAGACGACTCTGGCTTGTATTTTTAAAAAAGACTGGGCATTACAGGCATAACTTAAGCTGTGATACAACTGAATTAACACAGGCCGAAAAATGCCTGAGCAGAAATGCCCTTAGATATTTAAATGAGTTTCTCATAAATCAGGATCCTGTACAAAGACAGAAGGTTCTACCATTCTAGAATCTTCTTATAGGGTTATCATTAAGCTTCAAAAGTGTCTGTGTCCCCTGCCACTTTGTTATAATGAGCCTACTGTACCTGTACACTCCTTTAGAGTCTCCTAAATCAGTAGACATAACTTACGACTTTACTGTGTAGTGCTGCAGGCTATTGTAGTCTGTCGCAAACCTTCTGGTGTTGTCATGCCAACTGCTTCTCAGTGACAGTCATCCCAGGCACCAGGCTCCAGTTACCCCTTTTCACGGAGAGGAGGGATGCCCACTTTCCAATGTTATTTCAACATGATGGATAGTGTCTCCCTTTCTGCCTTATATACAGTATAGGCATCTTCACAGTCCTACTCACTGATGGTCTGATAGATGAGTTGACAAAGAGAAACATTATATAGTTAAACCATAAAACAAGCAATGTATTTGAAGTGAATACTGCTTATATTCCTGGAAACTATCATCTCACCTAGTGCAGAATAATACTTTGACTGTTTGTTAGCATAGCGCCACTATTGGCTGCTACAACCATCCATCATCTTCCATTCTACTTATCCTGGACATGGTCACAGGAAGCCTAGGGTCTGTCCCTGGCAGCATATACATTTGTAGCTTGAGACATATAAATGCTTATACAGACACACCAACACAGAGAGATTTTAACCTGTTTGTGCTGAGCATCATCCCTGCATACAAACAGTACTTTTCATTTATCAATTAACAACACACTAAGTGCATAAACAGAAAAATCCTAAAGCAATGCAATATTTGACACAACCATCTTTTGCCTTTAAAACAGCATCAGTTCTCCTAGGTACACATGCACAGTTAAAGATTTTGTAGGCATATAGTCCAGTGGATGATTAAACAATTACACCAAACAGGCACTAATGATCAACAGTAAACATGCATGTAGGAACATAATCATTAACTGAAGAAACAGTGAGGAATGAAACTGGGTGAGGAACAGCCATGATTTATGAGATGAAGATGAGGTTCCTGTAAAAAAAAAAAAGACATGGCCTTTGAGTGTATGTATATATGTGTGATAGTAATTATGTAAATGTGTACAGTATGTATATGTTTATGTGTGTGCATATGTGTTTATTTTGTATGTGTATGTATAGTACTGTGAATAAAAAAATTTTAAAAAAGATGAGATTCCTATAGACAGTTTAATGTAAAAAAACCTCACACCATGGCAAGACTGAGCACAGCAACAAGACACACAGTGGTCTTACTGCATCAGCAAGGTCTCTCACAGGCAGAAATATCAAGGTAGGCAGGTGTTTCCAGATGTGCTGTTCAAGCTCTTCTGCACATGCAGAAACAGGCAACGTTGAGGATCGAAAACACAGTGGGCGTCCAAGGGAACAAAGTACAGCAGATGAAAGACATCGTGCTGATGTTCCTTTTGAAATCAGAAGGTGACATCAGCTCGGACCTGGCAGGAGATGGTATGGCCCCCACAGAGCCCTGATCTCAACATCATCGGGTCAGTCTAGGATTACATGAAGAGATAGCATGGCCCCCACAGAGCCCTGATCTCAACATCATCGGGTCAGTCTAGGATTACATGAAGAGATAGCATGGCCCCCACAGAGCCCTGATCTCAACATCGTCGAGTTAGTCTAGGATTACATGAAGAGACAGAAGTAACTGAGACCATGGTTGGCTCTCCTGGTGTCTGGAACAGCTTACCTGCTGTTCCAAACATCCTCATGTTACAGCATTTTTTCACAAGTGCCTGCAACTTTTGCACAGCACTATTCTTTCTTACACATGCTGTCTGATATCAGCACACACAAACACACATTAACACACAGCCTGGGTCATCCCCCGTACATCATGCACATTTGATCCCTTAAATTCAGCGTCCTCATGGGGCCCAATGCAGTAGGTACTTTAAACTGAACTCCCCCACAAAAGTACTTTGAAAATGGAAACGAAAATCTGCCAACCTTGGGCAATGTTTCAAAAAGGTAGCATCCTCTTCAGAAAAGACAGTGGAAATTTTGAGGTGGGAGACCCTCCCTTATTTGAAAGGCATATTCTCTAAAATTTCCGATGTGCACAGATCCTGCAATAGCTGTTCTCAGTCATCAGTGTGATGCCTACTTAAAATGCTTTGCTGCACAATCATGCCATAAAGCATAACAACTACAGGCTTGGTGATGTTCCTCATTTTCATCACTGCTGACCATGTGACCATACACTTTCTTCGTTGACCAAGTGTATTCACAATAAATAAATTCACAACATTTTGAAAGCCCTGAATGGATATTGATTAAGCAGTCACTAAAATCTGCAGAAATCAACCCTGTCAGTCGCCAAACATGTCCACATATGATAAAATAAGATGGCTCTCTTTAAAAGCGGAAGGCTTCGAATGACAATCAGGAATGTAATCATCAGGTGGCATGATATGATAGTCTAAGTGACATGACCCGATGATTACATTCCTGATTTGCACCGAAAATCTAAAGGTAGACTTTCAATACAAATTCAACCAGAAATATAAAGTTGGACTTTCATCCGTATAATTTCTACAGCCTGTTATGATGGATGAAAGACCGTTCTGGAGTCTATGCAGTGAAAAATCTTCCTCACCAATGACCAACCAGAATGCTGCCACTACATCCTCCAGCAAAGAATGGGGGGGGGGGGAGCGGGATAGACCTGGGGCAGACAAGTTCAGTGGCCTAAAGTGGTTCTGTTGTTGGGACACAGGAGCAGAAAGCATCAACACTGCCTTTGAAAGTGCAGGAAGCCATTATTTTCCAGAACAGTGCATATACAAATTGCTTTTGCTGGAAGAGAATAAGCTTTTAAGTTGATTTTCTGAAGTTTTCAGGACCAGAGTAAACCCAAATATACCTAATAAAACTGGTCTTTGATATACTTTTCCATATCGGGATGTGTTGTTCCATTGCAGGTTTTAAAGCAGCGAGATTTATACAGGGAATATTTATGTTAAGATAAATCAGCAGAGAGGAGAAGAAATGAAATATCAAGTGTGGTTGGGGAATATTCTCTACTAATCAAAATAAAATTCTGCTCCTGAGTAGGACCAAAACCGTTCTCTTTGAGGAGGTGCTTTGTGGAAGAACAGTATGGATTTGGCGGGATGTGTCAGACAAAACGAATCTGTCTTGTCATGAGGTACACGCTGGGGAGGCAGGGGTGCAGTTTGATGCGCAGATGCTACACTGCATTGCTGAGCATCCTGGTGAGGGTCTGCAGGGCTTGAGCAGTAGGAAAAGCTAGCATTTTAGCATGTAACTATCTGAGATGGTGACTCTACCATTTGCGATTGAACCCAACCTCCTGCTTGTGACACCTCACACTACAGGGGATCCCACAGGCCTTCCTAGACACGGAAGTTAGCAATTATATCACTGTAATTATTATGATTACATCTATTATTATGGTGATGACTAATGATACATATTATAATTTCCAGAGCATGAATGTATCGTCCCACAAGCCCAGCACGTCCCTTGGTGAGGCAATATTGATAGTTATCTTTGCAATCACAAGTGAGACATGTAGATGGCTTTCAGCTGTTTGTTCGGAGACCCTGTCATTTCCTGTTTGCGAATAAGATTTTGCTGGCCTTCATAATGCTGTATAATTTCCAGGAACAACAGATTTAACAACTTAATCGTTTGGAATTTACCATTTCATTTTCAAGCAGTTTTTTAAGAGATGAATAAAAACATAGGTCCACCTCTTTCAGAACAAATGTAATTTCCATCAATCCATCTTCTATACTGCTTACCTGTCAAGGTTGTGGGGAAGCTGGAGCCAATCCCAGCTGACTTTGGGAAAGAGGCAGGGTGTACCCTGGGCAGGTCACCAATTCATCGCAAGACAGACACAGAGACAAACAACCATGCACACTCTCACCTATGGGCAATCTATAATTAGCCAATTGGCCTAACATGCATGTCTTTGGATTGTGGGAGGAAACTGCAGTGCCCAGGAGAAGCCTATGCAGGCATGGGGAGAACATGCAAACTCCATACAGAAAGGCTGTGAGAATCAAACGCAGAACCGTCTGGCTGTGAGGCAGATGGGCTAAGCACTTAGCCACTATACCACCATTTCCCAAACGTATTAATCCTATTCAGGGTCATGGGGGTGGGTCTGGAGCCTAGGGCACAAGGTGGAGGACACCCAGAACAGGGTGCCGACCCGTCACAGGGCACAGTCACACATGTACAATTTAGACATGCCCATCAGCCGACGGCACATGTCTGTGGACTGCGGGAGGAAACAGGAGTACCTGGAGGAAACCAGAGGACGGGGAAAACATGTAAACTCCACGAACACAGAGCTGGAGGTGTAAGGTGACAGTGCTAACCAGTGAGCCACCCCCCCCCCAAACATCATTATATTTAAAGTAGAACAACATCTATGACTCATATATTTAGAAGGGAAACAGGATCAGTATACAAAGTGTATGCCATTTCATGTCTTCTTCCCTGGTCTGGAATAGCCTAACAGTCTGGTAGTAGTAGGTTCCCTGGCTCATGGCAACTCAGAAACGGTGAAGAGCAGCTTACACCTCCCCCTGCTACACAGCCGCTAGCCTCTCGCTGCTTTTCACACCATGAGCTTCATCCAGGCAGGCGACACAGTCGGGGGGGGGAGGGGGGAGGATGCCGCTCACCGGATCCCACCCACAGCCCTACCGGTACCCAGACGATAACACTGCCACGGATAGATGAGACGGAGAGGAGCCCAGCTGGTGAGATGCGAGTCGCCGGTGCGGGGATAGAATGCCCGGCTCGGCTGTGTCATGCAGCCATACTTAATCACCGGGCAACTTGGAAAGTCCAGATCTCCCAGTTTAACCACAAAAATACAGAGCCTGATAGCTCACATTTATATACTAAGACAATAACAGAAGCATTCTGCATATCTGTCTATTAAACAGCTTAATGTAACTGATACAAATAAATTTAAAACAGTCAAAGTGAACAAATGAATGCAGAGTAATTTGTTTTGAAAACCCTATTTTTAAAAGCAGGTGAAACAAGCTGAGCATCTGCAAAACATTTACAATGGCACTCAAATCTTTCCCGTAAAAACATGCACAAAACTCAATGCAAATAGATTGAACAAATTTCACCCGATTCTGGTGCTTGAAAGACAGTTTGTCTTTGTGATATGTCAAAAATAAAATGTGTAAAAGTTTCCTTTTAGCTCTTAGCACTGAATAACAGCATCCAAAGCCACTAAAATGTATTTTTTTCCTAGAACACATCCTAAAATGTGGTCAAAGTGGCTTAAAGCACGATTCGTATGCAGTACAATAGGTGCACAGTTAAAAAGCACACAACAGGGCTGATTTAAAGCAGAAAGCTTCTGCTAAACAGAAATATGTAGGATTTAGCTGTTGGTGTAATGCAGGACAAGTGTGCCATTACACAAGTGCTTTGTATGAGTATTAGAGCCTTCAGCTCTCTCAAAATGAGCCTACTTACAGATCATCCCTTCCACTGACCACCACTCAAGTATTTTTCATGTAAAATCCCCAAAAAACCCAATTTTCACCTGAGAGCTTATACACTGTCCTACTCCTCACTACTGACATACATCTAAGATTACACTTGGCCTAAAATGTTACAGTGATCTCAGCTGTTCGGCTAGGATTTATAGGTTTTTAATCCGGTGACACAGTGGCTACTTTCTACCATGTGGACCGGCTGTCTGCTTGCAGTAGTTCTGGTGACAGAACCCTTCTTTCTTATCGTTGCCTTTTGTTTGGGGTTATGATGTACGCTTCATGTGCATCTGCCCCAATGCTTACCATACTTACCACAGGGAGTGGAAAGTCACATGCTTTCATTTCAGTTGCACTAATGGTGTGTTTTTACACTGGCTACTCATTGTGATATCATCAGTGGATCAGCAGGAATATCAAAGCAGGTTGTTAATCACCGTGCCTCCCACCTGCTTAGCCATATTTGTTCTGACCATCCAATGACATCTTAATTACGTCCATCAAGTCAAGATATGAAAACTGCAGCAGCTGCTTAAAATTCGGACAGACGCTTCGTGTATTTTTCTCTATTATTATTTAGTCATTTAAGACTCAGTATGGTGTCTAGCACCCAAACTGGGGGGGTTGGTGCAATTTCCCTCTGACCCTGACAAAATTACCACAAAGTACTACTGAGACATGAAAAACATCTCAACATCTCAAACTGGAATGTAGCACTTTGAAATTTTAAATATTACTTTATAAAACACCTCTTTCACCTCTTAGGTCTAGGAACACTTAGGTCTACATTGTAAACAAATGACAGGCAAGAAGCTGTGATGCATCCACAAACAACCTATCCTGGTGTCCATGTACACAAATGCATTTCTATATATTTATGTATTGGGATTGATACCAGAGGCCCATACAGACTCTTCCTGATTTCTAAGTTTTGTGCTACTATATAACATATAATGAAAGGGAGGTCAGATGGTGGCATCCTTCCTTCCATCCATCCATCCATCCATCCATCCATCCATCCATTCATCCATCCATGCATGTGGAGCTCAAAGCTTTCCTCATAATCTGTAACTGGTTAACTCATTACCTTATAACTGATACCTCATCAAGGTCTACATGTCCTTGCATTTCCCCACTTCATCGAATCTATTAGGACAGCGACTGCAGCTGCATTTTTATGACTGCATTTCTGCACAGAGACACACAGCGAGGATGGTTCTCTTTGTGCAACCATTAAAGCACTGAACTTATGACCAAAGGGTCATGGGGTCCAAGGCCTGGGGGGGCTCTTTCTGTTTTACCTTTGAATAAGAGACACTTGGCTCTCGAGAACTATTCATGATCTTGGAAGAGCAAGTCTTTGATACCTCACTGTATGTTTTAACATATGTTTCAGTGTATTGATACTTAAACCTGATAATGACATTGGACAAGAGAATCAGTGCAGGGTTGCTAAAGAGATTAAGATTTCATGCAAAACTCATACCATGAATTTCAGCATCATGTTATTAATGCGGTTGATTATATTTTTAATCCAAAACCACTTACTGTTAAAAGCTTTTACACCACTGGATATTCTACCAGACTAACTCATAGTGAGTTGCTTTTATCAAGTGTATAACAGCAAGAATCATTCAGGTCCCTGAGGGGAAACTGCCTTTAACCTCTGTGCCACCTGCTGGCCACAACAAAAACAACCTGCAGTCTGAGTTTCATTCAGTAAAAGCAAACTCTCAAATCGTCATCAAAAATGCGGCACAGAGAGAGTTACTTTACCTGACAGCATGACTAGGGCACACATCCAGAGGAAGACCAGGAAGCAGACTTGACTGTACATCCTTCAAAATGTGTTGCTGTTTCTCTGCCTTTTCTTTTTAATCCCTGTTAATTTATGCAAATTGTCCCGCTTTCCCAGCAAAACTCAGGGCAGGAGAGACACTGAGCTCTCATTGATTATTCTCCCACTTTCACCACACTGATGCGGGAGTGAGCGGCAAACCGGAGGAGGTACATAGGCCCACCCCTTCAGGATTCTGATTGGCTGACGTCTCCTTCTGGCACAGAGCTTGGGGGGGGGGGGTTGGGGCAGCTGCGCTAGTAGCTAATATCAATGAAGTGACTCCTCAGGGTCCACCCTGCTGTGCCACATTAACGTCCTGAGGATAGTGCACAGGCTTGCAATTCAGATAGTTCTCTCTTCTTTTTAATGTTGGAGGTCTGCAAATCTCTTCTGTATGCAAACACAGCTTGATAAAATGCATTTATATTTTGCTACTGTTTGTAGGGACCATATACAGGTTCAGTTTGAATGGTACAGTCAGAAGAGGTTTGAGCAACTACATTAGACATAATGAAGAAAATTAACTGTGACACATTATACATTGACAGCTTTGATTTTTTTAGAAGTTAAAACAAGTCAAATAAAATCAAAGGACCACTCCCAATTTCAAATAAAACAAACATGACAGATACAGTCCATGTAACAGATTTGTAATATTTTAAATGCTATCCGTGTCCTAAGTTTTGAACAGTCAGAGCTTGAAGTTTGCTCCATTCTCTTTCTTGTTTTCCAAATACAGTAAGCAGACTTAACATATCCTATGGTCAAATCTGAATTCTGATTAGGGAAATTCAGGGACATTTGGGGAAATCGAGAAATCCACTCCCCTGAAGTCAGGCTTTCAGTTTTCTCCAATCAGAATTCAGGTTTTACACTAGAATTTGGTAAACCAGATTTCTGGAATGGGCCCCAGGGCTAGGTTCACCATGTAACTTCAGCTTAAAGAATAAATGAATGAATGAATATTCATTCATCATTGCAAGAAATCAATTTCAATACAAATAATTTCAATTTCCACAAAACTCTCAGCACAATTAGTTATCGGTAAGTCAATTAACAGTGCCCTGTATGTGTACAAACATGTACACGTGCTTCACTAACTGCATGCTGTTACATACAAATCTGTTTGCTTGTAAAAACCATAACTGTCACAGCACAGGGGGGCAAAGGGCAGAGAGAGCCCCAGGAGAAGGCATAGTGAGGAAAGACATGGACAGACAAACCAGGAACAGCTCAGGGGGCATGCCATACAGTGGTGCCCAGCGAGAAGAGCATTGAAAACGATGCAACTCAAGAGAGGGATCTGGGTACTTGCAACTCTGCAAGGATAGCGACTGGAGCGCGGCACCGAATGGAAAAATAGACAGGGAACAACAGAGCAGAATAGACACACATGATTGGCTGGAGAGACAGACCACGACTCTAGGTAGGAGTCTGCAGGGACAGACCAGAACTCCAGGTAGACTACGGGGAACCAGGACCAGACTCAGAAGGGAACTAGGAGTGCAGGCACAGGAACAGGGTTCCACTGGGACGCAGGCACACAGGAACAAGGGAATCTGGAACGGGGAAGGCGTGTTCATCCGTACGCATTGAGTACCCATACATTGGGGTGACTCTGGGCTCAACAGGCTGGGTCACTCTTGGCTACCTACCGGAGTACAGTAATACCAGCCACTCAGACAGACAGGCAGGCATACCGTGGTGGGACCTAGGTATCTGAGGGAGCAAGAGAGCTGGCTCAGAGCACCAAACAATGCAGTATGATTGAGCAGGACCCACCAGGCACCCTCCAGGTCAAGACTGCCAAACCAACTGGACTGACACAGGGAAATAAGCTATGGTAAACAGGCAATTGTGTGCTGAACAAGGCAACAAGCACCAGGTGCATAGCGAGGCAAACAGCATCACCACAGCAACCAGGTGCAGCACGAGGAAACCAAGCAGCAGAGGGAGGAGCTGGGGAGCAAGGGAGCGAGGCCACGACAATAACAAAATATCAGAAATGTACATGGAATAAGATTATAACTCAGTTAAGAAATATATCTTATTCGACAGGTTAATGGAAAAACTAAATGAAGCTCACACAGAAAACCAATTAGCTTTAACTTTCATCAAAACTAGAGTTATTCATGCTAACAAGTGATCTTGTGGTCTAGCCACGTTGCCGCTATGATCAGGCTAAAACTCTGTTCTCGTAATTAGGAGCAAAGCAAAGTTGTAACACTTAATTAACCTCCGATCCTCCAAAAAAATTATACACCTGAATTTAGATGAATTTCCAAACTGTTTCCCAGGCTAACAAATATCTTCTGCACCTTCCTCGAAAAGAAACTACATCTACTTTCAATAGCCCCTTTTTTTGCATCCTTACAGCCTATTGTATGCAGTAACACACTTAAAGGCAGAGACGATATTAAATCAACCCTGTGTACTAACAGCAATAACATAAGAGTTACATGTGCAAATCATGATTAGCATGCAACAGAAAACCTCATTACTGTTATCTATCTATCTTTGAATCTGTGGCCATGATTTCAGCAGCATTCACAGACGATTTCACCAGTTAAAGTAAGATTGCTTTTGTCAGTTTATAATGTGACTTATTTTAATCTATCCACCCATGACAGTTTACTCGGGACAGGGTCATGTTGAGCTTATTCTAGCAAGAATCAGACTTGAGGCATGGAATACCCTGGATGGGATGTCAGTCCATGGCAGGGCACAGAGAAATGTTTGGGAATTTATTATAGATTTTAGGAGAATTTCAAGGCCTAACTAAAGATGCAAACTGCATACAAATGGATTTGAACCCCCAACTCTTGAGGCATTTAGCCACATTGCTACCTACTGAACCATAATGCCATCCCACCAAATTAGGCCAGATTAGTATTTCTTATTATAGCCATGAAGCCCCCAAACCAGGCAAAAACATAACTGTAATGGCTCTGCCTGTTTTCTATCTGACAGCGCCGCTTCTCCCCTTATCAGAGCACTGTGCATCTTCACCTGAGTGGCATGGACAAGGTCAGCGCAGACACCACCCTTTCACCCATCTCCAGTCGCGCGATAGGCATAACTTTGCATAACCCTTGGCAGACACAGCAATACACCACTCTGCTTTATAGAGGATTACAGCTCTCTGTTGGCACGGCATTGGGGGACTGTGAAAGACCGGTTCTCTGCAATGCCACGGAACGGGGGATTTCATTGACACCCTTGGAAGAGAAGATGAGTAGGCGAGTCGAGCAAACATTCAAATAGCCGTTTTGCTATCTAACCAAAAACAAACAGATTTGGAAACCCTCTGAGCAAGAGCCTTATTCCCAGTCTCTCCATCTCTCATAAACGGATGACTTGTTTATATTCTTAACAAGTAATTACAGGTGAGTAGAGGGGCTTGCCCCCTAACATTACCTCTCCCCAAATATCAATGCACTCCCATTGTCTCGTATTCACTTTTCCAGACTTCCTAGAAGAAAGAAATCAAGTCAGCTGTGTCTGAGTGGTCTGAAAATGTTCTTCCTGTATGGAAAATGTCCTTAGGTTGCCTGCAGTGTGGAAAGAAACCAAAAGGTTCCATAGATCTCCTGCAGGACCACAAACCTGGTATGGAAAGCATCTTCAACATTATGAAGAGCATAATTTCAATGACAAAACAGAAAAAGACAATAATCATAAATTACACCCTACTGTACAATGACCTGCTATCTCACACAGGGTGTCTCCTAGCTGTGTGAACTGCTCTTATTGGGATAGGTTCCAGGTTCACCACAACTCTGTACTGGAAAATCAGTAATCCAGTCAACACAAGACACAAGGCAGGAAACCCCCTGGAGGTGATGACAGTCCATTGCAGAACAGTATATTAATCAGTCGTTTATACTTAAGAACTTGTGAAACGCCACTGCATACGCCAGGGATCTAATATAAGGTGGGAAGATTTGCGAGCATTTGGGCATATCTGTAAAACACTGTCAGATAACCTGGAATGATTATACCACACAGCCAGGAAGTGGCTTCGGATGCACAGCGAAGTTCGGTGAAGTTGCGGGATGAGCAGGCGGTGGCACCGTCAGTGACACAGCCCATCTGGTCCTCTCTAAGATCCAAGCTCCTTTACCACAGCCTCCGCCTTTATACTGAGGCCTGCTTTCCAGAACCTTCTCAGCACGGCTTTTTATTTCACAGGCTTGCCGACAAATTAAGTGTTGCTCTTTTCTCTGTCTGTTTCACAGCCCAGGATCCTGCTGTGTGACTAAGTCAGACTCAGCTGCAATCTCCTTCAGGTCTAGAGCCATCTTATTTTAAGCAGCCATTCCTTCCATCTGGTTTCCTGCATTCCTAAGTGTTAGTTAAATACAAACAAAAAATAATCAGGTTTTTCTTTTTTGCCAACATGACAGGTAGTTTGAATTTATTATGCATTATGTTACTTAGTAGGCATGAGTTTGCAAAGACATTTTAAATATTCCACCCTTCTGTGGTAGTGGGACCGGGTTTGAGAAGTGGCACTGTTGCCTCACACCTGCACTGGAGTGAACACCTGTGTGTGTTTGCCCTGTTCTGTGTAGATTTCATCTGGGTGCTTTGCACTGGAATTTCTATCATTTCAAGTAGGCACATGTAAAAAAAATGAAAAAATAAAAACTTGTATTGTCAACAACCAAATTACAAGTAAATAAAACAAACTCTCATCTAGTGAGACCAGTGGGGGTCCAGGGCTATTCACGGGAGGATAGGGGGCACTGGGCAGCCCCTAAAACTGCCCCTGGTGCTCTGGTTTCTGTGCATTTAGGTGAACTGGTGTCTCTGAATTGCCAGTCGGATGTATGTGTGCATGTATCCTGTGATAAACTGACATCTCATCCACGACCATATGCTTCTGGAATAAGCCTGCCCCAAACCCCCCACACACCCATCCGGAATGAGCAGTTGGAAGATGGATGGACTTAAAATGGTTATGGCTTTGTCATTAAATCTTTTTGTTCTTTTCACATTTAAGCCCTTAAAGCATTTTTTGTGCACAGCATGTTTCCCTATATATTGTTTCTTGCAATTTTGATGCTGAATGAGGAGTGTGCTCTCTTAACACCGAGCTAAATTAATTCTCCAGTAAGATTACAGGGCCCTCAATGAATACAACAGTGTCACCACTTATAAAAGAAATGAAATACTCAGATAAAAGGATGACTTCTTCTTCTCAAGATATGCACTATACAATAATTCTGAAGAAAATTCTGTTATTGGCAGAAATCAGGGCAAAATTCCTACATTTTAGTTTTGTTTTTTTATATGATCCAAACCAATGTGTGCTCTTTTGGTGCCATTTCATTTCGACTTGATTATCCATCCATCTATCGCCTAACTATGTATGTAGAATAGGGTCACAGTGAGTCTAGAACCTATTTTAGGAAGTACAGTGAGTGAGGCAGGGGACACCCTGGATGGCATACAAATCAAACCCTGATTGATTTGATCGTCCATTTTAAAAACTACAAAATTACTTGATTAAAATTAAATCATTTCTAACATAATTACAATAAAAATCCATATTTGCAACCATACAGGTGGTAAAGTTTCCTTATAATGATGACTGCCAATAGCAGGGGCAGTGTAGTGATCTAGAAGCCTTGATAAGCACCATTGGCTGTGGAGCCTGAGTTACTATCTTCAGTATGGAAGACAGAGACACGATCGTGGTTATCACCCTCCAGCAGAAATCATTACAATATTTTTTATGTCCTTTTGTAACAGTTCGCTGAAACCCCATGTCACAGTGGATGCGTGTAGTGATGTCATTAAATGTACTAATAAAATGTTGCTTTTTTAGGGTTAGGAGAGAGTAATTTGCTTTAGACAACATTGTAATTCCCGCTGTCAATTAATAGTACTTCTGGAGAAGCATTTTGTACAAACAAGCAGTCATTAATCATTTCAGCAACTAATAATTAAGTTCTTCATTCACTGTACCTCTCCAGAGGTAGCAGAGAGTGGTGGTTAATAATATTCATGTCAGTTCACCCATATAATGCTTGGCTAGTTGATGTTCTCAAGTAGTTTATGAATATCTGTTCACACTGGATATTTACAAGGCATACAGAATCTGGATAGTCACAAATTTCTACGCCACTTTAAGGAAAGTGTGAGGCTGTACTAAGCAGAACACAGCACCATAAGGACCTCGGCAGTCAGATGCTGATTCAGCGCTAGACAGCGTCTGTGACAGTGTGACAGTTCACAGCCAGAACTGACACCCTCACACTCACAAAGTTTAATTTAATGCTCTTTCATGGCCTTATGCTTCAGTTGTTCACTCAGTGAGAAAAGGTTGTATCTCACTAACATATAGAGGCATGTTTATATTGCATCGTGATTCCATCAGTCAAATATGTGTAATGTATCCTTATACGTGTTACCCTGATTCTTTCAATACATTTAGTTTCCTAATGCTAGTGCTGCATTGTCAATGTTTGTTAAATCTCAAATAATTTTCTTGATGATGTTATTACATTTTTTAAATTAGTGTTGTGAAATGGTATCATTTGCCCTGTGGCAAGTGCATTTTGGTGACCATTGTGTTATCATTAAATATCTTCTCAGGCTGATTCGGACACCAGAAATGGCTCTTCCTGCTCTGCAAGCATGAACTTTTTAATTACCATTACTTCAACTGCCTGCCCTTGCATGTTTGTCATTTGGGGCTTGTGCCTTGATTCATAACTAATAACCACAGCAGGCCTTGAAGCCAATGACTAACCGACGACCCAGGAGATTAACAGCAGCCAACAGGTGGAGAAGCAACATTCGATAGCTGAAGGATAGAAAAGCAAAATCAACATAGTGCCATGAAAGCGGCAAGAGCCATGGGTGTGGCAAGCCAAAAATGATTCTGACACCAGCTGTCACCATGACAAGACTTGGCAAAAGACGAAGGTGGAGGACGTTCAGTAGCTCCGGTGCTTTCTTTTTAAGTAAAGTAAGTTTGCTCTGCAAAGCAGAGAATACATCCTAGGATGGTTAATCATGCAAGACATTCACGAAGAACATCTCCAAGTAATCAATCAAATCTAAATAAAATCGGCTGCAGAACCAGACATTCCTCCATAAGGCCTCCTGTGGCACTTATCACTCTACTGGGAGCAGATTCATACAGGCCTCCACCTGTCTTCCACAACTGCCCGTCTGTGATATTCCATCAGCACCAATTCCCAGCCAGGTGTGTGCCATCCCTCAGCAATACGGACCAAATGACCAGGTGCAGGAGCAGCAAGCGGCTGGGTAATGATATCAGGTGCAGAGCTGAAGTGCTTTTCCCAATGAAACCAGATTATCTAATGTTTCAAGCAAAATTCCATGGAGCACATTCCATCTGAGAGCCAGATCATTCAATTTTATATTCTTGCTGACAGATGCACATAAACACGATTTGCTGAAGCGCACACACACGACATTTGGCCAAAGCTGACAGGTAACTCAGCAGTGGAGAGGGCAGTGTGCTCTGAAAGTTGATAGTCTGCTACAGACTACTTTAGAGAGATGTATTTTTATTATTATTAAAGGTGTCTTGTCGATGTTGACCAGGTAGACTGCACACCTCTTGAAAGTTCTTTCTCCGTCTTCCTCTTTAAGGCATCTGAATGACATATTCATTGTTGTTACAATGGAGTCCACCCACCTTGATGATCATCTTTTACTTTTTTGTGGTTTTTTCCAGTGCCCTGGCTCTTCAGTTATTACAGACCGCTTTAGATACAAGATGTCAGCGTTCCCTCGACTGTTCTCACTTTTGTCTTTGTCCTAGCAGGATGTACTTTACTGAGTTAAGACCCTGCCCATATTCTGGTAAGGTAAGGTAAGGTAAGGTGAGGTTTGTATGTGACACATAACCACCTGTTTTCAGTGATATTTTCAATGCAGGGTCATAGGGAGCCCAAAGTCAATCCCAGACAGCACAGCACATACCACACCAATGCCAGTCCATTACGAGCCAGAATGACACAAAAGAGAAAGCCCAAGTGAACACATGCAGAGATTCTGGTAGGGGAATGAAATCCACATCCATATACATGCAAGTTTACAGTGCTACTCACTGTACACTCCTGGATTTGCGTGTGCGTGTGTATCAACCAATCATCCAGTCAGACATAAAGAGCCACATAAAGCAGACGGTAAGGAAAGTCTGCGTCATGGAAATTTCATCATCCTTAGTTATTATATAGGAGATCCACACATGTACAAGCAAGGCGTCACACATGGCTCGTGAGCCCCAGGTTGGCCACCCCTGGTATAGAATATGCATTCACTGGTGGCATTCGCTAATGTCCAGGGTGTCATCCAGCCCTGTGCCCTACCTTAATGCTACCTAAGATGGTCTTCAGGCACCCCCACTATGCTGACCAGCATGTGGCTGGAACATGAACATTGTATGAACTGCAATGTGAACATTGTATGAACTGGAACATGAACATTTTATGAACTGGAACATGAACATTTTATGAACTTCAATATGAATACTGCATGAACTTTAAGCCACACAAGCAAGGTTACAGGATAGTCTCCAGGATGTTAGTCATAGAGCAGGTTATATATAGGGAGACTGTCTATTCCTTTTTCAAAATAAATAAATTCCAAACATAAATTGTCACCTTATAAATACTTGAGTTAGAGATCCTGCTTCATCTGTCACCAAAAAATTGTTAGTTTCTCTTAAGGGTGTGAGATGAAGAAAAGTGGAGCGAGTGAAGCTGTTTGAAACAGTGTCTTGTCAGTTTGAGGAGGCTGGACCCTGCCATTTACTGAGTCACTCTTAATGACCAAATTGAAAGTCACTCCCTAACTCCAGGTTCAGTGCAGGCCAAAGAAACACGACTGTCCTGAATAGCGAAGAGACCGCAGCGTGATATAGTTCTGGCTCTCTCAGGTCTCGTTTTGATAGTCTGGCTTGGTGTTTGATGCTTGACCCTTTTTCAGTCATGTCAAGCACACACCAAAAGGATTCTTATGTGTGTGAGCTATTAAGCACTCGAGGTCTGAGCGCGAACAGGCATCTCAGACTGAGGACATTCAGGAGTGTCCTTATCCTGGTAGTCTGGTTTCTTCTGAGAACTGCCAGTCTGAGAACTTTCACTAGGAACTATTTTTACATGGAAAAAATTATTACAGGTCAACAGAGTCAGTACAAGTGTGATGACAAAGAGCTTCCAAAATAAACCTTTAAATAGTAGGCGAATTCTGAGCTGTAATTCACATCAAATTCATCATTTTATACAGCAAGACATGAGTGGGCTAGGCTTCTCCCAACAGTTAACAAAAAGGCATTCCTAATAGTCATAACATGTGGATATATCTCAGCCGATTGAATTCCAGATTAAACTTGTCAGACAGTGTTGTTAGAACCACATCATTAATTATTCAGACATGTATGTTCTTTAAATTGCAGACAAATCGCTCTACAAAAACTCAAATGCAATATTTATCCTGGATTTGCCAAATTATTCAACCCTCAGGTCATGCAGTTTTATGCAGGGTGTATGTTCAGTTTTTTGTAAATAAGTTTGGCCCACTCAGAATTTTCAGATTTAAACATTACTAATTGATTACTCGGCAAATTAAAATGCTTGAGACATCTCTTGATTCCAATCCTAAAGGTTCTTCAGGAAATAAACTCAGAAACGTTGACATCTTGATTCTTTGTCAGCCATGTCTATAAAGTGTGTTATCTTTCTTTACTATTCAGCAAAAGCTGATGAAAGGTCTTCTCCACCAGCTTTGTATTGGACACCTCTTCCACAAACGGGCAGTCTAGTGACAGCTGATGTCATCTTGTCTCCCTCTCCATTTCATTTCCTCTTATGACCAAAACCTCCAGTCCTGAGGCCAGGGTTCACTCACATCAGTCACTGTCACATGTCCTCTGAAGTTTCTCATTTTATAACTAGAGACACACACTTCATTCTCATAAGCCCAGAGGTAAAGTTATACGTGTATTCATTTAATAAATGTGTATGCACAAGTGATATATTTCTGACTGATGCTGAGTGATTGATTGATATACATGAACTACAACAAGCATGCAATATTTTTCAGCATTAAACTACGGGCAACACAGTGACCTCATACTCCCAGGGCTGGTGGTTTAGTTTCCAATCCCAGCATCGTGTGTGTGTGTCCCAGTAGAGTTTGCATACTCTCCCTATGTTTATGAACATTCTGTGCAAGGACTCCATTTTCCTCCAAACACACAATGTTTAGGTGAATCTATGTAAGCAAATTGCCCACTGAGTGTGTGTCTGTCTGTCCTGTGATGAGCTTCTGTCCAAAGCGTCTCCTGTGCTTCCTAGGACAAGCTTCTGGCTCACCATAATCCCATCCCAGATAAATGGCTTGGGAGATGCCTACAG
This sequence comes from Gymnarchus niloticus, assembly GCA_009936485.2. Taxonomy (NCBI): domain Eukaryota; kingdom Metazoa; phylum Chordata; class Actinopteri; order Osteoglossiformes; family Gymnarchidae; genus Gymnarchus; species Gymnarchus niloticus. The sequence goes on along the minus strand of JAACJT020000031.1, from coordinate 10,276,410 downwards.
ATGTCATTCAAGCTATTTTCTCACTGCATTTCTATATTAAGTGTTCCCAGATGACAGTATAGAGTACACTCCCCTTATGTCTTGGTCTTGAGGGTCCTCAATGGCGCCTTCATTGTCGTCATGCTTGAGTACATCTATCATGTCACTGTTCATCTTCTTCCTCTTTAACATTCAACTTTTACAAGCATCATTATCTTTTCCAATACACTGTATCTTCTATTAATATGCCTGAAAAATTCTTTTCCAGCCATATTTCAATATACTTCAGCATGTTAAGTCCCACCGCCTTCTACTGGGTGAGCAGCTGGAAGATTGATAGATGGATGTTTCTTTTAGCTAGCATGGAAGCCAAAATGCACATACATATATATAGAAATGGATGCATAAATACCCTCACCGTGTAATGCATCTCTCTGGCAGCTCCTCTGCCTGCTAAAGATGGTGCTTCATCAAATAAGAGCAAAACGGGACCGGCACCACGTACAGTATGGCTGTCAAAAGCTGAGCCGAGTGGAATCGGAACGACCGCAAGGCAGACTCGCTTCTCGCCGAGGGCAGAGACGTGTGAGGGGTGCACAATTCAGAACCGAGAGGATTCGAAGGACAACGCGGAATCGTACATAGTGCAGTCCGTCCCTCGCTCTCTTTGTTATTTTATTATTCATATTGTTTCATTATTTGGTCCCAGATGTCACTAAAAGCAGCCTGCCTGCTGAACTCCATTCCCCAGGTGAAGGTCCAGCAGTGTTGCACTAGTAAGAAGTGAATTTCAATGAATCCTCATTTGTATGGGAGTGTTTTTTAAAGCTCGTTATGAATTCCCATGCCCTGAAAACACCACAAATACTCAGCCAGCACTATTCCCATGCTTACCCATCAACCTCTATTCAAACCTGCCGTTGTTTACGGACCAAACTCAATCCTAGCTCAACTCTGGAATATTCACATTCAAACTCACTAGTGGTTAAATGACATCACTGGAAAACTAGATGCTACGATGACTCAATCTTGCTGTCACCAAGGCTTTGACCAAATAAAACTCAAAATGAAAGCCTCTAATTGAATACTCTGTGCAGCTGCAAATTGAGCAGTGGTGATCATTCTGTTTGAAAGCCCTGTGGGACTGGAGCGTTCCTTCACAGTATGCCCCATATCTGTGGACACCTGAAAGTTGGATGCTCTTAGACAGCTTCCCCTTCAGACTAATTCTGGTTCCACCACAGCGGAACTATGAGCACATTTGCAGGAGGCAGCAGAGCTGCTGATCCTGAAGGTGAAGATGACAAAAAAAACTTCCCTTAAGCACAGGAGTGCCCACTGTTACATGCCGTTGTGTATTTGTGTGTCCCAGTAACATCATTCCACATTCCAGATTTAACTCCGTCTGATCATCTGTACTGGTTCCATATGATTCCAGTCCACATCTTCCATCTCCACTCCGGCTCCCAAAATCCATCAACGTACAAGAGGCTCAGCTCAGCAACTAAAATCAGCGCTCGTTTTGTGAGTCTCATTTTTTGCTATTGCTTATTGTTAAGCATTGGTTTTTGTTGGTTTGTTTTTGACATACAATTTTTGCTTAGCCCCTTTTATACTTCGGCATTCGTGAACTTCTGCCTTTTGATCTCAGTTTGACTCTCGGTTATGATTTCCGCCTGTTCCTAGCTCTGTACCGACGTTTTTGTATATATCGTTCTGTTTGTGTCTATCCAGCGTGTATGGAGTGACCGCCATTTTGTTTAACTGTTTTGTACACTGCTATGATATAGTCAGGGAGTCAAGGTAGTCTTTTGTCTTTTTGTTCATATTTGTTTGGATAGGAAAGTTGGTTTGGATGTAATAATAAGACACATTTTCTTTGTTATTTTGGCCTGGGTCAATCCCAGAGTCTTCCACTGGTGTTATATTGTATTTTGTTTTGTTGTCACTTATTGTAAATATACCACAAGTCCCGTTGTTCCAGTTTTTTCCTTCCTTCCATCATATTCACACCATTCTGGATGACCTCAACCATAGACTGGAGTCATAATAGAATTTGAGCCCTCATCCAGAACCTGAACCCCGGACCTCTCGCAAATATCCACTCACTTAGCTTTAGTATCGGTGTAATTTTTCTATTACTCCATGAAATTGTTCTAACTCAAATCTTTGTTTGTACTGCATAACTTCCCAAAAAACATTTTGGTTCTAGAAAATTTTACCCTGGCCTCATTTACGCGTTATCACTGCTTGTAAATCCACCTCCGTAGTTTATGTTCTTAGATCTTTCCCACTGCTGCGCCACCAAAGTTATTTAGTTGTAATGTTGACATAATATATATTTATACCGCCTGCTTAAAATTCCAGTTCCCGTGGTACTTTGATTCCTCACTAGTGGCATGGAATATACAGTTACAGACGCGAGGACATGTTTACTATAGGCTCACGAGGCATGCATGCGATAACAGTCCTTTATGTTTGTATCGCACATCGCTGTTGGCGTTCGTGCAAACAGCATAATTGAACTGCGCAGTACGATGGGTGACAGAATCGCAGGTGGGAGTCTTCAGACGGCTGAGCGATGCAATCAGCACTGTCTCTCGCTCTCTGTCTAATTAGACCCGGAGCTGCCGAATTTTAGTATCAGGATGCTTTTTAATGCTGCTTAAGATAGAATATTCGTGAGCGACTGTGCAGAGTGATGATAAGACATGGAGAGAGCAGAACAGGCAGAGATGCCAAGGTGACAAATCAGCCACGTTACGCACAGTCACCTGGGACATTATAAACAATTAGACTCCACAGAGACAAACACAGTTAACTGGGACATTCTGAACAGATAGACTGTACATAAAAAAAACCCCTAGCACAGTCACTTGGGAGAGGAAACCAGAGTACCTGAAGAAAACCTATTCAACACAGGTAGAACATGCAAGATCCACGCAAACAGAGCAGAGGTGGAATCTGACTCTTTAGCCCTGTGGCCTTGTAGTGTTGTAGTGTAGCATTTTCATGTAATACCGCTCTTTTCAAATGCTTATTTGCCATATTAATTTACATATGTCAGCCATTTCCCCTGCTTGTGGAAATCCATTTATCCCAACATTATAGTTGTCACCAGTCGATACTCCCCTGTGAGTAGATCCTGTCAAGGAAAACATGTGTCTGCTGGCTTCTTTTCCTAGATTAGTGGCGTTTAGAGCCAAGGAAAGCCGATTTTCACATGTATGGCATACATATCTTCCCTTTGGGGGGCCTACCAGTGCTGGTTTCCCAGTAAAAGCCTAAAGCCCAACCAAATTAGACACCACTTGGCCTCACTGTGAGTCATCATGAGGAACATTAGCAGATTTTGGAAACGCAAAGGACTAATCATACAGCTCTTCTCAGAGTTCCAGTTTGCCTCAGACTATGATAAGTATGTCTATGTCATTCTAAGCTCTTTGAAACATATTGTTTTTCACTTGCCTGATCCATATTGGGAAATCCTGAGGTGAAAAAATAGCTATATTGGTAAATGCCATATTGGTAAATATAGCGTTTTATTGCATCATTGTTTACCAGGAAGAAATAATTCAGAAAAATGTTATTAGCGGTCTTCAAACCCCCACTCCCAAAATTTTTCAGTAAGCTCTTTTTGTCCATCTCAGTACAATAGCCAACTATATTATAATTAATCTCTGATGTAGTTTTGCTTCCCCCCAAAAGCAAAACTCTTATACACCCTTGCATGTGATATACTGATGTGTCTTGTTTCTTTTTTTATTCTGCACTTTTTCATTGTTTTTGCTGAGTCTGCTCTCTAGTGTTCATGATGGAACATGACAATTACTTTTATCTACGTACCAAACACTTTTGTCCAAGGCAACGTACAGTGAGGCAGATATACCACAAGCATACAGCTGTTAAGGAGCTACCTAAGGTATTAGTTCCCCTAGGCTAAGCATTCAATGAGGGACCAATAACAAGTGCATCTTCAATAGGAGCCGCTATATCGAATGGAAGTTTCCTATTGCAGATTGGTAGTAGTCTGACCACAGCAAATCAAAATGCTCTTGTGTGACTCTGACTTGTGCTCATAGATTCTGATCAGAGACCACCTTCTCATCTCCAAGACACAGCTTCCTTCCTCTGGAGGATTGCTTATATGGGTTTTGGGTACCATATGTTGCTGAGGAACCTGGTCTCCCTGAAATGGGAAATGCCTCAGGGTCGTTGCACTCACAAACATAGTGACCATTGCTTAGATTTACAAATAGAGTTAACATAAATGATGGATTGTTAAGGGGCATGGTGGCTGAGTGTTGACAACTGTTGCCTCAGCTCTAGGGTTGGGGGTTTTTAATCTCACCTCCACCTGTGTGTGCGTGGTTTGCATGTTCCCCCCATGTCTGATAGGTTTCCTCTGGGTACTCCAGTATCTTCCCACAGTCCATGTACATGCAGTTAGGCTAACTGATATCTCTAAATTGTCCATAGTGTGTGACTGTGTGTGAGTGTGAGCGTGTATTTGCCCTGCGAAGGGCTGGCATCCTTTTCAGGGTGTACTCCAGCCTCGTGTCTTATGTAACCCGGGATAGGCTCTGGGACCCTGACCAGGATAAATGGTTGGAATTATGGATGGATGGATAGATACCATAAGCTAAACAGGGGTGATGTACAGCTCAGTAAGTTAAGGCTCTGACCATTTACACAACACTATGGGTTTGAATCTCATTGTCAGCAGAGTAATCATGTTATACTGTTGAGCCCTTGAGAAGGGCCCCATGCTTCAAAGATACTGGTTGCCCTTGCTGTCTGATTCCACTCATTGGACAAAAGCATTCAGATACATAGATAGATAGACAGAGATAGATAGACATAGGCAGTAGTCTTTTTACTGATTAGAAATGTAGTTTTGACTGTGTGTTACCTTGATCTATGCTCTTTTCTAGAATACAGCCTTCTGTGGTTTACATTATCTTTTCTTATGCCAGCGATTTATGGGACCCTGAAAGTGAACAGCTCATTTCCTGTACTTGTGTACCAAGGATCTCAGTGAGCTGTTCCCACAGGGTTAAAATTTAATCTAGACTGAATTTCCTTCTGCATTGTAATTAAAGTAAAGAATGGTTTGAGTCCCCATCTCTTTCTCCATATTTTTTCGTATAAATGTGGATTAAAGTTTTCAGAAAACCGCTGTATTTCAAAATCTGGCCACCAGATGGCAATATAAAATCACAAGATATACAATACCTGTAGTTCTGTATTCCAAAAGGTCTTGCTCCGTTGTTGTTTTTTAACGCCTTCTAAATTAAGCATGCACAATTCCTACAATTATTGTGTGAGCTACAGGTTACCGGTTCAAAGAACAGTATATCTTGTTTTCAAAAATTCATACAGGTCGGATTTTTCATATTCGTCTGTTTCACAGAACTTGTCAGTCACTCATCCCTTTTATAAAGTGCGAAGATCAAACTAGTCATGCTACTACTGCCCTAATAAACTGAGAACACCTTTCTGGTTCTACGGTCACCATTTTTTAAACCAGGAAGAGGTGCTCTACGTCTGCTGATGAAATAAGAACATGCCCTAAAAGAAAACCCCCTGCACCTTTAATCCCTAGTGCAATATCCACTGGGAGGTATCTGTAATTTAAACTGCCTGTTACGTGCCGTAGAATTTTCTGTGGTGTGTGTTTTTGTTCCAGGTCCGCCTGCCTGCCATTCACCATTCGTCCGCTCCCACTCCACGAAACCCCGCACACATCGCCCTTCTTCGTTTCCAAACAGTTCGTCGCTTCCGGTTTCTCGTTTTGAAAAGCACAGCCATCGAATCATTCCCCAGCTTAGCTTCGCTCATAGATTTCGCTTTGCTATTCTTGATTGTGTATTTGCTTATCGTATATGACTTTGGGCTGTTTCTGGTTTTTCTGTAAAAATCACATTTTGTTATTGTCTGTCTGTTCATCTGAAATATATAAAGTCACCATAATATCACTACCCATTTGTGTGCCGTTGTCATTCACCATTTTCATATACATTCTGTTACACCCCAACCCTAGACTGGGGTATCGTAACACTGGCTGAGTGCAATTAATTTCATTACTTTAGCATGTGAATGTGTGCCCTGAGATGGACTGGCGTGGCATCCAGGATTTTTCCCCGTCTCGTGATTACTTTGATGTGCTCAACACTCGATCACCACAATGCTGTATTGGATAAGTAGTTATAAAAGATGGATGGGAGATTGTGCTGGGTTTCACTGGTTAGTGGGAATTTAAATGGACCGAAACCATATACAGTCATACCAGTAAGTAAAAATCAAACAATCATGCAAGTTGGTGTGCATATACCACCTTTTTGGAAACCCATGAGACATTTTTGCAGCAAAATAAATAAAATGTAATGAATTGTATTGAATCTACTGTGGTTGTGTTCCTATGGAAACTGTACAGCTTTCAGATGCGACATAAAAGATGTCCTCGGATGCATGTGTATTGAAGTTGTAATAACCGCTGCTTATTGATACTTGCATATAAATGGTAGACCGTTGGTAAAGCTAAGGAAACGATAAAATATGTATATAGCCTACTTTCACTGCAGCAATTAAGGAAAATATCAATAGCATAAATATAGGTTTTACATTATATCTATGACAATCTTTCCATATACAAGCATTTCTATTTCACTGGTTTCATTTTATTCATTTCCAGTCATGCTCTTACCTAGTCAGACCAATCCTGGGAACGCCAGTGCATTGCAGGGCACACGGGCACACACTACAGGCAGTTTAGAGGTAAAAAAAAAAAAAAATGACCTTACTGCATTGACTTTGGACCACAGAAAGAAATCTTCAACACAGACATCTGAACATCTACAGGATCCCGATCTGAATAACTAGTTATTTAATGTACGGATTTAATTCCAAACTCTATTAACTTTATGTAGCATGTAGTCCACATAATTACAGTTTGGAAAGTGCATTTGGTGCTTACTGATTAATCGCAAGCAAAAAAAAGAAAAACTCGCGATTCTTCCTAACAGTCTGTGTCCTTAGTTCCTTTGCCCAAGCAATCTAAGTTTACCTTTGGGTTCAAAACCAAGCACGAATAATGCGCACCTGTGTGTGGAGGGAAGGAGGGTGGGCTGACTATGTGTTGTGTGTACGGGTGGGGGGGACCAGTGATTAGTGGGATTGTGATCATATTAGTTTCCATGAGGAAGCGCTGAGGACATTGTAGAGTAGAGAACGGGGAGGGTATGCGGGCAGCCAGATCACCTCTATTTTGATCAGGGAGGCTTGTACACCGGACTGTACAGATGTCGGTGAGCGGAGTTGAAGGTGATGTTGCACTTTATGCACTTTAAGAGCAGTCCTTTTGGGATCTTTCCTAGCGCTGCTTGGAATGACTAACACCGTACAAGTCTGGTGGTAAGAAAGTGCCCGAAAATAAACGGGACAGGCGGCGGACGCCGTGCTGCGTCTGGAGGCTGCGGTTCCAATGATGCCAACAGAAATGCCCACCTCTGGGAAACTTGACACACTCGTAGCGTTGACTCTGCTATGGGCTTTTTCAGGTATGTCTCTGTGTTCTTCAACGGTATCAAATTGAAATGGCGTGAACAGGTTATAAACTGGGAATGTTTTCAAGGTAAGCCGAATGTTTCACCTTCCCTTTGATTTAACGGCAGATTGACATCCGATTTACAACTGGACGCAATCTTTAAAGTCGTCTATACGGGGATTCGACCATATACAACGTGTAGCCTGATATAAACAATTGTATCTTTATAATTAATGACTTACGCCCCATATTTACATATTTATGTATGTTAAAGTGCTATAATCTTCAATCATATGGTCTTAAATTATAATTGGCTTTATGTCTGATTATATTTAACTTGCTCTTACAACCCTGAAATGTTTTTTTTAATAATCACAAATTAAAGCTTGTTTAATTATAAGGTTTAGTTCTGACGGTAAATCGTCATTCATTTTTGAGTTGATGGGAATATATTACTATTGGGTAAAATAAGAATTAAAACGCATTTAGCCGGCTTGATCCTCCAGATTTACACAAAGTCATTTTCTGCTGAACATCACCGTCTAGAGACCACTTTTGCCAAAGCTGACAATATTCTCGAGAGGTAAAACGAGGAGATTAACCTAAAGAAGTATTGCGGTGATGTAGTAAACATATGCAGACATTTAAATGCCACTTTTCGTCTCTTTTGCGAAGTCTTCGTCCTTAAATGTAGCTGAATATTCAATTATCACAGTATAATAGTTAACCGAACCTCTTCACTGCAGTTTTATGACCAATGTTAAAATTGTTTAGAAGTGCGTTTGTAACGGCTTTGCAAATAATAGCAGATTCGGTCTAAAGTAGCCTAGCTTTGTTTTGCATCACACGATACTTTCCAATCCATTACAACGTGAAATATGAAGGGGGTGCATGGAACGCATTATTAAAACACCCTGTTCCGGTTATGGTCGTTAGTCTCGTTTGCGGCCTCTCCTGAATCCAAAAGTTTGTTCAATTGAAGAAACGTCATTTTTTTTCAAAGGTACTGTAGAACAATTCACTGAGTAGTTTTTCAAATCTTGCTGCAAGGTGCAGAAAAGTCTTTCTGTTTGAAACAAGTAGAGATTATTAATCCGCTAAATTTTCCTATGGTCTTCATGGTCAGAGCACGCGCATTCCGTCCAGTGCATACAAAACGTAGCACTGTTAATAAATATAACCCATGCTTGAAGTTCAATGTACGGAATTCCACACGTTTGGACATTTTCGTTTTTGTCCTGTGCATTGTTCTTGCTGCCAGAAACACAACTGACTGAGCTGTGCCGAATTTATATTTTGCAACATTGCTCACATGGTGTCTTTCCTAAAAGAAATTAAAGGTTAAACATTAGCCTTTTGGGTTAATTTATTAGGATTTGACTGCTTTTGACTTCTCACTTTTATTGCATGTATGAACAGCCTTAGACCTTTTATGTGCCTAAATGTAACTTTAATTTTTAGACAGGCAATTTGCTTTTGAAAGCTGGGCCATAAATATGGGTATCTATTTTTTAATATATTTTTTTAATAGGCAACACAGATAAGAGACACAACTCCGATGCAGCACTAGGCATTATATAAGTTAAATACTGTTCTACTCATTGATACCAAGGTTTTAAATGTGCTGCAGAATTACGTCATTCATGTAATAACCGGAGTGACAGTGATTTGTACTGTGGTTTGGCGGTTTGAGTCCCTCCCCCAACACGCTCTATATGGCATTTACACTTTCCTCCCATGGTCCAAATACACACACTTGGTCAAACTTTCAGTGAGCCACGAATGCTCCTCGTAATGCACTGCCTCCTGTCCCACACCCTATGCTTCCTCGATTAGGCTCTAGACATCCAGACCGTGTACTACATAAGCAGTTACGGAAAGATGCCATTATTCCATGCATTTTCTAAATAACAGCAATGGATTGCAGCCCTTGCTTGAAGGAAATTGGCCTGTTTTGCCTGGCATCCTGCCACATGAGCGTAGGACTGAGCAGAGCCTAGCAGGGGGCCAGGTGTGGGCTTTTCAGCACTGGGGATTTGGCAGGCATGACCCGGTCTGAGCTGCAGTAACAGGGCTGGGCGCATAAGGATAATGCGGGCTCCACAGGTTCATCCACCCCAGCAGCTTGGGAGCCAAGCCTGGAACGGCTGTTCCCCTCGTACAGATTAGCTACATCAGCCTTGTGCAAGGTCCCCTTTATTGTGCCTCATATTTAACCAGCTACTGACTTGGTGCAGAGGACCTCGGTCTAAATCTGGGTCTGCATCTCAGCAGGAACTGTGTTAAATCGGTGGTGTGTGGCTTTCGTCACGCCCAGCAGTACAGATATCAAACTGTTGTAGCAGACCTGCTCTTGTTAAGAGCATATAAATTGGTCTTGATGCGTATTCCTAAATTAGGCTACATCCTCCCTCTGGCGGTATGAAGATATTTTAAAATTTATTTGTCTGATTTTGATCATTAACCGCTATTTGGGGGGGGGCGTGATAAAGCTCAAACCAAAAGTTTAAATTCCTTTCAACTGCATTATTAAAATCCATTGTTTGATTTGATACCATATGAGTGTATTAGAATGTCTTTCACTCAAAATTCAAAGAATTATGGGAATAGGGACTCAGGCAGATTTAACAGGATTGCTTGGTGGTGAGGGTCGGCACGAAGAACAGAACGTAACTGCATCAAGCAGACCAAAAGGGATACTGGGTTGGTCATCACGGTCTGGGGGTAGAGAGAATAAGGCAATATGTTCACCTGGGGTCTCATTTGTAAAGCTTGTGTATGCATAAAAAAAATAAGCCTGAAATTTGTGCAAGCAACTTTCCAAAATTTGGAATTAAGAAATCATTATGTGAGAACTTGTGTGTATTTACGAAAACTCAAGCACAGGTTCAGAAAGTGAGGGAGTTTGTTTTCTTGTTTTAACCACACAGTGTTGATACTATTTGAGTAAAGTTTACTGAAGCCCCTAAGGATTAGGTGGGATAATGCTGGAAGCGGTAAATATCAACTGAATGTGTGCCTCACTCTATTCTGTTTGGTTTAATCTGCCTGCCGTGTCCAAAACAGGGCAAATACGGGGGGTTGTGGAGCTGAAGATCTACCAGGTAACTTCTCATCTACTCCTGCTGCCCATCCTCTGTATTCAAACCTCAGATATGATTTAACAGGGGCCAATAAAGCATTTATGCTGTCCTTTTCTGTTTATGCTGCATTTATAATCTATTAAGTCAATTATCTACCTGCCTTCTAAGATGCTTTGGAGAAGAGTCTGCTAAATAAGGGTTAATATTCATAGCTGATTCAAGCTTAATGTATTTTGTGAAGAGACCCTTTTTGAGCAGAATGAAATATAAGGATGTTTAACATGACAGAGTTTCACTTTGGTAAATTGGCATGTAGCTAGCTACCCATGACCCTGGCCAGGGTAAGCTGTTTGATTGGTTGGTAGCATGTAGTCTAAGCACGTTGGAGCATTTAGACTGCTGGAGTCTGAAATTTTGATGGGGGGGCTGCTGGGGATTTAATAAATTGAAGCAGATGGGACCCGGCACCCTCTGACAGTAGGATGGCAGAAATGGAACTCTCAGCCTTCTCTAATTTTTCTTTTTGCTGCTCTAGTATTTAATATGGAAATTACTGTCATTCTGAACATTTCTCAGCAAACGTATTTAATCTCCTTTTTCCCCAAGCTGCAGATTCATGCTGTCCCTGTAGTATGAGGAGAATGGCCTCTGGGATATCTCCGTGCAGCACATCACCATTATCATAATTAAGCTCGGTCTTCCCAAGTCTTTGCCCTTCTCCACAACCCCCCGCCACTATCTGAGCTGCAGATTATCTGTCCTCGTTGCATTACAAGGGCAGATTTTGTGCCGGAGGTTGGGCCATTGCTCTCAGGCATGTGGGAAGGTTTGGGATTCTTATGAGATACCTATTGAAAGCCACTAGGTCTTTAAAGTGGGTTGTGAACATGCAGTGTGTAAAAGGGTTGAATGGGGCAAACAAAACGTTTCATTTAAAGGCTTTCGCTTGTCAGTTGCACTTGCTGTTACTCATGGTTTATCACTTGGTGCGGGTTAAAGGGTCACCTCTTGCTGCAGTCTAGTGGTGTTGTAAAATGTGCTCACAGAAGACTGAGATGAGGGGCCTTGGATCTGGGGAGAAAAAAAAGCTTTTGTGTCTGGTTAATTGAGGCAAGCTTATGAGTTTGGTGTGCATGAGAGACGGTCTGCCTTTTGGACCTCCTGAGTCTTTCGATCCTATGAAAAATCAGATTGTAACCCAGGTCCAGGCACCATGTATGTTTACTTCAGTTTTAATTAAATGCTGATGTGCCCAATCAGTAAATCGTAACCTTGCCTTTATTATTTATTTATTTATTTATTCTGAAGAATTTCACGCTGTGTGTGACATTTTAGGGAATACTTCAGTTCCCCCCCTTGATTCCTGAATCTACCCATACTGGGGAAGTACTGTGAACCCACAAGTCCCACTGACACTTTTCCTTTGCCCAGTGGTTTTCCTGAAATGGAAGGAAAAGGTGTATCTTTAGTCTCCTTCTTAAAACAGACCAATTGCGTCAGGAACATGTTACATCATTAGATATCAAGGCTACCATCTGGCATAATACAGAAGTCAAATGCCTTCTGAAACTCTCTTGCAAGGAATGTAGCATTTCCTGCTTTAATCCCTGCTTGCTGAGTACTATCAAACACTCAGTTTGGCACATTAGCAGGCGGAGGGTGATTAGTGCATCAGCCATGCCTGACGGCTTCTGTGAGGGGGGTCACCTCCCACTCCTTCCACACTTAGGCAATTGTTTGTTTAATTTTAGGGAGAGTTGCCAGATTTGATGCCTTCTCCTCAAATCCGGCAAACTTGCCCACCCGTCCAGCTCTGTTGACTTGGACAGCTTAAGAGGATAACAGGATTGGCAAATTGAGTCAGCTTAGTGACCTGGCAGGAGGACAGGCAACAAATCAGCTCTCACATGAGAAGTGTCCCATAAGAGTTGGCCATCGGTGCTGACATTTCAGAAATTCTCACTGGATGCCAGCTCCTGTGTAGTGCTTCCTGTCTGCGGTACCAGCCTCATTTGCAGCTGGTATAGGATTTATCGTCGGCATCTGCCTCAATTAAACTGTTGTGATAGGGTGTCATTATGCTTAAATCCATTTATGTAAAATAATACTGTCTACTGTCTGTCCTGGGTTCTTTTTCTGTGTGTGTGGGAGCGTGCAAACTACTGTCCCTTTTTCAGTTTATGGATCATTCAGAATGTAATTTTTGTAATTAAGGAATAAAATGCCTTCAAAAGGCAATATGCCAAAACCATTTTTTCTACTGTACTGAAATGGAAAGTCTAAAATGTAAGACCCACAGTTCTGTTATCAAGCAGATCTGGATGCACTTCACCATTTAAGTAAACCCAGAGGCTCACTGGTGCCGCTGCTCCTAAGCGTTAATCTCTTATCAGAGTCTATGACTGAGCAAGATTAACGCCAAGTCTTCCTTATCTTGGATACTGCTGCTTTTGTCTTTCACAGAAGCAGCCAGAATGCCCCAGTATCCGTGGGAGAACAGTGATGAGAGCCACCTAATTATTGCAGATAGGCTATGAGAAGGCTTTGGAAATTCAGAATGATTGGTGCTGGCATAGTCAGCAGGTTCTGGTAGGGCAGTGCTCTGCTGGGAGCTTCGGGGTGACTGACACCGTGTGCTGCACCACCTGGGCCCATCCGGTTGAGATGCGAAGCCCTGCTAGAGTTGTAATGTTGCTGCTTCTAACATTAGGCATCGTGAAATCAGTCTGTCTTTCCTCCGGAGAACCACCACATGAGGCTGAAGATGGGGTTGGACGATTTATACACTTACCGCTCCTGCTGCTGTTACTGGTTTGGGATTACATTTTTATTCACAGCTTCTGTAAGTAGCCACACACGGACTCCTCCACCAGGCCTTTCTCTCATAGCTCGCAGAGAGCATGTTGTGGCAGTCTCGCCGGGACCTCATTGGCAAAAACAATCCATGGCCCTTCTTTCCAAGACTGCTGCCAGTGAACCCCCTGAATTTACTTCAGCATAACTGAAGGTGGATATGAAGGCGGTCTAATGAGATGGCACATGCAAATAGTTTCTCCAGCCATTTGCACCCAGCTTAATGAAATATAATTTAAAGGAACCTCCACATATTCTTAATGCTCTCTGTAGTATGTTTTCTCGAGGGGGGCAGGAGCCATTAACAGCACATAATGAGAATGACAGGGATTGCATCTGCCTCTTTACTCGTGCACAGAACTGTGAGTTCCCTCCCCCAAATGCACTGAGAGGTGGGACAGCACTACAAGAGATGCAGGGATGAGGATGGAGGGTATGATAGAGGCACTGATGAATCCAGACTTTCTCTCCCACACTAAGACTTTTGAGTGGATGTCTGTGGGCCAGTTAGTCTGGTTTGTTAATACTTTTGCAGAAACAGTTCCTCATTATGTCAGATCTCTACAGATTCTCAGTCCATGATCACCTTAAGGTTTTCTTAGGTGAAATCTAGAATGAATGAGTCCCGTTCCTCTTCAGCTTGAACTGGACACCGAAATTATGAAACAACCCCCATATTCCCTAAAAATGGAGCACACGTTGCACTTGGGGGCATGAAAACATTGTGCAAGCATGAGGGTATGAGCTAACACACGAACTCATCAAGCATAGCAGAAAATATCCTAGAACAGACGCACAAGGTAAAATGTGTGGTGTGTCAAGATGTAGCCAGTGTTACCTTGGTAGTGTGCTAGACTAAAGGCACTAAAGTTGCCGCCGTACTGCTACAGGGTTGCAACTCCAATGTCAGTTCAGTTCCACAATTCCTTTTAGCTCCTGAGCTGAAGGGGCCTTGACTTGCAGCAACTTGGACTCCAGGAACTCAAACTTCTCTTGGAGATTTGCTGCCCCCTTTAGTCTGAGCTGGAGCATCAGAACTAGGTACCTCTGCCCGCTCACTCCTCAAGCTCCACACTGTCTGCTCTGAGACCAACTATCTACCCAAACATGGCCTTGATCCAAGCTGCATATTCCTGCTGGCTGCGGTGGTACAGATGAGGCCAGATGAGGTCCACAGGATTATGGAAGATTTCTCGATTTAATAAACAACTGAGCCGAAACGGTGCTGCAGATAAACCTGAGGGAGAAATACAGTGCATTGGCCTGCCAATGAAAGGCTGACCCGCTGACAGTCAACGGGGGACCCTTCCTTCCTCAGCCTGCCTGGCCAAATGGAAGAACAGCTTTCTGAAGATTTTACTCCAGAACAGATTAGAGAAGGGAAAACCACAGCCACCCGGAAGGGGAATCAATAATGACATTGTGCAAACACTGCTGTGATGAAATCCTTCATTTAAAATCAGATTGTGTGCGTGTGTGGTTTCTATCTTTGTCTGGCCGTCTGAATATTCACAGGAAGCAGATAAGTTGTCCAAACATGCAGAGCATGAACATTCATGATTATGAAGGATTTAGGAACCAGAGCATTAATTTCGGTCAAGGAACGTTTTAAGATGTTATAGGTTATAGGCTCTTGGGGTATAAAGGATATGGAGACTCTGTGGCTTTAAGACCAAAATGAGAAGTTGGACCATAACATTAATATAACCGTACCAGTTCTCCACCCCCACTGAACACACATTTTGGCCTTTTGAGCAACTGAAAGGGAAGACTACTGACTGGAGTTGGCTGAACATCCACCTTTGGCCACATACAACCAGCCAGACCTCCCACTTTTCTGCCTGTATCTGGTCTGCTTGATGGACATCTTCATTTTCTTTTGGTTATACCTGTGTGGTTGGGGTATCAGCAAGCACTCCATATGCCAGGCTGTGCGCCTACACCTGGCTATGTGCTAATATGGTTTGCACATATAGGAAGTCTGGTTTCCTTCTCAGTAGTGCTGGTTCAATGAAACTGGCTGGTTAATTTTACTGGTTTACCTGGGAGCATGGTCATCACAGCCTTCACAGTAAATTTGCTTTCAAAACTTTAACATTGAATATTCTGCTTCACATACAGCATGTTCTGTAATCTCTTTAGATGCAAGAGTTCATGCAGATTATTCTTGGGGCATTTTACGGTAATGATGTATGACAGTCAGAGATGGCTGAATTAAACATGGCTTCCTGGAATAGCATCTCTGACAGTGATTCTTCCTTATTCTCCACAGGTGATTCCCAAAGAGTAGAGATACCAAGAAAGGACATGGAAGTGATCAAGGGCCAGATGGTGGTTCTCCAAGCCTGGTACAGCCCCACATCTGACATCAGCAAGAACACGGTCATCTGGAACTTCATGGCCAATGATTCCAAGCAGGTGAGTTGACCGAGGTAGGACAGACATCTCATTTCCATATTCAGCAATGTTAAGCATTAAAAACAATATCATGAGAAACTTACTGACAGTGGTATAGCTGTTAGTATTTACAAGAATAAGTGAAGACAAAAATATTTGCATAGCTGAAATGAGTGCTAATCCTTGCTAACCTTTTAGTATTGCTCAAGCTGTATTGGCTTCAGAGAAAAAAAATTCACGACAATTATTATAGTGCTAAGAGATTGTAGAGACTGAGCATCATTATGCAATGCTTTAGATTGTGTTCATGAAGGTGTGGGACAGTATATGCATTCATTTGACTTACTTTCCATGGCACGTGTCAGATTAATTTCCATGTCCCATTACTGTAAGCAGGTGTAGAGCAGATTTAAGCATCCACTTCTAAGCAAGTTTTTTTGGTGCCATGGCACAGACCGGAAACTAACGGGCATTTTCTCAGCTCTTCTCTCAGATCATCTCATACAGCTCTGGTCAGATTGGTATGGGGAGTCTCGAGTTCAGAAGGCGTGTGGGTTTTGCCCTCTCCATGCCCTCCACCAACCTGACCATCTTCATCAACAACACACAGGAGGATGACACAGGTCGATACCTCTGTAACGTTGTCGTCCCAGGAGCACCGGGCCTTTCTGGCGAGCTCAGCCTCAACGTCAAGGGTACCCCTTTTATTCCTTAACATCTCAGCTCTAAATGAACATTTCTGAGAAATTATCTTCAAATAGTGATCCAGGAAAAGGTTGCTCATAACATCTGTGTCCTTCTGGAGAACTTCATATATGGGGCAATTTTTTCTGCAATTACTCAAGTTTTTCCATACGTATAATTATACATGTCAATGACGTGTCATCTTTGTGTGAGTATCTATGTAATTAAAGAAATGTAAAGCCATCATTACTTCAGTAGTTTCCTCTGGATCTCCCAGTGCCATCACCTTGTTAAACCTATCCCATGATGCTGATGATTCCCTCAAACTGGTGGTGTTTTCTGTCCATCGACTAGTCCCTCCTTCAGTCCCTGTGTGCAAGATGACAGGCACACCAGTGCTGCGGGGCAATGTGACCCTAAGCTGCAGCTCTGAGGCTGGAAAGCCTACTCCTCAGTACAAGTGGACAAAGAGTGCCCCCACTGCAGAAGCAGCCTTTTCACCCTTGCAAAGTGAGTGCATGACCTTTTCCCGAATTCAGATACCAGTCCAGTCCATTGCCCTTCTCTGCTGAAAAACAGGGGCACTTGGACATGTTAAACACACAACCACTCTCAATCAGATCCAAACCAGACCTTGGCCAAGGATGCATCAGGGTTGAGACCAGAAGACCATTAAACCCTGGGCCATTTTGACAGCAGTCATCATACTGGCATTCTCTGTTTCAGATCAGAGGGTAAAGGTCAAGCCATAGATGGTCATCAAAATGAACAGGCAGTGGGGAGGGGCAGACTGCTCTAACTGGACCATGGTAATGAAATGGGGGGGTGCAGAGCAGATGAATACTGCTGTTCTCAGTGGGATTAAAGACTTTTCATTTTTCCCTCCTGAAAGCACATCAATAGGATTTCATTTCTGGCTTCTGATACATAAGAGGGGAAACAAACAAAACTAATTCTTCAAATTGATCACATGGGGAGATTCTTTCCTCCCTTTTTTTTTATATTTGTGGTCTAGTTCAACAACAGCTTTCTCTCTCCAGTAACCAACTGAAGGTAATAAAGTTGTGTGGATCACGTTTTCTTCTGGTTCCATGATCTTTGGCTCCCTCCCATTCACTCAGCTGATACTTCGCACTGTTGCTCCTCTTCTGTATACTCACAGCTCGGAGAGTCTGTCCTCAGCCCTTGCTTGTGCTGGGGTATCTGGGTAAGGGTCTCAGTTTCCCATAATTCTGTGATGCAACCACATGGTCACAGCTGCTGTTTTCATACTATTAGCTAGACCAGCCATGAAGCCCTTTAAAGTATGAGTGAGCGGGTGATGTACAGCTGTGCCCATTGATTCCTGCTCAGTTTTACTTATGAAACTAAATAGTGTGTCACACAGCCACTGATTATTGTCTTAGTGCCTGTAGTGGTAGTTTTTTTTTTTTTTTAAGAAACCCTACTTATAGCTGATTTAGGAGCTCTAGAATAACAACTGTGGTCATCCCAAAAATGATCTCTTCAGATGCTTGTTACCAACTGTGTGGTAATATCTGAAAAGATAGGCAAGGCCAAGGAGTGAAATTCACTTGATATGTAGACTGAGTTTTGCCCATCCTGTATGCATTCTGAGAGAAGTAATTAGCCAATATTCATTTTCTACAACTAAAATTAAGGGCTTGTGTAGCATCTTAATTGAAACTGCAGCAAACCTGAAACTGAACTTTGATAGACAGACAGTCGAGAATTATTTTAACCAATTGCTAAATTTCAAAATGTGAATCACTTTTGACTGGATGGAAAATTCAGCTGGGCGGAGGGCCCAAGTTAAATTCAAACCTGGTCTGACTGTAGTATAGAAGCCTACTGCCGGATACTGCTTGAGATGAAAGAGCAGAGCCAGTAGTCTGTTAGTTAATGCTGCTCATCACTACGGATTCTCTTGTCTAGTGTCAAGCCTGAGCCTTGCCCTGTACTAGCAATCTTTTCTATGCTTATTTGCTCACCCACAAACATGGATTTTCTCATCCCTGCTCCATGCACATACTCAGGCAGCCTGCAGGAAGTGCCATTGCATCAGATTCTGCTGGTCCAGGTCCCCTGTTGCCATCACCTGACTTTTTCCAGCCATTTTCTTGCAGATGAGAAGCAAGGAACCCTGCGTCTCAGCAACCTCAGTCAGGCCATGTCAGGGAAGTACATATGCCGAGCCAGCAACACAGCCGGAGCAGAGAGCTGCTACGTCAACCTGGAAGTAGCTGCCCGTATGTATGCTCTCTTGGGTGGTGCTCAGGCTACACACACATTCACTACCCTTTCCCAAATCCAGCCAAGGCTCCAAGACATAGTCTCTCTCTCAGTCTCTCTCTCTCAGTCTCTCTCTCTCTCTCTCTCTCTCTCTCTCTCTCTCTCACACACACACACACACACACACACACACCCACACACAC
>JAACJT020000031.1:10200621-10248497 GCA_009936485.2 Gymnarchus niloticus | reverse complement strand
CTGTTAAAGTACAGACTGCACTGTTTAAAAACAGACTGCTGTTAAAGTACAGCGTGTACTTTTAAGTACAGATTGCCGTTAAAGTACAATCAGACTGTACTGTTTAAATACAGACTTCTGTTAAAGTACAGACTGCACTGTTTAAAAACAGACTGCTGTTGAAGTACAGCGTGTACTTTTAAGTACAGATTGCCGTTAAAGTACAATCAGACTGTACTGTTTAAATACAGACTTCTGTTAAAGTACAGACTGCACTGTTTAAAAACAGACTGCTGTTGAAGTACAGCGTGTACTTTTAAGTACAGATTGCCGTTAAAGTACAATCAGACTGTACTGTTTAAATAGACTTCTGTTAAAGTACAGACTGCACTGTTTAAAAACAGACTGCTGTTAAAGTACAGCGTGTACTTTTAAGTACAGATCGCCGTTAAAGTACAATCAGACCGTACTGTTTAAACACAGACTGCTGAGTGCAATCAGACTGTACATTGTGCAGAGCAGCAGAGTCTCAGTGGATCATTCAGCAGCAGTGTGACTGGACCCACTGCAGGTTACCCGCATGCCTGTTTCTGTTCTACACTTTCATTCAGCCGCAGTGTTCTTTCTTCGACTCAGTGTGTCACTGCCGTGTGGCAGGCAAAGCAGGAGGAGGAGCTGCCCACCATGGTTGTGGAGCACAAGGCCAACGATGCAGCCAAATGCAGCAGCCTTGTCAGAGAGGGGCAGGGGTGAGGACTCAGTGGGATGTGACTCAGCATAGCGCCCCCCTTGTCTCTGGAGGTTTCCCAGGCTTCTGTGTCAAATGGAGGGCAGCAAGGGTGCTTGCTGAGAAATGTGACTAGGCCTGTCTCCCACTCACCCCAAGTGGTCTTTGTGCACAGTGTCCTTGTACACACGCACACACACACACACACACACACATGCACAGTCATCTGACGCACGAATCATCAAACTCATTGTTCACAAATAAATTTGTATTTTCATGTTTGTGGGAACAAAATGTTTCCTCAAAAAACAATAAATACACATTCCATGTCATCAAACACTTTTTTGCCCGCATGCACTTCTAACATAGTTGGAACACCCGAGTATTCTGCCTTTGTGTGTGACTGATTGAAACGCTACATTAGTGTATTGACACTTGGCTAATATTGGAGGTGGGCATCCATAATGCGAGAATATAGGAAACGTGGCAGTTTTTTGTCCAAGCAACATACCAAGTAGAACCAACAGGGAACATACATACATGTATAGTACCTGCATAGTGATTGGAAAAATGGACTTTGTATGGTCGCCCTTGTGTTCACGTGGATTTCTTCTCACAGTCCAAAGACATGATTAGGTGAGCTTGTGTGTCCTAAATTGCCCATTTGTGGTTGTGTGTGAGTATATTGCCTGCAATGGACTGGCATCCTGTTTGAGGTGTACCCTGCCTCCTGCCCTGTCCTTCCAGGGATAGGTTGCAGACTCACCATGACCCTGGACTGGATAAGCATTTATGGAACGTAGATAAATGCGTTGTTCAAGCAACTGTGTCTGTGTTTTTAGTTTCCCCACTGTTCGTGTGGTAAGTGCAGGTGTTAGATGAACCACAAGTGTGGAGGTGTGACCCCCTGGGGGTGGGGTTCGAGTGGAGTATGACGTCAGAGAGCTGAGTCAAACAACAGAGTGCGCAGTCCATCTGCGGAACCCATGCTGTGATGGGCACTGTGTGTACATCATCTTCAAACACCAATGGCCCGGGATTGCATCTGGGCTGGCTCTGACAGAAGCAGCAGAAATGGTTGTTAGTGCATACCTTGCAGCAAAGCCAGTGCTCAGGCCAATGACAGCTTTGGGTGTTGGAATTCTAATGCCGCAGGAGTCATGGGTGAAACTGTGAGTGCATAAATCACTTTGGTGCAGTTCATACTGAGAAATGAATTCATTTTCAGTCGCTTGGTGCTGAATACATATCACACAGATGCCAGAATATCGGCATTGTGTAATATATATGACATACTGTATAAGCAGGAAGAAAGGTGGATCGATGATAGATAGATGGATAGATGGTTGATATTTACAGTTAAACCCAAAATACTTCAAAACAACGGACAAATTAATAAGATTTTGTAGTAGAAATCCAGGCCATTAACGTATCACAAATCTGACTAAAATGGTCACTTTTATTTCCTGAAAAAATAATAGATAAAATAATGAATTGGTTTAATAATTTTAAATTGTACCAGTGGACAACATGTTCTCAAGGCATTGTCATTATATTACCCACAATCCTCCTCATCACCATCGTCACCCCATTCATTGGCATCTCCAGCACCCTTGTCAGCCGTTTCACCATCATCACTGACACCTCCTTCGTCGCGACCGTCAGCATCAGTACTGTCATCTTCGGATTTCAAACCAGTGTGGATTTGTCACTGACTAGTTTCTGTAGGAATCGATTATTTCAAAAGTGTACATGTTACACCACTGTAGATACCACGTGCAGGTTTGATGTCTGACAACATCTACATGAAGATTACATATGAACAATTATGACCCAACACTCGAGATTCAAGATGTTTCATTGGCCATGTGCAACAACTGCACTGGAATGTTTACTTGTTCAGCTGCACTCAGTACGAGGAACAAGAGTGTAAAGTAATGAATGAATAAACAGACAATAGACAAATGGATGTCTAACAGCTATCGCCAGCATTGATTGGTTAGTTTGGGGTACTCTCACCCACCAAAGGATTTCAGGCCTCATTTAGGGCCACCATTAGTTGGTTAGTTCAGCATATGCTCATCCAACATGGCTTTTGAGGCCTCATTTAGTAGCAGCATTGATTGGTTAGTTCAGGATACTCCCACCCATTAAGGGTTTTGAAGCCTCATTTAGCTCCAGCATTGATTGATTATTTCAAGATACTCCCACCCACCACAGGTTATTAAGCCTCATTTAGCACCAGCATGGATTGGTTAGTTCAGGATACTTCTTCCCAACATGGGGTTTGTAGCCTCATTTAGCACCAGTTTTGATTGGTTAGTTCAGGATACTCCCAGCCATCAAGGGTTTTGAAGCCTCATATGTCCTATCACTAATTTAGATGGATTGTTGTTGTTGTTTAGTCACGCAGTCGTGTCCGACTCTTCACGACTCCATGGACCACAGCACGCCAGGCTGCCCTGTCCTCCACTGCCTCTCGGAGCCTGCCCAAACTCATGTTCATTGTTTCCACTACACTGTCTATCCATCTCATCTTCTGCCGTCCCCTCTTCCTTTTGCCTTCAACCTTTCCCATTAGATGGATTACTGGCTCACATGTAGTGCACTTGTTTGTTCAAAAGGGGATAGAAGATCCCACATTTTGAACAACATGAAGCCATTCTTTTTCATTGCTTCCCATATACAATAATGACAGTTCCTGCACACTAACATAATAAAATCAAGCCTATGCTTTCCTTAGCTTTGGGTTGTTTGGACCTGTATAAACAGGGGACTCTGTGGCTCTAACTTCTCATAAACACAAGCCTGTCAGCATGGATGAGTTTATTGCATGCATGCATCCCCGTCCACATTGTTTTGTTTGTTCATTTGTTACAATCCAGCCTTGCTTTATTCAAGAAACGTCATCAGTCAGCTCCTTCTGTCCAGCAATGCTGCATGACGCAGCACTTGCACACAGCATGCGAACAGTCAAAGACACACATACAAAACAACATATCAGAGAGAATAACAGCATTCAGATGGGGTTGGGGGGTTAGGACGGCGCTGTCATCTTTTGCCTAAGGCCCAGCATAATGGAGGGGGCAATCCTTGGCTTCAAAACATCTTGAAAATACTAAACAATAAACTTACAGATCATCACAGAGACCTACTTCTATACAAGGTCCAACAGACATATACTTGTTTTACAGCAGACACAGCTTTAATTTCACAATACAGCTCTGAACACAGCCCTCAGTAGCATTGTCATATGTACAGTACATATTAAAGAATAATATTTTCAGCAACATATCACTTGTCATCTTGGAGCCCTCATTATTATGGTGGTTTCACCACAATATGTTGCTATGGTTTCAGCCATATATTACAGTGATTTATCTCCATATTTCAGCTCTTGGGTGCTGCGTCAGACCCAACAGCAAAGTTTCTCCAGTCATTGACTGACACTAGATCAAAAAGCTCTATTTCCACAATTACAGCTTGAGAAGACTTTAAGATCATTGATTTCAGGTTTGGCTTCCCACCATAAAGTAGCAGACACTCTAGTAACTAACTAATAAAGCTATGCAGCATGCAATCAACACAATCGCAGTAAGCTTTTTAGCTAATTGTCAATCAAAGACAGAAGACACCTCACATAGCACATAAACCTCAAGTCCCACAAATCCAGCCAACAAGCAGAGATAGACTAAACTGAAGAGTCCGTCCATCCATCCATCTCCTCTTATCTAGTATGGGGTCACAGTGAGCCAATCCCAGGCAAAGCAGGGGAAGAGCCTTAATGGTTTACCTGTCCACCACAGGCTCCAGTTCACCAAAACCTCATGCTATTGGACGGTGGGAAGAAATCTGCCTGAAGAAAGATAGAACGTTCAAAGGCTTCACACACAGAGCAGAGGCTGTCAAAGAGACATGTGGAATGAAATTTGGACCGACACCAGAGAAGTGCATTTAACAACACTGATATCAGATTTACATTGGAGAGACAATATTTATACAGCACCATCATGTATCAAAAGAACATGCCATGAAATTGCTCAACTCTTGCGCAAAATGGTTAAAACCGTCCCCTTATCAGACTACACACCTCAGCACCCCCAGGACCAACAGCCTGGTGACGACATGGCAGGCCAGATGTGCCACATGTTCATTTTATATACACTGAATCATTTGAGTTTTAAATGCGCAGTACATGATTTAACACAAAGCTGTTCTCAAATATATACGACCAGACACCGGGGCACAGTGTGTATTCATCAAACAGCTCTTCCATGTTTTTCACTAAATCTCGTTACAGGTGGGATGGCAAACAAAACCATGCGACCCTAGGGGCAGAGTCTGAGTACAGGAGTGGAGACAGGATTGACAAATACAGTGACAAATGACAGCTGGTCTGCTCTTGGCATGAAGAAAAACACGGAAGAGAACCAAACCTGGATGAAACCAGAGATGGAACTACAATAGGGTGGGGCTTGGAATGAAACTGTGGAGGGAAAAGGCAGCACTGAGCATTAAAATCATTATAAAAACTGTTTGCTGCCTGGTTCTGCTGCCCTCACTTTCATCTTAATGAACTTCTAGAATACTTTTTAAGAGTATGTTTTATTTTGAAGAATTCCATTCCAATAGTAAATATAGTATCAGAAGTAATAATTTTCTCTCAGGCTGGCAGAGCCGTTTCCTGGCCTGGAGTTAATTTGTCACGTCATGCTGATATTAATGGCAGTTTCCTAAGCCACTGGATCTGGATTGCAGTGACATTCATCAGGGATTTGCTGCAGCTGTACTAAGAACCTGACTGTCATGACAGTTTGAAAACTATGACTCCTAATATCGATCAGCGACTGCTGTGTCCCTTAAAAGGATTCGGTGCTGTTTCAGCAGTTCTGCTCAGCTTTCATGCTGCCTGATCTCGATCTGATGTCCTATGAGTCTCAGTATTCCAGGTTCTGGGATGATCCCTTGGTCACAGTGACCAGACACATAAGGACAACCTCACTATCACAGAGACCAGAAACACTGACATCCATTCTGTCACAGTGACCAAAAGAAACAAAACGCAGAGACAAACCTTACAATGTCATTCTGTAACATTCTCCCTGTTACAGTAAGACCATGTGGCATACTTTTTGCTACAGTGACCATGCTTAAATAGACATCCTCCCTGTTACAGTGACATCCTGTCATCATATGATCTCTAAAGACATCCTCTGATGTACCCCTTGTTACCATGACATCCTCTTCTTCTAGTACAGTGGTCAGCCTAAGAAAGATGTCATCCCCGTTCCACTGGCATTTTGTGATACCCTATTACAATGACCTTCCACCCTGTGACATCCTCACTGCTGGAGTGGGAACCCTGCAGTCGATGCAATAAACACACACACAGACACACTCGTGTGCACATCTATAAACAGCACATTGTGTTTTCTGTCCAAATAACAGTGAAAAAATTCAGATTTGTACAGACTTTCAAAATTCAGCCTAGGGCACAAAATGCATTTGTCATGACATGTTATCTATATTAAAAAAATCATACAGAAACAAAAAAAACATATATGTGGGTTTTATTGGAAGAGTATTAACTGATGTGGGAGACAGAAATAGCTAGAGTTTTAATTAAATCCCACATATTGCAGTGATGATTCTTATATGGCTAAATTTAAACGAAGTAAAATGTAAGCTACTGAGTTTAAGTTGTTTTGATAGTATAATGAAAAAATGCTCTTCATTCAGAGTTAAAACTTCATTTTATTTAAGACTTATGACAAAAATTACAAGTATATGATCATAATATCAATACACATCATTTGGAGTTGTAAGCAGGTTTGTGTTATGGGATCTCTACAGCTGTTGTTCTGATGAATTGATGCTTGGAAATTGGAATTAAACTTTAAATGGATTTAAAACCACTAACTAGTGAAGAATTGTTGCATCATAAATTGCCTTAAGCGAGCAAATGGGACGATGGGGGAAATAACGCCTCCCAGTCAGCCATTTTCCATTACTGAAAACCTCTCCCAGAAAGCACAGGGCAGGGTACACCCTGGACCTCATGGGATGGGGTATAATGGGAAATATTCATATATGTACAACGATTACATACCAAAGACAGCCAAAAATCGTGTTAGAACTGTATGAGGATTGAGTATGAAGTATTAGGAAACTTTTTACCTTAAGCATCAAGAGAGCGCCATTCCGCGATATAAATACCTATAACTCTTCACTGTACGTCCCCTGCCCACGCCATGTGAAACGAAGTTTTAACATGAAATACTGTTTTATATTAGATTGTAATTAGTGAAAAGTCTGTCTGCCGTTTGCCTTACAGGAATGTCGGGGAAGAAAAAGCTGACACTCCGCAAGAGGGTTTCATTATCTAACGAAACGCATATAAAGGACCACAGTTAGGACCCGAGGCTGATCCTCGGAAATGTACTTTGTCACAGCTGCGGTAACCCAAGCCAACTGTTAAGAACCTGGTTGATAGAACACATTTTTTACATTACATTTAAACAGAACACATTTCACAAAACAGGTCATGCAAGAAAACTTAAAAGACGTCCCCCAAATTTTACGTGCGTCCCTATGTTAATTGAATGGCTTGGAATACCTTGGAGTGTAGAGGTGACTCTTAGTTGATGAATGCGGTTAGGTGTTAAAATTATTAGGCAAACGTTTTGTTATTCTGGGGGTTTTAATCATCGTCGGTGTTATCGTCCCGTCAACTCTGCGCTTAGAAAAGTAACAGGTGCAATATTTACAATTAAAACATTCTGTATGGAAAAAACGTCAATAAATTATATTTAAATCTTTTTAAAATAATTTTTAAAATGTTTATTATTATCGTCATCATCATTCTTAGAGCCATTTTAAATCCAAAGCTCACTCCCAATCATCAAGAACAATCTTTAACAGCTCCTAAGGTTTCCACGGTCTACTTAGAGATGATCAAAGGTGATATTACAAGGGCCACAAATACCATTAAGAAAAGTAACATAAAGAATTTACTAATTCACCACGCAGAACAAAGTCTAATTACAAAACAATGCAGCTCAGGTGTAGTATAGAAAAATATATCAATATACAAAGAATTGTTATATCAAGTCATAAAACCATTTAACGGCTTTAAGGGCAGGTTTGGAAACTGGGCATTTCAAACCGTATGCATAAGAAACCGAAACCTGGGTGTGGTGTTAGACCGTGACTGTGACCAGTGCGCTTTGCGATGCGATAATCATAAATGTAAGCACACCGAAAAGTTAAACGTCATTCAGAAAGGGGGGCACAGCATTGTTGAAAGAGGTCACAATAAATGCAAACGACTTCATATGCATCGCTGTGTGACGACGGCGAACGATAGAAAAGCCGACTGTCTTCTGTTGGACCGTCTTGTGCTCTTAGGATGTGGAGGCCAACCGAGCCGCAGCCAAGACGCCGACTCGGCTGTTCGCTATTGCGCATGATACTGCGGCTCTCAAGGCTACTCCATCCTCAACTGATCCTGAATCAGAACTGTCCTGGACCTCGCGGCCACGCCCCCGAACCTCAATCGCCGACCAATGGGCGCTCAGCGGAGGCGGACCTAGGAGCTAAATACTCATGCATGGTTTTAGTGGGATTTGCCAACAGCTGCGCTGCTGCCGCTTTCGGGACGGTCGGTGCAAGTGCTGGGCATCGGAGAGGGGATGGTGACCGGGCACCAGTGAAAGGGTACCGCCGGCATCCGTGACAAGGCTTCAGCAATGAAATATCACTTTAAGATATGAAGAGGTTTCTTGCGGGTTGGCAATACTACTATGATTTGGTATGTGGCCGTTTTGATAGCGTATGTATTCAGCGCCGGAGGATCTTCTAAACAAGGTGAGCTGAAGCGCAATATTTTGGGGCTGTAAGTTGAGCGATTGCTCAATTTTTTCCCCCATTAATTTTCCTTATTAACCCGGCAAAATTCATTTTCTGCCTTATTTTTGGCTGCAATGCAACTGAATGACTGTTTCTGATAAATTACAGGGTTAAATATTTATGATTCTCCTATTGGATTATTAGTAACTTTTAAATGCTAATTAGTGACAGTTAATTTGGCAATAATCTGTTTGCACGACTTCGTCCAATTTCATTGTTTGAGTTTTTTTTATGTTTTTTTTTTAAAAAAAACAAAAAAAAAACACGTCTTATAATTTTAATAATCAAATGTACAGGTAAAAACGACAGGGGAATATTTTAGATGCAACGAAAACTTACGGTAATTGTAATACACGTATTAATATGTAATTGTCTTATTTGCCTAATAATTGCGAACGCCCCTTTTTATATATATGCTATGTTTGAAGTATCGACCACAAACAACTATACTACAATATCTTTTTATTACTTCCTAAAGATTATTGTTCTATTTAATTGGAAATTAAAGTTTAAATGTGCAGAAATTAAATTTGTTGAGAATTTCCATATTACATGCAAATATATGTATGTGTGTGTCTGTGTGTGTATGTGTATGTATATATATATATATATATAGGAACACTCGTCCACCTAAGAGAATTTTTCATATCCCGCAGAACAGGTCGGTGTGATACAGTGAAAAGCCGATGTTTTACATTTGACCCCGTCCTCATGGACTTGCTTCACCTTGCTATTTCAATTCTTGCCAGAAGGGGGCGTGTGTTTTTAAACTTGCATATAAGGTTGCAGCAGTGGACTGCCATGGGTACACAATTTGCTTGTTATGTGTGTGAGGTAGACAGTGCTGAGATATAGCACAACAGGTTGTGCTTAGCTTTCCTCTTTGCATTTTGCCTGTCTGTACTGTTGTTGCTGTTACTGTGGGATATTCTCTGCCCATTCTGCTGTTTTGGGATGTTCTGATGCTATGGGGCATCCCTGTCATTATGGGGTGTCACATAATTATGGAATGTTCTGTCCTAGTAGGATGTTCTTTTTCTGCGATATGAACTGTCATGTAGGGATGTTTTGTTAGTGTAGGATGACTTGTTATTATGGGAGGTTTTCTCGCAAAGGAACAACCCCAAAACACAAGAAATGTCTCAATCCATTTCGAGTGTCTTGAAATAGGTAGCATGTATATGCAGCCTCTGTCAGGACAGCCCCTCCTCCCACTCCGTCGCCCCCCGAGGAGTCAGTCTACCATGAGCTGATTATGGCTCCACGTGAGTCAGGTTCATTCACCTCGAGCAGTCATAACGATTCATAGTGGTGCTCTTAGCAGGATATGACTTATCTGGGGCCCTTTGGAACAGCCATTAGCACTTTGTCAGTGCTAGCACATAGCATAAAACAAGGTCCTTTGGCACCTCGCAGTCACCTGGGTAGTGTTAGCACATTAGCATTCCGTTCAGCCTTCTAGCATGCAACTGGTGTCCTGTCTGTGGACACAAGATACATTAGCTACTCCATTGCATGTTCCTGTGACTCAGCAATTGTTGTTGTCACCACGCTGCTCGTGCATTTGTGCGTTTTAATTTTATCACTATTATTGTTTTCTTTTTCACGTGTAGTTTACTACAGTACACTTCTGTACATCCTATATTTTGATTGGTAGCTATTTTGAGGAACAATTAAACTATCCTGGAAATAACTAGACATAGATGACTTATAAATATTTTAACAACATGCTATATTAAAGACTCCCTTCTTTTATAGTGACATATAACCACTCTTCTAAAATTTTTCACATGAAGTAACCCTTGGATCTTAAGATCAAACATAGACGTCCGTATTCTGCAGCAGTTTCCTTGCCCTATGTGCTGTGACGTTGTTGCTGGTCTTCAGCGTTCCTCTGCGTTTTCTCAGTTGTACAGAGCATCCGGCTTGTCAGCCTCGTTTGCGTCTGTGCGGCGCTAGAGAGAAAAAGAGAGCTCTGAGCTGATTCTGTCGCTGCCGAGGACAGTACCCCGGTCTGACGTCTAAACAGGATTATGCTCAATTTCAGTCTTTTTCACCCAGAAATTTTAGAAATACCTGAATTGTCTTGTATCAGTTGCACTCAGGGTTTTTCACCATATACATGGATTGCTCCAGTTTGCAATTAATTCAGTATTCATCCACCCGTTGTCTGGACCATTTACCCAAGTATGGTCATGATGGAATGTTGTAGTTTATATATCTGTCATTGGTGTAACTTTAACCATCCTTCGTCTGGCCATCCAACTGTGACTTCATTCTTATTGCAGAACTCATATGGTTAAGCGTACTTAAGCACAGCACCTGAATGTATTGTGATTTAGTAGTTCGAAGTCATTAAGACCACCCTTTCTAAACCCAATGCTGGACAAGCTGTCAGATGATGGATGATACATACAGCTGGTATACAACGTGTACCTCTTAAAGGTACCTCAGTATTTTGTGTCTCATTTATTCATTTACCTATCATTCTAAAGACTGGCACACGCTGCTTACTTGTACTGTAGTATTTTTGGTGCAAGACAAATCTATGCAGAATCACGGAAAAGTAACTCATAACAGTAAAGAATTTTCAAAATGCGCTTAGCAGTATGGCCTCGGTGTGTGTTTGTACGTCCCTGTATATATAAATATATATTTTTAGACAGGTGGTGTTTTGATGTGGCATTTTAATTGGTCTCCCTGTACGTATGCGCTCAATGTGTTTTCACGTGAAACAGACGGAGGAGAGAAAGCTACGGTCCCTGTCAACGCCTCCGTGACGCTTCGAGGCTCCGTCGTATGTCCCCACCCCCCATCCTCCCGTCGGTTTGCTAGACGTAACGGACGAAACGAGGAGACAGGCGCTATGAGGAAGGGCGAAGCGGAGCCTTTGCAGACGCTTGGCGGTAACAAACCGAAGCACAGGGACTGAGCGCCAGCCCGTTGCTAAGCGCTCTGGGTGTTTCTGAAGCGCGGTAGCTGGTGATGTATGTCTGGGGGCCGCACCCCCACCATCGGGAGCTGCTAGAAAAGCATTATGTACATTGGGTATCTCATGCTCGCATTAAATATTCCTTCTTCACCAATAAGGCAACATGCCTTTAGCTCTCACAAATGTTGTTTGGTTATTTATATTTATTTCAGAGTATTGTAGCTTTAGTGTAGCCTGTTGTTTTTATGATCCTTTTTTTGCATTTGGGCATAAACATGCCAACAATAAATAGCCACCACTGAACACTGTTACGGATGATCTCGGGGGTTAGTGCTTCAGGAAATGTTTATTATCCTGATCTGGCATCTGGTTAGTGGAGCTCGTGTAAACTTTGATTGTTCTCGGGACTCCTAAGTTCGGTCAAGTACCATGGTGTTCCAGGATCTTCTCAGTTCCTAACGAATCCTTGTCCAAAACTTCCTCCATTTGATTTGTTCTTAAAAACCATCTTCACTCTGCTCCACATTCTTCCCCCAAGTCAGGTGTTCTACTGTTTGTCTCTACATCATTTTCCACTTCCCGAATTTTCTCAATTCAGAAAGATGTGGTATATAATCCAGCAAATAAATCGATGATATTAGATCATTGTCTTGAATAGAAAAATAAAATTGGTTTAAAAATGTCGTTAAAATGCACTCTTAGAATTGAAATTCTCCCTCTCTCTCCCTCTTTCTGCTTATGACTTTGCAGACCCTGGCTGCGTCGTGCAGTTTGAAAGTTATTGCTAAAGGACAGCTGGGAATCAAGACAGCCAGTCCTGACTGCAAAGCTCTGAATAAGAGGATTAGACATGGACAATATTCTGGCAATAATATAGGGTTTGCACTGCTCAGTGGATACGAAAAATTCCATAATCCACGTTTTCTTAAAAATGTTGTGCCAGAGCGATTTTCATTTTAGTTTGTTTATTTTAGTTCGTTTAATCGGGGTGACCCGGTTGCCGCGCGCCACGCTATGGGGGTCTTATCCCACTGACCCTGAACACTGCAGCCAGGCTTCCGTTCCTGTCTGGGTACCGATTCACCAGCGTGACGTGCAGAGCACGGCGGGGTCCGTGCTGTATTCCCTCTCAGATGCTGCTGCTCGCCTCTGGCATGTCCTCGCCAGTTTAAAATAGCGCACAAAGGCTCAAGAAGCGATCACTATGAGATCAAGGGCTTCGTACCGTCTAGGGCATGAAGGTTGCGGTTACGGACTGGATAGAATGATTGGGAGTGTCCTGGTGGACCGCTTTGGATACTGACTAGGCATATTCTCAGAGTATTAGTGGACAGCTTGGCCTAATTTTAGAACAGGTGTCCAATGTCAATGGTATGCTTAGCATTTAAATTGGATTTTCAATCGAAATAAATTGCATGCATGATCTCTCTTTACGACGCGTAGTGAGATCGGTCGACAGCCTTGAACGGGCAGCTATAGGCGTTCTATACATCTCAGAAAAACGCAGAGTTATCTGTACTGGGACTCCTGAATGGTAAATCAGCGAAGTGCTATCGTCAGCACACGCAATGAATTTATTGCTCTCTCCGTTGACTTTTTTCAATTTCAATCCTTCCTTCCCCTGTGAGTATCCAGATTGTCACCTAAGAACCAGTATAATGCGAATTGGTTTCGGTTTATGGATGTAAAGCACCTGTTATATATATGCTGCTTTAAAAAAACGTATAAGAAGTCATTTTTAATGACCGTGTTTCCATTACGAAAATGAGTGTGTGGACGTCAACAGCATGGGTGATGCTGATCTAGCTCTTGTTATAGATCTAGCCGTCGTTAGAGTCTCGTAAAAGGACCGCTGGATGTTGGAGGGGTAATATATTACTGCCGTCCTGTGTGGTGGGTCTCTTATTCACTGTCAGGGTACAGCATGCTGAATGCTATACTCCCGTACAACTAGGTTTTATGTGCAAGGCACATGTCAGACCTTTCTTTGAAACACCATTAGGAATATCGTTATTTCTATACTAGAAAATTACAGGTTAGTATAAAGGACTTGGCTGGCAAGGGGGTACAGAGGCGGAAGTCCATGAATAAGGATTAGGCATTTTGCTGAAGCACAGATTGACAATAGCTGTAACTAAGACAACCACTCAAAGGGTTACAAACCAAAGTGCAAGGAAAGAAAAATAATCAAAGGCATGTATTCACAAAAGAAAAAGATCATAACTGCTATTGCTTCCATGACAAAAAAAGAGGTCAAACTCCAATAGTAAGACCACATGTCTTAAACCCATGTAGCATAATGTTGCACTCTCAGAAGAGGCCAAAACAAGACTTCCCCTTAGACATTACACAAGATAACATAATGCATACTGTGATGTCCAGCACTGTTAAACATTAAAGAGAAAAGAAAAACACACAAAATGGCCATTATGAAAATAAACTCGCAAAAAACATCTCCCATGCATAAAGTAACATTTGGGCAACAGATTTCACACAACAAAGCCAGCCTAAAATGAATAACTTTACATTGTTTTTTTGAACAATAATAATGAACTGCTCCTTTTATCTCTGTTATTGGAATCCACTTGCAAAAGGTACCATATCAGTTGTATCACTAATGTGATATTTTATCTGAGAAAGTATGTGAGGTCACATGATGCATAAAATACTACTTACTTTTGTAATGCTTCAGGGCGGTATTCCAGAAAACAGGAGTAACAAATCCTGGTGTTGGGCTTTTGTTATACCCGATTTCATGATTAACTATAGGATTTGTTAAACCTGCTTTCTAGAACACCAACCCACCCGTTGCACAGTCCAGAGCATTTGTTTGGGTTACAACACTAGAAGCTGGCATAGCTCAGGCAAAAACCACTCTTTCAGTGTAAATGCAGTTCCTGCTTGGTCAGGTGGCAGGAGACCTTTTGGCTTGGCAGAGGAATTCAGTAACTAAACTGGCACCTTAGCACTGGAGGAAGGGCTTGGGGGTGTGGGGGTTTGTTGGGGGATGTTTGTGGAATAAAAGACAAGCAGGAGCCCTTTCATGCTGGTTTGTTTCCAAATAGTGCATAGGGTTGGGAATCTGATGACCTTGTTTATTGATGCCCATAATCCGGGACATCAGAGGAGGCAAATTCCGCGCTTGTGTCTGAGAGCTGATTGACCTTGA
This sequence comes from Gymnarchus niloticus, assembly GCA_009936485.2. Taxonomy (NCBI): domain Eukaryota; kingdom Metazoa; phylum Chordata; class Actinopteri; order Osteoglossiformes; family Gymnarchidae; genus Gymnarchus; species Gymnarchus niloticus. Next base: position 10,233,782 of record JAACJT020000031.1, on the reverse strand, counting down.
ATTCATTTTTTTTTTTTGTTGTCTAAATCAAAACAGTTCTGTTAGGTGTCGTACACTCTGCTCATGAATGACCTTACCACCGCTCATTCAGAAATACTATTACGACCTCACCCCCACTCATTCAGAAATGCTGTTACGACCTTACCCTGGCTCATTCAGAAATGCTGTTACGACCTCACCCCGGCTCATTCAGAAATGCTGTTACGACCTCACCCCGGCTCATTCAGAAATGCTGTTACGACCTCACCTCGGCTCATTCAGAAATGCTGTTACGACCTCACCCCGGCTCATTCAGAAATGCTGTTACGACCTCACCTCCAGACACTGTGCTTCTTAAGTCACACCAGTCCCTCTCCCATACATTTCATTAATCATTTATCAGTGCTTGGCCAGGATTTCAAGGCACTTGCTCATTTTCTATCCAAAACAGACAGGAAATCGGGCTCCTAACTTGACCTGTTTTTTCTATCCCCCAGGGACTGGAGTATCTCTGCCGTCTCAGTCTAAGCTGCCCTGGATCTAAACCACCTTCTTACATAGGAAGTCTCTATTTTTTTATTTTAATGCTTCAATAATTTTAACTGCTGGATGATAGTCAAGCATATTTTATTAACTTCTGCTTAACAGACTCATTTGTATTTATGTATACTTCTAAATTTACTCTAATTTCATAATGAATATTTTTTGGTATTTTTTTGTGTTTTAAAAGGAGAACAGAGATTTGATGAAAACCTCCTTTATCATCTTTTGCTCCAATTTGGATCCTGTTGTTAGTCTTTATTCCTTCTACTATTAAATTAACACACCATTTTGGCTACAATAGACTACTGGAGAAACCAGGCTGCTTGGCTAGCTGTGTTGACAGCAGAGGAAATGGGAGACAATTCTGATTGGAGTAAGTTCTGAAATGCGTGAAATGTGGGACAAAATGGAGGATTCTGAAGAAGTAGAAGAATTTGGAGCTGGAGGAAGGAGGTCCTGAAAGTTACAGCATGGCAGAAGGTGCCCTGGTTTCACATTTTTCAGTCATGCATGGCACTTGTTTCTGATTGGACAGACTTTTGAAGGGTGGTCTGCCCCTTAATTATTGGTCCATCAAGTGTGCAGTCATTTGCTCTGCGGTTATTACCGAAAACTAATTGGTAGTTATTAGTTGCAGTAGGTTGGGTTTAAGCTGCCCTCTCATCATTGCTTCAAGAAGATGCTCACTTAAAGGGCTGAGGGGGTAATCTCACTGTCTGCAACTGAAATTCCATGCAGGTTTGGCACCATTTCTTTAAGGCTCTGCCTTTCTTCCCAGTGCTTTGTTTAGGGAACTGTGCTTTTCTGTTAACTTGCCAACATTGTCATCAGCTTTTTTTATACAAAACTGTGAGGTGAAGTATCTCATCCAGGGTGTCCCCACCTTCCTGTCCTGTGATCTGTGGTACAGACCCCAGGTACAGCTCCCAAGAGCTTTGCACTGGAAAATGGACAGATGGAAAACTGTTGAACTAATATGCCTAAATAAAATGCTGTTTAAGGTATGATGAAAGAGTGTTGTTGACACAATAGTGTGGCTGGATGGTTGCAACTACTCAATTTCAAGTTGACAATATAAAAAAAAAACTTCAGTTTTTGTAAAATAACCACAACTCCATAGAAGTAGAGCCTTTCCAGTGAGGATTGGATGCCGCAGAAGTTTTGGCTGTTGGTGAGTTAAGCTGAAAGTGTCCTATTATGAGCAGATGGTCAACAAGAGCAGTGACCTGATGGACAGTGCGTAGGGTGGGTGGTCTGAACTAGTTTTTGCCGGCCTGAACCGCTCTGAGCCACTGTTGTGTCCAGGTATGATGTGCATATACGTGTGAGTTGCTTTGGCACTGTTTGACGCCAGCTTCAATGTCCTCTATGACCTCCGATGCAGAGATGGATGGGGAGGTAGCCGACGATGTAGTTGCCAACCTCAGTATGCCGTTTCAGACAGTGCGAAGTGAGACAGTGGGTGTGTGGGCGGCAATGACAGGCGCTCTCCTTCAAACACTCATAATTACTAACAATAGAATCCCAGTGGGTCTCCACATACTTTTCCTGCAGTCTGTGGCAACATCAGTCAACGTGTATAACCTGTCAATCATGGGCTACCCAAAGTCTCTCACGTTCACCCCAGCATCTTGGCCTCCGTATGGCATTCTTACTCTATGTCCTTCCTTGGCGCCTTGCCCCTCCACCCCTCAGGTGCCCGCAGAGCGAGAGAGGAGCCCCAGTTTGTGACTGTGCGTGCCGGTGAGGGCGTGGTGCTGGGATGTGACGTCTCCCAGCCCCTGAGTGGCCCCCAGCCTGCCTATGTGGTGGAGTGGTTCCGGTCCGGCGTCCCTATGCCCTTTTTCATCAGTTTCCGCTTCTATCCACCACATGTGGATCCAGAATATGAAGGTAAGCCATCTAGGAGTCTCCTGGCTATTTCAATACAGTTAACACTTCTTAGTGTACAAACACATGTGGATCCAGAATATGAAGATAAGCCATCTATGAGTCTTATGGCTGTTTTAGTACAGTTAACACTTCTTAGTGTAAAAAAGAGATTAAATATGTATTGTATTGCACGGACATGCTCAGTGCTCTCTGTCTGAGCCTTTGATGGCTTTATCGATGGACTTGTTCGGGACGTCACCACACTAGAGAGAATTTCAGATGCGTCTTCCAAGACTTATGGACCTGCAGGGTAGAGACTGTTAAAGAAAAGATGGAGGCATAACCCTTTTTTGCACCCTCTTTCCTGGCCCGTTTTTGGACAGTATTATGTTCTTGGTCTTGATCAAAGCGTAAGAACTGAAAACCCAACTGTAGATGTCAGAATCATCCACATTCATGCATGTCCACGCTGAGGGAGGATGTCTACGTTCTGCTGTGAACATTTCCCTGGTACATTGAAGTAACTGAATATTGGATATAGGGCAAAATTAGCCTGATAATGGATGTTGCTAATTGGCTACTGAGTTGTAGTCGTTTGAGAATTTAACTAGTAAATACAATGGCTTCATTGCTAAATGGAAATTAAGTGAACAAATACATTCATGCTACACTGCACTTCAAACGACCTGCCCACAGGTGGCTAATGCCAAGCAACACCAAAGCTACACGAACAAGCATAACATTAGCGTTGCATTCATCACGCTTTTGCTGTGCATGTGCTCCAGCCCACAAGTCACGGCTGTGAAATTGGCGCCACTGACGGAGATTCTCATGAATGACGGCTGACAAGCCACCTGAGGCATCCTGACCGAAGGCTAGTGTGGGGAATTTCACTCTGCCGCCGTGCTAAAACACTTTTACGGCAGAGATTAAATTCCAATTTCCTGATACAATATGGAGGCAAAAAGAGGATGAATAAAAAGTGTCAGGTTCAGGGAAATCTTGAAAGAAGAATTAAAATGGCACCGCTGTTGGATTAGCAGGTACTGATGAGTGGTACGGTGCCTCAGTGGGTAGCACTGTTGCCTTGAACCTACAGAGTTGGGGTTTGAATCCTGTCTCCACTCTCCTCTTGTTGTGCTGATTTGTTCCAGGTACTCCAGTTTCCTCCTACAGTCCAAAGACATGCAGTTAGGTTGACTGGCATCTCTAAATTTCCTTTAGTGTATCTGTGTGTATGTGCATATGTTAGTACTGCAATGGCCTACCATACTGTCCAAGGCAGTGGCGGCTGGTGGCCTTTCAAATAGAGGAAGCACATTTTAGACCTACATCATAAAATTAGTCAATTATTGCCCCCTGTGACCTAGTTTGAAATAAACGAACAAACTTTACTAAACTGAAACAAGGTGCAAACTCAAGAACGCTATATTTATGTTTATATTTTAAGTAGGATATGTACAAATGAAAATAGTGGGCTATATCGCTAGCAAATAACAGACTACGAGCAGCAGCTTGTCTCATGAAATCACTTGCCAAAGATCTACATGGGACCGAACTTGAAATGCTCTGATGTCAAAACGCTGTCAGTCAAAAAGAGATCCAGCCCCCCTGACAGTTTCTCCAATCATCATGCATCAGCCCAGCATCCTGGCCAGCCCACTGCCCTATTTACTCCCAGAGACGCTGAGCTTCCCTGGAAATGACATCCAATAAATGTCTAGCTTTGTTGCACTGAAAACAAAACATATTCTGAAGTGCCATTGAAGTCCAGTGAAGCTGAGCTTCAATGAGATTTAATGGATCGGGCTGCCACGGGAATGTATGGAAAAAAAAAATCATGTTGGACGATCTGCAAGAAATTATTGCTGATTCTGAATGAACTAGCCATGAAGTTGAACACGTTTTAGCACATTCTTTGTAATAGCAATGTAAATACAACAGTACATTTTTGACAATTTTTTTTCATGACATTTTAGAGGAGGCGGAGCTTCCCTTGTGGTCTTAGAGCAGTCGCCTCTGGTCCAAAGTCTACTCCAGCTTGGTGCCCTGTGCTCTATGGGATAGTCTCCAGGCAACCTTGATGAGCATAACTGAGGATGAATTGAAGGCTTGCAGACTAAAGTGAATATGTTTGAAATTTCGCCTGCATACTGTTGTTGTTACCTCTGACAAAGAGAGTGGATGAATGTGTGGGAGAATAAATATTTTCCATTCCTCGTGCTGCACCTCTGGGTATACCTGATGTTTGACCTCTGCCTTGCCATTGCAGGCAGAGTCACGCTCCAGGGGAAGGCCTCGCTGCGGATCGAACAAGTGCGCTCTGGAGATCAGGGCTGGTATGAGTGCAGGGTCCTGGTACTGGAGCAACAGCCCGGCCCCTTCCAAAATGGCAGTTGGGTGCACCTCACTGTCAAAGGTGAGCCGGCTTCGTGCAATGTCATATCCGTGTGCCCAGTTGTCAACATGGCCAGTGGCACCAATTTTGTGCTAATTGTGTTTTGACACGCTTTGCTGAGTTGTCAAAACTTTTCTCAATGAGGGAGGCAGACCACAGGTTGATTGAAAGTTGGTCAACTCAATGCTACAGTCACTTTTCTGCCTAAGCTTTTAGGCCTAAGAGCAGTTCTCCCGCTAATGCTAATGAAGATAGTGAGTAATGATTAGCTAGCGATGCTAATATGGTGAGTAATTTGTATTCCGTTGGTCCTCTGCAGCTGCAGTCAGTGCTCTTTCCTGATGTGACCTTTTCCTGTACAGCCCCGCCCACTTTCACAGGCACACCCCCACAGCGCATGGAAGTCAGAGAAGGCGGCAGTGTGACCCTGAGCTGTGCCGCCGTGGGGAACCCCAAGCCCGTGGTGAGCTGGCAGAGGGAGGGGAAGCCGCTCAGAGACAGTGATAAGTACAAGGTAGCCCCCCCACCACTTTGCCCCCACCAAGTGGGAACCGTAAGCGTCTTCATAACATGACATATAGGCTACCTGATTCCGACTGAGCTTCTGTTTTAGTTTTATCGGCTCAGTGATCCGAGTCGATAACAGCTTTTACTTGTAAGTGTCTTTGGAACTGCATCATGGTCTTCTAATATGATCCGACATCGTGGCGAGTCGCGATCCACTTGTAGCCACAAACCAACCAGGAGCTGTCATCAGAATAAGTTTAAAAACTGGAAATCTAATGACTTTGTATGTATGAAAACTTTCTACTCAGTCAAGACAAACTCGTGGTTACAGCTCTACTAGATACATTATAAACCCAAAGTTAAAATATTTCAGTTTCAAGATGTTTTGATTGGGGAACACAGGATTATGTAATATCTCCATGCACATATTAATTTCTGGGGTTGTGAAGTTTATTTTCCATTTCTCGAAGGTGCCAAAATCTGTTTGCTTTAACTGCTGCCGAAAATGCGACCACAGATTTACTGAATGAGCTGCCAGTACTTTGATGTTGTAGATCAGCATGTTAGGAGACTATAGCTAAGTAATGAAGACTTGGCTGCCTGCTTGACAGGTAGCCGATGGCCACCTGACGGTTGTGTCTCTTCTGCGGGAGGATGGGGGGGTCTATGCATGCCATGCCCACAGCCCCCAGGGTGAGGCAATCCACTCCACCCACCTGCTTATTCAAGGTAATTGCTAGTGTCATGTCTCTCATCTTTGATCATTTAATGATCATGTGACTGAACCACCACAATTCTTGATGTAAATGCAGTAAATTGAACCTGTTATTTTTCTTGGCATTAGTGTTAAACTTCTTGCACAGATTAGATGTGTCTATCTTACTCTACATTACAATTTTTCAGAATGCTCACTAATGTCCTCCCATTTATCTTTGGTCTAAGAATTGCATTAAGATGTTTTTAGCAGATGTAGAGGATCAGCAGATCCTCCTGTTCAAGATTCTTCCACCTGGAGGCCATTGCATTGAACCTCCCCCACCTGTCAGATTGATGACATTCTCCATGTGATTCCACAAAAGAGCCCATCTCTCCATGGCCATAAACCTTGACCATTTTTTGTGTTTTCCTCCAGGGTCACCATTTATTGTCACACCCCCCAAGAACATAACTGTAAATATATCTCAAAATGCATTCTTCACCTGTCAAGCGGAAGCTTACCCTGGCAACCTGACCTACACCTGGTATTGGGAGGAGGACAACGTCTACTTCAAGAAGTAAAGTTATGATCAAGTTCCCTGTGCTGCCATTCATAGTTCTTTAACTGTATACTTTGACCTACTCAAATTGACCTGTTATTGTCCAGATAGGAATTGGCCAGTTATTGGTCATTTATACGACACCCATTCCACCTTGAAAAGGGTTGTCTGTGCTCAGTTACACTTGCTCGATTCCATCCTCCCTGTAGGTGTCGCTGTGATGCTCTGGAGACACACTGAGAACTGAACCCAGGTCCCAATATATGATCTACCCTGCTGTGCACCCGAAGAAGGCTTTGTTTATGTTTAAATGAACAGATTTGCTTGGAAGCTCTGTCTTTACCATGGTTACAGAATCACAGTACTGAAACAATTGGGTATAAAACTTTGAAGTCAATGTACCAGAAGCTTTAGAAACTTAAGCTGCCTAAAGATGTATGCGTAAGTGCAAATGCATTGGACTGTTTGCTGTCCCCATAGCGACCTGAAGCTGCGCATCCGAATTTTGATTGATGGGACCCTCATCATCTTTCGAGTGAAGCCAGAAGATGCTGGGAAATATACCTGCAGCCCAAGCAACAGCTTGGGCCTCTCGCCCTCGGCCTCAGCGCACCTGATCGTCCAGTGTGAGTGTCTGCACCACTGCCCCCTGGCTGTCTGGACCTGTAATCTTTAACTGCCTATTGCCTGATTATACCTACAATATGTGCATTGTGCTATGATCCCTTTAACCTGCAGGAAGTTTATCAGGCTTGGATTGCTTTTGCTGCTATATTCATTTTGTTTCTATAAAGCCCCTTTCCCAACATAGTGCTTCATAGAAGCACGCACACACACACACACACACACACACACAGACACACACACACAAATATATCAGAAGACTGTTTACTGGAGGAATAAAAGCTCATTAGTATGGATTGGTAGGAGAAAAATCCTCAGTGGGTCCAAGGTCAACTGTCTTCTCACTCCTCCTGGATTTGTTTACCATAAAGATACTCAGATATCATAAGACATTGCATATGATTTTGCTTGTATACATAGACAGGTACAGATTTGTGTGTGTGTGTGTGTGTGTGTGTGTCTGTGTGTGTCTGTGTGTGTGGTTTAGTGTGTCTCTGACCTCCAGGCCAGCAGTGAGCCCCATGCTTTCAGGCTTCCACCAGGGTGTGGAAGAGCCTCTTCTAGAGTTTGGATCAGCGGGACACTCAAGTCCCTTCACCCAAGGTATAGCCTTGGCAAGGCGTGGAATCATGACGTTTGATTCATACAAGATCGATCTCAGCAAACACTCTCATCAGGATGGTGTAGCTGAAAAACAGTAGAAGTAGTAGTAGAAAAACTAACAAATACATGCCAGCAATAGTGTTCATCATCCACCTGTAATATTATATGTAATAAGTGCAGAAAACAAATATTTGCTGACAAACACATCCCATAATATAATATACTGTATAAATAGCTAAACTCACGTAACTGACAATTTCATTTATTAGAGATGTGCTGAATTTATTGCTGGTTCTCTGAGTACAGACATTTGTCTGCAATGCTATTTTTGTGGATCTACGGCAAAATAATATGACCCTTATTTTTGCCTGTAGTTTATTTGTATTATTTACTATGTAAATCACAAGCATTGTTCACTACCCAACAACCAGATGTTATGCATCATTTTTATACTTTACGTTTTTAGATTACGAGTTGGCATCCCCTCCTGGGTGTCACCTACATTTGCTACTGCAGGATGACTATGATCCTGGTATGCATTGGATGGATGGATGAATGGATGGATGACAACTAATGGGTGTTTTTACTTAAAGATGTTTCTTATGTCTGCTCTACTTTGGCTAATTCCAGCCTGGTAACTGTATAAAAGGAGCTCGCATTAAATGTCCCTCCTATAACCCTGTTAAGCTCTTCCATTCGCCTTGGACGGTGCAAGAAAGTCGAGCTTTTTACTACCCATCCAGAATCCCACGTTAATTAGTCGTCCGCTCCGCATTCATTCCTCTGCTGACGTCGGCACACCCGGCCCTGCTGTCTTGTTTGTTTTGTTTCGATTTTGGGATGTCCGGAAAGCCTTTGATGGATTGCCCCCACAGGAATCATTTGGAGAAGTAGTCCCCCCCCATCGCCCTTCTCATACCTGACATGCTGCTCTAATACACAGTGGCAGTTCTGGCTTTCTTGGTGCCCTGGGTGGAACCATCCTGAACTGGGGGGGTGATACATTTGTGTGAACGATGCTCCCCCGGGACATTGGCAATCTCACCAATGCCTAACTACACTGAGGATATATTGTCAATAATTTTCAGACTGGACATTCATTTGACCCATGGGGCAAGAGGCTTGTGATCTGTAATCAAGCTGCGAATTAGTGGGTTGTGAATGATTAAATTCCAGCAGTTTGCCTGGGCTGGCTCTCACAGTTACCAGTGCTTTGTTATTCAAATAAATGTACACATTTTGAAATTTTTACAAAGTGATTTAGGTTAAGTTTCTTACTCTGGAGTCCTAGAGCAACACCTCACCAATGACCAGCAACCTTGGGCCTATAACTATACATGCATTATTGGTTCCCTACATGCTGGCCCATTTTTAACCAATCCTGTTAATTTATTTGTGTGTGTGTGAGTGGGGGGGTATTGAGGTCTCAGAAGACAGAGTCAGGTGATCAGGATCTAGCATGGTGATTAATTCCACTTGTCCTCTCTTCCCTGTGATGTGTATAAATTGCTGTATTTTGGGTTTTTTGGTCCCTGGTAACCTGGATGAAGTCTCAAAAACGCAAATAATTCCTGAATATCTCAGCATGCAGAACCATTCCCGTCCTGTTCTATCCATCTGCTTTTCGTTTCCCTGCCAAAATGGCAGTTTAGTGTTTTGTTTCCTGAGCTTGTGCAGTCTGTCCCATCACTTCCTGCTGCCCTTCACCCAACTGAAGACCCTGTTCCCGTAGCTTCACTTCAGAACTCCACCACAGACTGCTTCATGTTTTGTAGTTTCAGAAAATGTTCTCCTCTGTGTCTTAGCTTGGTTTCCCCCTTGTTCTCCGGCTTCCACGTCACGCTCTGTTGATTCTGTGGTTCTCTGTAACAGGAACGGTCTGCTTCTGCCTCTTCATCTCTTTTGTTTTGTGGTTTCGTTTAGGTTTTTCATCCTGTCGGTTGGTTTTATTTAGCATTTCTCAAATGTGTTAAGTGCAAAGCACTTTAGTTAATTGAGAAATGAAAGAACCTATAAAAACAATTAAGACGGTTGCTTACGGATAATAGCAGCTAGTGGATTAATCACACGTTCATACATGATTTCATTTAATGTTTGTCTTTCCACTGGACGTCTTTTTGTGTTTGTCTTCTAGATCCGGCCCAAGTGGTCAACATGCCCTCTGTAATCTATGTCCCAAAGAAAATGACGGGGTACATCCGCTGCCCTGTGGATGCCAACCCTCCGGTGACATGGGTCAAGTGGGAGAAGGATGGTCTTCCTCTGCGAGTAGAGAAGGTGTTTGAGGGGTGCCATGCACTTCAGCTTGGACAAATATATGCCAGTCAGTGTGGCACTAGCTGCAAAACAGGGCAGTGTTACAGAAGAGTAGGTATAAATGGTTAACAAGTAGGACATCCAGTTGACCAAAATATCTCCAGATTAACATGGGCTACATTCCACTTCTGCATCTGTAATTACGGTATTGATAGACTGACCTGTTTTACTGCCTCATTGGTATAGCAGTTCAGGAGAAATCACAAGATACGATCAGCTCCATTTTGGCTTTTTTGTGCTAATGGTAAAAATGCTACTGGCAGAAATTTCTGCTTTTTGGAAAACACTGTACTCTTATTTTCTACTTAGAATATGGAAGATTTGTTCATACCCCATCATCTCTGAGTTCACCTGAAAAGATCCACAAAGCTACTCAATGTTCACTCAAGTCTCACATCTGTCCCCATCTAACAGCACCCAGGATGGAGTCTAACGGAGGACGGGAGTATCCGTGTAACCGAGGTGACGGAGGACTCATTGGGCACCTACACCTGTATGCCTTACAACATCCTGGGTACCACTGGACGGTCACCCCCTGCTAAAGTGGTGCTAAAGGTAGAGTCGAGCATCCATCGCAGTATGGAATTTCCAATTGAAGTAGATGGCCATCGGCCTGCAATTCTGTCCACCGCCATTTTATAAATCATTCTGCGGTATTTCAGCATTTATTTATTTTCACAATATTGGCGCGTGTATGCTTGCCCTGCATTTCTGAAATAGAACAAGAGTCGCAAAGATGAAGTGTTTATTTTGGTGGACTTCTGAACGGGTAAGAGACTTACAGTAGGATGCCTGTCTGGGCCTACAGGATCCACCTTACTTCAGCGTGAGACCTGGGCCGGAGTACAGACAAGACGCTGGGAAACAGCTGCTTATTCCCTGTGCTGCTTCTGGGGACCCTGAGGTCCCAACTATCACGTGGAGGAAGGTAGGGCAGCCCATCTGAAAGTCTCTACCATCTGTTACACCCGGAGATGGTTGGAGAACCCATTTTGAAGAAGGGTGGTCCCCAAATTCTCTTACACCTGTAGAAAGTATGAGAGTTCATCCTGAAAAAGGCTGGTCTGAACCATCTGTTGAATCTTGAATGAGGTTTGTCCATTCTTCCGAGTCCCCTGCAAAGCAGTCTGTCACGTCTCAGGTAGGAAAGCCAAGTGTGAGCAAGCACAGCGTCCTGCCCAGTGGCAGCCTGCAGTTCCACGCCGTCAGCAAGGATGACCATGGCGAGTGGGAGTGCGTGGCCACCAACGTTGTCACCAGCATCACAGCCAGCACGCATCTCTCGGTGGCTGGTAGGAACTCCGCTGGTCACCACCCATTCCCAGTCATCCCCAGCGATCACAGACTTTATTCTCAGTGTACAAGTGATCCTGCACTGAGAAATACAACGCCTGTGGTAAATAAATGGGAACTGGGGTAGGTTACCTACTGCTGCAGGGATTAAATAAAGAGAGGGATTAAATAAACCATAGGTTTTATTGAACAACCTTTAAACACAAAATTGGTCTCTTTCATTAAGGCAAGCTGTAACATTCAAATATCACGCAAGCAATTAACCCCTAGAATACAAACTAGCTGAATTAAACAGGTAGAAAATGTAGATATGGAGAGTCCCTCATCTTGCCTTTCCCTATATCTTCTATGCAACCCCCTGTGCACCCTAGGTACAAGTCCGCACGCCCCGTTCAACCTCCGCGTGTCTGCTTCCATGACTTCCGCCAACGTGTCCTGGGAGCCGGGGTATGACGGTGGATTCGAGCAGACATTCTCAGTCTGGTACGGCCCCGTGTGAGTCATCTCAGCATGCTTTGCTTTCAGCTTCTATCCTGTTTGCGAATGGTGCGGTCATGTGATGTGTTTTTGGTGTGGCGTGCCTTAGAAATAAATGCTGTTTCTTAGCAAATGCAGCTGTTCAACTTATGTTCACATTTCATGTTCATATTCTGATAATTCAAATATTGCAATGCAATTAAAATTAATTATGATCTATGAATATGATAAAGCGGTTAGAAATCAACCTCTAGGCATTGTCATTGAGAAGTTAACCTTCTGTCATGCTCAGTGTTGATGTGTGTCATCTGGCATAAATTTTTAATTGAAGTTAAAGAAACATTTGTGTGTTAATCTTTTTGAGACATATCTGGTATATTGTACAGGAATTGTAGAACAAGTTTTAATGTTGTCACACCTGAAATTTTAGCAAAATTGGATCAGACCCGAATTGCATCACACTCAAAGTGGATCTTCCACAAAGTAGATCATGCATTTGGAAGTTCAGGGAAGCCAATTCTACTTGGGTGCCAGTGAAAAACTAAAAATGTACTGAAATGGTCTAAAACACCATTAAAGTATAATTTAGTGAACTTCAAAGCATACAGTTTTCATAGATCTTCTTGGTGCTACTTGGGAACCTAACTGAAGTCAGGAACAGGCTGATGTTCAGGATGTTTCTGTTACTGTAGGCTGTGGGTTATGGTGTACATAAAAAATAAGATTTGTCTTGTAAGTACATGGAAGGAAGGACTGAATGCTGGCCTCCGCTGGGTGTTAATTGACCAGACCAATGATCGTGTGTGAGTACTGAAATGACAAGCTCAATTCACAGTCTAGTCCCAGGCCTAGCAGTGCTGGGGTGTACACCAGTGGCTAACCTTAGCCATCGCTTTCAGGTGCGCGTCAGCTCTGCTGCTTGGACCATTTCACCTCCAACCAGAATGAAGGTTCTCTTTTTTTTTTTTTCTTCAGTGGTTGCAACAAATGGCTGGTGCCACGTGCCATGTGTGTCGCGGAGTGCTGACCTCAAGCACGCCGCGACTGGTGGGCATTGGTGGATGGCACACAGGAAGCTGATGTAACCTCCATCGTGGCATATTTCACTAGATATTTTATCAAATATGAGTTTGTTCTCCTCTTGTCTATGCTGGTTTCCTTTGGGTGGCGTTTATTGGGGGTTTCTGAGTTGCCCATTTTGGGTGTGAGAATGTGTGCCCGGCAATGGACTGGCATCCCGTCCAGGGTGTGCCCCGGCCTTGTGCCCGGCAATGGACTGGCATCCCATCCAACGTGTTTCCCAGTTTCCTCAGATAGACTCCAGTCTCCCTATGACACTGTACTGGATAAGCGATTACACGAGATCAACAGATGGATGGATTTTTATCAAATATATCATCCTGAATACTTTGGAAGAAACACTGACCTTATAATGAATCCCGCATGATTGATTGTCCATTTATTTTAATACTGATCATGTTACTTTAAATGTGTAAATATTGTATGCACATAGTAAAAAAATAAGGACATTCCTTAATCACTCCTCACTGGCAAAGCTATGTTGTGCTTGTATGTTAATGAGTTACATCTTTTGTAAATTAATGTGTTTGCTGGTCCAGTGTTGTACTGTATTCCCTAAGCTTTCGCACAGACTGCTGGTGTTCGTATGGCTCGAACCCATAACCGCGTGCAATTAATGTACCAGCGTCCCCCTGCAGGGCGAAGAAGGCAAGGCTGGGGCCTCACGATTGGCAGTCCACGCCGGCGGGGCCCCACACCTCGCTGCTTCTGCAAGGTTTGGAGCCCCACACATCCTACCAGTTCAGCGTGCTGGCACAGAATAAACTGGGCACAGGTCCCTTCAGTGAGGTCGTCACTGCCACTACTCTGGGTGGGTAGCCCTCGTGGAGTCGCTACTGCCCTGGGGTGGATACCCTTTCACCATCAGTGAATTGTCAACCTTTGATTCCTTGTCATTCGCAGCCTTTCCTAAGAGTACCCCAGAACCACTGGTGCTACTGACTCCACCCAGGTGCCTCACAGCCAATCGGACGCAGCAAGGAATTCTCCTGGCTTGGCTCCCTCCGGCCAATCACACCTCGCCGATTGACCACTATGTTATGGAGCTCCGTCTTGCAGAACGGTGGGAAGTCCTAGATGAAGCGATCCCAGCTGGAGTGACTGAGCTGCTGGCTAGAGACCTCATCCAGGTGAAGGACTGTCACGCCACACAGGTGGTGACGTGGATGGGGTGGATGTCCTGCGAGTCGGGCTGTGCGGCGTGGCTACTTCGGAATGGGACATCTCAGCAAATGGTTGCAAGTTCTGATCTCAATGGGGGGAGACTGGCCTTCAATTAATCAATCAATCAATCAACCAATCTTTATTTATATAGCACTGTTCATCATAAGTTATTAAATGCAATGGTGAACAAATGTGCTTTCAGCCTTGTTCTAAAAGTATTGAGACATACAGTAGCTCTCAGGTTTTCAGGAAGAGAGAAGCCTTTAAAGCTCAACTTTTTCAAGCCTTAAGAGAGTGTAACCACCAGTGGTTCTTGACAGAACTCTGCTAATGAAGAGCTGCCAGATAATTCTTTGTTTAGGTTCTGGTGTTTGGCCAGTTGTTCAGCCAGTCGCTGTTTGCTGAGCATTGTTAAGTGAAAGAACAACATGACTGATGCTAGCAGTTGTTCACAGCTTTTTTAAGACTGACGGATGTCAGGATTAAAAGGTGTTTTTTGGCCTAACATTTCGGAAAAGTGCTTGGCTTTAAAATTCGTGTTCCTTAGTCAAAAAAGGGCTGATTTTTATTTTTGTTTTAGATGAACTGCATGGCTGTAAACATGACCCTCTGTTTGCAGATTGTAAGCAACCCTGGCAGACAAGACTGGAAACACTGTCATCCCACTGACAATCTGTGCTTGGTGTTGTGTTACGTTGCGACATGGAGCCGTAAATGCTTTGCCACGAGAAGCTGTGATGAGAAGGTGTCTTTCTGGCAGATTTAATTTCCATCCACAGGCGGTTTTTGATTTCGGAGAATGAGTGCGGCGGACGGTAGACTCGATTATTTACGGTCGACTCTGGTTTTATGAAGTATGCTGCCAGTGAACAGAATGGCTTTTGAGGTTTGTGTGTGATGCGGCAATATTACAGGCCAGTGTAACTGGTGGTTGTCTATTGTGATCTCACCGCAGGACACGTGGTACGAGTTTCGAGTAATGGCTGTCATGGACGACCTCATCAGTGAAAGCAGTAATGTGGTGGGGGTTTCAAGTACAGGTGTGCTGGTGCAAACATACATGTATATTAGCATGTATGTGTGTACATTTCTTGCTTTGTATATATACATGTATTACTCCACTGCTCCCTGCTGTCTGAGTAAAATCTGAAGTCAGATCAGTTTTATCCTTAAAACTCGAGTTTAACAAAAGCCTCGTATGCACAAACAACATATGACAGCGGTAATTCTTACATCACTGGTGGGTGTTGTTCCTCTTCGCCCTCCGTATTTTCTCTTTTCTGCCTGCAGATGTCGTCTTTCCTCCCGAGGTAGCTGAAGAGGGACTTGCTCGCCCCCTAGTGGCAGGTGTGGTGGCTACTCTCTGCTTCCTGGCTGCCGCGGTTCTCTTCAGCACCCTGGCAGCCTGGTTTGTCAACAAGCAGCGGCGGCAGAAGCTGAAGCGCAAGCCAGGTGCCTGCCCTGCACCGGAGCCTCCTACTGGCTCCCCCACCAGCCTCGCCATCATTTCCAACCTGGGCAGCAATTTATTTTTCCTCTCAATTTTCCCATGCCTTCCAGATCCACCTCTTTCTATCACACACTGCAGGAAAAGTGTGGAGACTGCGTAAGTAACCTCACAACTCACACCATACATTTGCTGTATGTGGCATTTCTCTAACCTCTCACAAGGAGGTCAGTTTAATGACCCACCCATGTTTTTGACTAAATTATTTTAGATTTGTATCCCCTCAGCGTACTACAGAGAAATTAAAAATGAAAATACTCTCTTTATAATTTAATCATTAACTGCTGTCAGTCTTCATCTTTCCAGGATTTCTTTTTTCATAAATACCAATACAGTAGATTATCCGAACATCAGTCATCCAGTATAGCATAAAAATATTCTTAGTCGTTATACAATGTCTTGAAAAAGTATGCAGCCTCCCAAAAATGATCAGATTTCCCTGAATTACAATAGATGCATACACATTTTTCTCCCACTAGTATATTTATTGCAACATAGTGTCTAGCAGTGAATTTGCAAAGTCAAGATGAATTAATCATAAGCAAATCTTTTAAAGAAAATCAAAAATTGAAAAACCCCTGTGCTCCAGATGAAAGCAAAACAAGACACAGATAGAAAGCATTGCCTTTTGACGCAGACACCATTGTCTGACTGCTGTTCCGTGAGAATCCTCCAGTTTGATCATTTCACTATCACTGGAAAGACTCAGTCTGAAGGAAAGCTGTGAAAATGAAGACTAAAGAGTGTTTGAAGGAACTTGGAGATGAAATAATCAAATGTTAAATTAAGAATAGCATACAAAGTACCAGTAAGAACCAATTAATAGTGATTAATAGTGATTAATTGTGATTAATAGTGCAAAAGTGGAAGGTACGCCTCACCACCCAGGCGCTGCCTAGACTAGGCAATCCCTCAAAACTCAGCATCCGTACAAAAAGGAGACAGGATAGAGAAGCTATAATGAGACCTACGGTCACTTTGAAGGAGCTACAGAGTTCACGGGCTGAGACTGGATTGAAAGTGCAACAGGCAACCGTTTGAAGAGGTGAGCATACTGCTGGCCTGCATTGGAAGCCATTACTCTTGCAGAGACACATGAAAGCATGTCTGGAGTTTGCTAGTAGGTATGAGAGAGACCCAGCTAACATATGGGACAAGACTTTGTAGTCTGAGACCACAATAGTGATTTTTGGCCAAAATTCAAAGTACCACGTGTAGCCCAAACCTAAGGGGACCCATGCCTGAACCATCCTGACAGTGAAGTATGTTGGTGGCAGCATCATGCAGTGGAAATGCTTTTCATTTTCAGCGATTGAAGTGAGAATGGTTAGAACAAAATGTAGGAAGATTTTCCTATATTTCCTATATTCCCCCCTCTTTCTACCACACACTACAAGAGAGCCTTTGTCAGTTCACACAAAAAAACTAAAGCTTGGGGAAAAACTTCACAATGATCCTAAGCACAAGGCCAAAACAACACGAGAATGGCTAAAAAACCAAATGGTGAATATTCTGGAGTGGCCGAATGAAAGTCCAGATCTGAATTGCACAGAGATTCCCTAGCATTCTTTAAAAATTGTAGTCTATAAATGATATTCAACCAACCTGAAGAACTAGAGCAAGTTTGCCATGAAAAATGGGCCAAAAACAGTGTAAAATGCTGGTAGCTGCATACTTAGTCCAAACCACTTCAAGCTATTATTGCAGCAAAAGGTGATTCTACCAAATAGTAATGTGTAATGCTTCAATACTCCTGCAAGTGGCATTTTTCAGTTTTTGATTTCCTTCTAAACTTGCAAATATATGACTGTAAACTATGACTTTGCAATAAATATAGTGTCAGGATGACTGGCTTTTTGTAGTCCAGCCATATCTTATTTTACGAGGGGGGGTGGCGGGGGTTGCACGTCTTTACAAAACCTTGTAGCAATTAAAAATGTTGGCTTTAACTATTGTGTGGATTTGTAACCTTGATGCAGCTTTCGCTCAATTTTTTAACTCAGCTTGTTGCATATTAACTGGGTATTCTCATGTCTGTTTGATTATCCAAATTATTTGATTAACTGAATCAATGCTGGTACCAAAGAATTCAGATAATTGACATTCTAATATAGTTGGAGACTAAACATTATGGCATTCTGCTTTAGATCCATATGGAATTAAATGGTAGTCAGTTTTATGTCGTGATATTATTAATTCTGCATATTGATCATGTTTAGACTATGACTCGTACATCTTATCATCCTTGGCCTGTAGCTTCTTTATTCATATGTCATGTTTAGTCCATGACTTCTCCATGATACACATGAGCAGCAGCTACAGAGAAAGTGTGACTTATTGCTATAGGGATGCTTAGTTCATGGCTTATTTTAGTGAGTGAAGCTGGTTGTGTAGCAGACCCTCAACCTAATGCAGTGTTTTATAACTGCTAGGCCGTGGCCCACAGGTGGGCTGTGAGCACCCTCTAGTGGTGTGCATATCTAAAATCAGGAGGAGTCGAAATGATAAATAGATGGGCCTTGAGGTTGTCAAGGCTGAAAACCCCTGATCTAACGCATGAAGTGGAAGAAGGTTGGTGCATTGATGATGAAGCTGGAATCTGAGGAGTTATGATGTGTTTTCTCACTCTCTTCTGGGCCTCCAGCTCCTCCTCGGGGAAAGCAAGTCCTGAAAGCACACGGTCTGTTGGGCCTCCAACTTCCAAAGAAGGCCTTGGGCCCCATGTAGAGCGGGAGGTGACCAAGCAGGCAGCTGCCAGCAAAGCTGAGCCCGCACTGCCCATCGAGCTGATCAGCCGCGGCCCGGACGGACGCTTTGTCATGGACCCCCCCTTCCAGCCGGGCCGCATCCAGGGCTTCCCCTTCGTGGAGGAGTCGGACCAGTATCCGGAGTTCCGCCAGTCTGACGAGGAGAATGATGACCCGGCACCCATGCCTTCAGCAGTGACGACCCTCAGATTGTCCCTGGTGTCATCCAGCCAGGAGTCCTATGGGCGGCCCCCTGCCTACAGCCCTCGCCCCCAGAGCCCTCTGACAGGGGTGAGCCTCATTGACAGCCCAGGGCAGAATGGCGAAGGCCCGTATTGCAGTTTTACCTGCAGGCCAGCTGCTCTTGAGCTCCCGTCTCCCTTCTACATGCCTGAAGGCAGCCCAGGCAGTTCTGCTATGTCTTCTCCTCCCCTTCTCCATGGGGGCCGTTTCATCCAAACAGGTCTTCTAGAGCGGAGTCTTGAGGCTGAGATCCAGCACTTTGGCACCCCCTGCAGTCCCCTAAACCCCTTTGCTCCTTTGCCGGGACCCCAGCTTCTCTTCCCCACTCACCACCATTTCCGTGTCTGTCAGGATCTCCTAGACCCTTCCCTGCCTGTACCCCACGTTACTCCACCAGATCATGTGCAGCCCTCCTTTTTCCAGGTGCCTTCATTCCCAGGGACCGTGCTGCTGGAGGCTTCTCTCGGTCCCCCGGTTGAGTCTCCCAGCAGGGCCCTGCGATCAGTTGCTCACGAGACCCAGGGACTGGGTCAGCTCAGACACACCAGCAATGGAATGGGTGTGTTGGTACTGCCTTCTGCTGCCCCACCGCTGGCGGCTGATTCCCCCTGGTGGCCAGAACTTAAGCCTCTGCTCAGCCCCAGGGCAGTGCGCCATGCCGACGTGAACCTGGGTCAGGTGCTCTTACGGCCCTCGTGCCTCTCCCCGCTCACTCAGAGCCCCTCTAAGTCTCACCAAGGCTCCCCAGACAGTTTTGTCCGCCCTCGACCACGCCCGGTCCTGGCCCTTCCTTCTATAAGGCCCGAGTCGGGGATAATGGCTTTGCCGCCTCCCACAGGCGACTCTTCCACCTCTTCACAAGCCACCCCAACCAGCCAGGGCACTATGGTGTTAGGAACAATCTGCCCACCCCAGTCCCCGTCCCTTTCAAAAGACGGCACTGAGGCTTTTGAACCGATGGAATCTTAGAGGAGGACCGTTGAAGAGGTCCTGTCATGAAAATAGTCTTCAGTTTTAGAGTAGGAACTCAAAACGCTTTCATCTTCAAGACTGGAGATACTCCTCTGTCTGCCAATATATGCAAATAATCCTCTGCTCTAACATCATGGTCCTGATCATACGTCAGCAGATCTCTTGTGCTATCATGAGAAAGACCTTCACATAAAAAATTGGCTGCTAGCCCAACTTTGTTCAATTTCCCTCCACAGCCACAAGGGGGCAACATCGGATATCTAGTGTTCTTTGTTTCTGCGCATGCCTGGCCAGACCTGTGAGCGAGAGTCTATATGTCTCCCTGTATGGACTGGAAGGCAATTCAGTCCAGGACATGCCCCAAAACTCGTCACTGACTTGAACGTACTTCTCTTCTCTTCTCTTGTCCACATTTAAAGTATGAAGATATGCAGGTTTTTTTTTTGTCTCCATTAAAAAAAAAAAAAAAAAATACGATATAAGACAGCCTGTGAATCGAGTGTACTCATTTTGAGGTAAGCTCCTTTTTATAATGTATTTCTGATCACATTAGCAGTTTCACTACGTGACCAAACCTTTCCAGGATAGCAAATGTGTTTGCTGTGTCCATCGTTGTCTATTCTGTTTGTTTGTGGTTTTCTGTATTTCTATGTCACCTAGAAAATGTCAGCGTGCGACAAGAGTATCTACAGGTGAACGTGCATGTGAGCTTGCTGGTATAGGGCAGTGAAGATCCTTCTTATTTAATTACTTCATGCTGCCTGCGTAACTATGTAACCTGAAGTCATGCTCATTGACATGAATATGCTGGCAAATACAGGTAACTAATTAAGGTCTACTCGTCCCACAGTAGACAAAGAGCTGCACTTGGTTTTCCTTGTTGATTGTTCTGCTTGTTGACACAGCTCTGAATGATTTTGTTCTCCAGGTTTTCGCAGTTCTCATACCCAGGAGCTCTGTGCTTCTCAGGTACCCCATCCCGAAGAAACTCTACCTCTGCTAGATGAAGAAGGTCAGCCAGGCACAGCCCATAGGTTTGGTTCCCTTCCCTGCTCTACCAGTGTCAGACCTGACAACTGGCATCCACCAAGGTCACCTAGCTCACATGATCACCTCCCTTGATATCACTCAACAGATGGGCTGACCAAACAAATACGTCTGCTTCTTCCAGGACCGGCCCACAAGCTTTCCCATTGAGCCTAGATGGCTACATCTTCTAATACAACACCCCTAATGTGGTTGTCTCCATTAACACCACCCGACCAACACACCTGCTTCCTCCAAAACCATCCATTCACCGTGGCTGTCTCCTTTAATAAAGCTTGACCAACATGAAAAAATTCTTCTGGCACACAACAAAATGAGTGATATTACCAGCCCTCTTGAAGTCTTACTTCAGTGCAATGTCTACATTGCTTCACTCTCCAAGTACATGACTGGATTATGTCCTACCTCACAGTGCCAAAGAGTCATATGGTCATAAATCACAGAATCATATTATCTCTAGTACGCTTCCTCACATAAAATGAGCTGAAAAAGGGGGGCGCTTTAGCTGTTGTTTGAATTCATGTGGATGATGTACAGGAGGACAGTCTAAAGTGTCCTGTAAAATGATTTCACACTATGTCTGAATCCATGCCAAGAGCTTGACACCATGATAAGAGTTATGTGATTCACTGCATCTTTAAAAACATTGTTTTATGATCGCCGGCCGGAATTAAGGCTTCTTCAGACTGACGCCGATGATGCAACATGGAAGGAGTGTTTCGGTTGGGGAAGGGGGATGCCAAAGCACAACTCGTAATACACGTCCATTTTAATAAGAAATTCTCCTTGTTCTGGGTGACAAACAATATGGTATCCTAAGTAATATATCACAAGGTAATTCTGCTAATGTTCATGTTAGCAAATACATTTCTTACTATTATCTTTGTACAAAAATTACTATTGTTTGTCTTGCTTGTATGTAATTGAAAGTTCTCCTCCTTAGATGCACTGAAGTATTTCATTATATGCTGGGCCAGTAGAACATCTTGGACGATTAGCTGTTCTTCCAGATGTGGACCTTGTTTAGTTTGCTTTTTCGGGAAACTGATTTGTGCAGTGATACTGTAATGCCAGAGATCTTTCATCCCATAATACAACATGGTCTGATCTGCTCTGGTTTTTGTCAGTATTGAGGTACATTGAGGCTGTAAGGTTCAGTAGGGTACACCGATGGGTGGTTAACTTTGCTTTTGTTTGAGGGCCATTTGGTACCACTTTTCCACTTCTTCAGATTCTTTTATTTTAATTAAATTGTAACATAAGCAGTGTGTCTCTGGAGAAACATCTTTACAAGGATTCACGCCTTACACGGGTGCTCTGAACACATATATACATGGAAACTCGCAATGTGTAGGGGTAAAATTTCCCAGATCTAGTGATATTGTTTTTTTAAAGAATGGTTTTATTATTATTGTACCTTTTCAACTGGATGAGGCACAGATATGCCCTATAAAATGATGCTTCCTGTGAGTCAGATGGATGATAAAATGTAGGTGAACTGCCCTGTTGTTTCTTCTGCCTGACAAACTTTATTGAACTTGGCATGTTCTTGGCTGAAGTTGTGCTGTGCACAAAAATTGGTGCTATGTCTTTTTAATTCTCCTGTGGTGCTCTATTTGAATGGAAACCGGACAGGCGGAGCAACGCAGAATGGAAAATACGGAAGCGTTAGCGCCCGTCCCGGTCTTAAAGACCTTCTCCACAGTGACAATACACGGATGTTATAGAAAACAAATTCATGAAATCACAAATTAGAGGATAGAATGTACTTCAGTCTTTTGATTTTTAAAACATTGATTTCTTTTTATGAGACGTGCTTCTCTTTGAAATGGAGACGCACAAATAGGTTGTCTTTTAATCGTGTGTGTGCGTATGTGTTTTTAATGGGTTTTATTTACTCATTTCTTCTCGAGTTTCCAAATTTTCTGCTGTCGGTTCCTTTCAACCTAAATTCAAATGGAGAAGTGTTAATAAGAAAAGTATGTTAACACTTTTGTTACAAACTGACAGTAAATACGCTGGATTATGTCTCAAACTGCATGTTTACCTTATGTTTATCGTACATTTTATTTTCATGTTTTCTGTGATGACGCTAATGTATTTTATCGGTATAATTATTAACTATTCATATTAAATGCCATGCTACATGTTACTGGATATTTTTTTAAAAGAAAATCGGACAACAAACTATTATTTTTGCATTGACTCTCGATTTATTTTTCTTATTTCAGATTTTATTTTTGCTTTGCAGTGTATCCTTGTTGTCTCTGCAGTATAAAACCCACAAAGTACGCTTGTGCCCAAGATTTAAATTAAACACTAAGCGGCAGTGTCTCGTATATATTCGCCCATTTTTCCTGGCTTCAGCACTGCTCCTTTTTCACCCATTAAACTGGTTTCAGCACTGAGCAGAACGTTGATTTGTTTTCGTTTCCTCTTGCTTTAGTACTGTTGAGCACTACTGCTCATCAGTACTGTTGTTCATTCCTAGCTTTTCACCTGCTTCAGCCCTGTTCATGAGAACACAATTAAGCACCCTGGGTACTGCTGGTATTTTTGAGGTCATAATAGACAACAATGGCTTCTTTGTGGAGGTTGTGGATGTTTCCGTAGCAGTCATTCTGACACACAGATGTTTGTATTTTCATATAATAAAAAGCATAGTCTTTTCAAATTTGCTTTGAGTTGGAGTTGAAGTTATTCATTCACTGCCGTTTGGGTTTTCTAAATAAGATCAATTTAATTTGACTTTATATTATCTGCCCAGAATACATGACATCTTCCAAGACTGGTTTTACTGGCGTTTCTCTTGAAGCTTATGATGAACTATAGTTATTTGTTCTACCTACTCAAGGACTTGATGCAGTTCTAATCATTTTCATCTAGATGGCTAAATTATATTCAAAGGCAAAGGGCAAATTTGACCACAACCAAGTTGAAAAGAAAAGTTCTGCAAAGTATTTAGCCTTTGCATAATCTCTTCAAATATATATCCCCAAGTGTTCATGATTTGTATGCTTATACTGTTGATTTAGGTAAAGGCATATTCAGGTTGGTAGTTGTGTAAATCGATATTTTGATCTTAACTGTCCGAACAAATACAATGATTCTTTTTGATAAACATTCACACATTCAATCAGTGTAGTGGATTCTAAGGCACAATTTTCACAACGCAGAGTTTAAGATTATATTCCTATTTTTTTAATTATTATTTTTTGCCGTCCCACTTTGCATTAGGACAGATAATTTTGGAACACTCCTACGCGCCACAATAACACCAGCCAATATTCATGACATCAGTGTGGTCAACCTAGATATGGGGAATTCATCCTTTTTAAAGTCTGACAAAAAAATATAGTAATATTTTTAATTAAGATGTAGTTTTTGCTATAATGTCTGGAAATACAAAATTTTTAGTGTGCAGGTAAGAGAGGATGGTTTCACTTTCTGAGCTGTTCATAGCAACATATCGCTGTACAGTCATTCACACACGTTACCAGCCAGCTTCAGTTACAAGGCTTCTGTCTGCCACCAGCCAGCTTCAGTCACAAGGCTTCTGTCTGCCATCAGCCAGCTTCAGTCACAAGGCTTCTGTCTGCCATCAGCCAGCTTCAGTCACAAGCCTTCTGTCTGCCACCAGCCAGCCTCAGCCCTGAAGCGTGTGCTCGGGAGCCATATGCGCGTTCACGGTGGCGGACCCAGCGTGCATGGAGAGGTGCGCCTGGAAATCGCTGCACTGATGTGTCTGTGTACAGTGGTGAGAGAGGCACTGTCCAAAAAATCACACTAATGTCAGCGAATAGAGGAAGAAGTCTAGGTCATCGGCCACGTGGTCTAATCTTGACGGATTATCGATGATCAAGAAACAAACGAAAAAAAAGACGAAGAGGAGCCTTTTGGGGATGCATTGTCACGCCGTTCGCTAACGCATCTTCACTTCGTCCAGCTTGGCGATTGTAGTATTATGCGGGCTTCTGGGGAAGGGTGAGCGGGCAGAGCTGCCGCAGGGGCAGGACAAGATTGCAGGGGGACCCGGTGAGAGAACCGGCAGACATCCGTGCTTTCGCAGGTAAGTGGGTATGGCGCATGTGAACCGTCGCTGTCCAGGGCAGTGCTTTTTTCTCTTGACAAACTATGTAAGCATGTTATATAATAAAGATCTTGACTAAAAAAAAACAAACTATGTAAGTGTCACTTAGTGAGTAGTTAGACATGAATGTTTACTAATGCAGTAGTTCTTAAGGAGCCGTATCCTCCAAGCGGAAAGTTTACTTGGAGTGTTATGTGGGATTTTACGGATATTATAAGAAACGGCATATATTCGTTTATAAATTTTACTCCAAGCTGCCTTAACAGAAACACATCTTGATAATAATTTAATGACGTAATAGCTAAAGCCTAAAAAGTGACCACGACGACATGGCATTGTGTATAGTGTCCGGACTTTAGATGTGTAAATGCTACGGATGATTAGTAATTTATTACGTTTTCCTTAAAATTGCGTTAACAACTATGTGCCAGGACACAAATTAGCGATGCCCATTGTGTATAATTATTTTAATTATTTATTACACCTACCCAGTCGCATGAAATTAGTGTAAGACAGAACACGGTGTTACAAAGTGGGTATGAAATCCTGATCATGTAATGGATGAACGCGGGAATACAAAGGCGGCTTGTCTTGTTTCATAGACAACAAAAGTTAGGCGTAATTTATGTGCGGAACATGTTTGAGTTTTCATTTTTGGCCGCGCTTATTTTTTGGGAACCTAAATGATGCCTGTCATATGGTTTTATGCATCACTGTTTGACAGTAACATTAAGTATATAAATACGTTTTACACCTGGAAACAAGATTAAACAAACTATAGTCTAATTTCCTCATTTATGTTTCATGCTTTAATTTATAAGGTATTGTTTGTATCACTTAAAAATTGCATATAAAAATGTCTTCAAAGTGACTAAACCTGCTGCTTTGTCTTAATTGCTGCGTATCTCTAACAGTACAATAGAACTTTTAGAGTAATTCACTTGGGTCGTATACGTTTCAATACGTCAGCACTTTCATTATGTAATCCCTTTTACATAAGGCTTACAGCCAGTACTTGTCACACTCTTGGTTCTGGATGCCTTTCACACTCATCGGCTGAGTGTGAGTTCGCTGTTGTCTGCATTAAGGCAAGAGCGTGGGCCTGTATGCGCATATATGAGTTGTCTGCGTAATGTACCTGTATGTGGCAGCTCTAAGAGGTGTCCTTATGGCATCTACCCATTTTCCATAATCCCATATCCAGAATTGGGTCCTGGTTAGTCTGGAGTCTCTTCCAGGAAACACAGGGCTGGAGGCAGGGAGCACCATGGACAGGATCCCAGTCCACTGCAGGGCACACACTCACTATGGGCAATTCAGAGATAGCAGTTAACCTGGATGCAAATGCAGCCCACAAGAACACAGGGAGAACATGTACACTCAACACCCACCGGGCAGGAATCGATCCCACAACCCAGATGGTGTGAGGCTATATTACCACCCACTGAGTAACCTTCTTATGACACATCTGTGCAAATACGAATTCTGTTCCTGAATAAATTCCGCTATTATTTTAGTGCATTTCTGAGGTGTGATCAAAAGGTGTGATCTCACTAACAAATTGTTCTTGAGATGCTTTGATGAGCATGGCAGAAATGGTGTTAAAAGGGTGGAATTCATCCGGGGTCTACTAGTTCATCTTTAATATACTTAATCATGTATGTGCAAATGAAGACCAATCACACACAACTACAGTTTTTGGTGACAAATTAGGGATTTGAGTATACCTTCTTTTGTACATGATTTTAACCATGGCTGGATTGAAGTTCCTTTGGTTTGGGGTTAACTCTGCTCATGGTGCTTCGAAATCTGCACAAGCCACCTGTTAGCATGCTAATGTCCACCTGCAAAGCTTTCATCTTTTCCTTGGAGGCTGAGGCTTGCCATTCAGCTCTCCGGGAGCATGTGCTGCTGTTTGCTGTCTTAAAAGGACATATTCTGTGCTCTCTGTATATCAAGACCTTCTGCTCTGCATGCATGTCTGATGTATTCTCCAGTTCTCCAGAAGGGAAGAAGGATTTTTTTATGCCGTAGGATGAATGAGTCACTGAAGTTATATGCCTAAGTTAATGTATATAAATAGTAGTTATTTACTATATTGTGCATATTCCCAAGCAAATTTGCCTCATATTGTTTTATGGACTAATCATAATTTTATAGAGTGGATTAAAATATAGAGTAAACTCAAATATGTACAACAATGAACCAATATTAGGAAAAACTAAAAATAATTTGCTTATGCCTTCATATAAAGCAGTCAAACAGTAAAATGTCTAAAAATGACTGCAGAGCATATGAATGATAAATGCAGTGGTATAAATGATCTTAAAGGTCTTAATTAAGAAAGACGGCAACTCGGCCAAGAGCGATCACTGAAGTTTTGGTGATACAGTTTTTTAGAGGCCCAGACCTGAGAGGGAGAGCTGCAGCAGACATCTGAGAACATTTGGTTCTGTCACAGCGTGAGGTCATTCTCAAGAGAGTGTTAGTGCACCTGCAGTCTAGCTCCAGCTGAAGATCAGTTAGCACAGGGCCAGACTGGAGTGGTACCCACACTGTTTATAATGAGGTATGGGAGAAAACTGGAGCCCTGCCCCACCCAGGTGAAAATGAAGATGTTCCCCATGTAACAATTTAAATTGGCAAGTAATTAGAAGTAATGACAAGGATGACTATTGAACATGTGATCACCTTCACCAAGTGCTCAGCAGTATAATCCTTTAGTGCTGAATAATGATTACCTTTGATTTGCTTTGGTTTGATTTGGCCTTGTGGGTCTTGTTTGGTCTCCTAGTTTTCGTCTCTCCCTCCACTAGTGGATTGATCCTCTTAACGCTTGGAGCACTGGCTGGATTTTACTCTGCACAGAGAATCTTCTGTCTGATTTATGATAAAATAGACTGTTACTCTTTTACTGTGAGCCCTTGTGACAGAGATCTACCCGAGTGGGAGGCAGAAGAGAAATCGGAGGAAATAGACAGCAGTACACCTCTTCCCTTAGCACTCATAGGCAAATAAGTCATGGTGAATAATGCCTTACTTCTTTTATTTGAATGTATAGGGTGTGGGGCACATTTATTCCAGAAATGCGATTCTCTTTGAATTCTAATCGTTGAGTAATATTGCATTGTAGAGACAAGTCTTCCAATTTCAGAATGTGTGACAGCGCTTAGGAGTAAGATAATTACCTAATTGTTGGCCTCTGAATTGATAAATGCTGTTTTATAATCAAGGATAATGTCTCAGGTTGGCGGAGACACTAAGTAGGACAGAGTGGTGATACTAAAAATGCTGCTTGCCTGGCCTCATTTGAGTTTATTTTTGAAAATTGTAAAAGAGTTTAGGCCTATTTAATTAGCTATTTTAATTGCATGTTCATGATTGGAGCTCCCTTTCACTGTTTGACGTTGTCTACAATAAGGAACGTAATGCTTCCAAAGCCCCTCCCACACTGAAGCCTGATGTCCATTGGGTTGCTCTGACTTTATCTGGCGAATTCTTAGTGTCCAATGGACAGCCTAGAATTGACTTGGTGAATTCTCACGTTCAGTGGATATTACTGGGATGAAAATCACATAGGCAATGGAAAATGGCGACTCTCGCACCCTCATGACACTGAAATGTGTTCACCCTCTGAAAGATTCATTATCAGCAGTGCGGTACTTTGGCTATTGCACGTATTTCACTCGAGACTGACAGAAGCCAGTTTCGGTCCTGAACATGAGGGTGAATCCATGGCTGTAGACCGGAGCAGAATTGCAGAATAACCCGGCCCAGTTTCCCACTTTCTTCTCTAGAGGACTTCTCTCCTTTGGCTGTTGTTCATCTCCTAAAGATGAAGGTTGTGGTTATCGCCACATACCTCCTTGTACCAAAACGACACGTGGACAGAGTTTGACCTTCGTACTCGAATAGGTCCACAGCCTTACAACGAATCCTGAAGGACTGAAAAGGAAAGACCACCCTCCACCCCCATTCTGCCCCTGAAGTGGGTAGAGCTTTAGGATCTCTATGTGTTGTCCCTTGCAATACACTCTAGTTCCTCTGATGGCAAATTGACACGTTTCAGCTGGTTTCGGCAGTGCTTCAGCAAAATGAACTGACTAATTGACCGGGTGCTTTTGAAATGTTCCAATTCTGTGGCGCTGGCAGGCAATGACCTCTCATGACCCTGTGGGTTTCTTGGGTAATTTATAAATAATTGCTGTAGTAATTTATTGAATTTTTGTGTATTTGTCATGGGAAAGTTATACCGCCTTCTCTTCTCTGAATGAGCAGGGGTTAATCCTGAGTTAATTTTGTATGCCTCTAATTGGATTAATGCTCAGCCTAATCTTTAGATGAGGTTACTTGGTTTTCGTCATTGCTATTATAATTGTTAAACCAGATTCAACAGCTTCATGTGTTCTACCAGCTTCACCTACTTTGTGAGTGTCACCTACTCGATCAGCTTCATTTGCTTCTTTGTCAGCTTCACCCGCTTCACACTAAAAGTGGAGACTCCATTAAGGCATGCGATATTTCGCTAAATTAATCTCCAAAATGGATGGAAGATCTTGGATACTCAGCTCAGTGACCTCTGTTCAAATATCGTTCACTAAATCCTGGAACTCATTGCCAGATTTTCACATGAAAATATGACTTAAATGCAGACAGAGATTTTAAAACATTTTTTTTTACATAAGCGGTCCACTTCACTCGAGAGCAGTAGCGATCACAATGTGTGTTTTGTGTGTGCGCGTGTGGGAGAACTCTGAGCCAACAGGTTGCCATGGAAACAGGTGGACTATGTCTGCTGGTTGACAAGGCTGCTTTTGCAGAGCAAAGGACTAATTACTAGGAATAATGAGGGACACTGAGGGACATCGAGTAACTTAAGAAGCACAACAAAGCTTTTTCTCCCCCACAACTCTTTTGTACCAGTTCCCCAAAATGCCCACATGAGAAGCACCAGTTAATTCTGGTTATACTGGTTAAAGACCTTCCTATCATGACCAGAGTCATGAATAACCTGCTATGCATACCGAAATGCGACTAATGCCATGGTGTCGTTCAGCCTCATTAGAAAACTGAGGTGTTGTTTGTTCTGAGGCCTTAGCCTTGTAGCTATGGCAACTCAACATTACTCTTTCTGTCTTTCTGAAGGCAAATAATAGAAGCTTTCAGGCAGATTGTTGGTACTCTGAGCTCTCCAAGTCCCTGTGGGTACACAGCAGTCAGAAAAATCTGTGCTCAAAATGCACTTAGATGGGATGTAGGGTAAAGAAGCCATCCGAAGTTGGAGGTGCTGTAGTACTATGCTGTGGGTACTGGCATAAAGCCAATACATGGATCCATCCATCCAACCACCCAGCAATCTGTTTATCCATCCATCCAACCACCCAGCAATCTGTTTATCCATCCATCCAACCACCCAGCAATCTGTTTATCCATACATCCAACCACCCATTTGTCCATCAGTCCGTCCCTCCATCTTCCAACTGTGCTTATCTAGTTCTCGGTTACAGTGAGCCTAGAACCTGCTGGGGACACCCTGGCTGGGATGCAGGAGAGAACCCCCTGTGTGAAACAGATCAGCCCTGGGAATCATGCGTGTTCTCTGGGCTCCAGCTTTTCTGACAGGGACTGGGCTCGATCCTGTGGGCTCTGCCCTATTTCGGCTGCCAGCTGCTATAAACTGCTCAGCGAGGAGCAAGAGGCACCGTGCGTATTGGGGTCACTGCCTTTCAAGGGAACGCTTCGGATGCCATTTAAATGGTCACAACTTGGCCTAGCGGACCAAGGAGGGATGAGGCTTTGTGCCTCAGTCCCCGTCTCCTATTGTTGTCGCACTCTTTGTCTTCTGGGAGGGTCCTGCCAAGCTTTGGTCCTTGCTGTCTCACCCCCTCTTCTCTTTCCACTCCCTTGGTCGGGGGCATTTGACTGCTCTAGGTTTTATTTGCTAATGCTGGATTCTCTCTCCTTGCGCTGGAGGTCAAGTCTAACAGGCCTCACGGAGGCCAAACTGGTACGGGATATCCAGCACTGTGCCAAAGTCTTAGGCAGGCAAAGAAAATTGCATTGAAATTTTGTTTATGTTGTTGTGAAATTATGACTTTGTCATAGCATGCTATTTTATGTATTTGAAAATATCTCAATGTTCCTCAGAATTCTCAGTTACCTTTTAATATGGCCATGAATTTGTTGAACTCAACTATGAGTACGGCTGGTTTGGGTGATGAAAATCTCATAATTAAGTTCACAAGTTGAGTGAGCTGGGGTCTGCCTGGGGTGCTATGGAATGGCTGGGCTGCTTGCAAGAGGTCTGGGAACCCAAACTGTGTTCTTCTAGCCATCCAGCCGGATTTCAGTAACATTTTGGAGAGCAGATGAATAAGTTATTTTTATTTCTTTTAGCATTACTGTTTATTTGTCTATATTATAATTGTAAACTGTGTTTTTTCTGAGCAAATATACAGTTACTGCTCAGATAAATATCCTTAAATATTATCTTCGCCTGTCTAAAACTTTTGCATAGCCCTGTATTTCTGTGTTTTGATGGTCTAATAATCTAATCTTTATTTCCACCTACCTCATTAACGGGTTTAATTAGATGAAACTCAAGTTTCTTGTTACTGCTTGGCTGCCTCTTCACTTCTCGGCTGACATGCTACACTGTGATGAAAGCAATCTGGCCGTGTTGCTTCTGCATCACTCAGCTGGATGGTATCACGGCTCCGAGGGCCGGGAACGGAATGTCAGGAGGAGCAACCGAGAGCACAAACCGGACGATTCTCCGTCCCATGAAAGACTAGACAGCCTGTCTGCACTGAAGGCCTGATTTCCTGGCCTCAATCTCCAGCTGTATCTTATTGCTGCATCGTTTGACAAAACAGCATCAGAATAAGCTCGACTAAGGGGTTTAAAAATACGGTTTTCTTTTTTTGCACTGTGTTTTTGACTTGGTTATCATTATGGAAGGCATGTGATGTGCAGGAGAGCATGTTCATCCTTCAGTGGGGTTTAGAACAACCGGATGGTTGGTGAAGTGCTTCCCACATGCCCTCTAGTGACCTTGAGTATTTCTGAAGACAGTAGGTGTTGAGATTGTCCCTAGTCACCTTCATCTGTCCATATTTAGTATGTGGGACACTGTAATGAAAAAGTAGGGTCAGTTTTATATGAAGGTTTAGTTTTTATAAGAGTGCAGTCCCAGTGGAATTCCGACTTTGGAATAGAATGCTGCAGGTCGGCCATGAAGTATGCAGTGGAACGCAGAGTGCGGTGGAGATCTGCGGGGAAGTGAATTCTGCGAGGAGGCATTCCTGGCAAATGGGGATGTAGCATGGGCTTCTGGGAGCCCAGAAAGGTTACCTGTCTCGCTTTCATGCTCAGATGTCTCCGGAACTCTTGCTGATTGGGGTATGTGTATTTCATACAAAGGGGCTTGAGTAGTTTGGTCACTCAGAGGATACAGTTCCGGCCTTGGATCTGTGGTGAGGAGATGCTGCTGATGACATTCAGTGGATGGAACGGACGCTGCTGAATCGCAAGTGTGGCTTCGCCACCACTGAAGCCTGTCTGCGTATTTGAGGACGTGCATCTCTTACACCTGACTTACTGTTTGTGTTGCCGAAATACAAGAAGAACTTCTCTATAGCTAAAGCACTCTTCTGAATATTTCTCCTCCATCTGTCCAGTGTATGATATCCAGGGTGCTTGATACGTGAAGCACGATTCAATTCCTCATAGGAGGCTGTCTGCTTTGGCGGGTCAGTATTTTAATCGTACATCATCTGAGCACCTGCCATAACACTAATCGTTTCTCACAGTCTCTTCGCTGAGTCAGGCTCCTTGGGATCACCGTGGGCTGCCTAGAATCACAAACACACAGATGGCAGAACCAGCTGTAAAATCAGTTTAACAGGGGGCTCGGGCTCCTTCTCTATCCTTTCCTGATTGGTCACAGCTGCTTTGACAAGGTTGCTTGAAGGTTTCCAATGAGACATCTAGACCCAGTTTGGGTATCACCACTGGTAGTTTCCAGAAGGAAGTATTATATGCTAAATGCCATTTTCTGCTATTTACCATGTAGTTGTGTACAATTTTTACTCGTCCTTATCTGTCCATTATAATTGCTTCTGGTATTTTAGTGACTCCTCCCATGTGATCTGAAAGATACAAGAGAAGTTTCTTCCCATTTGACCCATTTGAACTGCAACCATCCAGCCAATCATTCTCCAAGCCACATGAATTTACTGTCAGGGTGTCAGCCAAACTTCATGCCTTATGAATTAACTATCAGGATGTCAGCCAATCACTAGGCCCCATGAATTTACTGTCAGAGTGTTAGCCAATCACCATGCCCCATGAGTTTACTGTCAGGGTGTCAGCCAATCACCATGCCCCATGAATTTACTGTCAGGGTGTCAGCCAATCACCATGCCCCATGAATTTACTGTCA
>JAACJT020000031.1:10186158-10200521 GCA_009936485.2 Gymnarchus niloticus | reverse complement strand
CCATGCCCCATGAATTTACTGTCAGGGTGTCAGCCAATCACCATGCCCCATGAATTTACTGTCAGGGTGTCAGCCAAACTTCATGCCTTATGAATTAACTGTCAGGATGTCAGCCAATCACTATGCCCCATGAATTTACTGTCAGAGTGTCAACCAATCACTATGCCCCATGAATTTACTGTCAGGATGTCAGCCAATCACCATGCCCCATGAATTTACTGTCAGGGTGTCAGCCAATCACCATGCCCCATGAATTTACTGTCTGGGTGTCAGCTTATCTCCATGTCCCATGAATTTACTGTCAGGGTGTCAGCCAGTCACCATGCCCCATGAATTTACTGTCAGGGTGTCGGCTGAGGTTCTGTCTGGACTGAATTTTTTCGGGTGTGCAACTAGCAAGATGGAGGTTCGCGATGAAGCATAGACTTTTAGTACAGGGTGCAATAGATAATAGAACTGGACCTGGAAATGACATAATGGTTAGAAGCGCTTAACTTCTGCTATTTTAACCAGAAAACTACTGCGGTCCCTTTGACCTCTGCACTAACCAAATCTCCTAAGCAATTAGAATGTGAAATATGTGCCGAAGGTAGGAGACTGAACTAGTTAATAGCGGCTCTGTTTCCCTGCAGAGCCTGATCTCCAAATCTACTTCCTCCCCTCCTTTTGCCACTGCTGCTGGGCAACATGGAGGTCGCCAGCGAGAATGTGACATTGCCACTGGGGCCACTGGGTGTCCCAGGAAGCCACC
The DNA here is from genome assembly GCA_009936485.2 of Gymnarchus niloticus. Lineage (NCBI taxonomy): Eukaryota > Metazoa > Chordata > Actinopteri > Osteoglossiformes > Gymnarchidae > Gymnarchus > Gymnarchus niloticus. Next base: position 10,199,770 of record JAACJT020000031.1, on the reverse strand, counting down.
ACGCCCTTAGCAGGTAAGAGAGTCCCTCACTTGGTCGGGTACCCCTCTGAACTGTGACAAGGTACTACAGTAGGCCGGACGTACCTCTGACATGCAGGATTGCCCCAAAGCTGGACGTGACCCCAGAATGTGTGCCAGGTGTCTAAGGAGAGAGAACATTTACCTGACTGGTGGAGCAGCAAATGCCTGCGATGAGCAAGTTGCGCTTCCGCTGTAGAACATGGAAGACACTGTGCTTATCAAGTGTCGTTTTCTGCTCTTTCTATCGTCTGATTATTTCTAGGGGGGATGTATGGTTCTGCTCACTTCCACAGACATTGCAAGGCAGTGAGAGAAAGTGACCATAAGCATTTTAGAGACCGCTTTTCTGTCTGATCTTCCTTCATCAGGTTCAGTGTGAATCCAACTCAGCGTTGGCCTGCTTTTCAGCCAGAGGCAGTAGTTACGTCCCAAGTCGGCCCAGCATTTTTAAACCTTCTGACTTCCTCCACGTTCTACAAACTGTTACCATGGTAGCCACGTTGCAGCATGAAATCTCCACATCTTCTGCGAGTGAAAGCGGAGACGGTCTGTGGACAGCAGTTTAGCTGCAAGCTCAGTAATGTTTGTTTGAGACATGTGAGGCTGCATATGTTCAGGGTATGTCACAGCTGTCTTTGAGATCTGCATTTACAGAGGCAGCGGTGCAGTGTCGTCAGCCTTTTAACGAGGCCTAAACTTCATGTCATAGTTAGCTTGGTACCTTGTTCACGTCCTCTTTATCCTGGCCCGTCGTGCTTGGCCTCATCAGCAGGAGCCCTCCTCTAATGACCACATTAGAATGATCTGTCGCCTTCAGATAAATTTGCAACAGCGTCTAACCAGTCAGCATTCAAACGAGGGATTAGCGTGCAACGTTTCACCTGTGTAATGTTAGTGTTGCTCACGAGAGGAATCACATTGGTTCGAGTAGTCTAATAACCCCTATTTAACATTTTGGAAGCTTCCGTTAACCATGTCAACCATAGACCTCGCAATAGCCTGTGAAGTCAAACGGCTTGGTGACATTTAGTCACGTGTGAGAGCACAGCATGCTAACGGCCCACAGAGCGTAGGCGGTGCTGATGTTGATTCCTCATCCAAGAACTCCTCCAACATGTTCGGTGGCTTCAGGGTTGCAAGTCGTCAGTTGTGCTCAGGGGAGGCTTTTATTTTCGGCTTAAGCCGTCATGGTGTTGTTGCGAGATACCTCGTCTGTTAAGTGCAAATTGTCATGGAAACTAAAAAGGAAACACTGGTTTTCGATTGAGCTTTCGAAACGTGACGCTAAATATGCATTTTACTGGGCATAATTAGCCTTTGTGATTTCCAGCATTTTCGGCTTTCATTGAATCCATCATTGAATGATTTTGCCCTGAAACACCTACGGGGAGGTGAGTTTTCTTCTTATTTCGTCGAAAAGGAGAGTGCTGCCTCGCCGTGTCGGGCTGTGGTTTTTTTAAACCATATCCCTGTGAGGTCATTTGTCTGGCTCCCCAAATCGTTCGGATGACAGTATGACAGTGTGGGGACATCCGGAAGCCTCAAACCAAGCTGCCTGCTGCTTCGGCTCCTTCCTGTCCTCATGTCCCCCAGGATATGAACACAGTGTCCAAAGGAGTTTGCTGTCATAAGCGTGTGGTGTCACCGCTACGCAAATACCCTCAGAGTTACTCTGTGTGTGAGTGTGTGTGTGTGTGTGTGTGTCCAATCACAAGCGTATGTGAGGCATCACTGTAATGGATGTCAACAAAAGGGTAGAAGAAGAGGGTTCCCTTTCCCCATCAGGTTTGGTAGCACTGCCCCCAGTCCTACAGGAATGATAGATGCCCACAGGTGGAGATTTTGTGTGACCTCAGATGCCTTCTTTGTCCCACTCAGGGAGGACCCCACAGCACCAAAATACTCCAAGATCATCCATCCCCGGGAGAGACCCGACTGGGAGGAAACAATCGGTGCTATGGTAGGTTCCATACAGGTCCTAGTTATGACCAGCAGGTGGCGCAGAGCATCGGGGGCTGGCCATGATTAGGGTTAGATAAAGACAGGCCTCTGCTGAAGACCACAAATCAGAAGGTGGCCAGTAGGTGTCAGCCAACACAGGTTCAGAGTCCACTCTGCATCACTCCTGATGCAGATCCACGTGCCGCTTTTTACTCAGATGTTTAACTATATGTTGAACTATAAGCTGCTCCTTTGATCTGACCTTCCAACCACGTTTTACTAGTGGACAGCTATGGCTTAGAACATATTATGGATTGGATTTAAGTGAGATTATGCTGTATAAATTAGGAAATGTTTCCATCCTGTCTCACAGGCAAATATGTCACTGGTCCTCTGTTGTTTGACATGCTGCCCACTCCTCCAGTTTTTTTTGGACATCTGGATTAATTTAGTGCTGAGTACGGGCTGGCTTGGATCTGTCTGATTGATCAATTAGTATTGACTGTATCTCTGTGTGCAGGCACGGGGATCTGAAGACCCGGCCACTGAGCCTCTCGTTCGATCCGGCGTCAGCACAGCCAGCATGAAAGTCAAGACTGTGAGAAAGTCAGTGAATCTGTCCACATTGGCTGCCGGGCTTTCACTGGTCTTTGTAAGACCCAAGAATGCAGAGGCATGCTTAATCGGGGGTCTCGTTTTTTCAGGTTGTCTTTCACCAAGGGCCACTTTCCCAAACTGGCAGAATGTGCCCATTTTCACTATGACAATGTTGACTTTGGGACCGTGCAGGTAAAGACCGCGTTTGCACTGAATGTCACACGTTTCACTTCTACTCACCTCACTGCAATGGCTTCCTGTTGCATTTTGGGGTGATTTTACGAGACTCTAAATGGCTGTGAAGAGAGAGAGACAGCTGCTACAGCTGTTTGTAGCTACCATACACCTTGGCGGGATTTCTGTCTCTAATTATAGGGTCAATACTGTTGCAGAAGGGTGAAATCTGAAGGATAGCATGGACTCAACAAGAAAGGATTAAATAAGTCACCATTTGGTGGGATTTCCTAATTAGATTTCCTCTTCCTTTCCTAATTTCCATCATGCTTCCCATCATACATCAAAAGGACTGGATGTCCATTCAATATCCCCTCTCTGCCTTATATCATCCTGTTATTCTTAGTATGGCTATATACTGCCATGCTGCCTCAAGTGTGAATGTACTGTAGTCTTTCATGCTTCCATGGGTATGAATAAGGTTCCAGCTTTTCCATAACCCTGACCAGGGAAAGCAGTTAGAAGATGGATGGATGGCTGGATGTATCTCTGAGTGGAACAGATGGATGGAATGAAGGATGGATGAGTATGAATGTACTCCACTATGTTGTCCTCATTGTGAATATACTCTGCTATACTTATATTCTGTTACATTTCCTGAAGTATAAGTACAACCCCAAATCAGAAAAAGTTGGGATGGTTTGGAAAATGCAAATTAAAAAACAAGCAGTGATTCTTAAATTTACTTTGACTTTTATTTTATTGCAGACAGTATGAACCCAAGATATTTCATGTTTTGTCTGGTCAAGTTCATTTCATTTGTTTATATACATCCATTCCTGCATTTCAGGCCTGCAACACATTTCAAAGTTTGGATGGTAAAGCATTTACCACTTTGTAATGTTGCCATTCTCTCTCACAACACTTAAAAGATGCTTTGGCACTGAGGATACCAAGCGATGAAGCGTTTTAGGTGTTATTTTATCCCATTCTTCCTGCAAACAGGTCTTAAGTGTGCAACAGTACGGGGTCGTCGTTGTCACATTTTTCGTTTCAAAATTCTCAACGCATTCTGTATTGGGGACAGGTCAGAACTGCAGGCAGGCCTGTCCAGTACCCGTACCCTCTTCTTCTGCAGCCATGCGTTTGTAATGTGTGCAGAATGTGGTTTTGCATTGTCTTGTTGAAAAATGCATGGACATCCCTGGAAAAGATGTCGTCTTGAAGGCATTTGTAAATGTAACTTCATATTGTAGTGCTTGACCAAGGTTTGCCAAAGTAATCCCTTGCCCATGTGGTTATATCAGCTATTGATGAATGACAGTTCTTGATCCAGTGCCATCTGAGCAACCGGAGATCACAGGAGTTCAGTTTAGGCTTGCGCCCTTGCCCTTTATGCACTGAAATTCCTCCATATTCCTTGAATCGTTTAATGATATTATGCACTGTAGAGGGAGAAATATGTAAATCCCTTCCAATCTTTCTTTGAGGAACATTGTTTTTAAACAATTTAATAATTTTCTCACGTGTTTGTTGACAAACTGGAGATTCTCTGCTCATCTTTGCTTCTCATCGTGGATACTGCTTTTGTACCAATTGAGGATTACAATCACCCATTGACATCACCTGTTTGAAATCACGTCATTATTTAATTTTTGTTACTTCATTACTAGCCCTAAATTGCCCCGGTCGCAACTTTTTTTGGAATGTGTTGCAGGCCTGAAATGCAGGAATGGATGTATATAAACAAATTAAATGAAGTTGACCAGACAAAACATGAAATATCTTTGGTTCATACTGTCTGCAATGAAATAGAAGTCAATGGAAATTTAAGAATTACTGCATTTTTTTAATTTGCATTTTTCATACCATCCCGACTTTTTTCAAAACCCATGATGTGTGGGTGTGTTCTAAAGTACCGATTAATGCTGGTGCTAGCTACCAGCACGAGCATTGATTGGTATTTCAAGATACTCCGGCCCACCATGGGTTTTGAAGCCTTGTGTGTCCCGTCACTAGCTCTAAATTGTTAGCGTGGATATGTCTTGTGGCGATCCCAGTTGCGTGTGTGGCAGCATTTGTCGTGGACGTCGAGGCAGAGACAGATCTACCCTCTCGCACTGGAGATGAAGAGAGACCAGCAATCACAGCCTGTGGGCATCGGCTCACCTCAGGAATTTTAAAAACGTTTATTATGTCTCCACACGGAACAATGTCATCACGGCCGCGTTTGAAGCATGTGTGCGTGGGAGGCGAGTGTGCGTGTCTGCGCTATGGTTACACGCTTAGCCTGAGATTCAGCTCTTCAGGGATGAAGAGTGTTCATGGGATGAACAGCTTGGCTTAACCCTCCACCTGGCGCCAGAGCGGACCTGGCACGGGATTTTGGGAAAGTGTTTTTTTTTTTCTAGAGCGCAAATAGAGAGCCTGGGAGACACTAATCAAAAAAGCAATGATTTTTATACAAAAAGCTTGAGCCACTAGTAACCCTTTTACTAATGAGTGAGATGCAGTAATGTTTATACTTTCCATGTTTCTCTGAGGCCTTTGCCCGTAGAAGGTGACCTACAGAAGTTACAGGGCACACACAGTGGGATGCATGTTTATACGGAGCAAACCAGAGATCACAGAAATTTTACCTCCTAAATTTGTAACCTGAAATAGTCATGGGTTCTGAAACACTGGAGTTTGAGTTAGCGTTCTTTTATTAGTTACAGTAAATGTGCACCTGAACACTCCTCTCTTTGAACACCTCTCTGTATACCTCTCTCACCCACCCACATGCCCTAGTTCAGTCCCATCCTCTCATACCTTTTCTCTCCCTCTCCTTCTCGCTCGTTCCCTCCCTCTGCCTACAGCTGGCTCTGGCAGATGAGCAGAAAGAGGTGGTACGCAACGGCTTTGAGTCACAGGAGCTGGTGCACCTGGTCCACATCGCCTGCCAGGTAGGGCGAGCTCCGTTCCTCTACGTGCCTCTGTCCGGTTCGTCTCAGCCCAGACTACGCTTACTGCATTCTGCCATGGTCGGAGCTGAAGTTGCCGGGATAATCTCAAGAATTCATTCAGCTTCCTTGAGGTTTCTAGCGCTGCAACAGGATATGAGGATTCACAGTCATAACAGCAGCCTGCAGCTGTTTATGATCCCTACGGGTCAAAGCTGTTGTACCTTTGAGCAGAATACTGAAGACTGTTTCAGAAAGACGTAGGATGAGGTGCAGATTTTGCTGAGGGTACATGCTTCACAGAAAACGGCACGTCACAGAAACAGAAGCCAAACCGTCATGATTATGACTTTGACTTGCTCTTTGCTTTATCCTCCTCTCTGACTCATGCTCTCTGACTCACTCAGTTTCCCGCCTCCATCTGCTCTGACTCATGCTCCTTCTTTCTCCAGGGTAACAGCTGGGTCGTGAGGCGCACTTACGAGGACTTTCGCGTCCTCGACAAACACCTCCACCTGTGCATCTTTGATCGCCAGTTCTCTCAGCTTCCAGAGCTGCCCCGACTGGACAGTCTGAAGGACCAACCTGAGGTATGGAACTGCCCCACATGGGTACCTCTGTCTGAGACATGTACCCATGGTTCAAAGCCCCTCCCTAGCACTGGAGCACTGCTGCAGACAGGAACATAGTCTGCAGAAATCCGTGTTGTCTAGGAAACGCTGAGCATCTTTTCAGGACTGTAATCAGGGTTGTAAGGATGCTAATAAATGCATTGACGGCACATTTTAAGATATAAATAATATGTAGAATTTGTAATCTAAGTGTTCAGTATTTGTGCAAAAATGAATGCAATACAAAGCATTCATACTGTTCACTGCTCAGAGAAAAAATTTGATTAATTACATGTTTTCTGTACTTATAACGGTTCTTAAAATGCCTTGAAAAGAACAGTAAAGAGGTGTGGAATAATGTTGTCAAAACTGACTTGATGCATCGAACACACCTTCCCCAAAAGTCTGTTATCAAAAATGATTTCAACTCTATTGAACAGCAGCCTTAGAACTATAGACAACACATCAATATAATGAGGTTAAAAATGTGATTTTGTGTTGTTTTAGTAACTTACCACCGAGTGTTCAAATTTTATTTATATTTGTTTTAATTTCCAGTACGTTACCTGCAGAAAGTTACGGGTTTGTCAGTAATACAGCGGTCACACCCGAAGCAAAGAAAAATTCATCAGATGAAAATCTCTTTTCCTTACAAAGCATTCTATTCTATTCTATTCTATTCTATTGTGTTCTTTTATGTTCTGTTCTATTTTCTTGCACACAAATATCATTTATCATTTAATTTTAATCCTGATTTATCACTCCACCCCACCTAATAGGGCATGGAGATGACACAGCTGCCATACGTGTGCAAAATTGAGGCCAATAACCTGGACATTTTGTTTATTTGTACATGCTGCTGTTATATCATTTTTATTATTCAAGCCTGATTGGTTTTTGAAAATTTCCAGTAGTATGCTGGTGGCTGCATTTCTGTGGAAAATCTGCTTAAACATGATGTCACATGTAGTTAAGTGGGGACACTTTCACGGACCTTCACTGGAGGGCGTAACAACCTTGAGAAATACCGCCACGTGTCTTGCGAATACTGACCAGCGGCCACATTTTCTGAGTTCTGTTTAAGATACACAAACTGAAAATCGAGTACGTTCTCTGCATACTGAGAGAACCCAGATCCCCAAACTGCATGTGGTTATGGAATGAAATAAATCACAATATGTAAAAGTCAATAATTATCTTGCCCCATGACTCAGTACTGAAGTGTTTATTCACTGACCTCCTGTTAACCACATCATAAGGAAGCTCTTCAGCATCAGATAATCGAGTTCTTGACGCTGCATGGACGTTGTTTAATGCCCATTGTAGACCGTGTGGCATTTAAAGCTTTTATCCAATGAGTCATCAGCTAACTGGTTTTGTATGGAGCAAATATATCTAGGCTCCGATTGCAAGAAAACAAAATGTTTGTCCCTGATGTTATTAGGCTGAGGAAACTTCTCTGATGCTGTGACTGCGCATTTGTTTTCTGTCAAGTGTGCACGGAGACGATGGTTACCGGCTGGGCTTTAATGGGCTTTGCGCAGCATTGAGGATTTCTGTCTGCACCATACTGAGGTCCCTGTCTGTTCTTTAATGGGGTCTTTTCCATCAGAGAAGTTTGTAATTATACTGTAATGATATCTGAGCGGTGAGCCAGGCTTAGCTGACCATTCTTTCCAAGTTACGCTCCCTTTCCTGAATCGAATGTCCCTGGTCTAAAGCTGTGTGCTCATGAGGACAGGGTGTGCTAATAAGCTTCTTCCAGTCGACCTTATCCGTCTCTCCCCCCCTTGTCCTCTGAGACGTTATTGCATTTACAGGAAGGGAGCCTTGATCTCACATAGTACACACTCACACTATCTATTTATTTACAAACTTTCCATCTGCCTCTGTGCTGTTGCCTTTCAGGCAGTCTTCCCGATGTTGATAGCTTATCTTTCCCGGCTTTCGGCCATCGCTGACAATAAGATCAACTGCGGACCTGCTCTTACCTGGATGGAGGTAAACCCTCTCCATTTAATTCTCTGTTCCTCCTCCTCTGTTATTATGACTTGCTCGATCTCTCATCTAACTTGTGGTTCTCTGTCATGTTGATGTCTCACAAGAAATTGAAATTGTTTTACTAAGATTTTATTAGGTGAGCTGTCTCAGCTGTCTGGTTTATCTCTACATACTAGTCATATCACATGACAGTAACCAGTGAATGGATGAAAGATCATGTGACAGATTGACCAATGTGCACTCAGCAGGCTGTAAAACACAGTCAGATAAGCAGGCTCTGTATCGACAGGAAAAAACTGTAAAACACTTCCTGTTATCCACTAGGAATACAGTATTTTGTTATGGGTTCTGCTAGCTTTCTACATTAATGTGATTTTATTCCCAGATTGATAACAGGGGCAACCATCTACTGGGACATGACGAGTCCTCCATCAATGTTCCTGCCATCGCTGCTGCGCATGTCATCAAGCGTTACAGTGCCCAGGCGGCCGATGAGCTGTCCTTTGAGGTGATTGGCTGGGCTTCGGTGAAAAATGTCAATCTAGGGTTACCTTATGTAGTATGAATTTTGTTTAATCATTCTCATGTGCTTAGTTAAAATCCAATACCACACCATGCAAAATAAACAAGACAAAAAAACTGAACAAGCCTCCTTTCCAGGTGGGAGACATGGTGTCTGTAATTGACATGCCCCCAAAGGAAGACACCACCTGGTGGAGAGGAAAGCATGGCTTTCAGGTGAAATAAAAATGCGTGTAACAGGGCTTCTCATTTGTCTAGTTGTCATCTCATTTCTCTGTGAATGTAACAGGACTTCTTATTGGGCCAGATATCCTGAGTTACGAGTGAATGTCTGAAAGCATCTTATTGCTCCAGTTATCATCCCATTTCTGTGTGAATGTAAACAAGCTTCTTTGCTTCTATCCTTATGAGAGAGGTGGGGATCTTATGAGGAAGAGTCAGCTGACTCTGGTTAATTGTGTGAATTTGTTCCACTTGTTCCCCACCCCCAGTAAGGTGGACCAGTCTGGTCACAGTACAGTGCTTGTTCTGTTTTAGGCTGACCACCAAAATAGTTTTTTATATTGCTTTTTATATTGTTTTCAACCTATACCTGCCCAGACTTGTAATTCCTTAAAATTAAATTTATTGATCTTATTATCATATGATTACTCTGAGATACTTCATCACTAGGTTCTTTAGGAGATGATTCAAGGACATACTGTGTTCCTGTATGTTGCACTCACTAGGGGGCACTGTTTCCCTCAAAAGCCTGGACTGGAGTAGCACATTTGGAAAAGGGTAGGAGGAAAGGGAACACTTAACAATAGCAAGAGAGAACAGCACCTGCTTTGACTCATGGCTTCAACAGAGCAGAAGATCTGCTCATCTGCTAAATCCGAACTTGTGTATCACTCTGTTGTTATTTGCGAAGGATCAAATAAATAACATATATGGTGGAAAGGATAAAGTCAAGCACTGGAATCAAAGGTACTGATTAATCTATCACAATTTCTCAGCCTCATGGCTCTTCGAGATCTTATGGATGTTCTGGGCTAAGACTGTGACTGTTCCATGTATTTTTTTGCTGCTTATGTTATGAATTATCATATATTTAATATATATTTGGTTCTTTAATTGTCATACACTGAAACATATGAAGAAATATATTAAATAGTAGTAGTGATGTTTTAAGTTTCACTTTGTTTAGAATAAACAACATTTTTCATCAAGTAACTATAAATAAGCAACAGTAAGTATCTGACATTTGCACATGTTAAACGAAGTATGTTACTCCTATTATATGTTAAACAAGTTTAATGTTGTTTACACTGGAAATGTTGAATGGGATTAATGTTGTTTACACTCTGTGCATATGCTTAGCTTCCTGAATGTGGAATATTTCAAGTCAAATGTGTTTTCTGTGGTCTTTGAAACCCATTTTGTATAAAAGTATCGAAAATGGCTTCTTATCCTCCTGTGATCGGTATACTGTCATACCTCTGTTTCACAATCTCAAAAGGATCTTTATGCTAGAGGACCTTTCACCTGTAATGAGTACACTTTTAATAATTCATTAACCAAGCTTAGTGATACATAATCACCTTCATATATACAGGTATGACCCTGCATTCTCGACATATAGCCTTTTGGACTTGAAGTCTGGCACTTGGTACTTACTGATGAAACAGAAGTGTGACTGTCAAAACGAAAATGATCTGGGCTAACAGGTAGGTCATGGGATGGCATGCTTGGGTCCTGCTCTTCATAAGATGTCTCTATGGTGAGGCCATGTCACGTAGCCTCGGCTCCGTAGCACTTGTGTTGTAAAACAGCTTTATGGCGTGACCCAAGTCATAAAGGAGCTTCACCGTGGGACTCGTTCTATAAAGCCGCTTCACTGTGAGGCCCACATCATAAAATAACGCCTCATTGGGACGCGTGCCATGAAACAGCTTTTCTGTGGGCTTACGACTGCTATAAGTCAGCTTATGTGATGTCTTAGGGTGTGAGTCATTATCCTGGCCTTGGATAGCAATACCGTTGCTAAGGAACTTTCTTGGGAAAACTCTTTTTTACTGGACCCCCCCCCACCCCCCCCCCACCCCCCCAAGACTGACTCTGTGTAGCTAAATTTTACTTCTATTCACGGCGGTCTCCCCTAATGTGTGCAGGTGGGCTTTTTCCCCAGTGAGTGTGTGGAACTGATAAATGACAAGATTCCCCAATCCGTCACCAGCGCCGTGCCAAAACCAGGTACATTCTCCTCGCTGGCACACACCAGCAAACAAACATCTTACGTACTTGTAGCAGTATGGCATGTTTCAGAGAACATTTGTGGCCTCAAACTGAACCATTTAGGTTTTAAAGTATTGAGGTAGACATCACAATGCAGCCAGGAACCTTTTTGTTAGCAGAATTTAAGATCAAGTCAGATCCACTAAGGATCTACTAATCTACTAATGATCTCCTTAGCATGTGTGTCAGCATTTGATATGGTATAGAAACACTACTGACTTCAGACCTGTAGGGATTAAATCCAGTCTGAACCGATCAGTTAGAATTATGCTGTATTCATATGTGCATTTAATGCACCTAGTGAGTCAAGGTTGACTTTCATATCATTCTCATCATTTAGTGTGTGACTTCCAGAATATTTGAAAAGGATTAAGATGATGCAGGTACACTAGAGTAAAGGCAACATTTTGCACCAGGCCTAGTGATGCCCTGCGATGCCCTGATTGAATTATCGCGTGTCTCTCGCACTGCTGCCGTGTGCGTGTGACGGCCAGTGTGTAAGAAGCACGGGAAGATCATCACATTCCTACGCAGCTTCATGAAGTCGCGGCCCAGCAAGCAGAAGCTGAAGCAGCGTGGGATCCTTCGGGAGAGGGTCTTTGGCTGTGACCTGGGCGAGCATCTGCTAAATTCTGGACAGGATGGTATGTAATAGTCACTAGATAACCACAGTTAACAACAGTTGATTGGATGACCTAAGTATCGTAGTACTATAGTTACTATGGGCAGAAAATCAATGGACTTTCACTCATTTACCAAAAGACAAGACCTTACTGGACCCCACCCTTCCAGTCCCGCAGGTACTCAAGAGCTGCACCGAATTCATAGAGAAGCATGGCGTGGTTGACGGAATATACCGACTGTCTGGTGTTGCGTCTAACATCCAGAAACTGAGGTGAGAGCTGGAGACTTGACCTTCCATTCAGCCAGGCATCATGGAAAACTTCACAGGGTCAATTTTGCTAGCAGGCTTCATGCAGGGTGGCCATTTTGTAGTGTAGTACACAAATCCTGAAGAGCCACAGTCACTGGCTTTGGCTTAGGAGCTCAGGCAGCCCTAGGGGAATGAACGTTTTGGGTGTCTGTAGTATCAAGTAGAAGGCATGGATGAAAACACACAGTAATGTCAGTCGTGTTATCAGTACTGCTGCAAGTACAGTTAGTGTTCTGGCTATCTGACAGTTTTGTTATTGCTTAAGGGTTAAATTAGTCATTTTTGGAAGCTATCACTTTTCTAAAGGACCCAGCACAAATAGCGGTACTACCCTCTGTGTCACAGCTACACCAAGTCAGCCATGTCCAACTGCTATGAGCACCCAGTTAGCCACACCCCACATGCCATCGTTCCTCATCACCAAAATATTAACCACAGCTGTTGCCAGTCAAGTCACTCTTTCTAATAACCTCCAGTTCCCTTGCCTCATGGTGAGGTATTGTTTTTCCAAACCCTTACTGAGTGGTTTATCACTGTGAGGTTTGCCCGTGTATGATATCAGGTAGTTCTTCGATTTTGGCTTTTGTTTTGGTTTTGTTTGCCGTGCTGATTGTCTTGTTTTGGATTTTGCCCGTTTGCATGTGACCATGACAATGTTTTGGATGTCCCTCTGGTTTTTGGAAATCTTGCCTTTTCTGGCTTTGACCCTGCTTGTCTTGACCATGATTAAAGAACCCTGCTCTGCACATAGATCCAGTACATGTATTCATTATACTGCATTAATCTGCATTATAGAAATTCAGACATGTTGTGTGAGCACAACACACTTAGGCACAGACAATTCAATTCCACTTCCTCACCACAGACATTATCTGTTTGTACTTGCAGTAGCCAAGCCATAGTAGTTAAAAGATTCTTCAAAGGCTAGTATGGGTGGAGTTGAATTTTGTGGATTAGTATAGCAAATAGCAAGTTATGGAAGTCTACCAAGCAGTCGATATAGCTGAATCCCCTCTATCAACTGAGGCATGAGGAGTCAAAGGTTGACAATGGCTGTAAACAAATTCCAGTAACGTACATCTGAAGTGTAACCTTACAGCATGTTGTGTAACCTTGGTGTGTGTGGATGTATGGCCCACATCTCTGCACAGGCATGAGTTTGACTCGGAGCAGATCCCAGACCTGACCAAGGATGTGTACCTCCAGGACATCCACTGCGTGGGTTCCCTGTGCAAGCTCTATTTCCGCGAGCTGCCCAACCCACTTCTCACCTACCAGCTTTATCACAAATTCTCTGTAAGCTGCACTCGAGGACTGAGCACACTGCATTCTCGAACCTTTACAGAACCCCAGCTCACACTGCCTGGCAGACCTTCTCCCGAACCCCAGCTCACACTGCCTGGCAGACCTTCTGCCGAACCCCAGCTCACACTGCCTGGCAGACCTTCTCCTGAACCTTAGCTCACACTGTCTGGCAGAATTTTCCTGAACCCCAGCTCACACTGCCTGGCAGACCTTCTTCCGAACCCCAGCTCACACTGCCTGGCAGACCTTCTTCCGAACCCCAACTCACACTGCCTGGCAGACCTTCT
>JAACJT020000031.1:10135566-10186058 GCA_009936485.2 Gymnarchus niloticus | reverse complement strand
CCGAACTCCAGCTCACACTGCCTGGCAGAATTCTCCTGAACCTCAGTTCACACTACCTGGTAGAATTCTCCTGAACCCCAGCTCACACTGCTTGGCAGACCTTCTTCCGAACCCCAGCTCACACTGCCTGGCAGACCTTCTGAACCCCAGCTCACACTGCCTGGCAGACCTTCTGAACCCCAGCTCACACTGCCTGGTAGACCTTCTCCCGAACTCCAGCTCACACTACCTGGTAGAATTCTCCTGAACCCCAGCTCACAATGTATGTGGAGAATTCCACATACTCTTTAAATCGTTCTCTCACACTGTATGTTACAATTACAATTTAAAAAAAACAACACAAGTAGTGCAGGAGGAGTAAATAATTAATACATTGTTTACGTAGCTGTCTCTGAAGTTCACCCATGGAATATATTTAAATTGTAAAATATCAATTTCCATATATGGAAGTTAAGTCCTGATGGATATAAGTAATTATTCTTGTCATAATCTAAGTAAAACTGAACACCGTGCATCTAAAATAAAATAAAGGAAGCAGGGCCCTGGGACCGACTGTGTCTGAGTCACCCGCTCGCTATCTGCAGGACGCTGTGACTGCGGCCACAGACGAGGAACGTCTCATTAAAATCCATGATGTCATTCAGCAGCTTCCCCCTCCGCATTACAGGTTAGTGCTGGCCCACAGTGCACTCTGCTGGCGAAACGCAGAACTGCAAGCTAACATGTGTTGGGCATTTTTGCATACCCTGAAGCAATAACAGTAGTGTACGATAAATGAACAAAAATTATGAGGTTAAGTAAGGGGTCCTTGTGTTTCTACTGGTCAGCTGTAGTTTCACAACCTGTCCCCAACTGCAGTGGAAGAGAGCAACTGTTTTGGCAGGTGTGTGACCTACACAGGCAGTCTTCGGTAACTAAAGTGATTTCCTGTGTTTCATTACAGGACCCTAGAGTTTCTCATGAAGCACCTGTCCCATCTGGCTACCTTCAGCAGCGTCACCAGCATGCACACCAAAAACCTGGCCATCGTCTGGGCCCCCAACCTGCTCAGGTCCTTTAAGCCGTCACAAATCACATTCGTGTGTCACACACCCACCTGTCCATGGTTCGACTGCCTAACGAGTACAGGATTACTGTGGATCCTAGCCCAGCAGCACAGGATACAATGCAGGAGACATCCGGAATGGGATGCCCTTCTGTCATGGAGGTCACACACATGCACCCACAAAATGGGGGCAGTTTGTGGCCCTGCAGGTCAGGACTGTGCCTGTACTCACAAGATTGCTGGTTTGAAGCCCCTGGTCAGCAGAATAATCTTGTTACTGTTGGGTTTTGTGTGTGGTCCTTAACCCCTGCTCCTGTGGTACCGGGGTGCTCCTGGGCTCTGACCCAAAGCATCATTCTCACTTTTGTATGTCTGTCTTATTGAGAACAATAAAGAATTTGTAAAAAATTAAACAAAGTTCTCCTGTTAAGCATTTGTCTAAATCATACATGATTGGCAATTTGGAAATATGTCTATACCTAACCGGATTAGAGGAAGCAGAGGTGAGTGGAGGAAACCTGTATCACACACACGTGGAGGGGACAGAATTCACACCCCAGTACATTTACATCTGTATGCCATTGGTTCCCGACTCAGGGACACCCTGTGGTGGGTTTTGTGTGTGTACTAACATAATTTGCGTGCATGCTGGCAGGGGGTGTGTAGGGGCCTTTGAAGCAGTGCTAACTGCAAAATTGGACCCTGAAAAAAGCATCTGGGATCCACAGGTGTATGTGTACATGTATGTGTGCTTTTTTCTGGGAATGGAGCTTCTATTGCACTCCCTGCACAGGTCCAAGCAGATCGAGTCGGCCTGTTTCGGCGGCACAGCAGCCTTCATGGAGGTTCGCATCCAGTCGGTGGTGGTGGAGTTCATCCTGAACCATGTGGACACTCTCTTCAGCCCCAAGCTGAGCTCCGTCATCCGGGAAGGCGCAGGTGCACGTGACGTCCAGCTGCATGTCCCGTACTAGCAAGCTGGCATGGGTGTACGTCTGCGTGGTCTCCAGAAATAACAACCCACCCCTATGTCCCTGTCCAGGTCAGGGTTCCTTGTCCCGACCCAAGTCCTTGCTGGTGTCATCCCCATCTAGCAAGCTTCTGACGCTGGAAGAGGCTCAGGCTCGGACACAGGTCCAGATGAACTCCCCCGACTTGGAGGGCAGCCAGTACATCGAGGTGGGTGAGGGACCAGGAGCTCTGCAGGGCAGGTTTCACACCGTCATCGAACTTCCCGCGGAGAGGTGAGGACCTTCAAACCTTGCTTTTGCCACCATGGACCACGTGTGGCTGAAGGACAGGTCAATGTCACCTCATCTGGAACCGTTCACGTAGGAAGAGGTCCACCAGCAAGCTCAAGATGTCCCCTGTGGGCGGCTGGCGAGCCTTCTTCAGCCTGGGCAAGTCGTCGCAGGCAGGAAGGCGAAAGCCACGCCGGAACCCCAGTATGCCTGCGCAGACAAAAGAACTGATACGTGGTGGTGAGAGCATGCCTTGCCCAGTCAGGGTGTACATGCTAATCCACATTCACCCATGGAGTCTGGGAGTACACAAGGTCATGTCGGTTATCATAGCATCAAATGTAGAGATAGGAGATATTCATACTTTATTATTATTATTATTATTATTATTATGAGACATAGCCAATGCTACCACTTTAAAATGGTAATCTTGAATCATTTCAGCTAAGTTGCTTTTCTCATGGGTATATGAGCCTAAGTGGGGTATATAACGTGATCCCTAACCCACTTCACCTGTCACTGCGTTGATCACCTCCTGGGACCATTTCATCTTCACAAAATCAACACCAAGGTAGTTTTATTACACATTTGCTTTAATTATAGGGCACCTCAACTTGGTCACCTCTCTCTGGCCTGCAGGGGGCAGAGGGGACAGGGGCTCCTTGCGGTCTGCTAGAAGTGAGGAGTCGCTGACCTCACTCCAGGGCAAGGAAGGTAACGTTTCCGCCGGGGGGGTGTTCATTTCTCACAGACTCACAGTGATAACCCGAGTTTCCCTCTGTTCCAGGAACCTCTGCAGAGTTCCGATCCCGGAGGCCCCGCTCCAGCAGTGACGCCCCCTCCTCCCTTTTCAGCACCTACAACAGCACGACCCAGGGGCAGAATGATGGCAACAAGGGCCCCATCAGGGTGCCCGTCCTCATCTCTCCTCCCTGTCTTGCCGACGACGTCGACCTGACACTTCCTGACATGTGTGTGGGCTCCCTGGACTTTGATCCCATGTCTTTCCAGTGCAGCACGCTCAGTCCCCGCCCTTTGAGGGGTGTGTTCAGTATTGGTGGCTCTGAGCCGATCTCGCCCTCCCAGGATGACAGTCCAGACCCAAATCTGACCTCTCTGAGTTCTCTTACACAAGAACCCTTGGATGGTCCACATGAAGGAACCCAGTGCTCCTCCAGGTCCCCCCTACAGAGCTCATCAGAGCCTAAAGCCCAGTCCCGACCCGACGAAGTCTCTAAAAGCAAGATTGTGCAGACAGCTCATCCTGCCTTGACCTCAGCTCGGTTGGCCTTGATTTCCGGAGTTCCACGTTTGAGTGAGGAGATGCATCATATTGATGACAGAAGCCCTGCCCCCTCCCAGAATCCACCAGTCACCTGCAACCAGAACTATCTCCCTCCCTGCTGGCACAATCGACCAGGTCAGTGGTTTAGCAGCGCCGGCGCTAGGCAGCAAGCCCGGTAGCCTCAGCTGGAGCATCTTTCTTATTCTGCCTGGTTGGCCCTGGATTACCAACTAACCAGTTAACATTCCTATTCATGAGTATCATCATGGAGGTGCGGTGAGGGAAAAAGGACTTATTGGGAGCTTTACATCTGGAAGGTTCCGGTCTTACAGTAATCTAAAAAATATGATATCTTACGAGGAAGACTTCATTTTGCTCTAGTAAATAACTGCTGGAAGGGCTGTAGCTGCCTTGGGCTTATTCAGGTGAGTTTTTAAAGTTCAGTAAGACGGAGCCGTCTGACCAGGCACCAGGCAGCCCTCTCCCTGTCCTCTCCAGTCCCTGTCCTCCGTGTCCATGCCCTCATGCCGTTGTTTTGTCCCTCCCCAGGAGACATAGCTCTGGACTCCCCACAGGGCCCTGCTCTTGTTGGCCCAGTTGGGCTCCTCCCTCCCCCACCCCCTCCAAAGGGTGCAGCCCGCATGCAGGCCATGGTTTTGGCCCAATCCCAGAAACGGCTGAGGGATACCCCCATGGTCCTGCTCCGGTCCCGACAACACGGACCTCCCGTCACCCAGGATTGGGCATCACCACCGGCCTTACAGCCCCCAGGGCCCGCTGAGGTGGCATACACAGACACACCCTCGACTATGGCCTCCTCTTCCTGTGCCCCAGCCACCACCCTCGGTGGGGGCCAGTCTGTGGCAGCCAATCTGGGCTCAAGGTCAATAATCACCAGCACCAAAACACCATCTTCAAAAGGTGCGCGTGCCACAGTTGTCTCACCTCATTTTACGCAACGACCGCTTCTGCCTGCACATGGCATACCAGAGACCACGCAACCTGAAAAGAACCAAGCCCTGGCAACAGGCCAAGAGCCAGCAACTGGTCAAGTGCCTGGAATTGGAAAGAAACCTGTAAAGGTCCACTTTGTTGTAGTCAGCCAAGAACCTGCAGCAGAACAAGGTCAAGATCCTGTGATAGGTCACATCTCTGCAGTTAGAAAAGAACCTTCAATGGGTGGAGAAAATGCAGTAGATCAGGGGCCTGTAAAGAAGCGAACAGAAGGTCAAGAGCTTTACTCAGTTGGCAGGTCTTCCTTTATTATACAGACAAAGGTGGCAGGTGAAGTCCAACAGCCGGGCCCAAAGGTGAGTGACCCAAAAAAAGGCGCAGTATCAGTCGGTCGGCTACTTGGGACACGTCTGCTCCACATGCTCCAAACTATTCTTGTTTTGTGTAATTTTATCTCCAGATGCAGCCGAATATAAAAAGCCTGACTGTCACGCACTCAGAGTTCGAGGACAAGTCGGCACAGCATCAAGTCAGAATTTCCCCTGACCGAGGTGCAAATGACACAGTTCGAGCGGAAGTTCCCTGGAAAGCCGTAAAGCATAATCCCCTTATTGCTCGATCTTCTCCCCTGCGGACGGGCTGTGAGACCACCCCTCTGGTTCCATCAACTCCCTCTACTGAGAATAGGAGCACTAACTCGGCATTCGTCCATGCAGAGCCCAGATGTTTCTCTAGTGTCTCCCCCTTCAAGCCTGGGGAGCCTTCCAGGCAGCCTCTGCTGCCTTCCCCTTCCCAATGTCCTCCAAAGCCTGCTGTGAAGGTTTACCACAACCAACCATCTTCTCCCTCAAAGTCTTCCTCCGTGGTCTGTCGGTACCAGCTTGACAACATTCCCTCACATGTTTCGCACAATCCCCACATCCGCAGCCCTGACCGTCAGCTCGACAAACTAGGACTGCGGTCCTTCCATCAGTCCATAAAGTTTCGGGACCCTCACCAGCCAGGACCACCTTCAGCAGTAAACCTTGGACACGATAGCCTGGTAGGCAAGCATGGCAATGGAGTTACAGTGAACCCCACCATCCGCCGGGTCCGCTCCCTGCATACGGCTCCCGTCGTCATTCCCACAGTGCCAGCACAGTTACATTCAGGCCCACCCCTGCTCCAGGTGCCAGTCTACCCAAAGTCATCCTTCCAAAAACCTCTCCAGTTGCAGTGTCACATCACGCAGATGCAGCCATTTTTTGAGAATGGGAGAGTCCAGTACCGATACAGGCCCTACACAGCCAATGTGGCTCCTGAAAGCCTGGCATTACACCTGGACAGGACCATGGACTACTGCGATCTTTCACGTGATACTTACCCTGCGAGAAGAGAGCACAGCTTTGTAAGCAGGGACATGCCGCCTCTGCTTGAAAAGAAAGGGCCAGCTTTCCATGCAACCTGGGGGCCCCAGGAATGTAGGAGCATTAAAATGCAGAGTAGTGTCCAGGAAAAGTCTAAGGGCTACGTCATGCTGCAGCACAACAGCAGAACCTTACCGCTGCCTGATGACCTGAACGATATGGAGGTCTTGCATCTGCACAGTAAACCAGATGGCAAAAAAGATGTCACCATGACACCCAAGAGAAAGGGTGCCATGCTGCCACTAATCGAGAATTCACCTAGGAGACAGGCCTCTGATCTTAAATTCCTCGTGTCCATAAATGTGGTGAAACATAACGCGGGCAGTGAGCAAGTGTCACCGCGGAAACTAATGTCCGTGTCTCCACGGCACTGCTCTCCAAAACTCCACCAGATGGGTTCTCCCAACCGCAAAAGCAAGCTGCAGGACAACAGGTGGGCTGAAGGGGGCAACAGCAGGACTGGGAAAAAGCACGGTAAACCCAGAAGCAGCCCATCTTGTTCTGACCCCCGAGACCAGGAGCAAAATATCAACTGGGACCGGACTGCTAGTGTCCGTAGTGCGGCAGGTCCTGCAGACGGGCTGGAGATGTCGCCTCGTCACCTGGCTGAAAAGCACGACTCGCACTCCAAGTGTGGTTCCCGTTCTCAGCAGCCCCTGGAGAAGGAAAACAGCAAGAAGAACATATGGGTGAGCCACGTCAGTCCGGACAGCTGCCATCAAGCACTTCAGACCAAAAGGCTCATGTTGTCTCCGGGGAGAGCTGGCCCTTTTCCCGTCTCTCTGCTTGGCTCTCCCCCGAGCACTAGAGTGTACTCTACTGCCTTGGGGCAAGGGTCCTTCCTCCCATCGAAGCTGTTCTTGCCAAGAGCTGAAGGCGAGGTCCACAGCCAGTGACAGACTTGAGAAGCCTGAACAGGTCATATGAGAGGGCAACAAGCAGCTCGTGAAGAAACCAATCAGCAGGCTCTGCTGGGCAGATATTCTGCTATTTATTTCTTGTTTTATACCCGATATGTTTTTTTTTAATGAAATTGAAACAAAATAGAAAAAGTAATAAAGTAACCTTATTTTGAAAAGAACTATTGAGTGACATACTGGAATAATGGAAAATTTTAAACATGATATCTTCACGTAAGCAGTGTGATTGGTTCTATGCATGTTGAAATCCCTTATTTAGTATTTTGTTAGCTTTAATGCTCTTTCAGGATTTCAGAAATTCACAAGGATTTTTGTGTAACAAATCACCCTCACAATTTACTGTGTGTATCAGGTGACATGATGTATGTATGCTGAATGGTATAACACCCTCTTGATTTCCTGTACCATGTGAAATGATGTATGTACTCTGATTGACCTAAGGCCCTTTTGATTTTCTTTGTGTATCACATAACCTTGCAATTTTAAAGGTACAAAGTGTGTACCAAATTAAAAAAAAAACAAAACGTTTTAAGTATGTAATGCTATTGTGCATTTTATATTGTATTTTTTAACTGAACAAAAATATATTTGTTGTGCATTTTTAATTATTTTGCTCATGCTGTATATATTTTTGCCAAACATTTAAAATCAGTGTTTGGATATCTTCTCAAATTGCAGATACCAGTATTGACTTGTAGTGTTAGGCAACTTTAAATCACTTGTATTTCCATTCATATTAGTTAACAAAAATATTTTTTCATCTCAGTGAGCAGACGTATGCTGCAAAAGTGTGAAACGTATCGCTTTGTAAGTTTTTAATACATTAAAAATGGAAGTGATTTTATCTGCACTATATAGTATTTAAAGTATTTTGTATATTCTATATAAATCCAGATCTTAATAAAAGCAATGTATTTCTTTCAACTATTAAGATGTTACTATAATATTGTGTAAATCAGCTGTATGTAATAATCAGTATTTCCTCGATTATCACTATCAATACTGGCTCCGGTTATCTATCCAGGGACTTAATCAGGATCAATGCCATTTTATGTGCAATCACATTATACATTAAGCCAGTACTGATTTTTGAATACCAGCCATACTGTTAAATTCAGACAGACATAAGAATAGTAAAATTGTGTCACCTACAGGTGAAGTAAAGGTTGGTCCAGTGGCTGGAGTGTGTAACGTGGTACAGAAATAGCTGAAACCTGAGCTTTCCAGGTGTACTGCAAGTGACACAGACAGTAAGCAGTAGTCACATCACTGTCAAGCAAATGAGGTACTGCTCTGCTGTGCTTAAACTGGGATATGCTGTGTGAAATGTGTTCCCAGCGGTACTCTATCAAGTCTGTTAGGTGTGCTGCTGTGCCTTGAGTCCAGTATTGAACCACTGAATATGATAAATATTTATTGTCTTATATATTTTTGTGAAATGCTGGACAGGAAGTGTACTTGTACCATTTAGGTTGACAATGAGTTTGGAAAAAAATGCTTTTATTGGAAGGAAATATATGCTTTATGGGGTGAAAAAATGTATATATTTCTTTAGCTTAAAGCTAGAATATGTATGCCATCCACTCAACCAAAATGAATGTAATAAACAGTGCTACATTATGTGTTAGTGTTTTTAATGGCTTTTTAAAAACACTTTTTCCAAAAAAAAACAAAACAAAATTATTGTACTTTATGTGTTAATTTATTCCATGACACGTGTAGATTAGGAGGTTTCAATTAATTTAAAATCTCCTCCGAACTTTCGTCAAATTCGCCCCTAAAACTAATGGAATTTAAAGTATTTAATTGTCATCTCAATTCATAGTTTCAGTTTTTAAACAACTTTCCTTCATTATACCCTTTTTTTTTGAGGCAACGTGCTGTCTTTCCAAAGGCCTTTTGGTTAGCCACTTCTTATTAAGTGTTGGAACGTTCCCCAACCGCAATGTTACAGGAGGTCATCATCTAAGTTCATTTTTAAAGTATCATTCGAAACTGCTTTAAACCCATCAGAAGCTAAGAGCGGCAATAATACTAGGGTAAATTGTCTGCGCAAACGGCAAACGACGCAAGTTTTTTAAGATGTAAAATTTCTTCAGTATTATTAATGCATTCCTGAGCTACATGATGCTGTGTCGAACTAAGTACAGTATATAGAGAGTCTGACGCCATGGAAAGACTTTTTTAGTGATTTATTGATTATCAACAAAACTTTCAATAATACAAGGATTAAAATCAACCAATACAATTGCACAAGCAGCAAATTATTCAATCCAAGGTATTGTGCTTTTCGAAACGAACCAATGCTCTTCCGAGTACCATATACTCCCTGCGACCAAGGGCAACCTGATACGACCTACTACGCCATTCTTGGTGTCCAATATAAAACTAGTTTGTAACAGACACCAGTACTTGCTAATCTCGTTATCAGTAGCAATAACTAAGCCTGTATAGCTACGGTACAAATGTATTGAAGTGTGAAGTGATGCGTTTTACACACAGACACAGTTTTTTCAACTTTTGTATTAATGTGTTTAACTAGCTATAGTCAGGAGCTCTGGCCTGTGGCTCTCCAGCGTTTTTATTTCGAGATCCTCGTTCAAGCCGAATGGGGCTTTGAGGACAAACAGATAATGAATTTAAAATATTGTTGGCCCAACTTATTAATAATGCTTATTGCATCAAATATTACTTAGGCAATAAATGTTGTTTGTATCACGTTAAATGAAGTTGTAAAACAAAGCGCTCAAAAACAGAAAAAAAAAAAAAAAGTTTGGCTGGCATATCAAACCGAGTCGGTTTTGAACTTCCGTTCACTGAGGTTCGGAGGTTTAAAAATTTTAAATTATTTTAATTATTAATTATTTTAAATTATTTCAACACGTCTAAGCTTGTTTTTTTGCACAATGTAAGTAAAAAATGTGAGTACTCGAGAAGAAACGTGTAGTTTGGTGGGGCTGTGTAAGAAACTCCTAAACACTTGCACTTCAAACATTGTACGAAAGGGGGCAGTGCGGCTTAACGGAACGCAAGGAGTACTCAGCTTGTCCTTGGCGGTAGTCTTCAGAAGTTGCGTTTTACCTTACGCTCCGTGTTATTAATCACCTGCTTCTGCTATTCAGAGTACAATGCTGTAAATGTAACGATTGAAGGCTTTATACAAACTTCAAGGAAGAGAAACTACCGTGGTATTGAATTGGATATGTAACTTTTAAGTTATGCAGTGCACAACGTCTGTGAAAGGGACATTGCTTCTCAGACTGGTTTAAGACTTATTTCAAAGGCAGAGAGAGCGAGAGATCTTTGTCAAATGATATGTCGCAGTGATGTTTTTTTTTTAAACTTTTATTTAGTATTATTTATATTCTTGTTTTTGAGCTTAAATGCAGTGTCATCCTGTGCCTGTGTTTTGTTTGCTTTGTGTTTTCACTTGATGGGTTTTAGAACTGGTCTCCAGTTTTTTGGGTTGTATGGTATGTTATCTTTATTTTTGATCAAGATGCATCATGCAACAGAGTTTCTTGAATCTACAACTGCTTTTGCTATTGTTATTTATTTTTAGATCCTCAGAATGATCTAATGGGTGAGGCAGGTGGGTACTTCAGAAGGTCCCATGGCTATGGTGTGATGAGAAACCACACTTAAAATGTGCTGGCAATTTATAAATGAGGTTCCCTTGCTACTGAACTGTTGTTATTTTGCCCAAACCGCCACCTGACTGTATAAATACAGTGTCTATGGCAACGGCCCCTGAAATCTTAACAGATTAACAGATTTCAGCAGAGAGGCCAAGGAGGGCCGCCCCTCCTTGATGGACCACTTATGCACATAAACAAAAAGTCAGAAGAGCCTTAACCCGGCCGGGGACACTCCCCTTTGTGTGTGGCCGGTGGGGTCGCGAGGATGCGGGTGACGCTTTGGCATGCTCCAGGAGTCGAAGGGCATTTCAAGGCAGTTCCTGATTCTTATTTAGCATAAAGGCAACATTAAAAAACCGAAGTGGCAAAGCTAACCATTGGGAAGACAATGGAGAGAAGGTTATTCTATGGCCCCCCTCCCAGCTTTGCAGGAATGGTGACCATAGTGCGACCGCAGCAGTGACTGCTAGGCACCCTCTGTGTGACCACCATGTTGGATGGTTTATGGCTTTTGACAGGCTCCCTGTTACTAAGGAATCTGGTTCTTGACTTGGTTGTGAATGTCTTCCTAATTTCAGAAGCCAAAAGCTGTTATGAATGTTCACATTCATGGAATAATTTGTTGTATGGAACAATGGAGCTTTGTTGAGTTGCTACTTGTTGTTACTTACTGATACTTAAAATAAGACCTGTTATTTATGTATTACATTGTTTTCTTTGCCATCTGCTGTAAGATGTCCAGCCTAAACCGAGAATAAGTATTTAACATTTTAACAGTTATAATAGCGTCGTAGGCAGCCAGCTTTGTTGATCCTTTTTTTATTCATTTGTTGCTCAGACAAAAGTATTATGAATGCCTGGTTTGTCCAAAGATGCATTTGATCAATTTTAGCCTCCATCATGTTGCCCATTTAGGGCTGGATTAGATGCTGGCAGGCTTGGAAAAACAATTACCTTGCCAGGCAAATCAGGAGAAATGTGTCCTGTCAGTATGAAACAGCCCTGGGAGAAGCCGTCTCCTACTCGTTCAGACAGGAGTTGACATTCTGGACGTGCTCCTTGTGCCACTTGCTGCTAATAAACAAAAGACTTTTACTTCCCTTGAAGTGGAGTCATGCTTTCTGGAGTTAAGCGTCCTGTAGTTTTTTTCTAATTTAAAAAGGCTACTGTTTCTCATTAATTTCAGTGAACATACAATATGGGAAAGTTGGATCTGTTTTTTTTTTTTTTTTTTTTGACCTATAATACAAGTCCTTGTAAACAGATTTAATCTGATCAGAGATGATCGTGATGTAAGTTTGAGTAACAGGGTAATCAGCTGTGCCTTTCATAATGGTTCTGATTTTAATTTTAATTGCGAGGTTCTCCTTTAAATGGAGGAAAATGATTCCGCTTTGACCGCATTTGTTAACGTGGATGACGGGTGTATGACTGCAATGTCACTGACGGGTGCTGGCACCCTGCAGTGTTGGGTGATTTTTACTTTGAACAGATGTTACCAAACGACAGCCTTTATCCATCCAGTCATCTTCCGCAACATAACCACTTATTCTGGGTTTCCACTAGACTGTAAGCAACCCCCCAAGACACAAGGCAGGGGGTATCCTGGATTGGATGCCAGTCTATCACAGGCCAACAGTAGCCTCTTTGTCCAGCTAATAACTCATTGCTCACTGCTTTGACATTAAGAACGTTACAAACTGCACCAAAGTCAATGAGTAAATCTTTTCTTTTAGATCGCTGATAGATGAATGTTTTGGGAAAGCACAAAGGTATCCTCATCGACGGGATGAGCTTTCCAGAATGTTCTCCCCTGTGATAGACCACACAGAACCTCAGTTTTGTTCAAGTTGACCAAGATGTCATGCCCTCCACTCTCATGCTAACCTTTCCTCCGTGTGCTCAAGATTATTCTGAGCCCACTGCCCCAAACAGAAACCCTATACATTTGACAGAGCTGAGTGAACCGTAGTCCATAATTGTGCATTAACTTTTTGCTAACGTCTGTATTTGGTATTTAGCTGTCAAGGGTCATCACTTCCTTGTCCTTTTTGATCTGATATGTTTATTAATATTCAGGACAGAGCCCAACTTGGTAGAAATGTGAAGTCCCAATACATATATATAATAAAATCTAAATTCTAAAATTTGTTCTATTCTTTTTGGGACAAATCTCAGGGAACACTGGAAAGGAACAGGATGTCGGAGACGAATCTAATTATTATAACAGGCTATTAGGTAGCGAAGTGGCCTTCCCTTTCATTAGTCAGATACAAGCAGTCTCGTAGGCCTTATTTAATTGGGATTTCTCAAAGATGGTGTAGTGGAGGTTGGTCTCAGTGAGCGTGAAATATAAAATATTACTGTCATCCTCAAAGAGGGCATGGAAAATCGTAGCAAAGATTGGTCCTGTCACAATAGAGGGTGGGAGTTATTCAAACACTACTTGCTCAAATGCGTCAAGGAAGCTAGGTATTTTTCCCTTAAATGAGATTGTGAATGAATTAAATAGCACTGATACAGAACGGATTTGAACAAAGTACATTTTTTTTGGGGGGTGGGGGTGAATTGCTAAGGTTATCAGAGATGTAGTAGCTTTGTTTTGTGGAAAACAATGAATCTGTATGGCAGTTAGATTTGGACAGCTTTGTTGAACATTCTGGGCTAGGCTTCCCAGAAAGTTCTTTCCATATGATAAACTATGTGGAGGCAGAGCTGTGGTTCTGTTCAAGGTGGACCTGATCTAGCTTGAACTTGAGTTTGTGGGATTCTTGGGGATGATTTGCCTCAATTTACTCAAATTACTCAATTTAAATAAATTAAGTAATCATATATCCATTGAGCGCTTGAGCAAGTCCCTTAATCCTAGCTGTTCCAGACATGCTGTCAGACCCTGTTCTCTGACCCCAAGTTTTCCTCACTTCTATGTTCATTTTGATGAAAGCATCTGCTCAGTACATAAATATACATGCTGAGGTTTGCTCTGTCTTAGAAACTGCTGGTTACCTTTGTTAACAGAGTTGGTTAGTCTTCTTTCTGGAAAGGGGGCATTTCAAACCTGCCGACGTAAATGCTGGTCCATACATACTGTGATCAAAGCTTTATTTAAATTGTCATTCCCACATTTTGTGCTTAAAGGAGATGGGAGGGACTCCCACTGTGAAGTTGCACAGATAGCTTCAGCGTCCTCTAATGATGCCACAGGCTGCTCCATTACATTTCAGGTGAGGGCAGTTAACCCCCTTGTAGTTATGAACTAGGGCAACCTGAGGGGTTCCTGCTCAAGTCCCTGGAGGATATCAGACCTGGGTTCGATCTCGTAACCCCGCAGGTCTGCAGGAGTTGGCTCAACAATTTTTTTCTAAAATGTTAGGGGGTCTCGAGGGGTTTATCATCCTGCCCATCATTTGTGTCGCCATCTTGACCATACGTTTCAAAGCCAGCTTTGTCATTCGGATGCACTCTTGTTGTGTTCAGTTCGACAGTGAGTTTCTGTGGACATCCATACATAATGGGTATCTGTAACAAATACATGGCCAGGACCCAAGTGCAGATAAGGGGTCTTTAATAGTGGTCTAAACAGGCGAGATCAAAATCAAGACAGACAGGGTTTCCAGAAGCCAGAGGGACATCCAAGACATGGACATAGTTACAGGCAAGAGTCAAAAATCCAGAAAAGCAATCAATTCCAAAAAATGACAGACAAAGGGCAAAACCAGAAAAGATCATTCACAGGCAGACTTCAGAGTACTAACCATACACTCAGTAGGGTATGAAGACACACAATACATTACAATGAGGAAAGCATACTGCTGGGTATACATAGAGTCTGGTTAACAAGACACAGCTAGTTAGTATTCAGGTGATGATGATGGAGTTTAGGTTGGGCGTGGCTGGTAAAACTGGTTTGGCTGGTCTGGCTGGCTATGCTGGCTGAACTGGGGCACGAGTCTCTTTGTTCCACAGTCATGGCTTATCATCTGACACAAGAAAAGAGCTTTTTTTTTTTAAAGATCAAATTCAAGGCTGTTCCCATGGAGACAATTTAAAATAACTGATTACACGTTAACGGGCGACCCAGATGACACTAAATTCCTGGAGGCTCTGAAAGCAAGTTGTGAGTGCTTTGTTTCATTCTGAAGATGTTTGTGTTGGAGTGGTAACTGCTGATTTAAATGGATGCCAGGCCATCACAGGACACATACATGTCTAAACTCATACAGGTACTCTACCTCCAATTAAGAAACACCAGTTTGGCTAACTGCATGTCTTTGGAATATTAGAAGAAACCAGAGCACATGGGGAGAACATGCAAACCACACACACACACACACACACCAAGTGGAGGTGGGACTTGAACCCTCAACCCGGGAGGTTGGAGGTAGCACTACTGCCTAACAAGCCATTGTAGTACCCTGAAACATTTTGGTTATCCTGAAATAAGAATAAGGGGGGAAAAAAATCACCTGTAAAATATAATAGAGAAGGTTTTTGGTATATTCTCACCAGAGTCCACGCTGTGTGTTGAGATGGCCAGGTACTGTCTGGTTTCCTGGGCTGGAATTGACTTAATGATTGTTATTAGATGACCGGGTGGCAGCATCAGCATTGCATTATAATTTGAAGATATCATTTTGTGGGGTGTAAATATTACTAAAAAATGGCTGTGTATTGCACACACTGTACAATTGGCTTAGCCGAAAGCTTAGGCCAGTCTATTCCCTCATTTTAAATTATGAATCTGTCACATGAAAGCGATATGTCTTTTTGAAGTTCGCAAAAGGAACTCAGTAACTAACTTCCTGTTCACTTGTGAAAGCACACTCAATGTGCAATGATGGCCTTACATTGGCTGGGTGGAAAATGTTCAGATTTTGTTACAATTAGATCATTTCCTTGACATATAAACTTACAGGGAGCTGAAACTGTTTTATAGCAAAATTGCACCCTGAGGCTCGTGATGAGACTTTTCCGTTGTGATTTGTAACGGACATCTGTCGCATCTATTAACCCCAAAAGATGTCAGCATTTCTCTGATCTCTGTACCAGAACCTACCACATTATTCCTGATTGTCTTCTGCCAGCTGATGTGCTCGACGTTTTGAGACATCATTTCCACATTGATGACTGCGATATGTATAGTAATTGAAAACGGCCTCTGCTTATTTCTTTTTGGTTTATAATCCTCGTTTCCTTGAATCACTGGTGCTGAGAAGTGATGAAGGATGGCCAGATGACTGCTTACTGGGGAAGAGTATGATCCTGGCAGTACCAGCCAACATCCCCCCCAATACACACGATTTAGCTTGCATGAGTAAAACAGGTGTTAGGCTGCCCATTCTCATCATGGGACAAGCAAGGAAGAAATTGTGTCGCTTTTGTGTTTTGATACAATTTCACCTTAAATTCCTTGCTTTGTCTATATATAAACTCTTGAGAAATGTATCTGAGAAACAAATATCTGTTAAAGCCTTTATTAGCCACCCCTTTAAATAGTGATTATCAGTTCCTGTAACAGTGATACGGCCTAAACAGGGAGGTACTGGTATACACTTACATACTGCAATATTCCGTACTTAATATGTATTTGATACTCCAACTTTTGCAAATAACTGTTGCTTAGAAATTGTCCATTTTGGTTTTGCTCTTTCTAAAAGTGACCTGTGGAAATTAGACCCCTCGGCAGTGGGATAGTTCGGCTCTGTCTTTCGGCAGGTGTTTTTGTTTTGTTTGTAGCGAGAGTGAGATGGTGGAGGTAATAGCGGAAATGCATCCTGTTAAAAGTGAAGCCGTGAGCCGCATGGTAATGAGCTCCCGCGGGGTCCGGCGAGTCAGCTCTCCAGAGCAGCAGAGGAATCCAGGAAGGAATTAGTTGACAGTCCAGACATTTATTGACAAGTGCTGGGTTTTCTCCACATACTCCAGTTACCTTCCATAGTCCGAAGACACGCAGCTGGGTGATCTGACGTATCTAAATTGCTCATTGTATGTGATTGTGGACCTCTGTGTTGGGCTCTTGGCTACCTAGGGTAGGCCTGCACTGGATGGATGAATGGATGGATGGTGTGTGCAGTTGTATTTTATGTACATCCTACAAACGCATTTATAATCAAAGCATATATGTCGCCCTCTCATGCTGCCATGCAGTAGCACTCGTGCAAATGTTCACATTCGTTAATACTAATTTTTCTTCTTGCTTGTCTGTTTATGTCATAGGATTGGAAGCTTAGCAACCATAGTGGGTAATTTGTTTTTATTTGGCTAGCTGCAAATTTGGTGTAAAGCTTTTTACATTTACTATAAATAATAAAAAGAATCAGTGTATTGGATTTTCCGTGTATGAATCTTAATATGTGACTTGTGACGCTTGGTGGTGTTTGAATTTTGAAATAGCATATATCAGAGGTGTTGCCAGTCATGTTGTTTCAGGGTTAATTAAGCTCGGAAGGAAAGTTATCCTCCTGTCAAACACAGAACCCGTGAAGATGCTTGATCTAACATCACTTTTTATGGTAGTCTGTTTCCATTCTTCTTCCAGGAGTAGTTCTGTAGAATACATTTGCTCATCCTTAACATAATTGAATTGAAGGGATCTGTTAAATGTTAGCTTTTGCATCTGACACATAAACACTGGTATGAACAGAATATTCTGTTATAGTTTATGAATCATGCGGGACGTTTAACATGCCACGAATGCCAATAAATGTCACTTAAATAGATCGCGAGGCTGAGGGAGGATGTCAAGTTGAAGTGAAACGTCAGCGTGGGGTAAACGGCATGTCTGACGGTTTAATCAAACATTCTGGGCTTTGATCGAGTGTCACCTGAGACGCTGTGGGTTTGCAAACTTGAACCTGCGGTTTCTCCACTTGCCGTTTCTCCATTTTTTTTTTTCCCCTTGAACTTCAGCGAGTGTATCTTCCATTGTGTGAAATTTGGAGGTTGGCAGTCGTGCCTGAGCTTGAGTGGGCTGCATAATGGTGCAAGGTAAACGTGGGGGAGATCAAGGGTGGTCCACAGCCTTTCACATAATGGTGCAAGGTAAACGTGGGGGAGATCAAGGGTGGTCCACAGCCATTCACATAGACAAAGAAAACATTTTTCTTTTTCTCCCAAACAAGTAAATGCCCTGGCTGAGCTGCTTTCACACACACTTTTGTCTCGGTGCTTTATGTGTGAGCTTCTCCATTGTGAAAGTGAAGCCGGAACTGTTTGGCTTATCCACACTCTGCTTTGTAATGTGCATTAGTGGGTTATTATTGCATAACAGCTCCTTGCATTAATGGGAAAAAATACTAATGCAAATACTGATTCATTTCTTTTTCTCTGAAATGAAAACTTCATTAAAGCAAATCTCTTGCCTGAGGATATGGCCTGTTATTTCGGAAAGTGTCATTGCCAACTTCAATCCATCCACCCAACTTGGTCCTGGAGCCTAAATCTGGCAGCAAAGGCCACAATGTGGGTGTACACTCTGAGGGAGATGGCATACCATTGCAGGACACACACACACACACAACTGGCAATGTCGGTGCATTTCTTCACCTTACTGCATGCATACAGCAACACAAACCCTCTAGGTTTTAGCTCACATGTTACGATGTTATCCTAAGGTGCATCGAGGTCTGTATTTTTACATAACGACCAAGGCAATAACTATCCTTGATTTTGATATCACAACAAACTATTTTTGCACTTTTGAAAGCTTGAATAACACGATTTGCTCAAAATTTAAGATTTGTTTTCTAATTTTCCTAGTCCTTTTCAAGGCAGCGCGAAGGGAAATGGACCACAGACCACGTTAGTTGTCTGGTGCCAGATTCTGCATTGTGTAATGAGTGCTGTTGTGGAGAACTGACTGAGAAATTTGCGTTTCCTCCCCTGCAATCAGTCAAAAAGGGGGTCTGCCTGGGATGCGGAGTGTCAATGATGGCAAGATCCTGTTTCGCACGCGTGGGGAGCCCGGCACCTGCAGGCGAGCCTTTCCGAGGATAGCGTGACTTCCTGGGGTGAGGTGTCTTAGCCAAGAGGGGCCCCTGGCTGTGGTGGGTGTCTCATAGCTCACTCTGCGGTTGTCGCTCTCCTAGTCTGAATGAGTTCACTCACGTAAATGGATAGGTAGGTATAGCGGGAGAAAGGAGCATGAAAGGAGCATTGAGCAGAAACTGTCATTTTTTTTTGTATTTTCACTTGAGCACTAGACTAATTTCAGTTCATCATTTTGACCTCAGTCGCGACTCCATCAAATGTATTGTTGGTTACTGTGGCCCGGCCCACACAGGAAGCACTGCAAATGGTTACTGTAGCCTGACTCCACCCACAGCCCAAAACTCACTGTGATTGGTTAGTCTGGTCCTCACCTACAGCGTCATATGCGCTGATATCCCCATGGTCCGAGTCCGCATTTGAGGCTCTCGTGACGCCTCCAGTTTCCCTGGTGCTGGCATTTAATGAACTCTGTCAGGATGGCGACATAACCAGAGGATCATCAGTCTGCGACATAGAAGATCAAAGCAAGGCTGCATTCGGTGTTAAGATTTCAGAAAGTTCATCAAAGAGCTGAGATAAAGAGAGCACTGCTTTGCCTCTGCATTGCTGTCCATCACCTCATAAAGGGGCTTTTGGGAGTATCGATTCTTGCTTGCCTCCTGGGAGGTGATCGCTCTCTCTCGACACGCACACGTTTTTACAATCATCTCGCCCTTCCACACACAGGTCCTTTAAAGTGCCTTCCCCTGGTCTTGCAAGTAGCAACTACTGTTGGTCCAGGTTGAAGTTGTTTTTTTTATTGTTATTTTTAATTGAATCATATATGTTAAAAGCTGCCCAACTGGATTCCTGGCCATGTTTTGACAGTGAAGCAGATGCAGTGGTATCCTTCTGTTTAAAAATAAATAAATGGAAAAGAGCGTGAGGTAATTTCTTTATGAACAGAGTATGAAGAGATGCCAGCTGTGGATAGAAGTGGCATAGCTTGTAATCATGATATTTTTGTAATTGGATGGATGGATGGATGGATGGATGGATGGATGGATGGATGATACTTTATTCATCTCGAAGGAAATTGCAGAGTTGTGGAGGGAAAATTACGTAACACAGAAATAAGTATGTCCAAATCTTTGGCAGAATAAAACTTTTTGCAGTTTTTCCAACATTTATTACAGGAGGAAATTCTTAAATGAACATGTACAAAATAGATATTCAATTTAAATGCTATGAATCGGCATTCTTCAATAGTTTTAGAATGGTGTAAGTTTTTCGGATGGTGGTTATGACCTGTTATAACTTGGGTACGAAGACATTATGGTGTCGCTGTCAAGCAGCATTAGCAAACTCCATTAAGTGGCAGTTACAGCCGTGTTCTAACTATTCAGACTGACAGCTGAAGGCTTACGTAGGCTTGATGGATTCCTCAGTGTATTAAAATGGCACTAATTGCAATTATGGCCCTGCAGTCACTGCCTGCTCATACTGTGAGATTTCCAGGGCTGGACACGTTTGGTAAGCCTTTTTATTTCAGTGGGTCAACAAGAATAGCTTCTCTTCTGACAGCCTGCGAAAGTGTGACTCTGCTGTTACTTGTAAAATTTTCACGCTCGGTTTTAAAATAAAATGTGATTTCCAGTCCTGCCAGCTAATACTCCACTGCAGGTTGACATTACCTCACTATTGAGGACAATATTAAAATGAGATTCGTATTTTATTTGAGCATAGCTATGCATATAAATTAAATCTATATTATACATCAATTTAAAGAAATACAATAAAACAATTGGAATCTATCAAAAGAAATCCCACATCTAAATAATGTTAAATTGGCATTAACCACTGAATAATCCATATAAAGAGCATATATAAATAAGGTAACATACGGCGACTTAAGATAATTTCCAATAACGATTCTTTGTTCATTTCATCCCATTGGACTGTTGCCTCACACCTCCAGGGATGGGGGTTCGAATCCCACCTTTTTGTACATAGCGTTCTCCCCCGTCACATGGGTTTCCTCCCATGGCGTCCTTACTTGCCCTTTACCCATGAGTCTGTGAGGTGTCCCCTCCGGGGGGCACCCTTGCTTTGTGCTCCATGCTCCCTGGCGTAGGCTCCAGACGCGCTCTAACCCTGACCAAGGTAAATGCCTGGGAAATGGATTGATTTGTGATGTATCGCATCTCTTTCAGTGTAGTCCTGCAAATAGTAATTTTAGACCTGGTAAATGTTTCCTGCTCATAAATAAATTGATATGAGATTATTTATTTTTTTAAAACTTGTATAGCCATTTCATCTGTCATAATTGACAGGCTGATTTCAAACGTGTGGGAGTCATTTTAATGGTATCCCATTCTGTAAACAGGACCAGATAAGGTTCCAGTGTGTGAAAGCGATGTAGCTTCTTTATATTCAAAGAATTTTAAAATGTTAAATTATTCCTTTATCATTATGCAGCATTGCGAAAATGTTGGCTTTTTGGTTGCCATCGTTGTCTTCGCCCGCAGCCCTCGACAGACTACTTCAGGACCCAGTTTGAAGAACCTGAATAAAACAATGTAATTAAATTTTCAAAAAGCAGCCTTTTCTCTTTTTAAAATAAACTTCAAAAGATCACTGGAAGCTCTGTTTAGTATACAAGAAGAGAGAGAGCACATTTTCTGTAACTCTGTCTTTTAATGGCCAGGATGAGACTAGGAGATTGGCCTAACACATTTTGATGCCATTAGATGAAATTGGTTGCCTTTTGCATCCATGTCCTGTCCCTGCAGGACTATGACTCTTTCATCATGTGACTGGCATCCTGCAGCATTCATGGTAATTACTGAGATGTAATGAGCTATGTCGTAAATGTGATGCTTTTCAAAATATCACCCAGTCACTTAGTGTTGGGATACAAGACGATTCGTGCATTCGATCATGCAATTTGTCATCCAGTGTACAAATTCTGGTAAAAAAAAAAATTAAACTAGCTGTCTTTTGTAATGTTTCCTTTACATTTCCTAAGTGTTGCCATAACAATTGGAACTTGTGGCATTTTGCATATATAATGAATAGCACTAGCCTAGTTTTGTTGATATTTGTAGGTAAGTAGACCAGATGAGATTTTAGTAAGCGAATTTGTAGAAAAAATAACAGCATATGATCTGCATCAGGATATTACCCTTTAGAAGCATCTTCACAATGATGCCACTCTCTGTAAGAGATTCCTTTGGCATCTTCACGACTTCCAGCTTCATGTAGACCAGTATACAGAGTAAACTATTGCTGCACATGTCATATTTATGTATTAAAACATCTGCTGATAGTAATTTTACAGTTCCTTTAATGTGTTCATGACAATGACTTCCAAAATGAAAGCTACTTTTAGCTAAGTATGGCTGCAGAAATTTCTCATAGTAAATTACGTTTTGATTTTCACCGAAGGACCTATTTGAAGATAAAGTAGCATTGCGTTAAAAGCTAGATGTAAGGATATGTTGATTGATGTCTGTGTTTTGAACATACTGCTGATTTTTTTTTTTATAATATAAACCGATACTTGCGAAATGTTGGAAAATTAAGGTCAACATAAAGAATGATAGTTTACACTAAATTATGTACTGATGATTCTGCAACCCTGTATATGAAGATAAAATCTTCCCCTGGGAAAGAATAATATGTCTCTAATGCTTTAGGTGAGACTTTAAATTTCTATCTGGCTTGTTTAATCCGGGAGTAGCTAGTGGTTGACTTCTTGTAGTGCATATTTTATTGATATAGAATGAAGTATTAAGCTTGTGTGTACAAAATAAATATACTGTACATATGTGTGGAACTACATGATGTGATTAACAGCCAAGAGGCTCAATAAGTAGCTATTTAAGTTAATATTTGGAATAACAAATTATCATTCACTGCTACAACATTGACTGCACTAGAGTGAAATTGTCCTTCTAGTTTTTCCTAGCTTGTGAAAACTCTAAACAGCAGAGTTAACCTTCGAAGCTTACTGCACATTAATATCATCCATAAACTGTAAATGGTTAGCATGTAAATTTAGATGTTGTCAGGAGCACAGCTGTCATTGTTTTAAGTCGTGACCAGATGGTAACAGGGGAATTTAATCATCGTTTTACCCGCCTCTCACCTAATGTTTATTCGGTGGCCTCAACAGTAATAATTATGATATAATAATCCATCCATCCATTTAGCATAACTGCTCATCCACGGGTCATGGCTGGCCTGGAGCCTATCCGGGCACTGGGCCGTGAACACATGGGGCGGGATGCCAGCCGTTCACAAGGCTATAGACACAACACTTTGCCTAAAGCTCACTTCTTTGGACTATGGGAGG
Organism: Gymnarchus niloticus; assembly: GCA_009936485.2. Lineage (NCBI taxonomy): Eukaryota > Metazoa > Chordata > Actinopteri > Osteoglossiformes > Gymnarchidae > Gymnarchus > Gymnarchus niloticus. The sequence continues at coordinate 10,163,244 of JAACJT020000031.1, read as the reverse complement.
AAATCAGAGCACCCACAGGAAATCAGTGGATAGTCAGGGAGAGCATGCAACTCTCCACACATAGACCCTGGAGCAGGTTCAGAATCAATGACCCTTGACATGGGAAGTCACATCACAAACGAGTAAGAAATGATCTTTTAGGTACATTGCAGTTATAATGTAACTAGTTCTGTTTTCAGCAGTGTCATTTAAACATTTTTATTTTTTAATCTGAATGGATTCACTTTGACCTTGTTCAGACAGATTTCTATTCCCAGAAGTCCTCACACTCACCTTCTTGTCGAATGTATCTTCAGAGGTACTTCATACGTAATGCAGTCAAATATATCACCATCTTTGGTGTTAAGGAACATGGTCACCCTGAACAAATTCACGAGGCGTCTCTTGAAAGAAAGCAGCGTTTCATTGGTGCCCCATGAACGATTTTAAACTGGCGATAAGAATGTTGTATTTAACAACTAACATCTAGTATATTAGGTGTATATTCATTGATTGGTGTGTGTGTATGTAACATTTAATTTGGTAAATTTTTTCTTAATTCAGGGCATTTATCATTCTTCTCTTGTTTATTTAATGCAGTGTTTTTAAGAAAGGAGAGATTAAAATGGAGTAGCCTGGGAAATGTAAAGCATCACACGGAATTACGTTACAGTCTATAGATTTCAGTATATTCCCCACACCCCCTTTTCAGTTAATTGATTTCACAAAAATCACTTGGCATATCTGTATAAAGTAAGTGTCTGTCCAGCCATTCCTACTCCAACCCAATTTCGGATAAACGGTCATGGGAGGGGGGGCCGGAGTCTTTCTCAGGCAGCGTATCGTGCAAGGCAACGGTGTACCATCAACAGAATGTCAGTCCATCACATATACACATGGTAGGCAATTTAGAAATGCCAGGTCACTTAAATGCATGTCTATGGACTGGGAGATAAAGTAGTTGTGAATACAGCAAATCTTTAACTTGTAACTAGTGCTTCACAGAGAAGAGATTTAAATGTTTTTGGGGGATGCCAGTTCTCCCATGAAAAATCTATCCATGTGAATCTGCCAGATGATTGTTACTTTAGTTCTTTCTGTCTTAATAGCTAATGTTAAATGCAGAGACTCCTGTTTCTACATAGGTATGAGCCCCTGTGCAGAATTTCCTAGTATTTCTTCTTACCTGTATTAGGTCGGTGTGCGACGGCTTGGTGCTGAGTGTGATTCTGTTCGGAGTGAATGGCTCTCCTGCGGGGGTTGTTAGCGGAGGCTGTGTGGGCTTCCTGCCCGGCCGCTGAGATAATAAGACAGGCTCGTTTTCTGCCAGACACTTGGTCAATATTGTTCTCTGTGGTGAAAGTGAGCTGCCCGCTTCCGTGATAGATGCGTGGCCTGAATTTGTCTGGGCCGGCCCCCGAGGGCCCCGTGGAAGAAGACGAGACTCAACGGTAATGCGGCAGGTGGAGGGATTTCTTACCAGGTGCTCAGGTTCAAACGAAAAGGTAATTTTAAGGAAAACTTTAGAAACTGTCTCCCTCCACCTCTATAACCATAAACGAGATACATTACTGACACTAATGACCACTAGGAATGGTTAAAAGAATTATTTTCCAAATATGTGAGCGACAGTTTCAGGTGGGCAGGTGACTCTAAGAAACAAATGTAAGGTAAAACAACAGCCATTTTAAAAATAGTACAATTCACACTACATACCAAAGGAGGTTCTGTGCCATTTTCAGACAGCAGGGGGAGTGGCAGTTAAGAAACAGGATTGGCTATTCTGTTTCTCAGAGGAGAATTAGTGTTGTATTTTTTATAAAGCTCAGTCACTCCTGCATATTGACTCACTTGACTGAGTAAAAGTGTGGGTGTGTACAAGTTCTATATGAACAAACCCAAATTATGAAATGTGCAACAAACTACTGGATTCCAAACCATTGCTTTCAGCCACATGAGCCTCCAGCTTGGGTGCTGAGGAAAATAAAATGGATCTTTTTGTCCATCAGACACTTGGTCAATATTGCTCTCCGTGGTGAGAGTGAGCTGTCCGCTTCGGCGATAGATGTGTGACCTGAATTTGTCTGGGCTGGCCTCTGGGGTCCAACAGAAGAACATGCAGTTCAGCAGAGATATGGCGGGTAGGGAATTTCCAGTGGCAGGCCGATGTTTAGGAAGCTGATGAATAAAAAGGGGAAAAAAGTCTATGAATAATATACAACTTATATATGGCTGCTGTGAGTTAGACGCATTTCCAAACAGGTGGAGTTCATATTTTTAAGCACACCAATTTCACCAGACAGGCTTGTAGGAATCGACGCAGTAAAATGCTGCCTGGTTTGTTTCACAGTTAATTATATGTCATTAAGCCTCCCTTTTGTTCGATGAAATCTTAATGTTTTAATTCATGTCTGTTTAATTAATCTTGTCACTTTTAATAACGAGTCCAATCAGTTTTACAAGGGGGCAAAATGGCTTTGAATCTCTGATAATTACCAATGGAATGTTGTTTTACAGCATCTGATGTCAGCAAAAACCCCGACTTTCATTACCTCCCAATTACGTAAATACCACTTGTGTATAAATGACTAAGTGATGTAAATAAATTTGCTTGGGATGTTTGGCATAATTGCTGCTAAATAAATAAATAAATGAAACGGTAAAACAAAAGCCTATATAACATTAGAGAAGTGCCAAAAGTATAAATTAATTAAATGTGCCGATGCAGACCAGATTACAGGTGCCATAATCCTTTGTTTATGTACCGTATTTAATACTGCAATATAATGTGAACAAATCAATTTACTCTTAATCATTTACAGATACTATTTAAAATCATGAGAACTGCAAGGTTATGCTTGTGTGTAAAGATGTGTGTGTGGTTACTTATTTTGTGGGCAACATTTTTTGGTAATAAATACTGAAATCTTATTTTAAAAAATAGCAATAGGTTTCTGAGTCTTGGTGGTTTGCAGTTAGGAGTTGATCTATGGAATGTATAGAAAGTAGCTATACAGGTAGATGCTTGTGTGTGCGTGTATGTATCATGTTTATATTACACTGTGGGAACAAAATGTCCCCAGGAGGTAATAAAAACCTGATATTTTACCTTGTGGGGATATTTGTCATGTCCCCACAAGAGAAAACTCAATTTTCTAAAAATCTGTGAATGCAATCAAAAAACCGAAAGGCTCAAAAATCTTCTATTTTGTTGGGTTACTTATGGGTAAGGTTAAGGTTGTTATAGTTAGGATTAGGGTTAGGCCCATGGAAATGAATGGAAAGTCCCCACATAATTAGAAATACAGATGTGTGTGTGTGAGGGAGAGAGAGAGTGAGAGAGAGATGGCAAAATGGCACTGCTGGTGTCTGAAGTTGGCAAATAGACTGGTGGCTGTTCCACGCATGTTTGGGCCACGCTCAGCATCCAAAACATCGAGGCCCATTCCGGTCCTGACCTTACGCTCTGCCCTCAAACACATCAGCCACTTTGGCACCCCTTCTGTGTGCGCACATGTCTCCTGCTTTTCTGTCAGGCCTGGTAACGATGGAGGGAAGTGCAGGTGAACGCTGAGGGCAGTCCCTGTCACGGGCCAGAGACTCGAGAAGCAAGCACAGCTGGTGGGCTAATAAACGGGAATGGAGGGAAAATGAAGCAGAATTGAGCAGCGACAAGGGGCAGGCCGGAAGAATGGAACAACCAGATGGCAATAACATAACAGGGGAAGGAGGCCAGCATAGATCTTCATGGAGAGAGTGCGAGGAGAAGCCAGACTGATGCTCTTAAGGAGGGCGACACATGGGGAGGAGACATACAGAATTAGCTTAGAAAAACGCTGAAGAAATGTATTATGAGTTGGGACTGAAGTCCATTTGGGAACCAAAGCTCATAATTGCCTATGCAAAATTCTGCATGTGGTGCAGGTTTTCTTGACCAGCATCTTTATGCCAGCGGGGACGATGTGACGTGGTACCTCCTGCTCTCCGCACCTACTGTTCACAACAGCACTCCATTTGCATCACATGTTTGTTTCCCTTTTGTTGCTGGGCTGTGATTAAAAATGGTATCCAAAATGAAACAGATCCTACTGTGGGGGAACGATGTGATGGAACATCGAAGTCTACTACTGTTGCTCTGAACCAAAATGGCTAGTGATTTAGAGCACGTTGATTTGGTTAAAATAAATCTTTAGTTGGTTGACGTGTGTAGACTTATCTGTTTGTTTACTGCTGGAAGTTACGGTTCCTGATGATCATTACCACTATGACTACCACTATGGGTCATCAAAACGCCATGGGTCCCAACCGTTACAGTCATCCAATGTTGGCAAACTGGGGACCTCCACGTTGTAATTGACTGAATACCTTCATAAGCTACACAGCTGTGCTGGCCATGGGTTTGGGGCGGCCAGGGAGGGGGGTTACAAAAGGCATGAGGTAAAAGATTGTTCCAGCTATAGGAGCCTTCCTATTAATGCGTTATCATAATTTAGCTAATGCTAATGCCACTAAGTCAGCAAGTCAAACATCGTAATTAGATTTAATCCCCTCACATTGGGTGCTCTGACCCGAATGTGCAGCAGTAATAGAAGAGAATTCACACACACTGCAGTCATCGCCGGCATGCATAGTAATATGGACCCCTCCCTCATCACATAATGAAATTTGGCAAATATAGTCAATGGCACTGGCCTTTTTTTGCGATTTCAAGATAGAGCGCTGAGGTGTCCCCTGTTCTAGGATCTTCAGTAAATAGGAAGATCCTGTGATGTTTCAAAGGTAGAAAGTTTTCATCAGCCAAACGACTATGCATAATGATGCAAGAAGATTCGTTCAGTGTTCATCTGAAATTTTTGGCTTGCGTAATAAAGATGACATTTTAACAGTGGCCAAAACGACTGATTGACGTTGCATTCCACAGCCTTGTGCAAATTTTTCGCTTTTCTTATGCATGACTCAGTTAATTTGACTCTGAAAGGTTTTGTTTTATTATACTAATTAACCATGGCTGGTCCCACATTCGCTTTGTTACTAGCCCATAAAGCAAACTCGACACTCCTATGTGGTCTGATACCAATGTCCCATGATTTCATTACTAAAACAACATTTATTGTGCGATGAATCATGATCCCTGGCAACTATAAGGGAAGTCAGAATTTTTTAAGAGGTGTGTAAACAGGAAAAGTAGCTGTAAGCACAACAGGTGAGGTGTATCAGAAATTGTGTTTTTCTGTCCGCCGAATTGCTTCCGTGGATACGGTGTCCGAATGAAGCTGTTTTGTCCTTATCAGCTCAGACCCCACATAATCTCTCCACACCACGAACAAGTGCCCGATAACAGCTCTCACCTCAAGGGAAGCTTCAAAGCCAAACACAATGGAAAGCTATATTTATCACTTGCTTTTTTTTTTTCCTTTACACAGCTTTCAGCTGATCCATTTTTTTTTTTTTTTTTTTTTTTTAGCAAGTTTGCAAGAAAGAGGGGAAAGTAAGTGTCAAATTCACATTTATGGCACATGTAATATATTATATTGGGTGTGAGGCGGTTCATTCATCTTCTAAGTATTGGTTTGGGTCATGGGGGGCCTGGAGTCTATCCCATGGAGTATGGGGCACAAAGCTGGGGTGCTCCCTGCATGGGATGCCAGAGTGAACCCACGCACTTTGGACTATGGGAGGAAACCAGGGTATCCAGACAATATCCACAAGACTCAGGGAGAACATGCAAACTCCACACACTGTGGAAGACTTGAACCTCCAAACTTGGAGATGTGAGGCAGCAAAGCCCTGCCCCCAAACAAGCGGTCCAATCCAAAAAAAATGGTGAGTTGCTGTGATCCGGCTCATTGTACTCCTATTTGTCATGTCCATCACAGCCGGGCCCAAAGCCTTCAGCCTCGGCTTCCCATCAGACACGTGACCATTCAGTAAAAACAAAAGCGGTCATGCTAATGAGATCCCATTGACCTTTAATGACCCCACCCCACCACTACCACCGTGTAGAGGTGGCCCCTTCTGGGTCCAGGGAGCCCACGACTACCACGGTGCTGATGAGGTCCATCTGACCTTTACAGCTGCCTCAGCCCTGCCTGGAGAAGCCACATGAACTTTGATCAGGGAGCCATTGTTCCCAGCTGGTTTTCTGTGCCCCTGATTAACCACGGATAAGAAGAGACCCTGACATTCTCTCCATCGTGCCACGAGGCCGATCAGTGTGCTTCTTGCAAGTCGATACTGATAACACTTCTTAATTCAAGAACCACTTTAATTAATTCATTTTTCTCTTTGATGGATAATTTTAAAAATAAAACCGGACCCAGAAAGAAACTGTAATGATTTAGCATTATGCAGATACTAATTTATTTGACAGGATTTTTTTGCATGTTAGTGGCATGGCGTTCACTTCTGTGTTAGCAATGAATGATTAACTGGTTTGTTAGTTTGAGAGTTGCCCAATGATAGAACACTGATCCTGGATCACTAGATTGAAAGTTGCACATTGTCAGAATGCTGATCCTAGCTCTTTAGTATGAAGATTGCACAGCAGCAGAACACTGATCCTTGCTTGTTAGCGTGAAGGTTGCCTAATGATAGAACATTAATCCTGGCTCTTTAGCACAAAGTTTGCCCAATGACAGAACGCTGATCCTGGCGTTTTAGCATGAAGGTTGCCCAATGACAGAACGCTGATCCTGGCGTTTTAGCATGAAGGTTGCCCAATGACAGAACGCTGATCCCAGGTCTTTAAGACAAAGGTTATCTAATGACAGAACACTGATCCTTGCTCTTTAGCATGAAGGTTGCCCAATGACAAAACACTGACCCTGGCTCTTTAGCACGAAGGTTGCCCAATGAAAAAACACTGACCCTGGGTCTTTAGCACAAAGGTTGCCCAGTGGCAGAATGCTGATCCTGATTTGTAAGTGTAAAAATTGTACAACGGCAGAACGCTGATCCTAGATTGTAAGCGTAAAGGTTACAGAGTGGCAAAACACTGGTAGTTAGCTTACACAACTCCCTGCGACTTTGGATCAGTTCTATCTGATTCACTTTGTTTACCAAACCCTGCTTTACAGCAGGAAAATAATCTGCACCACTGGAAGGCTAGTAAGTATAAGGTACATTTTCAAATGCCAAAGCAGAGGGGGGAACTAGCATATAAGATGTAGTTAGCGTTTTAACCACAGGTTGTGTTTAAAGCAGACTTCCCTCACTCTATGGGTGTTCAATTATGTCTGTTACCCTTTTGGGGAATCCTTACCCTTTCAGGTTCCATTATGCTGTGAAAATGTGGGGTTCCTGGGAACGGAATCATCTTTATCATTCATAGAAAAAAAAGAAATGCCATGTCTGAAGTCTATACACTCAGCTTTGCTTAACGTTAAAAATGGCCTTAGGAACCCAGGCAGACAGTTCACTTGGCATGTCTTCTAATTGCTTTTCCGCGATAAAAATCATCTTACCGTGGAGCTTGAGTGAAATAAACCACAAGACGGTTATCAGAGCTGATAAAGATTTCTTAAATGGGCCTATTTAAACACTAGTTATTCCTAATAGTTCTCTCTGTACCCACAGGCTAAACTGTTGTGTTTGGTTCCTCACGTTCCTGGATACCATTAGATTATACTGAGGAAAAAAGTGACATGATGGTTACTCAGCATGTCTCTGGATAGATCGCTCTGTGTCGGGTCATCACATTAGTTGCTCATGAGAGAGATGGTGCAAGGGTTTTACACAATTTTCAATTGACAAATGTAATAATTTTGTGTTAGCTCTGTCCCCCATGCCTGACTGCCCCCCTCTGCCCGCTCCAGGTGGAGGTAAATAATGAGGGACATTAAGGGGCTTTTTCCTCATTAACACAGCCATTAATTATGTCTTGGCCAAGTGAGTCCAAGCCCTGTCCGGTGCCGGCGTTGTGAGCCGATGATGTTAGCCTCCATCCCCCACCTGGGTTACCTGGCCGCGTCGAGGAAGATCAGCTTCCTCCTGCTAAAGCTGTCTGAACCAAACTTGGCCTCCGACCACCTCACTGCCAAGCTGCGCAGTCAAGTTGCCTCTGATCTTCTTAAGTACACTTCGAGGAGAGAACGGTGCTGCTTAATATCGATATCAGATTTTCAAGTCAACATTGTATTCAAATAAAAGGATAACATCTGAAATATAACCCGGGGCATTAAAACAGCAAACCGTCTGCACAATTTGTTTTTCAAGTTAAATATAACCGTTCAGCTAGCATAATACATCACAGTTGTCAAATCTTTCACATTTTGTGTGTGTGTGTGTGTTTGTGTACCACGTTTATATTACCTTGTGGGGACACAACAAATGAAGCCACAAGTGCATGTTACTTCAGCTGGGATCAAACTGAGGACTTGTTGACAGTTTAGAGACAGAAAAAGGTCCCTCTGAAAATAGCATTTGCTGATTGTCCAATGACCAGAGTCTCCATGAGATGTCACTTCTCTTCTGGATCATACAGATATTAATTTTACATGAATGCAGGATCAAGTGTACTTTGAACCTGCCTTCTTTACTAAAAGACACAAGATTGAAAACTCTCAGGTGTGTGTGATCTCTGGCATACATGACCTTGTTACATTGGTGTCAATCGGAATTTGTTGCCTGTTTGTTTGCTGGAACACAAATATTGCAGCACAAATGCAATGTTTCAACATTTATATATTTTTTTTTTTTTTGTCCCAAATATTTTTTCTGATACACTCGGCCAGTAAATGATTCACTTTTACTTAAAGTTGATTAACAGCAGAGCTTGAATTACAGGTCTGAACTGAAATTTCTTATTGCTGTCTGGTGTTAATGTGATTTTTGGATGTGATTTTTAATTTTTTTCCACACGGTGAGCGTTTTTGTAGATTTCACCCTTCAACTATGACACCCCCATAATGCAAGTTGAGTCCTCCCATTGCGAACTGTTGAGGATGAGGCTCACATGGTTGTCGTGAGAACCTGGTCGATCACGGTGAATTGCTGTCACTCTGAAGGACGTCGTGTGTCAGTTTTAATGTCGCGCGAGGCCACTGCTTTGTTATTCAGAGATTAAAATAAATTTTAATTTTACAGTGTGGGGACAGAAGGAGAACATAAATCACTACGATATTTTATCACGAGTACGTCAGCAGCATTAATGGCTAGCGGTGAGCAAGCCAGACATGACCGGTGCTGATAAATGTCTGCAATTGTTTCCCAGGACACGGCTAATTTGGGACTTCTATGTAAAGTACAAGATGCCAATACAAAGGTCTTTAGTCATCTGGCTAGGCTAATTTCTTCTTGATTTCCACTGAAGGGGAAGTTTTTTTTTCTCCTATCCCCTCATTGAACTTTGACAGCAATTATCTAAATTCAGTAGCAAGACATGTAAGCTGTCTTGTGAAATAATACAGCTCATTGTCAGTTTGATTCTGTCTTTTTGTCTCTTCCCGTGTGATAGTCTGCCATTGTTTGATTTTGACAATGTTGACATGGATCGCTCTAGTCCTGACCAGGTAACCATGTCAGGCCAACAGAGGCTGGAGCGGAGTGAGTTTTATAATGATTGAAAAAAAACTTTTTTTCTTCACAATTTGACTAAAACTGAAGACATTATTATTCTGCCGTTGTACTTGTTCTAAGTGCAATAGGCTGTAAATTTTTGGCAGCCGTAGTCATGACGACTTTTTCTTTTAGAGGATGACATTTGCCCTTTTTTATTTCTTCAAATTCCAGATGAATGTATCTATATTTTCTTAATCACTCCTGGCTATCAGTAGACAGCGTTGGAGATTTAGGCCTCTCTCAGCCAATGGAGGAGTCAGAATGATTTTCCGGCGGCATCGAGCATGCAACGCTCCTGGCCGTCAGTCGGCCATTAGGGGGAGCTCCAACCCCTGTGAGAATCCAGGTGAGTCAATGCGTGCGTATAGCTCTCTGAGATGGATAGAAGGTCGATGGGGGCGTGTATGAGAATTAAAAACTCCCAGAGTTTGTAACAGAGGACAGCAACTGTAAAGGTTCCCAATGCTGGGGGGGATACAGGCCCTTCTCCAGCTGTTACACCCTCAATGATAAGAATTAAGCATGCGGCCTTTGCCCTGCTTAGCAGTGTGGCGCCATTCAGACCACTGCCCTTCAGCTCCCGCTCCACCCTCTGCGTGTGTGGCTGAGGTGTGCCAAACGGATGTTCAGAAAGATTACCAGAGGCAGAATTGGCCCATGTCTCCAGCAGAAGCAATGGTGGACTGGGAGCACTTTATCCGTGTATCCGGACAACTGCCAGGTACGCTCATGCTGTCTCTTCTCACTGAGAGTAGATGAAAATGCACCACTTCTTACTTTCGACACTCTAATTGCAGCTTTCTCCAAGATATGGTAAACCTTCCATCAACTGCGCTCACTTTTTCATCATGCCGACATACTTTAAGTTGTTTTATAATATTCCTATTTCATTACTTGTATTTTAAAGCTGAATCTTGTTGATTGCGGACAGGTCAATAAAACCTGTGGGGTATTGTATGGTGAATTTACTTGCATGTCCAGGGACTAAACCCTGCCTCTCCACCTTCTAGTCAGCAGTCATTTTTTGAGTGGTACTTCAGTAAGGCATCAGTCAAGCCCTAACGTCATTCGTGAACCCAGCAGTCAAGCCCTAACGTCATTCGTGAACCCAGCAGTCAAGCCCTAATGTCATTCGTGAATTCATCAGTCAAGCCCTAACGTCATTCGTGAATTCATCAGTCAAGCCCAAACGTCATTTGTGAACCCATCAGTCAAGCCCAAACGTCATTTGTGAACCCATCAGTCAAGCCCAAACGTCATTTGTGAACCCATCAGTCAAGCCCTAACGTCATTCGTGAACCCAGTAGCCTTTAATATAATACTGTGTTAAGGTATTATATTAGTTCTCCCCTAGTTGATGTGTGATGTTATGAGACTGAATCTATTTCTGGCCATTGATTGGTAAGGGACTGACTTTGCTGTGGGGTCACACTCTCCCCTGCTATGTACAACCCCAAATCAAAATATGAAATATCTTTGGTTCATACTGCAATGAAATAAAAGTCAAAGTGAATTTAAGAATCACTGCATTTTTTTATTTGCATATTTGCATTTATATTGTCCCAACTTTTTCTGATTTGTCGTTGTAACAGCCGAACTTATAGGGGGCCCACTTCAATGGAACCACTACCTATACAAGATGACCTACCTCATGGACCTTTTTTGGTATGAGGTTGACAATGAAAAAGCTTGTGGAATCTTCTCAGAGACTTTGAGTTCCATGGACATCGGGAGTGGTGTACATACGGGATGGTGGTTTCCATGGAGACCGAGTCTGAGAGCATGTAAGTGTCACTTTGAGATGTCCTCTCAGCTTAAGCCGAGGACAGGGGGTAGATGCGTGGCTGTTATCAGTCACTTTCGTTATGATAATATCACTCTCGGTTTCCTTTCTTTTTTCCTCCTCAAGCATTCCTTACATTTTGAAAAATGCCCTTTTTGTCTGTGGGTTTATGAGCTTGCATTTTGGGTTTTATTGGAGACTAAATGGTTTAACCTGTGTAAAACTTTCAGATGCTATCCAGAGATTGCTAGGTCAGACTTTGACGTGGATAACAAGAGCGTCTTTGCAGTATGTAAGTGAGGTTTAAAAAAAGACCTAAAGATGACAGAAGCACAATATAAATCCGTTTAAGGCTTAAGCAACTGTCAGAAAGATCCCAGAGTGAGTTGCGTTCCCTGTAATTCACTCTAAGAGTGAGATATCCCCCATTGTTCCTTGATAATTGGAATAGTGGCGTTTCTATGCAGGACAAATTAAATGTCAATCCAGCCCATGATATAAAAACATTTAATTTCATCATGAGAATGGAAATCAAGTGTATCGACTCAAATGTGATCCTTCACCAATTAAGGAACCAAAGAAACCGACTTGAACTACAGTCTAACAATGGTACTCTCCTGATGAGTGACCCAAGCCATCCCAACCCCTCCCATAAGCCTCTAAGAGCATTAATTAGATTCTAATTAAAACCCTAATTAATTTAAAAACTAATTACAACTTGACAATACTAAATAAGATAAAGGGAAGATATTGGATTAACACAGGTTTCGCTAAGCTTTGATAAAGCACAGGGATTGTTGGGCATTAAACAGAGGCGGCCATTTTTCACGAACCACTTCTGCAGTTTTGGTGTCAGCTACAGGCCCATGAAGCAGTGTGTATGAGGCCTGTGTCGTCCTCATGGACAGTTCTGTTTAGTGTCATTAACTAGTGTTGATTAACTCCTACTGGTAACTGTGTGGAAACTTTGGTGGTGATATGATGTCAGTAAGGTGTGTTCGCCATTAGCGGAGAGAAAGCGGAGCTCCTTGCTCGAGCTGATGGTTTGGAGCAGACTGAGACCATTCTCCTGTTTATAGAGTTAGTGGGTGCCCGTGAAAGAGCTGTAGAAAATATGAAGTAAGACCTTAAGTGGAGAAACACATACCTCTAAATGTGCTTTGTGGGACTACGTAATGGTTCTTTTTGTCTCATGATGGGATTATTTTTAATGGCCAAGATATAGATACTTCTTTTTAAAAATATGAAGTACTTTGGTGTTTCACTTGAAAAATTCAGTGCCGTTTGCAAATGTGTCCAAAGCCAAATCAGGAATCTTCAGTTTGTCTGGGTCACTGGTTAAGGGTTATTGTTATTTGTCCTGTGACACTGTAGCAGGACACCCACTGGCAATACAAATGCAATGTAACCCTACAGTGAAGTACTGAGCTTGATAGGAGACGTGGCTTCCACACTGATATTGAGCTGCATCTGCAATTCTCTGCCATTTCAACGGACACCTGTGCCAGCTGATGGCTCTAGGAGATGTGGTGCTGTCAGGGTTCAGGTGCACGGTAGGAAAGTGAGGGTGCTGCTGTTATCTCTCAAGTCTGGTTTACAAAACTACAACTACATTACATGATCAACCGGTCATATGTGACTTACGGAAGTGCTACTAGTTTACCCGGTCAACCTGTCCGGAATTATTTACGGAATCATTACTAGGTTACCTGGTCAACCTCCCTGGTGTGATTTATAGAACTTTATATACCTGTTCATTGTTTCAGGTGTAATTTTCCAAATTACAGACAGATTATCTCTTCAGTCAGTCAAGTGGGTTTTATTGAACCACTATTACGTTATCTGGCCAAGTGTCAGGTGTGATTTTCAGAAGTATAAACAGGTCAGCTGTGCGCAACCATGTTCGCTGGTCAGCCTGTCATGTGATGTACCCCACAATGTACCATCATTTCTATACATGGGCTTTTGGCAAACCCATCTTACATGCCAGCTTCAGGCTGGAGTCCTAACGGAAACATCAGTGAGTGACACGTCTCGTTTTGTGTAAAATGTCACGTGCGACGAAACACTTCAATAGGTTGGCGCGGTAACCCCGTCAGTTTCCTGCTTGGATTTGCTCGGCAGTTTTCAACCATTCTCGTGACTAATCTGCACAGTAAACAAAAGAATTAATGTTGCCATTTAAGGGTGGATTAGGGCGCTGAGTTGCCGTCACATTTCAATGTCCTTAATAAATGTTTCCTGTATCCATCTTGGGCCTGCTTGTGCAGGCACTTTTCACATGATTTTTACAGACTAGTGATTTTTTTTTTTTTCAATGTTCTGTAAACTTGCTTGCCCCCATGTTATAGAATAAAGGCTCTAAGGAATGTGAGATAAGCAGTATAAATCCCCAATGGCAAGGCTGTATATTCAGGATATGCATGTTTTATAATACAGAAAGCCAAAACGTCCACTTTCCTGTTTTTGTATGGGGGGATGTTGAATGTGTTTATTTTTGAATCCGTTAATGCGGGAAATGCTGTCCTTTGTGCACCTCAATTGGAAGCTAATGCTAGCGTGTAGTGTGGCCAAAAGGAACGACTCTCATGGATTTTAAAAGTGTACTTTTGTATAATAAGAATTGCCTCCACAATCAACCAAAAGGTTTTTTTAAGTTCTGATGCTGAGGTGTCAACAGCTATTTTTTTTTTAATAAAGTTGCTTGTGAAAATATCCAGATAAGAGCTGTGATGGTGGCTCTTTCACACATCTTTCATTATATTTTTATGGAAACAGTACTGTTTAATATAAAAAGCAACAATTTATCAACCACATTCAATAAAGTTCTTTCCTAGCGAGAGATATGGGCTTGGTAAACTATCGCATCTGTGTGGAAAGCACAATAATGTTCATTTTCTGGACTCTAACCATCAGTGAGGTTAAGCAGCCAAGATGAAAAGGTAAAACTCCATCTATATATTTTTTTCCCCCACACGATTCCATGTTCCCGCCAAGAGTTTTCCCAACACGATGGACACCTCAGGATGCTGGGATTAATCGGATGGGCGGCCGTTGGATGGAAATGGAGATGAACCAGAGGACCAAGGTTCATGATGATAGGCAAAAAACAGACCTTGGAAATATGGCTCCACCTTCTGCGGTTTTACGCAGCTTGTTACAAGATAAAGGTAACTTCTACAGGTAATTTGTCTGATGTCCTGGGGACTCCACAACCATTCCCTTTAAATCCACATTTTGAAGTTGTACATGCAAAAAGTCTCCTTTGACTTCGTGGTAATGGTTTTACTGACCTCCTAGCACCTGGATAAAACACCTGTATATTGAAGAGTTGATCTCTTCCTGTCAGGAAAGGCTTCAGACACTGGTCCACCATCTCCTTATGAACACGGACCCTAAATGGAAGCGCCATAAGATGAACAGACTGAAATTTTAGCCCGCTTGATCTTACACAGCCATGCTACAGATCAGTTTTAGTACAAAGCCTCTCTAGCTACACTTTCACAGAAAACCCATCGCACAGCGAACGGTAAAATAAACATTCAGACACCATTTACTTTGAACATTAATAACTCTTTTATTAAGACAAGTACTCTCTTTTTTTACTTTTTTTGTAAAAATGTCTCTTTATGAACCAATACAAAATGCTTATGAGAACATGTGGGTATTTTTTCATCATTAATACACAGTAACATTGCCCAAGTACAGCAGAAAGACAGAATCTACCTAAACCTTATGAAGGACCAACTTCCTGGACCAAAACAATTTCCGCAGACCAAGCTTCCAGGATGCGGTCCCTTTCTAGTGATTGTAGCACAGCAAGCCGGCTTGTCTCTATCACAGAACGACTGGAGTCTTTCTTTTGTGAACTAGGTCTATGCAAAGTAATACTCAACACGTTTAAAACAGTGCACTGTATTCCAAGAACACGTAAACATGTACAACTAAAACCCGAAACTTTGCCACGATTTCTCGATTTCGGTGCCGTCGACAAGCGGGGCGGAAACTTCGCATTCTACCTGAGATGCAAGACAGACGGAAACATGGGGACCAGACTAAATGTGGTGGAAGAAAAACACAAGTCATACAGGCTTGTCCACCGCCCTGTCCACCTGAATAACACTGGTTAAACAGATGAGGGGAGGAAATACATGACTGACGTCAATTTTGTCATACTTCTGCCGAATTGTTGGTGGAAAATATGTTTTATAGCCTGTCTTGTAAATTCTGGGCTTCATCCTGCTGACTTTTTCATTTTCAGACAAATTGACACATTTTGAGGGCAGTTGCCAGAAATTAGCTCTACATCTAAAATCCAGTCTGTCACTAAATAGTCTTGGCTGTGGCTATGAAACTGTTAAATGCAACCAAAATGGGTTTGGTATATAAAACCAAACGTTTTCACCCTGTCTGCAGTTGCTATTATCAATAGATCACTAACATTTAAATAATGAATACTGTGTTCAGTTAAGAACAACATCTGAATATTCAACTTAAGACACTGGCACACATTCGACTTAAGACAAATAATGATTACTATGAAATATGTCGCACTCTCCAATTGTATTTGAAAATACCTTTATAGCCTCAGTTTACATTTTGTTATATGTGAACAGAGGAAACTGAGATGGGGACAAATGATTTGTTTTCATATGGTGTAAAAGCCATGATACATTATTTTTTAAGGCAGTGGCTCCTCCCTTGCTAAAAATTCTTTTTGGAAATTAATAAATAAAAATAGTGACGGTTAGAACTTTCCCTTGCTTTTAAGCTGCACTATTAGAGGACATTCATCTCGGTGTCATGATCACAAGAGGAGGAAGAGTGTGGTTGTTCACCGAGTCAAGCTAGAAATGCATCACAGAAACCTCGAGATTTGTCTTCGACTGCGTCAACGCTTTGGAGTAAAGGGAAAACAAAGAGACAAGCCCTCCTTAGACGCACTGGAAAATGCTGCAAAAATATTCCTCTATTTAACTGGCATTTTTGGCAGTTAAAAAAATAATAAGTAATTGGCATGCGGAAACACAGAAAGATCCGTTGACAGCTGGTACAGAAGCACAGAGTGGGTGTTCCTGTCGCCCAGGATGGGAAGTGTCCATGGTAAGGAGAGGGGTGTGTCTATGGTATGGAGTGGGTGTGTGTATTCAGAGAAGGTGTGTCCATGGAATGGGGAAGAGCTTATCCATGATACAGAGAGACATATCTATGTACAGAGAGGGGTGTGTCTATGTACAGAGGGTGTCTGTAGTATGGAGAGAGATGTGTCCTTGAGATGGAAAAGGCATACGCATTGTGCCGGTGGCATTATTGAAGTGTGGAGGGGTGTATCCTCCTTCCTTCCTGAAACTAAATCTGTCCATTTATGTTTATACTTCAGGTATGATGTAAGGCGTGGTCTCAGATTTCAATCTTATGAAAATAATACTACTCCGTAGTCAGAAAATAGGGAAATTAAACAGCAGTCAAACTACTGGCATCCTGGAAAGGAATGAGTATAGTTGGGAATAATATTTAGTATTTAAGATTTCAACATATTTCAATAGAAACTGATTAAAAATTATGGCACAATATTTTACATTAAAATATATTACTGATTTGGCTGCAGTTAAAGAAGCACAAGGCAACAACACTAACTCCCAATAAATTAAATATATAAAATTATATATTGCCTGTTAAGACATCAAACTGTTAGAATAAAACATATAATTATATTCTTAAAGAGAACTGCAAGAACTACGACAAAGTAGCTTTTTAACGTATTATTCTGTCATTAAAACCTGCTAATGATTGGGAAAAAAGTCAAAATCTTTTATATTTAACTGAACTCTTAATATGAACATATCCTGAGGGCTACTACTTATTTGGGATCTGCTTTTAATAGCCGTCAAATCTTTAGTGTGATGGCAGTTCAAATCGGTGAGCTTGCTATTGATAAAAATGCTTCTGTCAGTTAGGAAGACATACAAATGCTCCTATACGAGATCACTGCTTCCAAGTCCCACTGCTGCTATACATGCAAGGTGTGTACATATATATATATATATATATATATATACACACACATACATACATACATATATATACACACACTGTAACCACAGTGCCTTTGTTAGATTTTGTATAGTTTGTCTGAGAAACTAGAACAGCATTTTTCAGGGGAAAAAACATCCAATTTAAACGGAACTTTACTGCAGCAGCAACAAAAATGTTGTTTCTGTGGTTATTCTCGGTGGTATGAACGCTTAGGACACTTTACACTGGCGATTCCTCTGAAATCTTTTTATATAAGTTCATGGTAAACAGGAAAAGAGAATAGAAAACGAAAAGCGCGCGCATTTGAAATGGAAGCAAGCAAACAGCTCAAACGAACCTCCATCGGCGTCCACCTCCAAGTGCCGATGAGATGTTTGAACCTTACTACAGCTTCTCCTTAACACACCAGACCCTTTTAGTGTCTGCTTCAGAAAAGCTCGAGCGGGACCGATGGCCAGGCGGCACATGCGGCACAGGAACCGAGCTCCCAGCGGAATATGGTACCATTTGGTGGTGTGTGTATGTGTGTGTGTGTGTGTGTGTTTGGGTGAGGGGGGTCCAGAATGCAATGCACAAGTGTTCTGTAATCTGACTTCACAAAACCAGCAACACATTAGGGACTAGAGCTTGGGAATTGGCCACATTGGGGGAGGGAGGGAGGGAGGGAGGGAGGGGGGGAATAAAACAAGGCACAGAATTTTCTGCAGATGGTTGAACTAAATAAAACCCATCCCAGCAAGTTGGGGGGGGTGTTGAATGGTGAAGTTCTCTATGATGATTTCTGATTATTTTTCTCCTGTTTCCCAAGTCCATCTTGCCCACCCCCTCCTCCAGCACCCTCCAGGCTGGAGTTGAAATCGTTAAGTCCCCACCCCCCCACCCCACCCTGCCCCCCAAAACAGCTCAGTGTCCGATACGAGCCGCGGGTGGGATCAGATGTAGTACTCCTTCTTCTCGTCGGAGTTGTTGTGGCCGCCCTCAGCATTGATGATAGCCGTGTCGGCGTCTGCAGCGTCATCTGCCCCTTTGGCCTCGTGTGTGAAGTACGTGCCTGTCGAGGAAGACAGCATGTGGTCAGCCACGCTTCCGTGGAGGACTTCCTACAGCCGGATCTGCTGCAGTGCGGCCTTACCTTTGTGCCTCGCGAAGTAGCGCCCCAGGACGATGAGCAGGCAGAGCATGGCAAACACAACCACAGCCACCACACCCCCGACGACCGCATGGTCCATCTTCTGTGGCGTTCCTTCTCCTGCTCGAGAGTCTGAAAGAGGAAGTGGGACCTGTCATGCTGACGCCTTCTCAGACAGGAAGTTGAGGTTGGGGGAAGAAGGTCAGGGACCATGAGGCTGGAGCCATCCAGTTCAGACTCTGAGGTAAATGATGCTCACCAACTCCTCAAGAAACTTCACAAAATAGCATCAACAGCACACACCCTATATTCGAAAAAAACAACGAGCATATGGTGGGGGAGAACTAGCTAAGGTAGATATAGCTGTTTGATAATGTCAAGAAAGAATGACTATATGATTCGCGTGCCATGGGGAACCGCAGCCGCCTGTTAATACCACTGTGATCTGAAAGGATGATACCATCGCTGAAGACAATCGCTGAGATACGGGACAAGCAGATGGCAGCGCACAGATATATGGCGATGACTTTCAAGTGTGTGCAGCTGAAATGGGAAGGCAATATTTCTGACTGTTCTAAAGACTATTTTAATTTCACCCACCCCATATGAGAATTCTGTTCTATATTTAATTGTGTTTTCATCTATGTGTTTGAAATCGGCTTCTCATCTTCATTTTAGATCTGTTAATTTTATTTTGAATTTCTGTGAGGGGGTGCTATGATGATTTGTGCTAATTCTATCCACCTGTTCTAGGCCCTAGAGAGAAGGTTCCAGGCATATTCTACCCTGTGGTGACACCCAGGAACCTGGAAACCTGAAAACTCATAGCCACACAGTTGCCGTTTTAAAAATGTTTTGCCCCAGCCTGACATTCATTTTTATCATGTGTATTTTTTTTCATCTTTTTATGTTTCCTGTTTATTTGTTCTGCTACCTCATTCCTGTTACCCCTGAAAAGGACAACTGTACACCGGCCAATTAACTGCAAGGTTCCAGGGTCACATGCATCCGTTCGCCAGCCAATCAGAAGACACACTCACACCCATGTGACCTTCTCCCTACAGTGATTCTATTTCCCATCCATTTAATTTGTTTTTCTGTGCTTGCCTTAAACCCAGATGGTTTCATTTATATGAAATATAACGTATACTATCATGCTAGTGGGAGCAAAATATTCCAGATGTATTATTATCCATTTTTCCTTTGCTTATGAATACTAAGCTGCTGGCTGTAAGGCAACAGCAGCCATCAGCAGCATAGTGCCTGCTGTGATATTGTGCTAGCTTTACATTACAGGGTCATTATCCGGTTGTAAAGTTGGGTTTTTTTTTGTTTTTTTTTTAAATCGGCTGGTACAGTGGGACACCGCACTGCACCAGTCCAGGTCGAGTGGATGCCTTCAGGCTGCTGCCTCAGGACTTCTCACGGGACGAGAACCGGCACCCTTCAGTTGAGGACTCCACACTCTTAACGGCTACACCACAGGTGGATGATGGTAGTGTTCCCCTCGCCTCCGCCCTCCCCATTCGTACAGCTAAATGACCTTGACCAGCAGGGACAACGGCAGAAGATAAGTCACCTGATGAGCTTCTTTCAGAAACAGAAATGTCCCACCAAGGATACATGAACATTCAGAATAAGAACGCTCACTTCTGCCAAGCCAATAATGAAGCCAAAAAGGCCACATTTTTGTACTGTTTGCCCAAGCCACCATTAAGGGGTCTACAGCCAAGTATTCCACCCTTTATGCAGGAATCAGGATTTGTTTTGTGCTTAGCTTACATTTCCTGTCTTTGAGGCTCCCTTTGGATTTTTCTCATAAGAGTCCCTTGGGTTTCCTAGTGAAATTTTTCCATGACAGTTCCATTAAAGTGATGTACGGGGCATACCCTGAAATTTAAACAGAGCGGGGCCTCAAACCGTAAAATATTTGCCCGCACATGATTTGTGGAGTTATACCTGAAGGTTTTCAGCTGCCATCTTGGCCTATAAATCAGCCAGCACGCGCTGTCCCCGGTAAAAGCGGAAAGACAAGAGGAGAGAACAAAAAGAGAGAAAAATGCATTCATCTGACAGATCTAGAACTGCGAACCAGACACCGTTTAAAAGAAAGATTAATATCTCCAGCACCAATCACGAGTGGGGCTTTAAAAATCCAGCTGCTAATCATATCTTAAACTTATTGATCAAACATACGTATCCATGACAAGCAGCGTTAAAGTGTTGTGGTGGAGAAGCTGGGAGGATGCTGCATGAAGCATGTGTTTATCTAGATAGCGTTCATCTCCCATCGAAATAACCCGCTTTTGACATTAAAAGAAAGAAAAATATATATATATTTAGTCCCAGGTTCTATCAAGATTTCATTCTAAATGTATTCAGGTCATAGTAGGGACAGAAATCTAGATAATCTTTGGAAAATCTGACAGGGGGTGAGAGGTACAAAATTTCAGCATGATGACACCACAAATGCCTTCCTAAAATGCTGCATAACTCAGGAATCCTGCCAAAGCACAGTCCTCCGAACACAACCACATGTCACTCAGGAATCCTGCCATAGCACAGTCCTCCGAACACAACCACATGTCCCTCAGGAATCCTGCCATAGCACAGTCCTCCGAACACAACCACATGTCACTCAGGAATCCTGCTACAGCACAGTCCTCCAAACACAACCACATGTCACTCAGGAATCCTGCCACAGCACAGTCCTCCAAACACAACCACATGTCACTCAGGAATCCTGCCACAGACATCTCGTTCATCACTCACCTTTCAAATGAAGATTCCTCAAGGACCTCGAAATAAATGTCAACCCAGCGAATGTCATTCATAATCATGCACATTCCAACAAAAATTTCATCAAAAGAATAACTGAATGCGAAATTGTATGAGACCTAAATTGACATGTTCTAAATTCCTTTGACATAGATGTGAAATTATATTATCAACAACATTTCCAAACTGTAGTAAGGTTTGATGTGTCCATCTCAATACGTCAAGAAAATTAAACCCTAACTTTTTTAAAAGCCCTTGTTGCTGTGATCTACATGAACTATTTAGCTTTGCGTACACAACAACCAGCAGCAGCATCCCTGTCAGCTGTCTTTATCGCCATCATTTGAAGGCCCCTGCTCCCATGCAGAGATCTGAAGGATGTCCGCTCGATAATAAAGGTCTCTTTCGACTTCCCCCTTCTTATCTGTCAGAAGCACAGTATACAGACATGGATATGTGTAGATTCAAATCAGCGAGTTTAAAGTCTTCAAAACCATCTCAAAAGTCTCCGGCTTGACCTGTAAATCTGTTAAGCTCCTACCAGTTTAAAGACCGTGCAGAGGAATAATGCGCTAAAGACAATTGGCCGCAAAAAGAATCCACTTTTCAATTTAGCGACAATAAAAAGTAAGGAAGAAATCCGTCTGTGACATTTGCTTCAAAGAGCAAGAGATGGGGGCAAAATCAGTTAAAAGGCCCAAAAGCTCTCAGGGCCTTGGGGTATGGGCAACAGGGACTCACACTGAGGGTCTGGGACCAGAAAAGCGAACTGAGTCCTACCGCCGAGAAATTCCACTTTTCACTTCACTTTTGCTTCCATTCTCTGTTATTCTGCTGATCTTTTGTTAGAGCCCTTCACTGAGCTCCTAACCGTGGAACATAAGAAGCCAGCGATGACCAGCAGGCCAGCAAAGGTCTTCCCATCGTAAAGTTCTGCCCGACTGCTCCCTTGCCTCGCCTCCACATCGCCTCTCACCGCACCATGTGCCTCAAAGCGGGGCTCCCACAGGTATGCTAGAAGGGGGCGTAAAAACTCTCACGATTCTCGACTTTCTTTCGGGCGCGGGCTGGAAAGCTGGAGGAGAAGGCATTCCGCTTACACTTCTGTCAAGGAGTTGCCACATTTCACACGTCAGCTTTTGTGGCTACTGGGATCCTGTTTCATTCCTTTCCCCTACAGTAAAACTGCCTGAGCAGCAAAACGAACTTCAGCCATTCATTCGTGTGTGCGTATGTAAATTCAGACCGATAAAAGGACATGCAAGATGAAGAGCTAATGATGGTATCTGCATGAAAATCTTCTGACAAAATGCCAGGTTCTCCATCTAACGCGAGTTTGGTTCTCTCAGAGTTTGTCTCACAAGCCTCTGAAAGCCGTGAAGGCATTTTCCTTTCCTAGGCACCACTTAAAGGTCTCGAACATGTTGGTTCCTTTTCTCAGCCTTAAGTGAGCTAGCTTGTCTGCTTCATCATGCTCTCAAAGTCAATTACTTCATTTCCTCAGGATAAGACCACTGTTGTTTCTAACCATCACTAAGGCATCGGCTGCCAAGTTCTAATAACTTTCTCAAATGAAACCCATTCAGCATCAGATGGTATCCCCTGGTGAACAATTACAATCCTCTCTCTGGTCTGTTATCCTTTTTTTTCCCGCTTGTCTTTTATTCTTCCAAAGAAAATACAGTACCATTACTTGACGAGAATATTTACCAACTAATGTCTAAAACGATGTTGACACAAACGTGGGGCCGTACCATTTGATATTGATTTCCAAATGATGGCTTGGTGGGATCTAAAATGATATCTTACCATTACATAAACTGCACACATCCACATCCATGTTTCCTATCCGGTTTAAGTGTCTGCCAAGAGGCCCTTCAAAAAGAGCAGGATGTTTTAATCCTCCCATGATCTGCCGGAGAGGCGTGACGCCAGTACCAATGGCCTTGCTGTGAACTTCGCAATGTGTCTGATACGAGGGAGGAGAAGCCGATAACTCGCCTAGATCCATAAAAATAGTTCCACTGCGTGAAACTGGAAATTGATTTCCTTAATATCTGGTTTTCTGTAAAGCGATTCTTTAGCGAAGAACGCGGCCAAAACTCAGTGAACGGTCCTCTGCCCAGGATCCCTGTGTATGAGAAGCGCTGGTTTGGTCACGTTTCATATTGCATAAATCCGGGCTATTAAAAGAAGTTCTCTATGCTCCCAGGCCATGAGTCAGAAGACCATGTATTTGATCCATGTCACAGAATCAGTGCACCTCCCTGCTCCAGCATCAACGGGACATTACGAGTCAGCAGTACATGAACATCCAGGAATTCGTGGTCCTCCCTCCAGGGTAAGAAGGTTCCTGGTGTTCACCAGGTGCAGTACATCGGTGAAGTGCAGAAACCAGAAACGTGAGCCAGAGATGTGTGGGATAAGGTGCCTGTGGGCAATCACGTCACTGCCACAGCCGGAGGCCTACGGTTAATGAACAATGATGACATTACTGCTCTAGAAGGTCTCAATTCAGAGAAACTGGTGCCAAACTAATCAGAAACCTTCGATCAGATTCTACAACTGTCTTAACTTAAAAGGACCTTTCAATGATTCAGCAGATGAGGTACTGTCTGGTGAATTTATTTTATTCAGGCTTAGTTTAATTATTATGTACCTTGTTAAGTATGTTTTATTACAATGTTTAGCTATTTATGATCTATTTAACTATAATATTATTGATTGTTTACATCATCATCAGCAACATCATGCACTATGAACCAGCTACTTGTTAAGTGAAAGTACAAAGTTTTAGTGGCTGGGGCTTCTTTGTCCAAAGGAAAAATGCTCACCTGTATAAAGAGGGCAACAGTGGATGTCAGGAGAGCAAGGGTTTGAGAGAATGTTCGATTGACAACACTTTCAAAAGTGAGGAGAATGAAGAGAAAGATGACCATTCAAAGAAAGCACAATAAAGCGAGTGGGCACTTGAATTGCACGTGCTCTTGAGCGTAGGAAAGGTGAACGTAATACCAAAAGATGTTTGCCGAAACAAACGGACTCATGGCTACCTTGCGGGAGGCCAAGGAATAAATGAGCGGCTTAAATGCATAAATGAATGAACTGCACTAAAGTACCTGGTTTCCCATTAAATATGTGGGCTGCTTTTAAGAAATTAACGGCAAGAAGGCAATGGAGCTACATGACCTTGCCATAAAAACTAATTAAATGCTAAGAAGAAAAAAAAAAAAAAAAAAGACAAGTTCTGAAGAACTGACACTGTCACGAAGTGCTGGAGCTTGCAACACAAGCGATGCTCCTCAGAGAGTCCTTTGCTCTGTCAAAAAAATAACAAGTACAGCCTTATTTCCAACCTGTCAAATAGTGTATTATTTTCTTTGATCATACCCAGCCGCCAAAGGTTATTATGTGAATGGTAATGTTAAAATAAAGGAATATGATTAACTCTTTACTGTCTGTTTTGGACTAGATAATACATTATAACCCCCCCCCCCCCCCCCAAAAAATTAAAAAATTTCAGCTACATCACAATTAAACTAGCATTAATGTAGCTGATCTCTTGGACTTCCTGGAGTTCTACAGGTTTTAATACACAGTATTGAGGGTCTCTTGGCATGTTAAGTTAGTTATGAATCTTCCATTCACATTTTACTTCCCATGCATTGCTTGCTTCTAAAGCAAAATAGCAAGCCGTTGTAAAGAGATGGAGAAAATATTTTGTCCTTTTACAAAATGCAGTTAAGGTACCGACAAATGAGAAATAATAGCTGACAGCTAAAAGTTTTTTCTATATTAAAGAATGAGGTAATTCAAGACACAAGGTCACATTTGATCACCTGCAGAAGGACCTTGCGTTATGTCAGTTCTCTTGCTTTGTGGAGACGCAAATAAATGAGGCATTCAAACTCAGAGATCTCACCCTTATTAAGGGAGGCACCTCAACTTACCTGCTGGCGGGACTACTGAGCTGCAAGAGCGAGGAATGTTTCACAAAGGACGGCCTGAACGCAAGGGAATAGACTGATGCTAAAGAGTCTGCTTTTCAGTCACGGGTGAGATGGTGGGCATGTCACACACTTAAGTTGGGTTCTGAGTTGTTGGCTTATCCTTGACCAGCTATTTTACAGAGCAAGCAACACCGTTTCCAAAATCACAAGGTGTGTAATTCTTTCAATCAAAACCTTCCAAACAGTTGAGCTACATAAGAGCAAGGATGTCAGACTGTTTCTAGCTAGTCTCTTGATGATGATGACTGAGGTTCCTCTGAGATCTCCTGAACTTCTCTAATGTGCTCAGTCTCTGTGGGGTTCACAGGAATCAAATGTGGAGTCATTTTCCTAGAGTATAAAAAACATCAGACAAACTGACCAGAGCTAGAGAAGGAATAGAGTAGCAACGACTAACAAGCTAATCTTCAAATTGCCTTACTGTTACTTATTTATGGTAACTGTATTGGCCTTCCCAGCTAAGCAAACATTACCATCTAAGAGAGGATCCTAGGAGTCTATATTAACAGGATAAAATGTGTCACTTGGTAAAGTGACTGAGCTCCGCACAGCATGCTGAGTAAACAGGTTGGATCAGCTTTGATGGATACTTCAGAAAGCTACCTCTTATATGGGCTGATTAACGCCACCTGCTTGCGGAGAAACGAGATTGCCCAGATGCAGAGGATAAAATGGGGTCCACTGAATGTTGCTATATCCCAAGGCCTGACAATGTCACATCCATGGGCTAAAAGAATGTCATTAACTAATTATTATGCAAAGGGTTACATATGGTGATACAATGGGAATGTTGCAAATATATCTCATGAATTTTGCAAATACAAATTCTCTCTCTTTTTTTTTTTTAGAGATCCTCCTCTAAATATTTTATAAGAGAAATACTAGATTTCTGGGGATTGTGATGGCTATGCGCATCTGAGAGAAATTTCATTACTCCTACCGCTACCATTTACATTGCGATAAGGAAGGGATTTGATAAGCAAGGTCTAGCTGGGCATTCTGAGGCAAGCCAATCAAGCTTGTCCCAATCACCCACTCTTTCATTTACCTCCCTATCCTCTTCCCCCAAATATTAAAGACAAAACGTGCAGATAATGAGCCCTGCCATGTAATTTTACTGTGCTTGAGACATTTCTCCCAAATGTCAATCTGTCAGGACAAAGCAGTCTGCCCAAGATGTTTCCACGTGCCGGTTCCCCAGCACCCGGAGAGCGGAGCTTCGTTCACGGTAATCCTTGATGAGATGGTTCTGACGGGGCTGACTCAAAATCCAGGGGTGGACAGCCACCCTCCTCTCTCCCCAAGTCAGTTGTTAAATCAGGACTAATCCCACAGACCCCCCAGCCTACCTGTCTAAGATTGGCCTCCAACAGTCAGCAGGACATTTCAGGCCACAGGGTTACCACAGTGACATGGAACATTGACAGCTCATTTAATGTTATAGTGTATGTTATTCCCTCAGCTAAAAAAATTAATGATTTCAGAGGTGGAATTTTTCTCAGGAGATTTAAGTAAGCTCAGCTTGCTACAGGTGAATCCACTTGCCGACAGTACATAGGAGTGACATTGACACCGATGGCTGTACCATGGACACCCATAAACAATTCTGTCCTATGCAAATACAGCTTTAGTGTAAGGAAGTGTTTCAGTATGCACAGCTAGTTTTTAAACATTTTTGTCGTTGCTGTTGGAGGTGCCATGCTGCGGTCCCATGACCTGGTGCTGTCAACATCATGTGGTCACATGACCTGCTGCTGACATGAGGCCTGTTCCAGAAAGCAGGCTTAATAAATCCTATAGTCAAACTTAAAATCTGATTGGAGAAAACTGAATTTCAGTGATTTGTCAATTCCCCAAATCTCAAGTTAACAGATCCAACTATGCTGGAAATCCTGCTTTCTGGAACATATCCCTGGTGTTGTCAGTACTGTACAGTCATGTGACCCGATGTCATTAGAACACTGTGGTCACATGACCTGCCACTGTTATGCAGTATGTCTTGTGATCTTGTGCATTTAGTAGAGTATGGTCACATGATCTAGTTCTGTCAGACAGCTTTTATAAACCCCACTATCTGCCCTTTTCAGCAAGCCCACCTTCTAACTTGTCACTAAGAAAAGAACAAGGCACAAGCGCTTGCCCCCACAAAACCTCTACTAACCCAAAAGCCCCTGCTGTTACAGCAAAGGTTCTCTTGAAAGGCACCCATTTGAGCGGCCTTTTAATTTGACGTGCTGCAGTTGGCTTGCAGTTTGAAGATAGCGCAAACGCAAGCCAAAAAAAAAAAAAAAAAAAAAAAAAAAAAAAACACCCCCCCACCCACCCCCCAACACAAAAACAAAAAGGCCCCCGCGCCCCCCCACACCGCCCACACCCCCCACTCCCCCACCCCCCCCCGCCCCCCT
>JAACJT020000031.1:10103738-10126308 GCA_009936485.2 Gymnarchus niloticus | reverse complement strand
ACTGTAGATGGGTTATCACTGCAAATACAGGAATCTAATCAAAGAGGGTCAACACTGCAGTGGGGCTATCACTGCCAAACCAGGGTTCTTATCAGAGAGGGCCAACACTGTAGATGGGTTATCACTGCAAATACAGGAATCTAATCAAAGAGGGTCAACACTGCAGTGGGGCTATCACTGCCAGAACAGGGATCTTAACAGAGAGGACCAACACTGTAGCTGGGCTATTACTGCAAAAATAGAAAAAAATTTAAATAAATTAATTAACAAAATACATTTCTTCAATGTTTTTAAGGTAATATTAAAAAAATATCCTGTCTTGTGGGTACATCCCCACATTGTCATTTTGGAAATAAATTTCTAAAAATATTTTAAAAGATAAACAGATATTGAAAATCTGAGGACACACAGGACCACATAATCCTGACAGCACATGGAAACACACACACACACACACACACACACACACACACACACACCGACAACCTGACAGCAAAACTCACACAACCAGCCTGGATACACTGACAAACAACAACCAACCTGACAAGCAAGCAAACGAAAACTCTGACATCCTAACAAACAAACAGACAACCAGACAAATAAACAAACACACAAAAACACACACACACAGTGCTACCATACCTCGGCTGCCATCTGGGACAATGATGGTGGAAGTAGGAACTGAGGTGGTGGTGAGAACATCTGGGTGGAGAAATAAAAACAGGGATGACACGGGGAACAAAAAAAGCCAGGGGAAATAAACATATAGAAAAGAACTGCATATAGGAACGGTGATTTGGGTGAGGAGGAAATGCTGATGCATGTTGATATATGAAAAACATGTTCAGTCACATCACCAAATGACTCATAACCACATCCTTGGACCTCACTGGATGGAACTCACTCAGAATTACACCGTTTCCTTAAAACAAACTTTTTCATTCCCAGTTTACCTCGTCAGACAAGTAGCGATGTTTACCTCACTTTCTGACTGCTCAAGTAACTAATCCATTTAAATAATCAGTTAATGATTACTAGTATTATTATGAAAACTGGATAGGAAACCTTAGTATGGGTAACAATGGATTTGAGTTTTCCGCTCTCTTGTGAAAACACACTTGATCCCTTCTTTACTCCCAGAGTATCAGGGGATATCAGGGTGAGACGTGCATGTACAATTAATCCCCAAATCACACCATCGCCGCCAAATGCTCAGATCCCACCAGAAAAATCACAGAAACATACGTGCAAAACTGCAAGAACGACCAGCTTGCTGGAAAACCTTTCAGACTATCACTATCGCTCGATAAGACCATCAAGTGCCTGCTAGATTTGAACTAAAATGTATTTTTTAAATCTGCCCAAACGAAAAATACGACGGAAAAAGATTTGGATGCTACTCTGCGCTCCCACATAATTCCCAGGCAAACAGAGTTCTGCAGGGAGACAGGCATCAGATTTGGGAAGAGCGAACGCATTTCCCTTACTAACGAAGTCACTGAAGAACAGTGGCGAGGTCGGATCCCACGGCTCTCCTCGTTCGAGGGCGGCGGGCAACGGCCTGCTGTTAGATGCTTTGTTGAATGTGGTACCGGCTGCCCCCCCCACCCCCCATAAAACAATGTCGTGGGACTGACTACCGAGAGACTGGCCCGTGGGAACCCGGAGCATTGACAGGTCTGGAGCCAACGTACGGCACAGAGAGGCCTAGAAAAGAAAGAAAGAAAGAAAGAAAGAAAGAAAAAGAAAGAAAAAAAGAAAAAAAAGAAGACTTCACACTTGAAACTGACAAGATGGGACGGCATGGAGTCGGCCGCAGTCCACGGTCCGAGGTGCAAGATGTGCGAACGCCTGCATGCACCACTCAGCAGCACATTTGTGGCTACGGTGGGCACGCGAGAGTTACATCAGCTGCAGTAGCGATAGACTGACGGCTCGGTGTAGCCTGTGATTGCGGCAACCTCTGCGGCACTAGTGTTATCAGACCTCATTTAAAGCTTTACAGGGCTGTCCTCCCTATGGATTTTAAACTTTAAATACGGATTTTTAAGCACAGCAGAGAAGACACTGATATTCTCAGGTACTAAAATTTCAAAATTCAGAATGTTAAAAAGCAAAAATGATCACAAAATTGTTTATGAAGCTACTGTAGTCATACCAAGAACAATTCTGACATATTTTAATATAACTGTCACTATTTATTTACTCTTCCCAGGTGGGCCATTTAACAAACTCAAGGGAAATGTGTATTTTGTGCAGGACAGCATTTACAGTACAAGTTGGAATATGTTTGGGGATGTAAGAAGTGGGGAACACCATTTAACAAGTCGCTTTTCAATATGGGGTTTGTAGAGATGGTCTGTCAATTTTTACTTCATAATTAACAATTAAAACCCTACTAAACTGTGAGGCATGGTGGCACAATGGCTATCATGGTTACCTCACACCTCCAAGGAGGGCGGCTCAAATCCCATCTCCCCTTTGTTTGTGGCGCTTGCATGATCTCCATTACTAAAGACATACAATTAGGCTCATTGCTGCGTATAACTTATTACTGAAATGTGTGTGTGTGTGTGTGGGGGGGAGGGGGGCATTCCATCCAGGGTAGACCCCTGCCTGGTGCCACTTAAGGTAGTCTCCAGCCCAGCTGTGGCAATGACTGGGACAGTGGTTAGAAGACGGATAGATGAATACTATTAATATATTAAAGGCAGGCTTAGAGTCAGAGTAAAAATTATTCAAGAAACGTTGAAATCTCCTAGCATAATGAAGTCAAATTTAAATAAAAAATAAAATGTAAATTGAAGTCGCGTGGTACTTCTGTGGAGCTGGGACCAACCACTGCTGACTCGTCTGCGAGTGACCAAGCAAGGCTCACCAGGACGCTGGTGAAGATTTGTATGTGGACCATGTCAATAAAACTCCCATATAGATCACAAGTTGTCAGGAGAAAGCGCCAAGCCATCTTAAACTACAGTGATTCACTGCATGGCATCATCAGGTCAATTACTTCTTTTTATTTTCTTCTATTATAAAAGTCCCCTATCTTCTAACACTGACTGCTCCTGACAAAAGACAGAAAGTGAAGCCGTTTTCAGTATTTCAAAAAAAAAAAAAAAAAATACTCCCTATCCAGTAAGTATCTGGAAGGCGCATGAAAGGGTCTTGCCAGTATTTCATTTCATTTCCACTTAAATAAAATCACATCCACTCAAACATCTCCCAGCTACCTGTTGTGACCTAGTGCCTATCCCAGGTAGCCTAGAGCCCTAAGGCAGAAGGTCCATTGAACAGGATACCAGTCTGTCACAGCATACACGAACTCGAGGTATGTCATCGAAAACCTCAGGGGAAAAAAAGATTAAACACTCATCAACAACTCCAAGGACACTGTACCTGCAGCGGAACAGAAATTTTATTCCATTAATGTGCATTTAAATCACAACAATACTCAACAAATGTGTAATAAACGAACGTTAAAATTGGCCTGAGGTATAAAGCAGGTCCTCGGCACGTGACAAAAATGACAAAATACATACAGTCCATATATGACGTAAATGTCAGCTATCCCCAGCAGGAGCATGCTGAGAGCATTACTTAACAAGGGCCAAATACATGAAAGCTGGACTTGGTTCCTAAAAACAAATTAGCAACGACCTCTCTTGAAGGATTTGGGGCTTATTGATGTCTTCTGGGAGCTGATCGCGAATCGATATTGCTGTTTGGACTCTAACGAGCAGGCTCATTAAATCTGCGTCTGGCTGGGTCTGGGGACATGGCCTAGGACTGCGAGGGCCGGGCATTTCCAGGGTAGGCTAATGGAGGACCAGATCTCTGAGTGAACCCTTCTTGTTATTTCTGCAATTTCTCAGTTCGCTGTAGGCCGGGTATAAGCAGTTCCCTCACATGTGGACCTGTCCACTGAGTGGCCAGCAGGAGATCTGGCGCTACAGGCCTCCACTAAAGTCACTTTACGTGTCTGCGTCAGCCAGAACATCCGAAGATCATGCTGCTTGCGTTGCGCAGCCAACCAAAAACCGGAGCATGATGATGGACAGCATGAGCTACCAACGACTACTATAAGTAGAGGGCCCCTCCTTGAGGTCAGTTTATAGGGAATGAACGTTGCAGCAAAAATCATCAAACATAATCAAGGGATGCATCTACCCCCCAACAAAAATGCAGGATAGCAGTTTAACAGTGCGACAGAAAGCAAAGTAGAACATTCTGGAACAAGAATATGGAGTGGAAGACGACCTATCATCAGGACAGTTTAAGGGACAGCCATGCGTGAGAGTCCGGGTGAGCTTAATTTATAAAGGCAGTTAGTCCCGTCCTTTATCCTGGGAAAGAGATTGGATCGACAGAGCAGACGTTTTGTCTGGAGAATAGAAGAACGCTACATGTTGAAGAGTCAAGGCGCTTTGAAGTGAACTCAGAAGACAGAAACAACAGTGAGGCTGCCTCCTCCCACTGCGTCTGTATGTCTACACGTTTACAGGAAGCCGGAAAAACAAAGGTGCATAGGACAGAGAGTAGATCAAAAAAAAAAAAAATTTGACTTTCAAATATTTGTCAAGCTTTACAAGGAGATGTAAAACCTAAAAGCATTCTTATTTTTTCGTATAGGATGATGCGGCATCATTGTTGGATGTTGCCAAGCATGGGTGCAGGTACAGGCACACGCATGTCACCTCTGGAGATTTTACAGTTATAACCTAATACAAAGACAGAAGAACCAACATTCTCCTTCCACCGAATTGATTTAAGTGACCTCGATGAGTCACCGCCACAGGCCAAGCATGAGCCAGAAAACACCTGGGTTGAAATTTGGCAAACGCATAAAAGGGGAGATGAGCTGTCAGGCTGAGCCTGCATACAGTTCCACTGAAAAAATGAGGTAAGGGTTTCCCTGTATCTCTGTTTTCATACAGCGGTGGTGTGCCGGCGAGTCTGAAGCCTATCATGGACAGCTACAAGGAAAATCGGTCTTTGCCGCGATTATTGCTGCAAGCGAAGGCTGTCTTGCGCCCGAAGCACAGCTACATTATTCATGCAGGGAGCAGACGCGGTGCTACTAAGTGAGCAGGGCTGCCGTGAGCCATCACGACGCTCACCATGCGGCCCCGGGGACAGAGAGGAAATGACATAGACGCCCACACGTGCTGCTTGGCCACTGCTATCGCCGCCAGTATGGGAAATCGACAGCAACGGCGCGCTACTGCAATTTGCTGCAGGCTGACCAAACCCTAGCAATCGCTGCTGAAGGAAATCCCCAAAACCTACCATTTTGCGAGGGACACAAGTTAAAGCGAGACGTCAGGGATGGACTGAGGGCCGATTTTATAAGGTTAGAACAAGGATAACTGCGTTACTCTCCTCCCAGCCAAGTCCTGTCCCACTCCAGAGCCCTTAACGTGGGTGTGTAAATTGCTTTAGAGATGCATCTCAAAGAATCCATTTTTCCACCATAACCAGATTAGGGAGGATGCTCCATCAGCTAGAGTGGCAAAGCCCAGACGTGAGCTTGCTCGAGCACATCCATCATGCCCCTGATCTTGCGCGTGCTGAAACACATACTGGGTTTTGGGCCGCACGCCGGTCTCCTTAGAGGGAAGACAGTCAGCGTTCCTGCTGATAATACGGTTTTCCGATTTCCGCAACTTATGCGAGCGTCACGCTCACTGTTTTGGCGGAAGGGCAGATAAACAGCGAACAGTCTTAGGTTGAAATGATTTCTAGTAAGATTTTGGTCTGTGATAGTAGGACGTTGAGACTTGAATCACACCCGGTGTTGGAAATGCAGAAACGCAAGGTTAAAGACAACTTCTGCCTTACAAGGTTCTGCCAACACAGCTGTACCACAGCTATTAGTCTTATCCAAACCATCATATTGGCCTGGAGTCCTACTGGATCCTGGGAAACAGCTAGGAGCCTCATCTTAAACTACTTCAACTATGAGTCCTAATGAGGCTTGGACAACAGCTCAAAGCCTTGCCCATGGTTGTAACTCAGCTACCAATCTCATTCAAACCTGGAACTCAGTTATGGTTCTAATCTAAGCCTGGACTACAGCAGTAAGTTTCCTCCCCATACAAACACCCATCCAGATGAGAACCTGCCTGGTTCCTCATGGTTCTTCACTCATTCTGCAGCCAAAGCACCTCTAATTGCCATCCATTTTGACCTCATGGTCAGTACAATCTTAGAAAAGACAGCCTAATGGCTCTTGGAAAGCGTCCTTTGTTGACAGCACTTCATCTTCTGACAAAGAAAACTGTTTCTAAGTTCTGTCACCCTCAATGATCTTGTCCATACACGTACCCATTTGCTAATTTTGAACAAGAAAGACCAGTGTTTTTAAGCCCTTGTTGAAGTGTGCTCATCTATTGCATTCATTGTAAACTCTTTTGAAGCACGCCTATTCAGGTATTTTAGTTCACACAGAAATATAACCTTTGCAAAAATTGATTTTTTTCAGTCTATTGATCCTTTGCTAAAGTAGCGCCAAACAATCCCTGTAGAGGCTTAATAATACAATAGGTGATGTCAAAGCACATCCAGAGCTAAAAGCAGGGGGAAAAAGCAAGCAGCACCTTCCCAGGAGACAGAGAACCTCCTTGGATCAGACTTGGAATATGACATCATATAATATGTCGGACACACTGGGAGCAGCAGCAGCCGGTTCTTCCGGATACGGGGGGTGTCCCGACCTACATACCGTAGACGTAGAGGATGTAATCATCATAGGACTCGCCCACGGAGTTGGTGGCCACGCAGCGGTACGTGCCGTTGTACGACTTGTTGAGGTTCTCGATGAGCAGGTCCGAGCCCATTATTACCGCATGTGAGGGAACGTCGTCGTCTAGTTTCACCCAGTTAATCTGCTGTGGCCTGGAAGACCAAGAATGCAGGGGGCATTTGCTTCGGAGACAGAGTTCCATATTGCCCACCTCATCATCATCATCTTGGCTGCTTTGGGGATGAACTGTCATTACGCTACATCAGATTAATATAACCTTCTGTCCAGATAACTTACAGTACCTATGTTATACTGCTTACTGACACTGTCCACGTGAAAAACGGACTCGACCCTAAGTCTCCAGGGATAGAGTACATCTAGGGTGCCTGCTTGCGATTTCAAGATTACAGGTCACTTCCAAGTAGGTGTTTACTTGTGCCAAATGAGAGCGGACATACTGAGGTTTGCCTTTGGCTTTGCAGGTCAGCTCAAGGTTCTCCCCTTCTCTGGTCAACCCTTCGGGAAATCCCACGATGATCTTTACTTCAGGTTTGTCTGTCCGGCAAGAAGAACAATTCATGAGCACATAGCACAGCTAACTGTGTGTTCCTCCGGGTGAATTTCAGAAAAGCGAACACCAAGCTGGAAGAACAACCTGATGTTTATATAAACTCACAATTACTATCCACAGAGTTTCAACAGCCGAAGAACTACAAAAAATGTTTGCAGGTATCAACTTGTAATTTAAGTCTTGTTTTAAGCAGACTTAAGACCGGGATGAGTACTCGGTATTTGTGTGCAGGATAGACACAACAACACTGTATTTTGCTTGCTTATGTGCATAAACAAAAGAGCACTTAAAAGTTGAAGTACAATCTCTGTATTTATGCACTGGCTAAAACTCATGTTTCACGGTATTTTCAGTATTGTGAAAATAAACTCTCCGATGTTCCTTTCCATTGACCCTCTGAGCATAAACGAATACAAAACAGGCTGTTGGTACAAGTTCCTGGATAAAGGATCAGAGGTCCAAGTTACTGGTTCAGCCTGGATGATCCAAGGTCAGAATGATGACCTCTTCACCTCCCAAACGGGCACTGCCCCTTTCCCATCAACCTCACCCTTGCGTAGGACAGAATTTTCCAACAAGCAGCCATGGATCTAAAAGTTAACCAGGGGAATAGCTGGCCTGACCCTGAAATGATTTAACTATGGCTTCAATGAGCGGGTTCCGTGCCCTAAACCAGAAAGAAGAACTCTAATGACAGAAAGACCTGCTTTTATTTCTCCCACCACAACCCTGCGATGACAGGGCGTGTGTCTACTGTCTGGAGATCAAAAAGCTCAAAGTGAAAATGCAGTGTAAGTTTACACCGTCATTAAGGAGACGCTCTGTGCTATTCTAAGGGGCTAAATCGCCCAGTGTGTACTGCAGTTAAGAGCGAACCGAGTGATTGGTCTTGAGTGCCTCAGCGAAGGGTCAAGATGGAATGAGTTGCCGAAGTGCTCAAAACTACAAGGTTTTACTGGTGTGGGACTGCATCCCACCCCAAGTGCATCTTACATATGTCGGTGACGGAACAGGGGCCCCATGAGTTATTGGGGGCCCTATGAAAGCTTGATGCAGGGGGCCGTATTTTGTCACCTCTTTCATGCGCCCTGCTGGCTTGGGGCCCTTGGAATCATCTCAAACTCCACCCCTGCTCCCCTTAAGGGGTGCCTGTAAGGCAGTTTCCCTCAATCGCTGAGGAGCTGTAAGCTTCTACAGTGTGAGCTCTGGCAGGGCACCACACTGTCATAGGGGTATTGCCACCGCGGTCAATCACACAGACACCCACACAGACACCCACCCACCCACCCACCCACACACACACACACACACACACACACACACACACACACAGAGTTTAATTTCATTTCACCGGGTGCCCGGTGGGACGTTGAAACTCACACAATCCACAGGATGATCTGTTTAATCATGCAGAAATCAACTGTGCTAAATGAAATCCACAAAACTGCAACACAAAGCTGCACCGTCCTTCATAATTAGCAGACAACTATACAAAGCATTCATTTGCATGCTGCTATGGTGGCCTAATTGTTGACGGCAAATTAATTTAATTGTAACTGAATAAGAAGGGCACAAAAAAAAAAAAAAAAAACTGTGCTGCCCTTGAATAATTTAATCTTAATACTTCTAATCCCACAAGAAGGAAGTCCAGAAGTTGTGAAGATCCACTCTATGTTTTTGTCACCAAAGGCCAGCAAAGTGCCCAATGTCACACTCCCCGCTGCCCTTTAAAGTCAACACGCTGCTTTCTGCAAGACATCTGTCAGTAACCCATTAGAGCTCATTAGACATGAGCCGTTTCTCTTGCCGATGGACACTGGCACATCTGGTGGTTAACCGCCACTTGTCACGAAAGGTGTGAAACACGTTTAGGGAGCCACTTGCTGCACATTTTCCCCACATCTGATGCCCAAACATAACGCATTTAACGTCCACTATTTAAACCCAACCAGTGAGACGTCACTCTGTGATAATCGTGTTGTGATTTTCATATCAGCAGACCCAATGCTTCCTGTGCTTCCGACGACTTTCAGAACACAACGGCCCAGGCACTGGTGGAGTCAGTTCGCAGGGCAATGCAGGACAACGCAGGACGTCCTTCTGTACCTGCTGAAGTCCACCAAACACATCAACCCCCCCCAACGTAACGACCCCACCTGCGTCTTCCGCCTACAGAACCACCTTCAGCTGGCAGGACTCCAGCGCCCAGACCCTGACCGATAATTTACCTGCGTGCTAAACTGTCCCCGCTTTTATCAGCAGTAATCCAAGATTGCAAAAATGTCAAGCTGCTGCAGTTAAGCTGATCCTTCCTGTCTTTTATGTGGAAAGGTCATAGAGATCCTCTTCTTTCAGAATAAACCAATCTGCTGCAAAAGGGTAGGTTAACCTTTACCAGACTCACCACAGAACGTACACTCAGATACACTGCTGGTTTTAATCAATAAGCTTATATAACAGTCTGTTACATTGGGCTAAACAGCTCAGAGCTCTCCCTTCTTAACCCTTTGGGAATGAACAGGGTCACTAAACGGGTGATGTGTCTTGGTTAACGAGAGCTACAGGCAGGGTGGAGTTCCACAGACCGGGTGGAGGCAGAGTTACGGTTCAACGCGAAAGCTACAGGCAGGATGGAGGTGGAGTTACGGTGAAATATGAAAGCTACAGGCAGGTGGAGGTAAACAGACAAGGTGGAGGCAGAGCTATGCTGAAGGACCTATAGGCAGGTTGGCGTTATGGTGAAATGCGGGAGCCTTTGGCAGGGTAGAGGTGGAGTTTGAATGTGAGACGGTTGTACTCACACTGCACCTCCAGGAACGTCTGCACCTGAAGGTCCTTGACTGCTGGATGGTCCACAATACAGATTACTGCCACGCCATCGTCCTCCCTGGTGACCGTGAGTGACAGTCGGCTAGTAACGGTGAACATGTGGTCATATGCCTCCTCCTCTCTGGTCTCCCCTGGAGATACAAGGCAGCACGTTAAGTACATGGGGCAAGTGTGTCACTGGAGTGGCCACGTTAACCGGTTCTATTGCTGGGTGCAATTCACGCACACGACACGATTCACAACACAAATTTAAAGATGTTCAGTAACTTCAAGCCTGATGCCCTCAACAAGAATCACATCCTATACCAAATAAGTAAAATGAAAATGACTACACTAAAAAAGGAAGAAAAAAAAAAAAAAACTATCTTCACAAAGTCCTTTGCTCAAGGGACATAAGAGTATTATAAAAATCAAATGAACAAGCTTAATATAATTTTTGGGCGGACATCCCCTTTAAATATTAAAAAGCTTAATTTATTTTGGGCTCACATTCCCTTTAAAGGAAACATCCTGCCAGATGTAGACATCTGTGATTAACATCAACCAGGCAGCCCAAGGTCTTCTGTCAAAGTGTTTCTAAGCTGTGGTATGCAGTGTTCTCTCTAGTCCCGTGCCCTTTGCTCAACCGCAAAAACTTCACCGAAATGTCACGCCCTTAAAAAGGTCACCGAATGACCCGGTATTTCGAGCCACGGCCAGACGTAGGCTGGGAACAAGGTCACATGTGCTTTCCCTGCGTGCTTTTTCCCCGCACCTGCATGCATGCGATATGCCAATATCCACATGCGACCGGAACTGTGACGGCTCCCATGCACACAATACCATGTCTGAGCGTGCTGCCTGAGATTTCTAAGTAGCCTGTGAGGAAGGACGTTAAAAGATACGATAAATCCAGAAATCAATACCACCTCCCAAGACCCTAATCCAAAACTACTCATATTGTGAGCCGCAGGTCAGGAAGTGTAAAGTAATTCTCTATGTTATAGGAGTGAAATGAGCTGCTTCTGACCTCGGAGCCTGAAGGTCAAGGTCTCTGAGGAGAGTGTCGCTGTTCAGACTCTTCTTCTACCTGTTTGGGTCTGGTGGGTGGTGTGCCGCGGACAGTTGACGACAGACACGCGGTAAAAGGGACCACTCACACTACTCAAGTCCCGTCGAGTACGTCCAAAACAAAAACGTAAACACCACAGATTAAATGAGCTCAGGATAGAAGTGAGTAAATTATGTGCAAATAAACAGCTTTGCATATCAGGGTGGCACAATTTATACTCCCTAGTTAAGTTGCTGTAACCTTTGAACATTTTTTTTTAAATGCTTAAACATCTTATAAGCAATTAGGTTGAAAGACGAAAATGTTTAATTAAATCAAAATCCTGCCACAGGACAGCCAAAAGCAATTTACTGGCAGGAACCGTCGAGATCCGCACAGCAGAGCTGGCTTCGGCGATCCGCCGCGTCACGTCTCCTAGCCATTCCGTATCTCTCCTCACCATGGCAACGTAGCGCGTGCACACCAACCGGACGCGGACACGACGAGCTCCGTTAACTGCGTGGAAAACAAGCCGCGGCACGCTCAGGCTGCCAGCGTGGTCCTGTCACACCCCAATAAGACCACTCATATTACTTTTAATTTCATATTTCTAAATTAATTTTTTATTCAGAAAGTTCTTATTGTGGGTGTAGATGAAAAATATAAAGTAACATCACTGCATCCAAATGACAAACTAAAGCATGGATCAGTACCTTAAAAGTCATTCTCAGTAAATGACACCTAATTAACGGCCAGCTTAATATTTTTCATTATTTTGCTGACATTGCTCCCCCAGCAGGTCAAGGGCCGGTTTCGTGACGCGGGCACCCGCCAAGTAATGGGCCTAAAGTGGCTGGCGGTACCACTTCAACACCTGCAGAGCGTCGCCGAGTCCTACCCACGGGGTCCCTGGTCGACAGGCTACATCAGGGAGGCCGGGCTGATGAGGCGTCGCCCCGGCAACCCACCCTGCAGCTCCTCGTGTCCCTTCATCCAGCGGATGGAGGCGGCGGGCTTGCCACCCATAGCGGTGCAGGTCAGCTCCGTCTCGTTACCCTCGCTCACCAGGTCCTCCCGCGCTTCCAGGATAGGGTTACTGGGTGGAACTGGGAGGTGGGGGGGGAGACAGAGAGAGAGGATGGGTGCAAGAAGGGAGAGGGGAGAGAGAGAAAGGGAGAGAGAGAGAGGAGAGTAGATTTCATTTTGACAGCAACAGCTGTTTGTGCCAGTGTTTTGTAGTGTGAGTGTGTGTATGTAAAGAATAGATATTTCTGCATGAGTGTGTGTAAAAACTGGATATTTCTGTGTGTATGTAAAAAGTGGATATTTGTGCAAAAAATTGGTGTGTGGGTGCGAGGCTGTAAACGCATGCATGTATGTGTATGCCTGTGTGTACACGTGAGTCTGTCCAGCATGTAGAGTTGCACATGTGTGATTGCAGAACCCTTTTAATTACGAGCACAGGTGAGGCCGTACCCAGCACAGTGATGTCGGCGTACGCTTCCTGGGGGGGGTCGGTATACAGCTGACAGACGTATCGCCCCTCATCCGAGAGCGACACGTTAGACAGAGACACACGCAGCTCGTTGTCCGTGAAGTTGACCAGCTGGAACCGGCCATCCTTCAAAGCTGAGGATGCGGGAGAGGAAGATAAAACATGCATCTGCAGTCCGTGAATATTTCATGCTCTCTCCTAGCCAGCAAAGGTAAAAATGATCTCAGGCCGAATTCGGGGTCATTTCTGAGAACCTAAAGTTCACCTGAACAAACACCAGCACAGCTGGGGTGGTTGAATATTTCATGGAAGCAACAATTTTGTTGTTGTTTTTTTCCCCCCCATCGACTGAGGAAGTTCTGGTCGGAAACACAAGTATAAATCCTCATCCCAGCTCTGAGGTCTTAGAACTAATGAGAGCAGAAGCCGTGCAAATGGACACGCTTCCAGAACATTCTCCCCTGCAGAATGATAAGACCATTAGAGCAAAACGTCAGAGGGGTTTGAGAGCTGCTGATTCCAGCGTGCAAGCGGGGCCTTGGAGGTCACCACCTGCATCTGCCAAGGGTGGAGGAGGGGGATGAAGGCACCAAAGCCCACCCTTGGCCCCAGGTATGCATCACATGCAGCTGGTACCATGTTAGTCTTTCTCACATAAATAAATAACACTCTCCCCCTCCTCCCGGAAGCCGTGGGAGTGGGCTATACAGGCAATAAAACAGGGAGTGGATGAAGATGCCTGAAAGAGGACAATACCAAAGAACACTGGAGTGATCTGGACAAACAAGCAAACTTCTTTAGAACTGCAAAAATGAAAAACATATTTTAATTATAATTTTACAACGTTCACCAAGTGTGTGCGTTAACAAGAGAACATCTATACACTGACAGAAAAAGCTAAAAGGAGAAAGGGACGTGGTTTTGGATTAGATGAGGGAGCCTGATCCAAAGTCAGAGAAGATTATGATACAGTAGAGCAGTGGCTCCCAATCCTTCTCATGGGGCCCCCCTGTGGGTGCAGGTTTTCGTTCCAACCAATTCCTGCTTTTACGTGAACCCTATCTCATTTAATCCTGCTCATATTTCCATCATTGTACATTTACAGTGTCAACCAGCATATTCTCAGCAGGGTTCAACTTTTAAATATTCTCTTATTTTGGAGGGTAAGACGTTATGATGTTGCTTCTTAAGGTTTCTCACTCTTCTCTTTGTAGCTAATTATCACAAAAGTGGTAACATGCATTATCTCATCAGGCTCTAATGAGCAGCAATGACAATATGCGTTTCAACTTATTCATTAAAAAAATTTAAATCTTTAAAAGATAAACCAACAAGACTGAGAATATGCTGAGTGACATTAAGACTTATTCGATATACCCTTTAAAGTAGAGAATTTAAGGTTTTGTGTTTATCATGCTACTGTAATGACTGATCAGTCAACAATGACCTAAAGCAAACTTGGGTTAAGGGAGAACTTTCTGGGAGTTTGTAAGCTGTTTCGTTTTGTCTAATAATTAAATGTTGAAAAAACAGAACAAGAAAAGACCAAAGGCGAAAGACTTGTGCTTCCATGGAAGTCGGTGAAGGAGCTCTAATCTAACGGCATCTTTACATACTACCCTGGAGCAGGTCTTTAACCTGAATTAGACCAGGAGAACATCCACCAGATAAAATGGATGAAGTTATAACTTCCTCTTGAGAGTGTTGAACAGGCCTTAGTGTTTCCCCACTCAGCTGAAGGAACAGCACCCATGGCCTGCGGATAGATTTCGTCTCATTGGTTTTTGATCCAACGGAGTTGCTTAGCCAAGGCATGCAGCCTTAACCCCTCAGCCTCTGACTTCACAGGTGCAGTTTGAGGTGGTGGAATGCTACGGGATGCCATCCACTGGCTTTTTCCCGAAGTCCAGGCAAAGGAGGCAATTGGATTTTTAAGGGGTGTGGTCTAAGGCTAAGAACTCTATTCACCCGGATGACTGAACACCACGCAAGGGTTCGAATCGGAGGGCAAAGAGGGGGATTGCAGCACCACCCACAATCTATGGTGACTAAAGTCCAATGGGAAAAATGGGAATAATTAAATCATTAGTGAAACCCGAACGGCTGTAATGCCATGATCGTGAGAGGAGACGTGGGAAGCATAAATAGGTAGTGATTTCACGCCTACACCTATAATGGACCAGGGATCCCAGGGTGCTTTGCATGTAAAAACCTGCGTCCAAAGGGTGCTTCCTGGAACAGAAAAATAGCAGCAGCTTTCATTGATAGATAGCCAATTTTTATTAGCAAATAAGATGTTTTTGTTATTAAAATAAGACACTTTTATTACTGGTTTTATGTTATTCCAACACTGCTGAGGATAGCGATGATTAAATATCGTAACGGTTGCCAGGAGTAACGGCATTGTTAATAGTGTTAATGTCAGTGTTGGTGTTGATTAGTGTAGTGTTGAGAGTTGTGGGTGTCGTGTGGTGTTAGCGGTCTATTTCTTGGCCGTAGAAACGTGGTAGCGTTTCTAGTGTAGGTGCTCGCGGTGGTAGAGGTCGGTGCTGCTGGTACCATTAGTAACAGAAGTGTTCGTACAGGGAGAGGAGTTTTTCGCTAATCGAGGTTCTGTGCTAATGTTAGCCAAAGAGAATTTTATTTTATTGATGTTGCAGATACTTGAGGTGGAGTTCTGGTACGCAGGAGCAGGGACTCACAGACTCCCTACTGGTAAAGAGACAGCTTTAACCAGCTGGCTGTCTCTGATAGGCTGGATTATCCAGGGTAGACCATGACTGCCTTGCCCCGGGTCAAGGTAACACTGTGAAAAATATCATCTGAGCTGGTGCCCTGACACATTTCTGTCCAAGAGCCTGGAGTGAGGCTGCGGGGAGAGAAGGCCAGACGTACGTCGCACATCCCTGAAGTAGATGGTCTGTCTGTTGGGGTTAAGAAGCTGGATCACCGAGTCGTCGTTGTTCTTCACTCTGCAGCTGATGATGGCCACCTCTCCCTCCACCACCGAGATGTTGTCTGTCACCAGATTCTGCCCTTGAACTGTGGAGGGAGAGGGAGACAGAGACATGATACAAGGCCGTAGCTCAGACAGACAGACAGACAGACACAGCAAGAAAATCACATCTATTTCCCAGAATCTTGTACATACAAGTTGGCACTTCCTTGTTTTCCAGATCAAGGGACGCCAATGCAGACGGTGCCTTGTTCTAAATTTACCCAGGATCCCCCACAGGCAGGGAGGTGGATGGAAATGGAGAAAGAGTTTAAACGTTCTGGATTCTTCCC
This sequence comes from Gymnarchus niloticus, assembly GCA_009936485.2. Taxonomy (NCBI): domain Eukaryota; kingdom Metazoa; phylum Chordata; class Actinopteri; order Osteoglossiformes; family Gymnarchidae; genus Gymnarchus; species Gymnarchus niloticus. The sequence continues at coordinate 10,110,353 of JAACJT020000031.1, read as the reverse complement.
CAGCGGGACATGGGAGCCCCCGGCGCCAACCGTGGGACATCAGATAAAGATCTGCATGGCTGACTTGTCAGACGATCCACCCCCCTTGCTGACACATACAGGGCTGGAGGAGTCGGTTCGAGGACGCGTTTAGAGACGCTCGCTCCGTGCAGCTCTCAGGCACATTGAAGATGGCAGCAGTGGCATCTGTGCTTGGCGGAGCGGGGGGGCATGCTTTCAATCGAGCCCCTGTTGTGGGTGCAAAATGCCAGATCATCCATGGAGAGTGACGTCCCCAACTCATTTTCACTAAAAGAGGAAGAAAGGTACGGCTCATCTCCAAGACCTCTGACGTTTCCGAGGAGGTTAAAAATCAACGACAGCCGTGGATAAACAACGAGCCGTTTGGAAAACCGGGGATGTCCAAGCTAAGCGTCCGGGCAGCCATTTGAGAAAAGACCTCATGGAGATGGCGCTAAAGTTCTGACAAGACAGCTGGTGATAAAAACGTGTCTCACTTCACAGACGAGTATGCACCCCTCCGAAAGTGAGGGAATGATGAAACGAGGCTCTAGATTCTTACGATACTTCGGAAGAGGAACGCTTGATTTGCACACAGTCACACTTGACAGAGAGCACTGATTTTTAAAAAACAAGTAAAAACAGTATAAAAAAAAAAAAAACTGTCAACCTAGATTCTCTTGAGGTCAGATTTTAGTAAGTCACAGCTAAATAAAAGTTTTGAATAAAGACATTTTTTTCATCCTGATAAATCATTTCTGTTGGGGCAACAGATTTTGGATGCATTTTAGTTAAAGAATCATTTTGACAGCTTTGAAACTCAACTGAGCAGTAGAGGTGTCGTTTAGATTTTAAACCACATGCTAAATCTCTTGAGAATACAATTATTGCTTAAAAAGCTAATGTGCCACTAGGGGGCACCATGTTGTCAAAACCAATTAGAACAGTTCATTGTGCCTTCCGGGTGAAATCTATCCACGTGGTACCTTGTGATAACTGTGACGGATAGGCTGTCCGGCACTGATTGCACCGTGCAGTCTAATTACATTCATTTCTTTTAGATTCAATTAACATTCTAGGTGGCTGGACAGCAGATTTTGAAAATGCAGGGGAGGACTGAAGTTCATCCTTTCTGGACACCGTCTCCTCTCGTTTTGATGAAGCAAATCAGAGAGGACCTTTGACTAGCACCAGGTAGGACAGCTCTCATTCTGCCATGACCCTGGCATCCATCTCGAGCTGGGCCTGGCTGGAACCTTCCTGAGTGCTGAGGGATGCCTTCAAGCAAATCAGCTGCTCAGCATTCTACAGTCCTAGCTTGAACCTGCTGCAATCCCTGGAATTGTATCAAAGACCATTCCTTTCTTAATAATTCATCTGAGTAAATTACCCCCCCATATTGAGTTTTTGTGTAAACAAGGGCACTGACCTGGCAAAGCACCCCCACCACCCAAACCCTGCTCTCACCCTGAGTGTAACATTGGATCGACTACAATCAATCCAATGTTAAGTCTTCCATTTTGTATCTTTTGGTGATCTGAACAGTACCTAAACTCCCATACTAGTGCTCAAAGCCACCGCTATGGGATTTTCAGGGTCACTTGGGGATTGTGGGAGGTTATAACTCATACAATGGGTATGAAATCATATTCATAGTACAGGTTGCGGTTAAAGAAGGCAGAAATGGAAGCGCATTACAATGGTGTTTGACTGAATAATTGCCTTTTTGGTATTCAAGCTCAAATTAGACCAAAGTACGTTTCGAACATCGTGATCTCTTTGTTCTTTTTTTTTTATTCCGGACAACAATGCAGAATTTTCCCCATGTGTTCCTGCAACACCACATACGAGAACAGCCAGCACTAGCAGAGACACTGTCGCAAGAACAATCCTGGCTGCCCAAAAGGACGTTGCATGAAATCAATGCAGATGTGCCACCGACATTCAGCCCAGCGGCTTCAGTGGTGTCCTTGGTTTTTACCTACGTCCCGGATGCTTGGCTTCACCTGAGGCCTCCTCCAGGATGGGAGATGAAGTCACGTCAATCATACCGGGAGAAAAGAGATCTACTGAGTTTGTGCAGGTGAGATCAAAAACTGACAGTAACTGAGGAACCAAAGTGGCCAAACACACACACACACACACATACACACACACACACACACTTACTTCTATTTTAGCTTCAAGTCACACACTGACTTCTGAAGTCCAGACTCAAAGCCTTCTGGGAAGAATCCTCGCACTGAGAATCTCCCTCACAGAGGCAAATGTTTATGTAACGTTCTCGTTAAAGCACACAGGGTCATTTTAAGTAGCTTATGCCGCATATGCCCTAGAGGACATCACAAGAGCTGCAGAGAAGCCACCGTAAGACCTGTACACTGACGTGGTCCCTGTCAGCCGGTCTGAGAAGCATCGGCTTATCTTCCTGCCTTACCACCAGCAAATTACAGTGAGTTGCAGGGAACACCGATCACCACGCACGGCTCGCAACGTGAAAATGTGTCAGAGTCCTATCACAGCAGATACTGAACCTTCACACTGCCAAGAGGTCACCAGTTTTTTCGATGCCTGTGGGACATAAGGTGGCAGACGGCTGGAAAATGTGTCACGGAGTCGGTTTGACCATCACCAGAGCAGGTCAGCTGGGTCTAGGCAGCATAAAGTGGCCTCAAAAACACAACAGAGAAATGCGAAAGCGCAATGAGCAGAATAAAAGGAAGTCCCCGCCAAACACAAATTGGCGTTGCTCACATTTAACGTTAACAGACTTCTGTTCATGCACCTTTTCCAAAGGCACCAGTTTTCTGACCGGGTTCACTCTGTTGTAGCCTTCCTTACTACATGACATTTAGCTACTGAGGAATCTCTACGACTCGGTCCATGACTCGCTCTGAAAACCCTGTTAACTTACACCGTGAATTAAAAATAAAAAACTCAGAAAAAAAACCCACAACTGAAAGGGTGAAAATAATAAGTAACTGTCAAGGAGAAATTCCTGCAAATAAGTGACAAATTAACCAAAGCTCCACATCTATAAAACAAACATTCATCGTTTGTGCTCTATATCGGCCTGGTTTGTAAGGGCAAATTTAACTACAAGGCAGTGGTGGTTAAAACCAGGCGCTGCTGAGGAAACGGCTCCGCACTGCACCTCGCACGCCACGAGAAGCTCGACGCTGAGAGCACGGGAATGACTGGGCGGCGTCCAGACACACGTGGGAGGTGCCGAGTCTCCCCCCCCCAGCATGTGCACCTATGTAAAGCCAGCCTCAGCTGCGAAAAAATAAGGACATCGGTTAGGCATATGCTTGTTCTCCTCGCGTGGGTTGCTCAGTGCTCTGTGTGCCCCCCACCGATTGGCTGTGGAGTTGAAAGGCACAGGCCAATCAGCATTCCCACATGAGCACAGGCCGGGCCATCTGATGAATTCAGCTCGAGTGAATCACCCCCCCCCAAACCACTATCACCTCCTTAATGCCAGTTTTGCAGCATTCCATTTACACAGCTGCAATGGGTCCAGCGCTAATTACAGTACTGTGCTTACATTTATTTTATTAGCCGATTTCATCCACACGACTTGCAATTTTACCCAGTTTAGAGAGCCAAATGTGGTGCCGGAGCGACACAAAGGAAACCTGTGCCTGTGGGGGACAGGTGTGTCGTGTCTCGGCCTGGGTGCTGGCAGCTCTGCGAGGTACAAGATCACAAGGACCTCAGCAGCCGTGGCAGAAGGGGACGGCCGTGTCACAATGTGCCCGAAGGATGGAACGTGGGCGATAAGATGTCATCGGGATCTTCTGCTGTTCTTGTTTCTGGGCTCCCTCCTGCATTCGGATTTGATGTATTCCAAGTATTCCCAGACGCGGCTGACACAGGTCAACGTCACATGGGTCGCGTGTTCTGGGGAGACCCGCACGGACATGCTGCGGGCCTTTGAGATGTCATGCGGTTATTTTCACGAAACCCCATGCGGCACGTGAGACCGGCCGCACTAGACACAGTCAATGGACGATGAGTAGATGGTGAGTCGGTGACCACATTCGTGACCAGCCAAACCAGGATTCGCTCAGTGCAGTTACGTTCGGATGACATGGGCAGAGGGTGGCTGCTCTGCGTCATGGTGGCAGAACTCTAAGGAATGGGGAGCATGAAGAGGGAGGACATATGAAGGAAGAAAAGATTGTCTTTGTACCTGCAAGCATCTGAGCCGCTCCTACGTCACCATTAGAAAAAGCGAGGAGAGAGAGAGGAGAGTTAAGGTCAAGTTAAAATCAACTCTGATGAGCACGCCTAGGGGGCGGTGAGGAGTCAGGCGTCAGTCCGGAAAGATCACTCAATATTTGTCACGTGTGGTAAGCTGTAAATTCTTTTAAGTTCTAAACAATCATTCAACAGTTCTCACAGTTAACTCTGATGGCCATCAAGATACAGAACTGTCACGCAAATGTTACATATGAGGCCTGGAAGCAGAATGGGCCCAGAGTAAGGTGGACAAATGGGTGTCCAAAGCCAAACCCACACCTACCATTTCCACCCAGGACACAATATACAAATCATTCATTGAGCAAGTTTACCATCCCTGCCAACCACAGGACATGAAATCAAAGGTAATGAAACAGAGCATGGCAAACCTCAGTCAGCTGACAGGCATGATGGCCACACCCTACTGCTGTTCAACCACAGGGAACACAGCATTTTAATCTCAACTGTGGTGTTGAGCTGTCTTCCCCAGGACCAGTCACCAGGGTAGCAAAGGACAGAGCTCCCAGAAAATTAAAAATGAAAGACATTTCTAAAATGCACAATATTAACAAATGCTCCCTATTCAAATTAATCAATACATACAGATGACCATGTTTTAACACTCCGACATCTAAATTACATTATAGATAAAAGATAAAATCTGTTAAAAAATACCCTACTGTCTCAGTTTGACAAATTCAGCAGGCAAATTAATAATGACAAATCACTACGACAATTCTTTTCCTACAGGCTTATAAAGGCATAAATATCAGATCACGTGTACTTTTTTTTGCTTGATCTTTCTTCAGAATTATTGGCATAATTTTATCCATTGTCACATGCATGAAGTAAACAGGTCTTAATGAGTCAAAGGAACACCTTTAAAATGGGCCGTGCGGCACACTGCAGCCTGTACACCTTGGACCAGATCGAACCGAAGCGCCTCGGCGCCCATCGAGATGTCAGCTCACGACAGCCCCCTGAGAGACGGGTGATATGGCTCCATCATATGGGTGGGGGGGGGGGCAGGTTTGTAGTTTAGCCTGGCGATCAGCTGCATCAGGGCGGACGGTACAATGCGTCAGACACCTCATGCCTTAATCTTGGGACACAATGGAATCGGCACCATGAGCTTACCGGTGGTCTAAATTCCAAAAGGAATGGGGGGGGGGGGGGCAAAGAAAAGATATGCAGGAAGTAATATACTTTTATCAATACAATATGAGGATTACTATTTGTGAAGGGTACAGCGTGAGGTACAAATTGGCTTGTGATTACAGATCAACCAGGAGAGAAAACATTTCTCTGAGGATGACAAAGACGATATTCCCCCTCTTCCTTGGTACCAATATGCAGGTCCAATGGCTGTCCGCCGCAACCTCGGTGGCACCTTTCATTCCATTAAAAGGTTAGGAGCCGAGATGCGACATTTATCTTAAAGGGCCGTGATGGAAAGACCGAGGTAGGTCGCCGCAGCTGCTGCAGTTTTCCACCATCTGCCTGCAACTGCAGCTTTTCAAAACGGCAAGGCATCGAACCGCATAACCTTTACAAAAAAAAAAAATACCCAGCAGAGAGCATCCCACTTCGAGCACTCATTTTTAGTTCAAATCTGATACATGCTGATGTACAGCACATATATATGATTTTCTTATACATTTCATCACGCTTCTCCGCCTCTTGAATCCTGCAGACCTGCGAGGTCACGCATCTCGTAGCGCCATTCAGTTTTGGGGGGGACACACTCCTCTCCTAGGGAACACCATTTTAAACGGGCCGGACATCACTTTCTGCCAGTCAGCACAGTTTAATCCCTTCATAGATAGACAGACAGATAGAAGGTAACAGAGAGTGAATGAGAGAGAGAGGGGGGTGAGAAGATTAATGGGGAACTTGCCCCTGCCTGGTTGAGAACACGTGAACACATTCCTGCCCGAAAGGACGTGCTGATTGCAGCTAAACTCTTGACAGCTCAATACTTTTTCCAGCCTCCCCTGGAAGGCGTCTTTTGCTACAGCGGCCATCTGGATTTCAAACCCTCCCCAGCCTCCAATTCAATCAGCAACAAAACATATTGGAGATGGTTGTCTTTAACCCGAGCTGCAACCAAACACACTTCCGGAAAAAGTCGCGGCATGTTCCTAATAGACTTCTGACATGGTGTACTTGAGGGTTAACCAGGCGCAGGGCTTGAAGGCGCATACCTCTATAGTGAAAGTGCCTGCACAGCATGCCAGATGAGGCCAAAACAGAGAAGAGGAGAAAAGAAAAAAAAAAAAAAAAAAAAAAAAAAAAAAAAAACGAGTAAAAAAAATGTGGCCCCACCTCCCCCGTGTCCCGCCACGTTAGGATCCCCCGCCCCCCGAGCCC
>JAACJT020000031.1:10089482-10103145 GCA_009936485.2 Gymnarchus niloticus | reverse complement strand
TCGGCGGGGGGGGCGCCTGGGTCGGGACGCGCGGGGGGGGGGCGGGCGGGGGGGGGGGGGGGGTTGGTTTCCCGTGTCCCTCTTTGTCCTCCCTCCAGCCCACCCCCGCCTTTTATTTTTAGTGACCATAGAGCGTGTAATTAAATCTGCTGAGAAGACATGAGCAGATATAAGGACAGAGAAGCAAACATCTGCCATACTGTACAGAAAGATAAGGGGCCTAAAACTGTAGCCCCACCATTTGGGCTGTAGTGTGTTTAGGTAGCAGTGTAGACAAACGCAGGTGTTCTCTACCTGTCAGTTTTGCAAAACAACAAAATAGCACAAAACGTTAATTACCTTTTTTTTTTTGGTTGGTTTGGCTATTTCCATTATTAGAGGATAGGGGTCGCTAATTATGGTAAGACGGTAATCGACTTCCACAAACATAATACTCTGTGTGTGTGTGTGTGTGTGTGTGTGTGTGTGTGTGTGTGTGTGTGTGTGTGTGTGTGTGTGTGTGTGTGTGTGTTGAGGGAGGGTACTAAGTATTCCATCCGGGATGGTCGCTGTTTTCACAGTATTGTTCCATCTCCAGCTTAACTGACTGTTCTTGACTGAGCTATAAAGACTTTGGCTCCAGTAACCGCACACTAGCATAAAGGTTTTGATCTTTTTTTTTATTCTGTGCAACCAATTCATAGTGAAAAGTAAAGCAGCTTCACTAATGTTAATCTGTGCTCTTTAAAAAAAAAAAAAAAAAAAAAAAAAAAAAAAGAAAATATTGTGCTGGTTTTTCCCAATTAATCGATGACTGTGACAATCACACGCTGAATTACGCTCAACATTTCTACAATTAAAAAAGGCATTTGTTGGCCTAAATGAAGAGCAGTAATGTTATGTTTTATAAATACCTATCAATGATTAGCACTGATGTGCCGCAAACACTTTTTAAACATGTAGAAATCAAAATACTAGCAGAAATCTAAAAATAAAAGGTACCCACCGACACGAATTCCACGCAAGCAGATACTCACCCGATGCCTTCAGTTCAACGTAATTTGAAAGGAGTGAATATTTTATATCTGCAGCTTTGTCGCTGGTCCCCGTTTGAACCAGGGTTCGGATGGTTGGTACACTCCAGGAATGAAAGTCAACACCAACATATGGCATCTGCTTTCTATAAATGTCGGGATTTTAAATATTCCGATTCCGTCCATTTTGTTTCCCGAGATTAAAGTGTTGGCAAGGTTTGTTGCAGAGGTGAGGGGCACATTAGAGATCTGTGCCTGTGTCCGCTACTTTGTTAGTTTGAATCCCACGGCCAGTACTGTGATGATATCACTGTCAGGCCCTTAACTTTAATTTGCTGGATGAATGCTAGGTGGCCCTGGTCGTTGACCGCTTTCCTCACTTGGACAGAAGCATCTGCTAAATACATAAATGTACCATAAGTAATCTTTTTGATCATTTAAACGTATTAACTTTATGTAACGAAGCTCACCAAAGTTCATCCTGCCCCATAAAAGGGATCAATAATCTGAGTGTTCTCTGACTTCCCCCTTGTGGGTTTCCACTTGCAACAAATGACATTTCTGTGTCAGCAGGGGTCTGAAGGTCCAACAGGGGTGTTCCCAGGGGCCGCTGATACCTCAGAAGAGCACTAGGGTCAGGATCACACCTCCTTCTTGGGATCAACTCGACTGCACGGGGTTCTAGTCACAGCTTAACGCGGTCATCTCTAAGAGGTCATAAATGTTCAAATTCTTGTGTGAGCACATAGTGAGAGCTAAGAGGGGGCATCTGCAAACAGCAGCCATTTGAGTGTTCTCTTTTTTTTTTTTATTATTCAGAACACACATACACCATCATAAATCCATTCCCTAATAGGTGAAGTTTATATTAAAACACAGAACCAGTTCTGTGCAAGCAAAACCAAATCCAAATACTAATATTATTAAGCCAAGCCTTTTGTTACCGCTATTCAATTTTTGCTCATCTAAAGCGTCAGAAAATGTAACTCACCAATAAGACAGCAACATGGCAAGGCAGCGATTGCTCAGCTCCAATCACATCTCAGAGCATTCCTCATCGCTTACTTTTGGCCCACAGAGCTCAGACTCCAGTTAGACTGGTATAGGAGGTGTTGACGTGTTAGACACGATATGGAAAGGTAAAATAATGAGCTGCTGTAACCCACTCATGACAAAAGAAAAAAAAATAAATAAATGACTCCGGTTGCTTTTGTGTGTTTTCAGTGAGACAAGGGAACAAAAAATGAAAGAAACATAAATAAGAAAGAATGCAGCATTCAATACAGACACTTTCTGAAGATCAAGGCTGAGGAAACATGGAGGTTTGTGAGAGATCACAGATCCCCCTCTCTATTCATCAGCTCTGTGGATGGCAGCAGCGTGTGAACACAGGTGGGGGGGGGGGGTTGATATTCTGCCAGTTTTCTGCAATATGCGTGGAGCACCCAGCGACTCACCGCTTGGAGGCCAGGGAAGACAAGGCAAAGGATTTGCCCGTAATCACCCAGCGCGTGCCCACCTCATTCACAGAAGAAACGGCAAAGCCCAGGCAGGACCACAGGACCCTGAACCAAGGAGAGCGGCCACCTGATGTGTCTGTAATATTGAGCGGGGCCCAGCGAGAGGAGGAAGCTGGCACCGGATATCATCGGGAATGTGGGCCGAGAGTGATATGTCAACACTGAACAAACAACGTCGAGATGGCGCACTCTGCTCAGACAGGCTCTGAGACGTGAGCCGGGTCAAGATCCAACATGTACCCTCTTGTCAGGAGCCGTGTGGGTCTGGCTGGAGAACCTCTGGGGCAGAAGACAGCCCATTTATTAGCGCCTGCTGTCACTTACACAAGTCTTGCATTCAACTCCCTTTCATCAGTTTGTGGGAATAAAGGTCTAACAGCATTTCCCCAGCCGGATCTTGAACCTACAGGCCCACACCTATAACACCTGTGTTTGTCCCCACCCAGAACCACCTGGTCCGATTCAGAAGTAGACAGGTTAAATGCAACTGCCAAAATAAACCTAAGGTCTCCCAAGTGTCAGTGTTCGGTCTATTTAAACAGAATATTGTTTGGTTATGACCTCATCCTAAGGAACATGTCATTTCTTTCCATTTGTGTCTCTATCACACTGTATCCCCATCTACTTTCTTTCAACGTAGAGGGAAGGGAAAAAACTCATTTCTTTTTAAAATGCGTCTCTGCAGCCACTGGAGATAATTCCTGAAGGCTTTTTTTTTTTTGCAGCCTTGTCAATGCAACAAAGAAGCTGACATGGTTCTTGCTCAATACACGGTGGGTCGTTTGTCCTGAATAGGTCACTCTCGCCCCCCCCCCCAACCTGGTGGAACGTCAAGCCCCGGTGCCTTGCGCGTTATAAGGCTTTCGGACAAAGATCATGGTGAGATGGTTAACTTTCGGTGCTTCATTGTTAATTATCTTTTTTTTTCCCCGAGAAGCTTTGTTCTACTTTTGCTTAGCGGGCCGAAAGAACGCTTATGAGTGGGGGTGTCATCATGGCATGAAAGGAGACGGATATAATTAGCGCACCGGGATTGGCAGATGTGGAGGGGCTGTCATCCCTGCGGCTTGTCCAGCCAACAGGGGGCGGAGGTGGCCTTTAGATGACAACCGTTCCTTGTCTTCAGCAACTCAAAGGAAATTAAATCGTACCGTCATCTGGAAAGATGCCCACGGCTCGAAGCTCCACACAGCCATTACGCTAGTGCTCATGTTCCTCATCAGAGGATGCTTCCACCCGAGCGATGTGGGTGAAGTCCAGGCCTCTGGCCTTTAATATGTGTGTAACAGCATCTTAGCATACAGGCAGCTCCTATTCGTCACTGAGAAGGATAGTTCTTTTATTAACCGAGGGGAGAGAGAAGTGCCCAAAGGAGAGGTGGCACATTGCCGACACCAGACACCCACGTGCCCCCCCGCATAAGCTGGCCTCCAGTGCTAATCTGGGAGCTACAGGGAACCTCATACTAAGTATGAAACTTAAAAGAAGACAATGCTAACCACAGGCACAGAAGGAAACCCAATCGTTACTATGGCACTTAAAACAACACTTTGATAAAACTGCAGGTGCTAAAGGGAATCCTATGCTAACTGTAATGTGTAAAAGATCACCAAAGTAACCTGAAGGTGCTGAAAAATTGCCATGCAAAACCCAAGCTAAGTCAAGGTGGTAAAAGGAACTCTTCTCCATCCCTGATAACAGGAGAAACCCCTTTCTAATCCCACGGGGCCGAAAAAATCTGGTGCTAAACCTGAGATGGGGAGGTCTGTGCTGAAAATACAATTATGACAGCTAGTGTGGACAGTCTGTTAAATTATCTTCAAGTCAGAGAATATGTCTCTAACAGCTGGGGCCGATCACCCTATATGTTCCTTACAGCTCGGGCTGACTGCCCTACGCGACCCTTACAGCTGGGGCTGACCAAACTACTTGTTCCTTACAGCTGCGGTTGACCGCCCTACATGGACCTTAAAGCTGACCGCACTACATGTTCCTTTCAGCTGGGGCTGACCGCCCCACACATGCCTTACAGCTGGGGCTAACCGCCCTACACCACCCTCTCAGGTGGCGAAGGCTTCTGCACATCCAACACTCACAGCGTGTATTTTAAATATGCCTGTTGGGTCCTTGTGACTAAGGGCCCCCAGGGACAACCTATTCTATGGAGAAATTCTCATTTGTGTCATATGTATTCCAACTGCTCTGACAAATTATACTGCGTCTCGCTTTTTTTAAGGTCATAAGGTACATAAAACTTTAAATGCATTGGTAGAAGAAATGTCACCAAATCATTTCTGACTTCATACATCCTGAGATGTTGGTTGGTGATTAAAGTTACAAGCATGTTCAGATAGACCTGAATATTTCTGCATTATGGATAATATGAGCATCACAATATAGGAGCAATTATGGGTATAACTGACTATAACCTTTAGAGTTTTCAAAACAGAATAGAGTGGGCAATTTACGCATCAAGGAAATGGGCCTGATTACAACAACACAGCAATACTGGAGGTTTACTGAGCAGGCGGGTCGCAACTACGGATGAGCAGCGGATGGACGGTGAGCCCAGGAAGTGTCCCACAAGTCACCCACTCACGCCCACACCTGCTCCGTTCAGCCGCCCAATCCAGCGATCGTTTCCCTGGGTAATAACATCCATCAGCCCCAACACCAATCACTGGAGACCTCAGAATGCATCAATTTGTTTGCGATTTAATGTCTTTTTACAAGGCTCAATCTCACACCTGTCAAAAACACCTGCTGCCCATTCGACGAAGCCTGAAAACGGGGGGCTATTTTCCCCACTTTTCTTTAAGAGTTTATCTCCATTTTTCCACCGCTATTGTTTTAGAGGAAAAAAAATTAAAATCTCAGCCTAACCTCCACTAGAGCGAAAAATGCAGATGTTGGCAGAGATCCATGTTCACTCCGAAGATGACGTGTCATTTACACGTGATCACATGCAGTCGCCGACCTGTAAGTCTGCGACACCGAAGCAGAACGTCTGTCCGCCAGACGGGTCGTCGGTATGGGAACGCTGCCCGCCATCCTGTAATAGGGGATGACTGGTACCTCAGCCACTTGGATGTGCATAACAGGAGGACTAATCTAATCTACGAACATTTTAATTTCCTCTTGAAAAAAAGAACTAAAATCCCTTCTTAAAAGCCTTGCTTGTGACACTGCATGTTGACACTGACACATCGCAAAGTCAAACACGATTTGGAGCGATAAATGTAATATTAATAGCATATTATGAGCAGAAATTAATCATTTACAATATACAAATATGGCAGATAAGCAAATTCATGTTTCTAAAACTCGACCAGACGGTGATGGGGGGGAGGGGGTTATGTGTTGCATAAGCGGAGATTATTAAACCAAAGAAACCTGTAGGGCTGCACGCTCGGGGAGATGTCCTTCAGAGGGGGAGACAGATGCACTTTTAAGTCTCGACAGCACAGTCTCGGCTTACGGAAACCTCCTGCTTTCGTGCTCATGCTCTGTTTGAAAACACCTCCGCCGGAGAAATTACGGCATGCAGGCGGGATGGAAGCAAATTGATACGAGTATGAAGGGAGCACGAAATCCAGAGTGAATCGACCACGGCGTCGTGAAGGGGCAACCGCACCGGGCCGAGAAGTTAAAGCACAACCAGAAATCCAACATTCACGATGGTCTGAAGTTATAAGCGTACCATCCATTTAATTAAGAAACAAATGGACACACTGAGAGATCGAGGATGAGGAATCTCTCAGCTTCTTCATTTCTAGACTAATGGCTTTAAGGGGCCGTAGAGGGCATTCCTTCTAATGAAACATTTTTTCGGATCTTTGGCACCAGTACAGAGAAAAAAGGGCTGGGGTTGCAGCAAAGAGGAAATCAATGGAGGAGAGGCAAAAAATAAAGATAGTTAATTGTCAGACATCCCAGTGACGACTGTCAAAGAGGCGTGAGGTGACATGCAGTCACAAAAATGTAATATCAGGGACAGTCAGCCAGCAATGACATGACAGACTGAACACCGACAACAGTCTAAGTGCTGACACACCAGAGCCTAAGTACTGACACAGGAGAGAGAGCAGTGAAGACAGAGACTGTGAGCACCGACATCCCAGACTGAACACCGACGACAGACCGTAAGCACCGACATGACAGAGACTGAACAGACATTTTGCACTTTTTCGAAATAAAAAAAAGTTTGTCTGTCTTTCCCTTCTGATGTTGCGCCTTCAGTGGCCCATGAGCGGCTAGCGGACTGAGGAACAAGAGACTGAAGCTGATTCGTCTTCTCCTGAAGCAAAACAAACACAGACGGTGCCAGAGGAAATGAACACAGTTTAAAATAACAAAATGACACAAGGTACTGTGCTGTTATTGCAGGAGCAACCACTGACTTAGCCGATGCTTCGGCTGTAACAGATGAGGACAGACCCCGAGGGACAGGGCACAAGTACAGACGGGTAAAGGACAGCATAAAAGCACAGACAGCAACAGACTGCGAGTGAGCAATGAGGCCTGTAGGCACACAGCATACGAGTGCAGACGTTGATGGACCAGCTGGAGTTGATGCAGAGATATTTTATATCTTGTGATTTGGTGAACACAAAGCAGACCTGGATCTTATAATAAGCCACATTGTACTAAACTATGAGGGACCTTGTGGAAATGCATCCACTTCTGTGACAGGAAAAGACGCTTGGAGGGAATCCAGGCTCTGACTGAGCTGTGGGACACAAGTGGCCCTTTTGGAAAACACAGGTAGGTGACAGCCAAAACTGACCCATAAGGTGAGGCCTGGCTCCCTCCATGCCAGACAGCGACAAGCCGCCTGGCGCCGAAACATTAAGGGGAACGGGGTGCACAGCAGTGATGCCGCAGCATGGTAAGACATGCCTCTGCTGAGTTCCTGCCATCGGTCTGCAAGCACGGGGATCTCTGCTTGCCTCCGCTGCACCTCCTTCTCAGGTCCCTCCCGTATCTTCGCCCCGATCAGCAAACCTTCAAGCCACTTCAACAGCACGTGTGCTCATTGGCATCCTGTCGTTGATTGTCATCTCCACACTATTGGAATGAAGATCCATTTTGAGCCGTCGCTCGATGACAGGTATATTTACTAAGGCAGCGAAAATTGCAACCGCAAGGATTTTCTCGTACCATTATGCTGCACGACTCCACTCAGGGGTCAAACTGTACTTCCTGTCTACACTCATCAACATGGAGGCACAAACTGCAGAGGCGCTACTAAATATTACCATACAGGTTCCTGGGTGTGAGGAAACTGACCTTCCCCTCCCACCGGCATCATCCCTCGGAGCTCATTCTGCTTTTGAAGCTCACGGCTGGAAGCCAGAAGCAGCTTCCTTTAACTCTCGACCCAGATGGAGCTTCAAGCTACCTTTGGCACTACAGTGGCAAGCTGGATTACAGCTGCAAAACCAGTCAGCGTTACCACAGGTCACATGCGCAGGGTGGTCAGCAGCTCCCAATAGCTATTCTAAACTATTCTCCTATGTGGACAAGGGCCAACTGACACAGACTTCACCAAACCGTTGGGACGAATATTGTGGGGTCCGTGTGAGATGGTGAAGTCAAACCCAGTTCTCACGCTGCAAACAAAACTCATGCTTCAGGCACTTAAAGACAAGCGATGACATTTTATCACTCGTTTGAAAACCGTTCCTTCAGTATCATTCCACAGAGGCAAATAAACACAGGACGCTGCTGGCCGTTAGCAAGGCAGACACTGTTCAGATGAATTTCGTTTTACCATACTCGAAGGATGGGGGCCATCTTTTGAAATCTCCTGACAAAATCTCCAAACAGCACGTCTGATGGTGCCCGTCAGCGCCCTTAAAGCAGAGATGCGGCTGGAGTTTTCCGTGCCGTTAATATAAGCAGTCCACTCTGTGCCCTCGATGACGCTTTCCCTCCTGTCAGGCAATTCTTGGAGCTCTCTTTCCCTGACATTTGTATCACGGTTGTTTACGTGTTCGGAACCGCTGATCATACGTTTGATTTTTTTTCTTCCTTCACTGCCAGCACTGTTCACAGAACCGGTTCTGGACTCTGTTTGGGTGCCGCCTTCTCCTTCAAAGGCGGCATCCAAATTCCATGAGTTTCTAAGCCCCCTTTCGCTTCTAAAGGTAGTAAAACAACGATGAGGGACTCAACTCCCCAGGTCAGGAAGGAATTGTTGACCCGGCGCCAAGGGAAATAATTCCTGACGGAGTCCGATGCCAGTGTGCAGCTGTTCCCGGGAATCACAAACTACTTCTGCTTCATAGTGGTGGCTAATCAGGTACCGATCCAATCGAGTATTCCTCAAAAGTGTTCCACTCGACAGCAAGACATGCCTGTGCTTGTGCCTGCATGGTCACAAGTATGGACCCCGTTACGGGCACCTCCCCCAACACACGTGTTAGCCCAGCCCCAGCCCCACCTTCACCCTCTCCCCCTTCAGAGTCCCTCTGAAGGGTCTGTGGCGCCATATGAACAGCGACATCGAGTGCTTAACATCTTGCGTTGGTGTGGTTAACACACAGCCGGGTCAAGGCACACGTCAAGAGCTAAATTAAAGTCTCACTGTAATAACAGTGACCATCCTTGATTTTTAACCTTTGATTGCCTCATAAATATTCATGAGTAAAAGCATAAAACAATAATGCTATGTCATCCACATTGTTTTAAACAAAACAAAATAAAAATCCAAGTACAGAAAAACTAATACAGCACGACCCTGTCCAATAAGGGTTCTCCAGATGTAAAGCCAGCTCTGAAGGACAGGTCACAGTCCTTCCTCCTTCCTCTTCTACATTCCCTCAACGCTCCAAACATTGTGTAAGGAGAGGACAACACTAAATAAAACAGACTACATACCTCACATTACAAAGGAGGTCATTTCCTGCACTTGGAACAATATCAAATACTACTGCTGCCCCCAGTAACAAATTACAACGTTACAACATTACGCAGATGGTGAATTCAGTTGACGAAGGTGTTTGATCACTTGCCCTGATTCTTATTACGTATCATAAAAAACTAGGTTATGTTTTATTGCTTGACTGTTTCTCGCACCGAGATACCAATCGCCATTCTTGCAAATTGCCATTGTCCTTTCCAAGACATGACATCCACTTCATTTCAAGCACTTCATCCTTGATATCACCTAGCTGACCCTCTCATTTTCACCCCCCTGGACCTTTTTCATAAACTCATGTCCCACCCAAGAGTAAATTCCCCTATTCTTTGGTGATGGGACAAATGAGGCTTCAAAACCTGTGGTGGGTGGAGGTATCCAAAACTATTAACTGATGCTGATGATAGTTCAGGATACTTTCAGCCATCACAGGTTTTGAAGCCTCAATTAGCCCCAGCATTGACTGGATAGTTCAGGATACTCCCAGCCACCACAGGTTTTGAAGCCTCATTTAGCACCAGCATTGACTAGGTAGTTCAGGATACTCCCAGCCACCACAAGTTTTGAAGTCTCATTTGTTCTATCACTACTATTCCTTACTTCCATCTCCAGGACATGTAGTTCATTTCTCCCCTCCTTCCTAGAAAACACATCTTAAACATCACAAAAAACAAGTTTTTTTTTCCCTAATTTTCTGGCTTGAAAATATGACATTTTCAGTTCAAAAGTGAGTCCCACTGAATGGATCAGAAGAAAACTCAAAAAAAGTTTACGCTTCCAATGTAACGGCCCATTGGGTATATAGAGTGGTACGCAGTTCGTATGGATGACTACAAGCACTTCTAAAGTTGTTTTATTGAGGGAGCCATGCAGTTTGAAGAGAAACATCACAGTAAAAATTTATGAGACAAACTGAGGAAGAGCTAGAAGCTGCTGAAAATGTACTCCCTAGCAGAAAGGGGTGATGTGACATAACTGGCACAACGATGAACCAAGAGAACATCGCTGAGTCCATCATTTCAGCTGCTACTCCCAGCCGACCCCAGCTGGGCTGCAGGCTGTCAGACCTCGGATTGTAAATTAGGACACGATGGAGAATGAGAAGTTGATGAGGGAGTCGGTGAGCGACATGTGATGGGAAAATGGACGAAAGGTGTGATGAGTGACCTGGGGATTGGTGTGGGATTGATTGGTGGGTTGGTAAGCGAGGTGAGATGGGGAAAGTGAAGAGAGGAGTGATGAGTGATCTGTGGGTTGATGAGGGAGTGATTAAGGAGCTTGCGATGGTGAAATGGAATAGATAAGTGATGAGAGATCTGGAGATTAGTGGGGGGGGTTGATGTTGAATGCAAGGCGGGGATTGATTATGCAGGGAAGTTTTCCCAACACATTTTAAGTGAGTGCACAGCTGATGAAATGCAAAGGAGGAGGAATAAAAGGTATAACTCAAGGTTGAGTTGAGGGAACAGCTTGGACGGCTCTCGGTAGGCACCTTGCCCTAGGGCCATGTCTGGTGCTGCCTGACGCACACAAAAAAAAACAACATCTGCGGCATAAAAACGGGTCTTTCATCAGTGTCTGTTATGAGAGACACAGAAATG
Organism: Gymnarchus niloticus; assembly: GCA_009936485.2. Taxonomy (NCBI): domain Eukaryota; kingdom Metazoa; phylum Chordata; class Actinopteri; order Osteoglossiformes; family Gymnarchidae; genus Gymnarchus; species Gymnarchus niloticus. The sequence continues at coordinate 10,092,089 of JAACJT020000031.1, read as the reverse complement.
ACGCACATGTAATGTGTGTCCCCGAGACCGGAGAGGGCAGCTCATGCCAACTGTTTCCTGAGGAAACAGGCCCTGTTTTTAGGAGTCCTGAGGCAGACAGAAGGTAGAACAGAATGGGCATTTAGGGGTTCCGTCATCTACTTTCCTAATGGGCGCTTGCTCCCAGTTAATGGGAGACAAACGGCTAATTGTGCCAGATGACCAGCAATCTGGTATTTTACTTTAAATAAATTCAATTATTTAACATGGCTTGACTACCCTTTGAACCCAGCAAAGCTTGGCAGGGGCCAGGGCCAGAACTTAAAACTGCCACCCAGAGAACCTTCTAGCATTTTGGGACGCCAACATAAACACAAGTCGCTAAGCACAGAAGGAGCTGCAGAATGTTTTTGACAGTTCCTGCAGCTGTACTCCTTCCTCACACGCCGATATCGACCGGCTTGTCAATGCGCATGATGGAGGGAGTAGCGGAGATCAGGTGCAGGAGTGACCGAAGCCACTGCTCGAGCCGGCGATGGCTGATGTCACTGAGTGGCAACTGGGGCTTAGCAGTGAGGCTCATCAGGCAGCGAGCGATGACCGGGGTACGTGTGTCACACTGTGCTGGAAACCATCCAGGTGTCCCTCTGCACACCCAAAAAAAACACACAGCCCCACACGGCGTGTCCTGGCTGGGCGCACCCACACTCTCCCCGGGGTGGGTGAGACATCTGGTTGTCCGAACAATCACTGGTAGCCCCCTTCGCGGACTCGTGTTTGACTGACTGAGGGGCGGCCTTCACCACAGACGCAAGATTTACTGGCCCAATATGTGGAACAGTCGCTGAAAGTCTTTGGTTGTTGCCTGGAAACAATATCGCTGTGCTATAAGGGAAGAGAGAATGGAAGGATATGAAGCGTAATGCTGGCAGCCCCGACATCCACATGGAAAGAGGCGGTCTGCTTTGGGCCTGCTTAGGCGGGGCCAGGCATAACTGAACTGATTTAAACCGGTTAAGGTCAGTTTGGGCAGGTTTAGCCTATCGTAAGCTTTCACAACCACGTCTTATCTCAAGCTTCTCCGTGTTTTTATTTTTTTCCCCCCCACTCCATTCTGTCAACAGTATTTCATTTTTTCCCCAATGTTGAAGCAGCTTCATTGCAGCCAAAACGCTCTGTCATGCTTTCGTTTAGAATTTCCAGCAAAACAAATCTGCAGTATAACAGGTAAAAGGACGGGACCGCCCACCCCCCTCCCCTTTTTCCCAGACACGGAATTAAGTATGACAGACATAAGACTAATCACCCTCTCCAGTACAGCTCTGAATTCATCTACTCACTGGCGGGTGACCCAAGAGGTTGCTATGGCAACAAACAAAGTCCCTTTATCTGTGAGTCACATTTGCATTATTGTTTGATAGTTGCCGAACATTCTGTTTGGTGCCTTTTGTTGCGCTTAATGTGAAGAGCCATTGGGTGACTAGGAAGCTACAGCACAACACGACAAAAACAGATTTCACGCCATTTTACTCCGAGGAAATTTGCCGTTTACGCCTGTCCGTCGCTCGCGCGTACGCGTAATCTGCCTAATTTCGACCCGAGTGGCGTTGGCAACACAACGGCATGCTGGAATAGGGTCAGCCGGAGAAAAGCCCTGCCGGGACAATCCCGTAAAATCGTCAGCAAGATGCAGCATGTCAAATAGGTGAAAAGCCCTGATACAAGATTAGGGCAAAAGGGTCACCTGAATATCCAGCCCTACGATTAGCCCCGAAGGGCAGAGCCGAGCTTAACTGGTCTTCAAATTTCGAAGACCCACACCACTGAACAATGGAAATACATTTCACTAATGAGATTACTTCGAGTCTATTTTAACGATGCAAAAAGCTGCTCTTTAAGCTTAAAAAAGAAATGTGCTTAAAGTAATCATGCCTTACAAAGGACAAATTCATCCCTTTTACTGTAGTCTTCGATTTAAATTAATTAACAGCCACTCAATTAGTCCTACGTTTAGATCAGGCGCAGTCAGATAATTAAATTACTCCAGACTTCATTAGAAAAATATACAGCCTAAATAACAAGAATTATTAGAAACAAACCAGGTATTTTGAAGGTATTAAATGAGGTGTGAGTATCACAGTACTGTTTACAGAGGTACAGCAAAATGTCAGCAGAGAGTTTGGGGGGTGTTTCTGTTGGGTGAGCAGATTGTTCCCTCAGTTGGGGGAACAGACTGAGATGGATGTGGACGGGATACTGGAAAATAGGTCTATCAGAAGATCTTGGTGGGGGTGGGGTGAGGGATGGAGAAAAAAAATCTGAACAAGACATAAAGGTGACAAAAAGTACACATTATATCATTTATTACTCAGGGTCCCCTTCCAAACTTCGGGGCGGATTAAATGCCAACAGCAGATCCCACCTTACAGGTCCAGAAATCTGATGTCCCTAAACTTCTCTGAAAGCGTCAGTAGAAATGGGGGGGAAGGGGGGGAGAGAAAAAACAAAAAAAAAAAAAAAAAAAAAAAAAAACATACAGCGATGGCAAAATACCTTTCTAAGTTAAGTGAGAGGCAGCGGTTCTTGGCATCCGAAAGGGGAGACGGAGAGACAGAAAGAGCTGAGGCT
>JAACJT020000031.1:10071124-10089382 GCA_009936485.2 Gymnarchus niloticus | reverse complement strand
AGGTCTATGCTGTGTGTGTGTGTGTGTGTGTGTGCGCGGGGTGTGTGTGTGTGTGCGTGGGTGGGGGGTGGTGGGGTGTGCGGGTGGGGGTGGGGGGGGGGGGGGGGGTGGCGGGGGTCACTGGTGGATGAGAACCAGACACAAGGCAGCAAGATTCTTAACTAAGACACTGAATCTTCACTTAACTACCCTTCAGAGGTTGCCCAATACATATTAACAAAGTTAACAAAACCCTTCTAAAGGAAACTAGTTTGTTCACACCTATAACCAGGCACATCTAAGAATACCTGAACTGTTTATAGATCATTTCCTAAAGTCAAAGTCAGTCTCCACCTACTGTAGGCAAGCCCACCCTGGGAGAAAAAACAGCTCTTCCCGACTGGGTGTAGTTCGCTTTCCTGACTTCCAATTTAAGCTGTGCTTAACAATCCAAGTCAGAGGGTGTGGGATCTTTGACTTCTCCTAAAGTTGCATGCTGTTTGTTTGCCAACAGCTCAGTCTTGCTGGCTTGGACACACCACAGTGCAACGCACCGCTTGACCATACATTTTCCTGAAAGATATCGATCTCAGACAGTAACTGATACCAACTGGCAAACAATACAGTCCAGGGAATGCATTCAGTTTAGTCTTAGGTTAGCCACTTGTATGACAATGGAAACAACACCCTCAATATTTATATTGTTTACTGTTGTACCTCTCCAAAACTAATATCCACCCCTTCTATAAGTTGGAATAACAGCTTCGTTAAAAATAAGCTGAAGTAGTGAAAGTTGAGACTTATCAACACAGTACATAAAACCTGATGGGATCTGAGACTTCACATATTTGTTTTATTATATAATGTTTAGAATTGGCAATTTGTTACAAAATTTCTTGTGCTGATTGTGCCCGTTCGATTTAAAATATGATCAAAGCTTTTGTTTTTGAGAAACAAAGCAGAAGCTTCCAGAGCCTAAAGAGCCTGTCATCTTATCATGCTCAAAGTGGCTCAATGTTAAAGAGACACTGCATTTCACACAGGGGTTGCTGCTCAGAGATATACACTGGCCGTCTCATGAGAGGGTGCTAACTCGCTATCCAAGCTCCCTAAAGTGACAGGCTGACAACCCCAAATAGGTGGTGAAGCTGCTCTTAACTTTAAGCCAAGCAAATGCTTAAACACCTATGAGATACAACCTTGTCCATCTAATATGTGTTGAGGTAAGTACTTTGAATGGATTTAGTGAAGGCCATTTGCTGGTTTTCACAATCTGTTCATGCCAATGAAGGTAAGGCATTAAGCAGGTACACCCTACACACAAGTCTTTCAAGTTACACCAGGCTGGAGTAAGCTATACTTACAGCCTGGAAAATAAGGACAAACAGAAGCAAGGCTAGAAGGAAACCGATAATACCAGAAGGGTTTTGCCCCAAAATATGCCACACAGTGGGACCACACTGGTGTGGGCGTCCATCCTCTGACAGCCAATTGAAAAGCATCACCATTCAGGACCATAAACCGTTCAGATGGAATGTAGCAAATACAAGATGTGCTAACCTCGTTGAACTAGAGGAGCTCTTCCCCCTACCCCTGCATGCAGAGGGACCAGCTTGTTCAACTCTGTGTAACTATGTCTTGTCAAAAATATGCCTTCACTGTTGGCAAGGACCCCAATTTTTTGAGTGCGGTTACATAATCAGCTTCAGGCAGTAGTGGCAATGCCACAGTGGAGGTGGGGGGGGGGGGATTATGCAATTTCATTTCTGTCAGTTTCTGCCCAGAATTCTGATCGAGACAGCTTTCAATTCAATAGAACGCCGATGGCTGACAGGAGTTGCACAAGGTCGGTGCAGCGACTGCTGAGCAAGGACAGTCGACACAAAACTGAGAATGGTCACAAATGGTGACTTCTGTAGATAAAGGTCAAAGAGGCAGACCTAGTCATCTCTGCAAAAGCACACTACCTTCAGAAAGGATTCCTAGCCCCTCTGCTAAAGAATCCTAGCAGACTGTTACAATTCAGCAGACTAAAAAGGCATTGCTAAGGGGAAATTTAATAAGGAGTCTGAGAGCTTGTGTTGGCAGTAATTATCGGTTCTTATTTCTATTACAGGCAGAATAATACACCCCCTCTCTCGGCAAGAGCACCAAAGCACAAAGCAGCATGTCGTGACACTGGAGATTCAGAGTGTTATTATTTTGAAGAGGCAATTTACAACTTTCGATATTGCATATGTGCATGTTTTTCAGAGGATTGTGAGCTTTCAGTCTTGGGTTCAGGGCATTAGAGATGGGCCAGCCTGCCAGGCGTGGGATTTACACTGGAGTTTCAGTAAACACCTTCATGTTCATTAATGAAGACATTTGGCTTTGTCAACTTTGACATATCATAACCACCTGTTCTGAGAGAAACTCTACAATAATATTACAAATTCCTTCCACAATGATCTGATAATCTCGGAGACATCTTTTGGAAGGAATTAGCATGCACCATATCGGGATGATGAAATCATAGACCTGAAATATTGGCGATGAACTGGTAACAGTGCGAGTCTATAAAATCGATTCAGCCAGATGAATACCAAGCAACTGCAGTTTAGGACAACTGTAGCATCTGGCGGGTTCAAATCTACAGAGCAACTGTCATTGTCCACACAGCAACTAATGACAGTACAAAAATACAAATTGTAGTTGAAGAGTAATATGTGACTTCCCATATAAAAGAAAATGAGCGATAGCACGTCCTCCAAATTAGTGCCACAATAACAAGTAGTCACTCCCAGCCACCATGGATTTTGCAACCTCATTTCTCTCATCGCTAGTAACGACCCCGCACCACCATCTGCCTACGCAACATCACAATCCGGCTGGCCTCTAGCAAAACCTGCTGAAAGAGGTAAAACCACGGGTGGACTGAAGTTGAAGCAACAGAAAACACTGCCTGTCTCTTGCTGTGGGCCAGAAGCTCAGTCATTGTCCCACTGATTCAACACTAAACTACGCCTTTGGGTCTGATACATCAGGGATGCCATCAATCAATTTGACCACACAGTGAAGCTTTCTGCCAAACATTTATGCAAAACAGCACAGCCTGAATTTCAGCTATTGGCGATCCCACAGTTTATGGCTGCTTGTTTTCCTTCATAAAAAAAAAAAAAAAAAACAACAAAAAAAAAAAACTGTACTCATATCTTTGTTTTCTTTTAGCCAGTACAGTTTGTTTGAGGGGGTGCAAACACTACAGGCTAAAGAATGCCTGCAAAAATTTAAACCAAGGAGTCAATTAAGAAAACAGACAGATGCAAGGCCCAGTGTACAAAGAGTGTTCATGTTACAGAGCCTCTGTGGATTAGAGCACATGTAAACAGCATTAATATGCTGAAATACAAAAACCCATTTAGGTCGGATGAACGGCAGTGGTCCATGACAGACAAAAGAAACACATTTTGTTGCTTTTAAACCGTCTGAGCTTCTTCTGTGTTTGTATAGCCCCACCTGGCAAAAAAAAAAAAAACCCAACTACCTCCACCAAAAAAGGCTCAAAAAAACCCACCCTTGATTGAAATGCTTAACTCTGATTTAACCCCTTTATTTAAGAAGCTAAATGACTTGGTTCTTTTTGAACAGTATGTGTATGTATGTGTCCCAACACTCAAATCCAAGCACCTGTCGAAACTGTTACGACAAGCACCATCAATGGGCTCGAAAGAATATCCAGTTCCTACTATCAAATCGGAAAACTAACTGTGGGTCCTTTTCAGTCAGAAAGAAATTTGTCAGCTTCGGACCTCCTGACAAACCCTACTCTCTCACCCCTTCAAAAACCAAAGGCAAGCTTTAATGTCAGTATTATAGACTTCACACTGCCATTCTGGGCCCCAACCAAACATTCAACAGTATGCACCAGAACAGAAGAATTTTACAAGAATGTCAAGTTTCCCTTGTGTGTCCTAGAGTCACCTGTAACAGACTAGTGTGTGGTGAAATGAAACATTCGCCCTTAAAAGCTTACACTGCCTAAGCTTACAGCTACCTTAAAAATAGAGTATGCATTTAGTCATATTCCTTTGCCATTCCGACAGCTTTGCTTTTAGACAACATAATTAATGGTGTCTGAACTGAGACAGAGAGATGCACTCCAGCAGCCGAAGTAAGTTGTCTCTCTTGAGGTTCAAGGTCAAACGTAAATCTAACGTTCTTACAACCTCTGTCTAACATCTGACTAAGGATGAAAATACCACTCAAACCGCTCCCTCCGCAGATTAAAAGACAATCCAAATGTTTTTGGTTCATACTAATAAAAATTAAAAAAAAAAAACAAAACACACACACACACACACACAAGATTTTCCAGTACATCTCCACCACAATGCACCTACATCTATTTTAGAGCTGGGTAAAATTCAGCATTTCTGGCACGTCTACAGTGCATTTGTAATAAGGTGCTTTTTAGAAAGCCATCCAAACATAACATTTTATTATAGGTGTTGATCTCTGAGTCTGTGTCCTATGATCTATATACCACGTCATATTCCGTACAATAAAGTTCAGCCCTGTCTGCGTAATACTACTTCAGATTTAAACACGGATATAAGGCAAGAAAGACAACATTTATTCAGTACGATCACAGAATCAAATGCAAGAGGGTGCATGTGCTGCCCTTCCAGCTCGAGTTTGCAGAATTACTCTCAAATACTCCAGCTGAATGACAGCAATGGGGAAAAATGCAATTTTGAAAGCAAACTGCAGCTTCTACAGAACACCCACCTTCCATTGCGGGGCCACTGGGTCTGACGAGAATAGCAGGCTAATGTGCTTGTTGTTGTTTTCCTGCTATGTGGAAGCGCAAAAAATAAATAAACTTTCCTTGACAGAAAAACACGGCAGCCGCACAACTGAGCGCAGCGTTCCGCGGCAGGATGGGCATGTGTGGCGGTAACCAGGAACACCTACACCGGACAAGAGCGCCCCCGAGCGGACATCCCCGCTGCCACCTCCTCCGGGACCCCACGACTACAGGCTAATCAACGGGTCGCTATGCGCAGCGACTACTAGACGAAACGCCGAGGCAGCGAGTTGAGACTGTCGATTTGCGATCTGACGCTCGGTGTCTGGGTGACCGACACCTACGGCTGCTATTGGACAGGTTAGGCCACGTGACTACCGCACGGCGACAGCGGAGACCGATCGCCTGTTACGCTTTTTTAGAGTCTGTGGAGCCGTCAAGATGTGTGGGCTGAGCAATCTGCCTGGGTACATTTATGAGTATATATATATATATATATATATATATATATAAAAACCGTCGAATAGTCTTCTTAATTAGACTGAGGGTGGTATGGTTGTTGTATAATTAAGCACTGTTACCACAAACCTCTGAGATTAGGGGTCTGAGTGCCAGTTCTGTGTGCACGCGTATCTGGATGGTATGCATGTTCCCCATCCTTGTTCCCTATGCTGCCTGGAAAGACCACAGGTGACCCTGACCAGGACAATATAATAATGATGGGTGTCTTTTTTTACTTTAATAAATATCCAGTCATGTCATCTTTTCAGGTCTTGAAGAGTAATTTCTAAAATAAGGACTGCAAACATGATTGTACATTTGGTTAACTTTTGAAGAAGCATATCACAGGAGACACTGGAAATTCAGAATCCGTTGCACACCCATAAGTCTAATTTGCTTGATTAGAGTATGTTTTGTGGTACATACACATAATATAAAAACATGCCGTTTATTCCCGCTACTGAAAAGAAAATGGGGCATTTGTAATATACAGTATATTTAGTTTAGAATGTAGATTGCAAACAGAAATTGTGCCTGCTGTTTCTCTGAGGCTTTAGTGCCATTGACATGATTTGTGCTGTTGCCATTACCTAATTGAATTCCAGGGTCTTTAACTTGTTTTTCAGTCCTAGTGCCTGCATCCTTGGATGTCCAAAAACAAAGAATCAATATGTTCAAACATTGCTCATCTACCTGTTCTCAAGTGTTCTAATTAGTGTGACAGACGACGCCCCATATTTTGGCCATCATTTAGAATAATCCCAGAGTCTGCCAGATCAGCAGCAGGTTAAACAGAAGATACAGTTATTACCAAGGACCTTAGGGAAACTACCAGTTTTATTGTTTGTATAACAAACACATACAGAGAAACAATACTTTAGCGTAAGTACAAGGCCTCTCTTAGGTGATGTCTGTGAGTCTTTAGAGATATCCAGATTCAGATCCAGTGAACCGTCTGTCTAGGGATACATTTGGAGTACCCATGTAATTCAGTTCTAATTTCTTCATAAACCATTTTTATTATTAAAACTTAAGGGACAAATTATTCAATGGATAGCATATGACATATTTAATGTGACATTTTCCCACAGAGTACAAATATTCAGCCTATGCTTCGTTTCGGGTTTTTTAAAACACATGGGGAAAGAACTGGTCATCCATATTTGCTTGCCAACCCCCAGAAGCAGTACAAAACCTGCAGCACTTCGAAACAAAATTCATTAGAGGAAACCCGAACAGCTTAATAAGAACTCGAACCATAAGGGGTATTTGTGCAGAAGTAAGCACATAAGCAAGCTGACAACAGTGCGAGTCAGATAAGCACTTCCTTTGGACTTATAAATAGACCAGTTAGAAGGCAAGATTACAGTGTGCAAGGAGGAGTCTAGAATGAGGTAAGCCCATCAGCCTACACTGATGTACCATCTGTACCCCAAAGAGTAAAAGAGACTTCCCATTGTAACGCTTTCTCTGCAAATGCACGATTTTGTCACTTTTGGCAGAACTAAGGAAGCAAACAAATAAGACTTCGCAATTTTCAGTTGGTTAAAAAAAAAAAAACAGTCAGGTCAAGATTTGGTCCAGTTAAAATCTGAATCTTTTCCGTTGTCAATGACCATCACAGCATTTACAGGCAGTGTTGAACAGGTTACCTTTCTCACTGAAATACAAGAAAACGCTGAAATATGAAAGCCTTTATGTTACTTTACAAATAGAAAACAGGTGAACATACACTATACATTAGTTTTTATTAATTATCATCAGGTTACAATACAAGGCAATACAACGACCAGTTATGATATGAATGTAACCAATACAAGCTTGTGAGCACAGAGATGGTGAAATGCAAATGTGTGGTTCCCGTGAGCCCAGCCTCCGTTAATCCAGCCAATGAGGGCTCTCGGACGACAGATGGGAATCCTTGAGAGACCTGTGTTCGACTCTGGACCCCCTGCCTGACTATCTTTGGATCTGGTAGACAGCAGATACCTGTGTGTGAGTCATTCTCCCATACTGCAGCAAATGAGCTAGCCTTAGGGAAAAACAACAGCGGGGCTAGTGGACTGGAGGGATCACGTTCCAGGTGGTGACAGTTCTCACTTTGGGTGTGCTGTACTGTGCTTCCCCTTCATCGTCACCAATGTCTTCTGGCTGATTATCCTCCATACCACTCTCATCAGCAAAGTGTTCTCTGCTGATTGACATCTTCAAGCAAGTCCTGCATCTGAGATTTCGAGCCAAAACCAGAAACAAAACCAGATTACTAGTCAGATTCTTTTACAGATTGTCCAGTTCTACATACAGTAAATGCATGTGCAGACACTTTAAGACATGACACATAAAAAAAATAAATTTATGTGGCACTTGCACATTTTTTCTTGACCTGCTGTTGTGTTGACTTGGGGGGCTTTCTCTTTCCTCCTCTGCTGAGCAGCCTCTGAGTCACCTGTAGCCTCAAATGCCTCTGCCCTGGAGGCAGACAGAGAGCAGTTCATCGCGAGTGCCTTGGGAAAGCTCACACAAACACCCTGCTGTCATGTGACCTTTACTATTGCACCAGTTTAGCGTCGGCTTATCTACATTACTCCCTCAAACCCACAACACTCAAACGGTTAAAGATTGTCACAGCATGCAGCACTAGCATTGCAAATGCTTTGTGAACCAAGCCATACTTTTCTCCTTCGCCAGAAAGAGATTTATACCTGTGTCGCTTGCAAGAAGCAGTTGTTAAATCCTAGACATATGTTCACCCTTCTAATCAGAGCCAAGACACCAGAAGAGGAAGGGAATTAAAAAAAAAAAAGTTTTATATCAGAGGAGAAACAGCGTCCTTGAACAAAATCCGAACATCTACATCATTTAAACGAGGCAGATCCTGCTGAATGGACTGCGTGAGGGAGTTGAGGGTATTCAGCATGAACGTGGTGCACGAGGGCCCTGCACAGGGAATTCTGGGAGCTGACGGCTACACACGCAGGAATGAACCCATCAGCCCAGCCAGGGGTGAAATGGACCCGATTACTGGGGATGACAACGTAAAAGCGAGTCAGGACATTATAAATGGGAGTGCTGTGGATGTACGCGACCACCATTCAAAGCAGAAGGGTCCAATAAAAGGAGGCGTACAGCGATTCGATCTCTCTCTCCGTGCGCCATCTCCACCGGATTGTGACAGCGGAACCCCCAGGCAGGGTCCTTCATCACCAGGAAATGTTTATATCTACAGCTGCATTTGTTTTTTTTGGCATTTTTATGGATACCTTTCTTTATCGCCTTCTCCGGGAATCATTTTCACTTTTCCTATATTGGTCAATTGTGGGTATTTCTGTTGTTTTCTTTATTTCCACTATATATCTCCTGCAAAGTACTTTGTGACAACTTCATTGTGAAGTGCTCTAAGCTAATAGGGGCACAGTTAATCAAATTAGCCTAAGAGATACGTATGTAAATGAGGATTTCCCATACTTCTGTTCTGATCTCTGGAGTGTTCTGGCTTGCTTCCATGCTTTGGGTTTCCCCTCCATGCCCTCCTCATCCTCTTCCTTAACAGTGGGAGAACTGGCCATTTTGTGGTCCCTCCTCCCAGGTGTCCCACACCCAAGAGAGGCAGCCCTGGGGGTCTGTATTCTTCGGCCCCTCATGGAGGAGCTCTTCTGCTCTTCCTCTTGCTCTGGACCAACCGACGTTGCCTGGGCTTCAGAGTCGGTTACTCTGGAGATGACAACCTTGCCGCGGCCACACTTAGGCTTTGACGCCTGCCCCAAATCCTCCACCTCCTCCTCTGGAGCCATTCCTCGCTTGCGTCCCCGGGGCCTGCTCCCCACCTAAAGAGAGGAGGTAGTGTATCATGAGACATGAGGTGTTGCTGTTGAATATTGCCTACCATCTTTGTCAGGCCAACACCCGATACTCTGTTTAAACAAAGAAGTAAAAGACATACAATGATAAAGATGTCACTCTTTCTTTCCTACAATACACTGTGTACTTTACTGTCTAATTCAATTGCTTGCACAGGATTAGCTTTGTTTTTATCATTTTTTATTTTTTTTGTTTTGTACGAACGCACACAATTAACCATCAGAAACATGCAGCACACACTGATGTTCCAGGAATTATTCGTACTGGATCTCATCGCTGCTAAAAATACATGATATAAAATGTTCTGCTTTGATGTTGCCCACGTCACCTTGGATACAGAAGACTAACAGAACTGACCAGAGCTCTTCTGGGACACATTCATTCTTATGTCAGTGTCTGGTTTGGGAAGACATTCAATGCAGGGAGGTAGAGAGTGGCTGATGGAGGAACCAGTACCCTGAGCAGCAGAGAGTGATCGCTCAGCTTACTCTTCCTCCCTGGATCAGGGGAGGTCTTCACAGATGAGACGTCCTTATACTGAGTACGCCGCATCCCGAAACTATCTGCCCTAGGAAAATCAGGCAAGTGGGTTGTTAAACAGGGAGAAATTACCTCAATCTGTATTTTAGACACACATGACATTATCAAATTACTGCCTGGCAGGATTTTCCATTTAAAGAGCTGATTTTTAATTGTGCATTCCTGCTAGCAGGAGCGGCTCAATTAAAAGCATTTTCTTCTCCCAGCAGGACAGCAATACCATACCGGCTGCTCGTCTGTTTCACCTTACCCTGCCAGCTGTTCAGATGAACGCACTGAACCAGCAGCAATGGCAAAACAATGATTCTCGTCCCCTGAAGAGCCGCTTCAGAGCCGCTACCAGAGGCAGTACAGCTCCCGGAGTGACAGCATCACAGTCTAAGTTGTCTTCTTTGTTCCAGGGGTTTTAATCGTGGGGTCCGTACAGCAGATGCATGGGGTTTCTTACATTGATATTATTGTCCGATTCACACAGCCCCTGGGCCCCCTAATTTTATCCATGGGAGACCCCTTCCTGGGCCTTAGTTCGAAGTTTGTCATTTGAGCAGTCACTGGTAGTAGGGGGGCCCCTAGATCTATTTTATTTGTGGGGCCCTTCAGTAAAGTCTGAATACCCTTGCATTACAGTACAGAGGACCATCCTTTACCATTAAATCAAAAGACCTTGTGCCAATAGCAGAGAAAATGTCATTAAAATGAGTGATAAGATTGATATATGAGGTTTTGACATCACTAGAATAAAATAAAATACACATCAACAAATTCTTCATTATTACCTCAAACACAATTGGACTGTTTACATGAGGGTACTGAAATGCAACTCCAGCAAGGTAAAGCAGGGTTCTGGACAACATAGATACCTTTTAATTGTCTGTTCAAAGTACAGTCACAGAGTATGACTAGCTGTTCAGTGCATTAAGAGAGTGCTATGTTCACTGACATGCATTAGTATAAACAGGACCACTGATGAATCACTAATTATGCAGCTGCTAAGCCACAATATAATTTATTTCGATCCATTCACTCATTATGCAAATATTATGCAAATACAATTATGCAGCTTCAGATGTTTAGCCCCCGTAATGCCAGACAGAGCTTCCTGGAGCTTAATTATCAACTCTACAGCAGGCTGAAAGGCACAGCTGTTGTTTCCAGTGTTGTATGTTTAACTGTGAGACCCCTTCCCAAGAAGCGAGTGAACATACACCAACCTGGTTCTGTGCCAGCCTGGGGAGATGGGGGTGGAGCTGTTTTTGCTGCCAGTCTCTTTCCACGGTGACCTGGCACACGGCTGCTTGCGTGTATTGGACAAGGTCTTGTTTACTGCACCCAGAATGCCCACAACTTTGGGCTGAGAAGGACAGTCCACAGGGACATGGTTAAAGAGCGGAAGGTTGCTGGGGAGGGTGTTGGCAATCATGGAGAAAACATCACTGAAATATCTAATGGTTTGGCAGGTTACCCTTCCCAGAGTAATAAAGGACATTTTCAGAGGGAGATCATTAACTATAAAGTACAACAATCTTAATTACCCACAAAATACCCACAAAAAGAAGTGGCTAAGACTATGAGGTAGCATGGTTGCTACCTCAGACCTCCTCTGTGTGTGCGCATGTGTGGTGTCAGAATTTCCTCCAGTTTCTCCAGTCTCCTTTCTACTCCAAAGGCATACAATTAGGTGAATAGGCATCTCTGAATTGCCCTTAATGTGTGTGTTGGTAATGTTTAGCACTGTTGTCTTGCACCTCCAAGGCTTGGGGTTCGAACCCTACGTCCGCTTTGAGTGTGTGAAGTCTGCATGTTCTCCCTGTGTTTTGCCCATTTCATCCAGGTATGCCAGTTTCCTCGCGCAGCCCAAAGACTGACGTGTCTAAATTTTCTGTAATGTGTAACTGGGTGCCTGGGTGTGTGCGCATGACTGTGCCCTGTGATGGGCTGGCACCCCAACCAGGGTGTCCCTTCGGCCTGTGCCCTAAGCTGCCGGGGATAGGCTCCCGGCCCAGGCAGGAGATGGAGGTGCACCTTGTTAGGCTGGGTGAAGTTCCGTGGAGGCAGGACAGGCTCTCTGGGTGGCTCCAGGCTGTAGGTGCTGCTCTTTGAAACGATGATTCTCATGGCGACATCACACACCGCGTACAGCTTCTAAATGGATGGATTGGAAATACAGGAAGGACCAATATAACGTGACAAAAACAAAGTGAACGAGAAAGAGCAAACACCAAGTATTATGCTCCATGAATTGCTATAGTGTGAGGGTGTCCTCATGGTGTCCCCTGCCTTGTGCCCTGTAAGGCCTGGGATAACCTCTAGGCTCACCGTGGCCCTATACTTGATAAGTGGTTGGAACGTCAATGAATAAATGGATAAAATATTAATACAGCATCCATATTATACGTACTGTAAATTTTCTATTATGAACCTTTATAGCATCCACATTTTGTCATGATTTTGTCTTTGTTTTGAGTGCAAGGAAACATTTTCACTACAGACAGAGTTTGAAAATACCCACTGTCTACTAGCTACTTGTTATATAAGCTAACAGGTAACTTTTAGTCACGTGTTCATCAGTTATGATTTTACTCTGCGTCAGGTAAACAAAGACTATTTAAATACAGCTTTATAAAATTAATAAAATGGTTTCTTGTATTGTTATAAAATATGCAGCCAATTCCAGTTTTCCAGGTTACTCGAATGACATTCAGCTAATACCAACTACAGAAGCTTTACCGTAAACGCATCTCCAGTAAAAGACTAAGTAATAAAATTTTGCAATAAAAGCACATAAATGCCTAGTCCACTAGTGGAAGTTTTACATGATTTATGGTTTTACATCAGCACTCTATATTCAAAGGTGGATTTTAGTGTTTAAAACACTGACGGATGTTTTTCCCCACTCGCTGTAAGTCACAAAAATTCTTTCCACCTCGTTCATCTTGGGGTCATCTGGTGCCTGGCCATCTTTAGCCTTCTTAATGTCCTCCAACATCTTCCAGATGAATGCGTCATTGTTGTTCTCAGTTTTTTCCATTAGGATTTCAAAAACAAACCACAAGCACCTGCAGATAAAATACAACTCAGGCGTTTTAAGTCTGGTCGCAGTGGACAGAGCAGCTGTTTAAGACACATATGACCTTAAAGATCTCCAGTAAAGACTGAGCTGTGACCAAACTACTACTGAACACCCTCGTCAGGTGCAAATCATACAGTGTTAATGCTAAATCCACAACAACTCCAAAAAGTTCATCATGATTTAAGGATGGATTGTTGCCAGTGTGGTAAGCATTTCGGCTGAAACTATGCTGTGAACCTGTATGACATGCATCAAGTTCCACTGTCTTTTCGATGATTAATGATAGCTTATTGCCAGAGTATATAAACTGGCACACAACAGGCCAATTCACTTAGAGCTAAATTGTACCGGTCCATGAGTGATGGTTCTAAAACTCAGTCTCTTCCATAAAACTTCCGTTCTCTTGATGAATTATTTTATTGTAATAGAATCTAAAAGCCCTTTGATGACAAAGCGCAGTCATGCTCACTCCCTGATGTCTCTGAGCTGCTCGACGTCCTGCGCTGTGATGTAGTCTGGGTGGTGAGCGAGGAGGTGAATCGCATACGGCACCATGTACTCCGGCAGGAGGTAGAACAGCTTGTCTGTTGAGTGCCAATGGGGAACAAGAAGTTCAGAGTAAAGCCTCGTCACTAGCCGTCTTTCACTTTACCTGTGGTACAGGCTCCCCTGCCTGTTATGTAAATAAATACCAACCTAAAATCCCAAGACAAGGCAGAGTAATCCTTTCGACAGGAGACGGCCTCTGGGTGCACTAAGAAAGTACTGGAATGACTGGAGAGGATGAAAACAAACACTACAGTCTACAGGAAGGGAAAGACATGGACAACAACAAACAATAACCAGGACAGACATCCAGACAAAGCAGCAGAAATGACAAAAATGACATGTAGAATGTGTTGCTGAAAAGGAAAGAAATGGACTAAGAGAGAAGGCTGGAGGTGGATCTAGTCTGCACCGCCTGAGGTAATCTCACCGCCCAACGCGGCGTGCTGCTTCAGGTACTGCCTGCGGATGCTGATGTTCTGGAGGAGACTCTGGCGAGCTTGTGCCCGGTGCTCCTTCACGGCATCCTTGGCACACAGGCTCAACATGGCCATGTACTCTAGAGGAAGCCTGAGTCGACACAGACCTCTGTGGAGCTTCTGGGTAAAGGCTTGACGTACCTGGTAGCATTGGTCCTGAGAAAGATGGAATTTTATTAACATGTTGGATTAGAAATATATCCATCCATCCACCCATTCCTAAATCTCCTAACCGCTTATCCAAGTAAGGATCACAGGAATGCCTGGTGTTAATCCCAGGCAGCATAGGGTGCAAGGCTGGGGCACACCTTGGCTGGGATGAGTAATATAGAAGTACTACAACATTTATTGCTAAATATAATCTAATATGTTATTATTATTGTACTATTGTATTATTATGCAAGATGGGGGACCAGCAAGGTCAGGTGACAAGCCAATTCATCCACTACATTTTAACAGCAACAGGTGAAATCTGCTTCTGATTTTTTACTGCCCAGTTTCACACCAGGACCGGATACCTATTTTAATGCCGGCCACTTCTGTTAAGGGTATGACTGGCGATGCTTTGGTTTACTGTACGTTTGAATGAAACGAGTGTGGGAGCACGTGGCCTTACACTGATGACGAGCGCGCAGAGCTGGTACTGCTCCAGCGTGATGACCTCGTGGTAGCGGGGCTCCTGGGCCAGCCTCAGCACGGCGCAGCCCACGGCCAGCCGTAGCCGGGACATGCCCGGCTGCCTGGGGGAGTGGTTACGGCTGTTACCCGTCACAAGCTCAGCTGCTGTCCAGCCGTACCGAAACACCGTGTGCCAGTAATGAGGCTTCACACTGCTCATCGACCTCAAACATTTCAGTAACCTACCCCGACTAATTTTTTAAGATTTAAATTAACTGTCTCGATAGCATTTTTCCAACTAGAATTCATTTACAGCTCCAAATATTATTTTGGACTTGAGTAATTATTAAAAAAATCCAAATTAATCATGAGACAAGTGTACTCACCTGAAAACAAACAAGACAGAAAAAGATCAAGCCTCCAATTACATCCCTCAGCCCAGACGAAAGTCCTTGAGATCTTAGATTACATTTTGATGAACTCAGGAAATAACGGCAGCTCACAGAAACATTGGGAGGCCTGCACATAATTAGCTTTGTTAGGTCTTAGATGGCTCCCAAAGCCTGTGTGTGTGTGTGTGTGTGTGTGTGTGTGTGTGTGTGTGTGTGTGTGTACCATGTTTATATTACGTTGTGGGGACAAAATGTCCCCAGGAGGTAATACAAACCTGACCTTGAGAGAACATCTGTCCCCAAAAGGAAAAACTTGATTTTACAAAAATCTGTGAATGTAAATCGAAAAACTAAGAAAGAGTTAGAAGTCCTGTATTCTGTTGAGTTACTTATGGTTAAGGTTAGAGCCAGGTAAGGGATCGGGTTGTTGTCGTTAGGATTAGGGTTAGGCCCACAGAAATGAATGGACGGTTCCCACAAGGTCAGAAATACAAACGTGTGTGTGTGTGGCCATTACCCAATCCTGCCCTGCTCCGTCAGATCCCCCTTGCTGTTCAGGATGGCTGTCAGTATCTTCAAGGTGAAACCAGCCAACTTGCTCTGGTTGTTTTTCACTCCCAGCAGCCACCTCACCATCAGTTTGATGCCCTGGATCTGGCGACAACAGCCATATGTGGAGGACCATCTCCTGTGCCTAGAGAGGAGTGGAGGTCAAGGCCTTGCCTCACCTTTGCCAGGGTTTCGGGAGACACCTCATCATCAGAAACCCACAGCTTGGTTGTCTTCTTGCCAGGAATCTGGGGGCCAGGAATACTTAAACATCACACTCACAGATAATATCCACAGGTCAGTTTGAAATCTTTCGGCTGGAGACCAGTGTACCCCAAAAGGGTGGAAAGAGGACACGGCGACCAAAGGTACATTTTGCAATGCTATTTTTTTTTTTTTTGCAGTGTATTGTTTGTTTTTTTTTCCCCCAAATTGCTACTTTTGTTTTTGCTGTATCTTAATAAACCATGACTGAGGATGGTACATTTCAATTATTATGGAGAGCACATGAGGCAGACTCCGGCCAAACATGGACAGCGTACCCGGTCATTCATGAGAAGCTCCTTGACGACGAAGTTGGCCACCAGGGACTTGAGTGGGCTGGCGAACTGCTCAGGCGCCAGCATGGCCAGGTGGCCGAGGGTGGTGAGGGGAGTGATGAGCTCATGGGGGTTGCCAGCATCCAGGCCTTTATGCAGAGGCTGGGAATAGTTAGGAAAACATCAGATCCACACCAGCCTTTGATAAGATAACCTTGGAGGATCAGTCCACTGCAGAACATGTTATACATAATCAGCATTTTAGGAATGCTACTTTGTTTCTGACCCTGACTGAGAATGGTACAATTCAGAGAAACGTAAAGAAACTTCTAATATTTAAGGATTCCCTTGTGATTTTTCACAGTCGAACTTCCAGTTACGGGTTCAGTGAGGAGCACCGTTGTCTCACACTTCCAGGACTGTGGAATTTGCATTTTGCCTTGTGTTGGAGATGTCATGAAGTTAGGATGACTGCTGTCTCTAAATTGCAGCAGTATGGACCACCATCCTGTTTGTGGTGTACCCCAGCCATGTGCCTTATGCTGCCCGGGATAGGCTCCAGCCCTCCATTACACGCTAACCAGGATGAGTGGTTGGAAGATAGATGGATGAGTATTTAAAAATGTCCTAAGCCTGTGATAAGTCATGTTTATTATAATTAGGTTCAGTACCAATTCAGAAACTGGTTCACAAATTACATGAAAGAAAAACGGCTTACAGCATAGGCACATCTGGAGTAGTATTCCATTCGCCATTTAAGTAATGATTCACTGAAAGTCGCCCATTTTTAACAAATAAAGGATTATAATTTAACTTAAAATGATGGCAAGTCCTCAACTATTAATTAGACTAAACATGATTTGAAGACACCCATTTATTCCGCACGCTCTTTCAAGGATAATTAATGAAAAACCAACAAGCAGTTGCCAGAATAAGAATTTAAAAACTTTTTCCAAAATCATGGCAGCCTGATGGAGATGGGATGCACTGTCCAAGGAGCCCCTCAGGGAAGGCTTTACAGAGCATTACATAACAGGACTCTGCAAGATGGCAGACTCATCCTGGAGCCCCTAAAATTAGCTATTGAGAGGAGGAGCTCTGCAGAATGGAGCTGTCTCACTTTGGGAGAGAGTCCTTCCAAGGAAACAAATGTCGTGAAACTGGATGCTTATAAGTTATCTGCACTGGCTCAGTCTTCTGAAGCACTGACCACCTTTGGCGCATTTCATTGAGAACCCACGTGCCTTCAGGAACCCACCAGAACCCATTTGACGTATATACACACACACACACACACACACACACACACAAGTGCTGATGGATACTCACACTTTGTTTTTAAAAAAATATGCTGATCGACAAGTCGCCTGACCATATAAACATTACACACATACACAAATATGGTGAAAGGGCCCACTTTTGAAATGCAAGTCATATATATCAGCTTTAAATTGCAGGAGAAGAACTGTACTTTTGATAGAAAGTACTTTACTGAGCTGAGCTTCATTAAGTATTCAGGTGTTTATGAAGGGGAACTGTATAATTAAAAGCTATGCAAGTCATTTCAGACAAAGTAACCCCCTAAAAA
Source organism: Gymnarchus niloticus (assembly GCA_009936485.2). Lineage (NCBI taxonomy): Eukaryota > Metazoa > Chordata > Actinopteri > Osteoglossiformes > Gymnarchidae > Gymnarchus > Gymnarchus niloticus. The sequence continues at coordinate 10,071,934 of JAACJT020000031.1, read as the reverse complement.
AAATATGATAAATGGGTTTATATAGTGAACCGTTTACCTCAAATATCTGCGCAAACTCCGCATCTCTGTCAGAGAAGGTGTGAATGCAGTGAACAGCATACTTGGCCTCTCGAGGCAGCCCCTTCTTTGCTTTCTGCTGTAGTATTGGCAGGAGGACCCTAGAGGGCGCAAGAGATAGCAATCACAAGAGTACCACCTTACACATCCAGAGTACAAGAAAGGAGCCCCTTTATTCAGTCTAGCCCAGATAACATGGCTTCAGGTAAACGATAAAATTAGAATAATGGTAACCATATTGTAAAGAGACTACAGCTGGAGCTGCAAGTTTTACCTGTCTTTGCTGCATTATCGCATGTGCACTTTCTATTAACCATACATTTGTATACTATTAATGGTTCGTTATAATGGGTGTGGCAGAATGAGTAAGTATTTCAGTGCTCTGGCTGGTTCTGGCCAGTACAACTTGACTCTCCAGATGTCTGTTTTGTGTCTCAGGTATTAAGAGGCATCCTCCTATGTTCATCAGAGCTTGTTTTTTTCTGGCATGTAATAGTTTTTAATTGCCGACGGCTCTGTAATGAAATGCAGGTCCTCTGGTGTTGGAATCGTCTTTTGCTCACGATGAACTATGCCAAACCACAGGGCTGCATGAATTTTGCATGCCCTCTCTGAACACTGTTGCCACTGACTGGTGAGTGTGTGTGTCTGTGGGGGGGGGGGGGGGGGCGCTTTCTTCTGGAAGGGGAAATCGGGTGCAGAGAGACTCACCGTTTGATGGTCGGGAGGCTCCCCCCTTTTCGGGCCCCTTTT
>JAACJT020000031.1:10020792-10071114 GCA_009936485.2 Gymnarchus niloticus | reverse complement strand
GACCCCTGGCGGTGAGTTTGTTTGAGCCTCGTACTGTCTGGCGCGAGACAAAGGGCGGTGGGTGGGAGGGGGGAGGGGGGAAGGGGATGGGCGGGCGCGCTGTCTTCCTGAAGGTGAAATCGGGTTCAGAGAGACTCACCGTTTGATGTGCGGGAAGCTCTCCTCTATGCGGGCCCCTGTGTTCCTCAAAATCTTCAGGGCCGCCTCAACCACCTTTGGATCGTCCATCTTCAGGCAGCTCAGCAGGAAGTCGAAGGTCTCGGTTGAATGAAAGGACACTGGACGAGTGAAGGACAAAACCTGCAGCGGAGAGGTGGGAGGCCAGGTTCAGGCAGGATGAACAGGATCATCCCGTTGTATTTCATCACTTTCCTCATCACTGTCGGCCTAGATTTTCATTCTATGTGGCCATTTTCTCAAGAAGTCCCTGTTACAGATGGTGTTTCATATACAATCAAACTGCTTAACATCCTGTTGATGCATGAAAATACATAAGCCAAGCTAATGTGCTTTAGCATTCATAAGGCTATCTAACGTGCTTTTCCATACACAAGCCTAGCTAAACTCATTTACCAACCGATTTGTCATGGCCTGAAAAGTCATGATTGTGGGAACATGTTGCTGATGGAGTGCATCTGTACCTGTCCATGCTCTCACATTTACCATACAACCTCAGGCTAGTACACTGTTACCCCACTGGTAAACTGCACGACTTCAACCTATTATGATGTCACCTCACATTTACACTGCTTACCTCATTTGCCTTTTGTCATTGCCCCATTACCCCTTGGTGTTATCTAGGCTACCTCAAACCATTACTCCTTTACCTTCAGCAGCTCAAGTCCAGCCCTGACTGCTTGTTCTGCGGGCACGCCCTCATCTTCATCATCTGCTGTGCCATCCATGGACTTGTTCACCCATTTAATCAGGGCACTGCAGAGGGGCCAGGACAGGTGAGGTGAGAACTGGAACGGCAACCCCTGGAGAAACAATGGAGGTGCGAGGTGATTCACTCAGCATGGCACCTGATGGCCTCCGCATCAATGTGAACCGGGGCGATCCTCTCCAACAGGAACTTCACCATCTCCAGGAAGGGGTTGTCAGGCTGTTTTGAACTTCCCAGGTTCTTTGTGATGTCTCTCTTTGAATACAAAGAAACAAAAAAATACAGCAGTTTGTCAGGCAGATGCAACAGTAGCTTATAATTCCGCCGACCACAGTTTGGTGTGTATCCTACAATGTGGTCTACTCTGAGTGGGAGTACAGTCATCTCGTTTTAACAGGGTATTAAACTTCTTATTACCACAAGGTCACCAAATAAAATTCCACGTGGGCTCTGCGGTTGAGTACTGGAGGTGACTAAAAAATTTGTATCAGCAAGAATCTGAGTCACCCTGGAAAAACACGTCCATTTACAAAAAAAGAACAGTATTGCATTTATGTGAAACATACCACACAACCCGCAGCCTGCTTGCAGGAGCAGGACTGGCTGACCAGGGTCTCCAGCTGTTTCCGGATCACGTTGTCCTCCTCCAGGAGCTTGGCCAACTTCTTAACAAAGTCTTGGGCCCTGCCTGCATCTGGCAGGCTCCCTGCAGCACAGCGGTGGCTGAGTTTACATACATGGAATATTTTTTTCCATTTAAGTAATAAAAAACATGAGGCGGTGGGATCGTTGTAAATGACACCTACTTGTGATGACCACAGCTTTGGAAAAAACTGCCTTCCTGCAAGCTTCTGACTGCAAAAGAAAAACTCTGATTCATTAGATTTTAAACTTCATCTAGAGTAATACCAGTTTTCCCCAGACTACAGAAGATTCATCATTATACTCTATCCTTCTCTGCAAGGCTCTATGTTCCTTAGATGCACTCCCTTCCAACATCATGGCTTTCTTTACATGCTGCAGGTCACATGGTCTTATAAAGGAAAGGAAGTATCAGTAACTGCCAATCAGCACTCTGGGAATGAATTTATCTATCACGGTCATTTCAACCTGTTCATCTGCTTTCTTCACAATGACCACAAGCATATCACATAATTTAATGAAGGGACTCACTTGTGGCTCATTTACTAGGTCTAGCAGATCTTTAACGTGATGTTGCAGAATGTTCTGACATTTCCACATCTCATTCAGAGCTCTGGTGGGCAAGCGCAACAAAAGCTGGTGGGAAGTTCATTTTCACAACATTCTTCTGAAAAGTTTAAATGGATATTCTGTTTGTCGATTTACAAATCGCTTTACCAAAGATAAATATTGTGGGCCATAATGGCACCGATACTTACCATGCACCATGGTAAGGCATTACTCACTTGACGGCATTAACATCCAGCTTTGCGTACAGGTAGTAGAGGCACCTCATCCTCTCCTTGGCTTCCAGGCTGTGTGGAACCATGTACTGGGCAAAGACGCGCTCCACAAGCAACCTGAGGCCAAGAAGTGAAGGGTGGCATACAGACAGACAGCTGTGGACTCACTACTGTTAATCCTGTTTCTAAAGTCTGACAATCACGCAGTGCGTGACTGATCAATGAAGCAGATGGCACCTGAGGCAGACATGTATTTTGTTTCTTGTCACTTACTGTCCCCTCCTTCTATATAATCCCCTTCATCATAAGGGTTTCTAATGCAAGGAGCCACTGCATTAGCACTTTAATCTTTAGAGAAAGTGTGGGATCGTTGGTCTTTGATTGCAAGCCCAAAGCATTTTATTTGAAGTTTATAAAATGCTCCACCATATATGGTCTTAATGTTGTTTTGTAATGCTTCAAGATTCAAAAACATGTTAGCAGGCAAGATAAGTCATATCGATATCTGTGTGTTATTCAGTTTATGGCACTGAAACTTAGCTACATGTCATTACCTAATACCTGGGAGTCTAATATTCGCAGAGTAAAACATATATCAAAAAAAAAAAAAAAAAAAGGTGGAAAAAAAAAACCATCAGTGACAAAACACCCTGTGAATGAAGGACAATCTCAGTGATCCCATGCATCGGTTAGCTTAATGAGTGCTAAACGACAGGTTCTGGACAACAGGTACATATGCTACCTCCCATATTTTATATTTCCTTATTTATATATTTCTCCTTATTTATTTTCCTGTATAAAGCTCTCTGACACAGGGACTGCACTTAATTTCATTGTACTCGTTACAATGACAATAAAGATATTCTGATTCTTCTTCTCAAAGTAGCCACTCATCTCAACCTGAAACCAAAAAGCTAAAAAGCCCAGTCACCAACTCTCAACCTGGACCACAAAACACCCACCTGTCATCCATGCTCTTCTGGTAGTAGACGTGCAGCAGCTTATCCTTGATCCAGGAGATCTGCTTCATGGCCTCTGTCCCTGCTCGCTTCTGCAGTGAGTATTTCTTGTAGATCTGTGCCAGGCCCATCACTGCTGCCTTACGCACCCTCCACTGAAAAGGAAAGCAGGAACCAGGCTAAAGGATCACTTAGAAGGGTCAGAACCAGACCAGTGAAGAGCCCAACTTGGTCAGGGCTTCTGTATTGGACAAAGTGGCTTTAGCTCCCTGCACAGCTAATTAGTGAAATCACAGGCTGAGAAGCTCAGCAGCTCCAACAGGATGTCAAGCTTGCATGAAGAAAAAGCCAGCAGAGGTCAATAATCCATCAAATAAAAAATAGGGGGGAGGTAGTATAGGGGTCTGAGCCCACAGCGGGGGGGGGGGGGCTAATTTGGCATCACTGACCACTGGCTGTTTAAACAAAGCAGTCAGCATGAGTTACAGGCCTGCGTATTCATTTGTCCTTCCTGTTCCTTGGCAACCAGAATGCCCTTGGGAACGGAGTGCAGGGAGAAATGGAGCGAATCAGAAGAAAAACAGGCTTGACGGGTTTTTGATGGCTTCATTAAAATATGATGTGTTCTCCCGCACAAGGTGCTGCTGACACACAGCTCATTAAAGAGGGCCAATAGCGGTATGAGAATCATCCACATCGGCACTAAAATGCTGCTCATTTCCCCAAAAATAGGAACAGCAGCAAGTTTTGGAGCAAACTGACTCATAGATAGATTGCTGAAAAATGGTACCAGCTCACTGCCTCCCTGTCAGCCATTACCAGGGAAATGAGCTGACTTACTAAGGTACCAGTCAAGTGAGGTTTGGATGCAGCTTCATTCCAAAAACACCAAAAATAAATATGATCCTATTAAGCTTTGCAGGTGATGGCTCAGTGAGAAGAGCAGTGGCCTAGAACCTACAGGATGGTGGATCCTGTTCTACATACGTGTGTGGGCTTTGTGCAGGCCTACTGCCATAGAGATAGATGTAGAGATGTAGTCTAGCGGAATTAGTATTTCTAAATCTCCTATATTGTGGATCAGTGTGTCCTGCAATGTTGTCCCCTGCCTCAAACCCAGTGCTTCCTGGGATACCCCCCAGGCTCACCACAACCCTGCAGCAGATTGTCCTTAAGACAGCAACAGCAATAAAAAGAAAGGACTAACTCTCTTGTCCAGGGTCCTTTCACGCACTAAATTCAGCAGGTGGTCGCTGACAAAGCCCAAGTCCTTCTTGGCGGCCGTCACGATGGACACAATGACGTCGTGCCGGATGACCTCCTCAGGGTCACGTGAACGAACCCGTAAGTAATCTGGAAGGTGACAAAGCCATGGAAATGGAATGAAAAATCCTGTGTTGAGGAAGCTAGATCTCAGGAAGGATGGCCCGAGAAACATCGGTTTAACCTTCAGGAAGCATCCAGCTGCATAAATGTGAATTACATGCTCTATAAATTAGAGACATAAAAACACAGACCTCTCAGTGCGGTGAACACCATGCCTGCCATCTACACAGAGACACCCAAAGATAGTTGCAGCAATTTGTAGCGACTCCACGGCAACCACAGCAACTCGTTAGTGATTTTGTTCCAGAACAAGTACCTGTGAGATCTCTGGCCAGGTCTGGATGGCTGATGAGGCAGTGGCTGGCAAAATGCACACACTCCAGTCGAATGGAAACATGGATGTCATTGAACCTAACAGAGGCATCCAAGTCAATGCACCACTGCTGAAAAAATTATAATGACTATATATTTTAGACTATACTGTATAGGTTCAGTCTTACTCAATGGATCGTTAATTAATGGTATTTTTCCTTCGAACTGGGTGTGGGTTAGCTAGCTGTGATATAAAGTTGTATGAATGTTTAATAGGATACACGCACACCCCCCCTCCCATGCCAAGGGTGGATGTGTAATAAAAATAATCATAATAATAACTGTACTCTACCTTCCAAGAAAACATTGCCAGAGGGGTTTGTTCTGTGTCACCAGTTCCGAATCTTTTGCTCCAAACATCTTGGTCAGAAGCTTCACAACCTGAAGGCGTTCGACCCTGTCGCTGCTCTGGAGAAACAAAGCACAGAACCTCATTACCCAGCCTAGATAAGCGCCGGGCTAATTCTGGAGCGGCTTGCAGCAGTGTAATTTTGGCCCTTTCTGGACATACAGAAAGTGCCATTTGGCTGTCGTCGTGTTGTTATTTAGGGATGCAGAACCACACCCAGATGCATGTCACAATTAATACTAAATGTACAAAAAAAAAAAAAAAAAAAAACCTGACGTGATCATTTTAATGTGGCCTGGAATGTGGAAGACAAAAGCAGAAACTCATACATTATTGATCATTTAGAATTAGTTGCAGGGAACATTCTGGCATTAAGGCATAAACAACCTCACCTGCTGGGTGGAAAATAAAGAACTGAAGAACTGTTAGGAAGGTAAGACCCCTACTTTCTGATTTTTAGAAATCTGTTATATGTGATATAAGTGATGATAAGGGATATTATGCATTACAAAATCAAATTCCTAGCAATGCTGCAGAAATCATTTAACTGTAAACACAAAAGGCATTATTCAAATAACATTCGAGTGACAGCCATTGTGCTCATATGGAGAATGGTTTCAAGCTGACCACCCCATGTTTAGTGAGTGGGATTGTTTTCAGGGGGGGATTGCACCTTGAGCTTGAACTCGAGCTGCGGAAGCACGGAGAGGAGAAGGTGGCCGTTGATGTTGTACAGCTCCAGGATGAGGTCAAAGATGTGTTCTGACAGATCGCTCACAAACGCCTTGCCCAACGTCAGCGCCTGGGTACAGAACTGAGCAGCAAAGAGACTGCACGTCGGTACCACTGAAGGTCGTGCCGATCCCGACTTCACGTTTGACGCAGGGTTCTTGGTGTCAGGAAGCACGCTCCATGCATCTCAATTAATTTAGAGGCAGCAATAATAAGCCTCCCTTTCAAGCATAAAACCCCGACTTCAATTGGTCTCTTGTCAGTCATATCTTTGAAGTGTGACTTCAGAGCCAAGCATGCTCTTAAGAAAAAGATAAAAAACTCCCACCCGTGCCCTGAATTAATCCTGAATACATTTTTAAGCAGGTGGTGAAGCTACATATTTAAGAAAACGACTATAAATTATTCAATGACAGACAAAGAATTTGCCTGTGGATAGCTATTCCCTATTTGAATATGCTGGTCGATTTTAAGAAATCGAAAATTGTTGTAGCCTCTGTTTAACATAAAACTGCGTCAACTGCTGGAAAAACATGACATCCACTGTGAAACAAAACTGTGATGTGGTTGCATGAGAATGCAACATACTCAGTGTCTCACTGCACAGCACTGTAAAATATACAGCACAGAGCTTACCCAACCATTAAAACCATAACATTTAAGACAAAGGCTACATCATCACAAGGAAGCCTCTGCCAGTTCTGAATAAATGACGTTAGGCCTAACTTTCCAAGATTTTAATGAGCAGTAGGGGGAATATACCTTCAAGTAGGAATTACTCTCCAGGGAAACCCACTGAGTGACTGTAGAGTGCAATTTTAAAAACACTGCAGCTGGAATATAACAGCGTTTGCCAATTTAGGCCAGGAGTGCTGAATCAATAAGTTCACACTGAGACCGTATGCCAAAGCAGTGGCTAGCAAGCTCACACCCCCCCCCATCAAACTGTATTACCTACTCTTAACACTTAGGCTTCATTATGGTGGAACAAAAACGTGGCTCTGAATTATGTGGTCTCACGTTCAACGTAGATTTAGCTCGATGAGAAAGTTTAGTTACGTTGGTGATGTAGGGTTGGACGGCCTGTGCAGTCCTCGTCAGCAGGGCTTTGGCCAGGTTGTAAGCTTGTCTTTTGATGTTCTATAGGGACAACATGAAGTGTGGCAAAAAACACTAAGGCAAAGATGCGAAAGTTTTATGTCTTCGAGGCAGGTGTTGTACACAAAGCTAGGGCCGGTACCATGCTGGCAACGGTTTGGTGAGTAGAGCTGACACTCGCCTTGTGGGCTGGGACCAGGTTGACCAGCACAGTGTCCAGAAGGTCCTGGGAGACGGTGTCACCCTCACAGATGATGGAGCTCATCAGGTCCACCATGCGAATGTGTACTTTCTGGTTGTGCCCATTGCTGAAAGCAGAGGTGAGAGTCAAAACACATTTATCCTGGCCGTCAGGTAAAAACAATCTGACCTGAAGGCAAACAGCAGCTTGAAGGCATAAAAATAAATTTGAAATAAAATTGTTTTAGGATGACGTTACCTTATTAGAAAACATGCATTCTGCTGTCAAGGGCAGCATGGAAGGTTATGAGCAAGTCACAATATTTTTATTCTGTTGTACGAGGTAGCTTAGCTAATTTACCTCATTAGCAGAACAAACGGCCAAAAATATTTTATTTTGATACTAGCATCAGCCAGGCAAAATAATAATAATAACAATCTCAGTAATCCCAGACATACAGACACACAAATATTTTCTACCTGAACTTCGAAACAAACTGGCCTTAGTGCAGAAGACAGACCATTTTAAAAAAAGTCTAACAGTATCAAGCACTGTCCATACTGGTTTGTACAGAATTATTGATTTGCTGGGAGTTCTGCCACTTACTTAATCACCTGGAACAATGTCTTATAGAGTTGAATGAAGATTTCATTGCTGTCCTCGAGCTCGAAGCAGATGTTGTATGACTTCACCCAGGCAATGTTCTATTGGGTAATAAATGTGAAGTCAATATTTAGCTCTGACATGCATCAATAGAGGGAAAACGCATAGATCGCCCTCAGCTTACCTCTAGCAGGTAGAAATATCGGTTGAACTGGGCATTTTTTGTGTCTTCCAGTCCCCTCAGCTGCCAAGTGATGAACATAAATATATCCTGAAAGACGGGATGAAGAGGATCTTCATCGATACAAACCCTGTCACACAGCTTGGAATAAAACATCACCTCACCTATCCATGGTCATGGTGGTCTAAATCTGGGATCATAAAACAGAGTATTGTACAAAATACCAATATACATGCAAGGCTCACCTTGAGCTTGTCAGGGGAGGTATAGGGTGCTTTTGGGGTATAGATACGGAAAACGTCCACCAAACAGCAGGCAACCTGCAGCTTCACATCCTTGTCTGGGTGCTTGAGGAAGAAGTCGGAGGCCAAGTGAAGTGCCAGTCTGCGATAAAGTTCCTCCTCCTCCTCCTCAGAGTCCTGGTCCGTATCCATGAAGGTCTTCACCACCATCTGTAGAGAAGAAAGATGAACGTAGACCGAGGAACGACAGTAGGCATAGGTCAATGCAAACACTGGAATAATGTCACGCAGCTACCTTAAAAGTCACCAAAAGCAGCATCAACACTAATATGTGACACTGGCAGCTGCTGCCCTGTAGGCTGAATGGTCAGGAGGTCACGCTTGACAGCATCTTGTTTTGTGCTGTTATCTTCCATCTGGAGTTCTCAGGTGCATCCGTCAGTTCTGACTTTTACCAAGTTCCATCATCACTGAGGGACCACACAAAGCTTGGCATGTTTTCCCCTATTTAGCTATCCCTTGAGTACGGCCCTGGTCCAAACAAGCTGCCTGCCAGTTTCACTTAACCGGTCTGACAATGTGTACACTCGTGATCCAGGACGATTATGAAGACACTATTACATTATTTTATTTGCTGATCAAAAATATTTCATATACACGTACATGTTTACCCACAACTCATATGACATTGTAATTTGTTAATTAATCATGGACAATAAAACTCTAGATATCGCTGGTTGAATTTTTGGGAATTGTGTTGTAATGCCATCAAGCTGTTAAAGGTCCTGGGAGTTTTTCAGTTTTTAACATTATTTTGTGCTTTATTCACAGACAGATCTATTACACCAAACATTTTACAGTTAGGGTTGTTTATTTTTGTGCCCCATACTGGCATTCAGAAAACACTGGTTGTTCTCACCTTGAGGCGATCTGCTTGACCCCAGGGGGTAGGTGACCTTCCAATCAGTAGCCTCAGCCTTGGAATGAATCATCCTCACAGCTCTCTATAGAAACACATAAAAACCACACAGACATGCACAATCCACAGAACTTCTAGTCATGATCACAGGGTGCCCTAAAAAGGATTCTTAAACACAAAAAACAAAAAATAAATACTTAAGTTGTGAGACTCCATTTGGAGTTTTAGGCTAGCAGGTGATCCAGCTTTTTCACAATAGCATAATTTCCTCACAGGCAGGTGTCATCTCTCCATCTATCATCATTCACAAATGTACCTTAAATTTTTTAAAAAACCTGTTGTTTTCACCTCTAATGCTCTGTCCCATCCTCATGGATAAATACAAAACAGGGCTAAAAACTTACTCTACCTGTGTTCTCAGAATACCAGAGATGTTAACTGAGGAAAATAAGATATTGTGTACATTTACCCATAGGTGCTTAGTGACATTTGTTCCTACTCAAGTACCTTATTATTAAAGTGAGGAGTACTACCTGCGACTTTAAGCAGCAGCATTTAGATTACAGGTCTATGTTCTTAACTAGTATATTACCTGTGCTCTGTCAGGAAGTACATCTGTATAAATATGAATCACGGGTATAACTGCAAACTGAGTGGTTTGCCTCCAAATACGAGGAGATTGTTGCCTGCAGATTACTGAAGCACCATGTCAGGATCTTGAAAGTTGGTTAAAATTGACATAATGTGCTGAAATTTTGGCACTTTATCCTTACAACACAACAAGAATGACCCACAAATCACATATCTGTGAAAATATATACATACAGCAAAAACACACTCAAGAGTTGGGACAATTACTGCATTATACACATGGCCAAAAGAATGCTGGACACACCCATGAATCAGTGGATTTGTTTTGTTCAACAACACTGATTGCTGACACAGAGGTATCAACAAACGTACTTAGTGGGTCACAATGAATTGGTTAAGAGATTAAATGTGGCACTATCAAAGGATGTCACCTTTCCAACAAGTCAGTTTGTCAAATTTTTTCCCCTGGTCAACTGTAAGTAAAGTGATTTTGAACTGGAAACATCTAGAAGCATCAAGAGTTCAGTTGTGATGTGGTAGGGGCCTGACTGCCCAACATCAGTACCCAACCTCACTAATGATATTAAAGCTAAATTTCAATAAATCCCACCCTCAGTGTTCCAATATCTAATGGGAAGCCTTTCCCAGAAGAGTAGAGGCCATTATATCAACAAAGGGAGGTTTTGGAATGAGATGCTGTACAGACAGGTAACGATACTTTTGGCCAAATACCAGCACACAATGTCCATTGAATGTTTGCAAATCCCTTAGATTATATGGTTAAATCACTGTCCATTTAATACCATGCTTGTTTAAAGGAAATTGTTTCCAGCCACCAATTCTGTATTCTTCACAGGAGCTGATTCGTCTAACAATAAAAATGTGCAAACGAGAGTCAGTGTAAATTAAAAATGGGTAATCCAGAAGGCGTATTCGTTCAGTCAGCCAGATAATTAAAATCAGGAGTGTAAATAACCTCTGAAAATTGCACTTGTTATAAACATTCTCTCACCCAGCTTGCAAGTTCAATAAGAAGCACTAATTACAAAGCGAATGAGCAAATGATCCAAGAAGCAATTACATTTTACATATTTCAAATTTGCACATCAATTACGTGAACACACATGACCATGCTTATGTAGTCTCTCTACGTTTTTTTTTTTTTTTTACTAATTATAAAAAAAAAAAAAAAGCAATTTCCTCCACCAAAACATGCTTAGAAGCTCACAATAAACAGGAAGCCAGGCAACAAACCCTTGTGTAAACAGCTGAAACCACACCTTTTTTCCCCAAGGCTGAATGTGTCAAGAATTGCCTGCCTGCCATGCTGTTTTGCACAGCTGCACCCAGCTGCAGAAATGCCACAGGGACAGAGTGCCAGGTCACACACAGTGGCCTCATTTCTAATATATACTATTAAGACCCAAAAAAACACAAAGGATTAAACAGATGAATAAAAATGAAGACAAAATCCATGGGGCACCATAAAGCTGGCATTCTGTGGATGAAAATGGAACATTAGGCTTCACAGGTCCCGATGAAGAACAGAGAACCCAAGGAGAACAGCTATAAATAAGAGCTTGGGGAGGTGGTGGGCTAAGACCTGATGAAGTATTCATTACGCCTGTCCATAGCCTGGCACTTTCTCCTGGAAACCTGCAATGAGGGATTTCAGGCAAGAGTGTCACTGCTGCATTACAATGAACACCAGGATACATCAGTGCCCCATCCAGCATCATCACTGTCCATAATGGAGCCATAAACAGATCCGTCATCACTTGACAACATGGACAACAGTTGACAACCACCCAGGAAAACTTCTTCAGCCCAGTTTCCATTCTTATAAGATCTTCAGTATCATTTCCAAAGTTGCTTAATTAATACGTGTTTATACATAACTCAGAAGGTCTAAAACTGAAGCCAAAGGACACTGATATGCTTAAACTATACTGTTCCACCCGTTTTATATTTGATAGGGAAGGCAAGTCAGAGTAATCCATATTTTATCTGAATTTGTCTCCTGTGTAATGGCTGCTCAGACATATTCTGAACAGAATGACTACAAGAACCCCAAGATACACACAGGTTTGACATCACTCTCTAGGACAGTATAAACAACCTTTGACCTTTCCACACATCCTCCTCAATGCATATGTCAACATTTCACCCATTAACCATCTGAGCAACAAATATCTCCACCTTTTTTTCCTTAGTGCATGCATGGGGAGGTCATGCAGACCCCAAATACAGAGCAGAAGCAGGATTCAAACCTCCAACCCTGGAGATGTAAGGTCACCCTGCTGCCCATGTTACACTCTTTATATATGATGAGCTGATATGGATGCAGCTGCTTTTAATGAAGATTCAGCTGTTGCTGTAGAGACTACTAACTTAACAGGTACTCTAAACCCAAACTCCGAAAACCAAGGACTAGCAGGATTGTTGTAAATGCCTGCTATAAACACAAGCGGTGCAAAGAGCCAACCACGTATTTCGGTGGACGGAGCGTTATGGGAACACTCATTTCAGGGCGACAGCAGGGCATGAGTCTCCAAACGTGAGTGAATGCTTCCAGCCATAAAAGTTTCTGCTGGGTTCGTAACGGTGCAAAACTAATTTCAGTTTCATGGTTCAAGTTCACCCAGCCGTTTAAGGTGATGCTTTGTTACGTTATTATCTGGTCCAAGGAATGCACTCATCAGCCCCTCAAAGTACTCTTTGAAAAACGGGGGGAGGCAGATATGCATAGAGCATAACATATAAAATGTTCATTTTACCATAAAAATAATTTCACAAATTGCAGCTCACTCCTAATTGTATAATTCTCACAATGTCCAGTCGGCGAAGCAAAGCGCGGGTAGTTAATTCGACTGTAATTGCATCTGTTTATCCAGTTAACCGGACACACGCCGTTTTTGGTTCTGATTAGTGACAGACGGAGGCTCCTGTTAATTAATTCTATCGACAAAAGAACAGCCAATGGCCTCCTCTTCTGTTGATCAGGTCCACACCTTGTCGTCAAAACAGCACTAATTTGGCTGCACGGTGCTCCAAAAGCGGCTCAACATTGACCTCTACAGGACTGTCCGCCGCACGTCACTTTCACAACTGCTCCTCGACACAGGGAGGGCGGGGCGTGCTGACTCAATGTTTAGCACTGTTGCCTCACACCTCCTGCGTTGGGGGTTTGATGTGTGTGTGTGTGTAGACTTCGCACGTTCTTCCTGTGCCCGGAGGGTTTCCTTAGATATGCAATTAGCCTAAGTTGCATTTTTAAATTGCTTATAGTGAATGATCATGTCTGAGTGGGCTCTGTAATACACTGGCGTCCAAGGTGTAGTATAATGCTACCTGGGATAGTTTCCAGGACATACCCCCCCCCCCCAACACACACACACCTGTGGTAAGTGGTTGGAAAAGGCTAAATCGCCTACATACTTTGAATACTTTCACCATGTTTATTCTCAATTAGGCAAGATAGTATGCTGAGATAAAAACAATGATTGTACAACTTTATGAAAAATGAAATCAAACAGGTAAATGGCTAATATGGACACAGAAGTCCCACTTTCTTTTATCTCTGGATAAGATCCACCTACACAAACCTGAAATGATGTAGATGTTTCTTTTATACTTAATAAAGTTTTATCTGTCCTTTAACAGGATTTTTAAATGATTTTTTAGAAATCCACATGGACAGCCAGGCCTGCAAAAATATATATTTCCATTTAGCTGTTAACTCTAACTAGATATTTCATTGTCAGCTGTCCATTCTGAGTATGTGTAATTGCAGAACAAATGCAATCACTGCTGTTTTCAGAATGAACCAAATTTAGATGAGTGAGCCTAAGGATACCTCTCCACTACATGGCTTTTCAAATCTTATACTAAAAAGACTGGGTGGTTTACACTTAACTGATCAGTACAGATTTTTGAGGTATTGGGGATCACATACCACGTGACTCCAGCAGATTTGTTCCTACTCCAGTCATGAAATTAAAATGCGTTTTAAATACGTCTGTGCCCATCATACACTACAAGATTATGAGTTGGTGTAGACAAACGCCGACTCTCCAAGAATTGGCAGACTAGGACCAACTGGTGCCAACTCACTACTACATGAATCGGAGCTAAAATCAGGCACATGTGAAGGTGACCCACTGGATCAGGCTGGTTGTTGGAGCTGAGAAGAGAGAGCACCACCTGCTAAGGGGGACAGCTATCTCCCAGGATGATGCCACACTGACTGGTCCTGCCCCAATGTCCCCTTGTACTTTTTGCGGTGTTTGTCCTGCCTCGGCATTAAATAAATGCTCACAACTCTGGCTGTCCGCGTCCATCCCTTGACACATAATAAATCCAGACATTTTGCAAATTATTATGGTTTTTTGCCAAGGTAGAAATGGTGCAAGAGAATTTCCCCCAATCTAAACAGACACATAACACGTTTGAACAAAATTGTTTAATGGTTACTCCTAAATCAAAATACAGTAATCAGTGCTTTCCATGACGTTTCACCTGTGAAACTGCTGACATATTACCTATGATCAGTTTAATAGATATACAGAATTATACTGCTTAATATTTAAATTACATTGAACATTAAAATCCACATATACAAAATATATATACAAAATTTTATGTAAAAATACCTGAATAAAATATTGCCATGTATTAGCTGATTTCAATCTGTACATTGAGTCACTACAATCAAATTCTGGTTGTGTCCAAAAACTCGAAGTTCTACTAATAGTTGATAAGGACTGAACAATCTCTACACATTCCTGATCAAACAAAAGTACATGCCATTACATGACTTGTCTATAATCCAGCAAAACTGTGAGATTTATGTATGCATGTCAGGTGAAGAGAAGAAGTTGTTACACTGCGATAAGCTGGAGATTTTGAGGTAAATGCAACAAACTCATTGTGAACCAGTGTATTATATGTTGATGTACATGCCTCTTTATACAGATTAACTGGGCAGGTCTAACTTCTGACATCACACTTGTGTGTGATGACTTCTTTAATAACATACCCTCTATGTTTTCAGCATGCCCAGTCATACCATATTACCAGAGCTCACACTATACACCTCTGCTCCTTAAGAGTTTGTCTAGACAAGTAGACAAGACCTACTTTGTCAGAAAAATCAGGGATATATCCTGTTTTTTCTCCCAGTTCAACGTTAAGGAGATGACAAGGAGTTGACTTTAATTCTGACACACTTCTGTTCAGACAAACAGAGAGCAGTGCACCATGTGAAAATAATGTACGCATCTTAGTCAAATAAACAGACAAATCTAATCGCACAAGCTCTAATTCTCGTAAGTCTTGGTGCGATACGTACCACAAAACTACTCACAAGCACTGTACCAGGCTTCCCACCACCTGCAAAGTAGAAAAATCAGTGCCACCCCTGCATAGTTACTATTACAAAACTGGTATTCCTGAAAACCATCACAGTTTAACAGATCTCAGATGCAGTTTTGAAATATGAGAAAACCACAAATAGTCAGCACCAGAAAGAGATGACTGACATACAAAATACCCCATCGATTCACAAGATGCTGGTGTAATCAACACAAAATGGAACCTAGGGTATACTGAAAGCTGTACTCTTTCCCTTGGTCGCTGGTCAGGGTATCTATGGCCTCAAGTATTTTGGTTATCTCCAGCGTCATACAGTTACTGCTGGGGCAGCGGTAAACAGTGCCCCCTGCTTTTGTGGAGAGGCTGCTGAGAGTTCAGCACAATGTCCAGGGACATTGGCAGCTCGAAACGCTCCCGCATCTCGGCTATCTTTTGCCGGCTGACACCATGCTTGTTTCTCCTGGGAAAAAAAGAAGGGCAGTAAAAACAGAAGACCGTTGCTTAGATCAGCATGTGGAAATTTCACTGAATGATTAAAATAAGGACTAATTTATATTGGTGCACCCAGGGACACTGGATTGGGGGGGGGGGACTCACTTTCTGTTTATGGTTATTCCACACTGCACCACCCCACTTTTGAAATGCTGATCACATCCCTTGAATTGTACCAACAGGTTTACAGTTTAAAAGCATTAAAATGAAGACTTTACTTTTCTAACTCTGTGGGGTCCAGCTTCCAACTGGTGCTGGGCTCACAGAAATCGACACGATATCCTCTTTCCAAAGCCTGGTGAAAGACCAGAAGACCATATACTTCCAATTATTATGTATAACAAAAACCAATAACATTTTTCAAAGTATATAGCCTGAGTGAAACTCAGCCTCCTCTTAAATGTAAAATGCGACAGATCCAAAAACACTTAACACCAAAAGACGACATCAACAGCCTAGAAGAGACAACATCTCACCATCTCAACATATGGTTTCATTTCCCAGGCCTGCATGTTCGTGTTGTCAATTATTACTGGAGAACGACCTTCATCCATAGCTTCCTTTGCTGCAAAATAAGAAACAAAAAACAACAGGTGTTTTTTTTTTTCCTCAGCAGATGTCAACCTTCATCCATTCAAAGCCTAAGTTATTAGTAGAAGGAAGACCAGACTGAATATAATTTACAGTACAGCATAATAAACTGCATCAGCTGATGTATGGGTATCACTTTGAATGTCTCTGAAGAGCGTAATGGTAAGTGAGAAGATCTGCTATTCCACAGTGGTGAAACTGAAGAAAGAAGTCAACCATTCCAGGGACTGCTGGAAGCGAGACGCAGAAGGAGACGTGCCTTCGTACCTCGGTTATGATTCCAGCTGTGAGCGTCTCCCAACAGACTAGGGTCATAGGCATAGCCCGTCCCCTGGCAGAAATAGTCATCTGTGCTGAGGACCAGTCCATTGGGGCCTGAGGATAGGAGCTCCCTGAACACACACAGTCAGCCTCAGTACATCAGTCACACAGGTGCCAAAAATAAATCAGGTTACAGATGGAAAAACAGTATGAAAATGAATGCAATCACAGAGAATTCCTGTGCCACATACATGTAAAACTGGAAACCTACCACAATGAGTTTAACAACACTGAAACTGTCAGTCTATGTATTGGTCTGATCTAATTTCTCTGTCATCTCAACAGTCTAGAAAATCTTCAGTGGTCTACAGCAGTCATTTATTGGTATTTTTATGTGGAGGCAGAACTTGTTAGACGGTGAAAGCTGTCACATTGTTTTTTTTAGTAATTCCTCATTAAGATTGGAGTCTGCCTGCATAAAACAAGTTTAGTCATCACCAATATCTTCCATAGTGCATTAGCAAGCAAATAATCCCCATTCCTGAGTACTGAAGGTTTAATAAAATAAATGGATGCTAATTGTTTGTTCTGTACATTTATCACAAAGATTTTTTACATGGATTTATTGCACTTAGTGAAATTTTGTGAATAATTTGCCATCTAAATGTTAAAAAAATTATAATTCATGCCAGGAAAAAAAAAACAGTAGCAGTAGAAAAATAGTGTGAAGCAACACAAACGTGTTTTATAACTTTCAAAACAAAAACTTGTTATCTGACAACTCACTGGGCTAAAGTTGACTTTCCAGACCCTGGTAATCCTCTCAGCAGAATCAGAACCAACGGGGAATCAAAGGAATTGTTCTTCAAGTTTGGCGGCTCACAATACTCTTCGCTGTAATAACGCTGCCATCGCCCATGTTGGCCATTGAAACGAGCTCTCCAATCAGAAGACTGAAACCAGGCACCATCTCTGCAGCTGGCGTAACTGTTGCCTTGGTTGTTTTCCCAATTATATGGGGGATAAAAACTTTCACTATAGCCCTGGGAAGTGCTGTGGTCACTATAACCATCATAACCTGCAAACTCAGTACCCAGCAGGAGTGGGTGCTCCCATTCACCTGGTACAGGCCGAGGGTAGTCATAGTATGCATTCATATGTGGCCTGAAATCTGGATGGTATAAGGGATCTGGAGGAGGTGGAACCTTGGCAGGCCCATAAAACTCTGGCTCATTCAACCTTGAATAAGGGGGACCATAAGGACCCCCAACTGATGGGGGTTGCTGCCACTGGTCCTGATAATAGTAAGGATCCCAGCTGCCAGCATCTAAGCCATATTGAAAGTTGCGCCTACGTTTCCTGGGATGCGACTCCTCACTAAGTGGGTCCCGGTCCAAATGAGGCTGATGATAAGGTCTGTGACCTTTATTGAAATGAGCCCTTTTTCCCTCTGAATGACCTGAGTTTATGGGTTTCTTTCCTTCAATACAGCTCTCATCTCTGTTGCTGCTGTTGGCAGGTGTCTCTGCAGGTTCAATTTCCTCTAGCTCCTTGTAGAACTCATTTAGTTTGTCCTCCAGGTCTCCCTTAGACTCAGTCGGCTCAGGTCTGCACATGGGCCCGATGAAGGCCGTGCTACAAATTACCCACTCCCCATCAACCAGGCCCCCAGCTTTTATGTCTAGGCTCCCAGTGCCCAGGCCTGGTGCTCCTTCATCCGAGTGTTTTTTGGAAATTCCATCTTCTGCTTTGGGTGAACAGACAACTGGCTCTTGGGCCATGAATTCAGTCAGTGAACAGCCTTTCACTGTATCACTGGACTGACCCTGTGAGTCTTTATTTTGCGGTGGTAACTGGGCCTCTTGTGGATTTCCATTGTCATCGACGGAGATCGGTCCCACAACAGCAGCCTCAGGTGGTCCCTCTTGCCGTACATCAACCGCGTCCTCTTCATTTTTGTCACAAATGGCATCAGTATCCTGAACGCAAACTTTGCTTGTTAGAGGTTTTTTCACACTTCTGTCTTCAGTATCAGATGTACTAGAACCAAGATTAAGCATCTATAAAGACACAAAAACAACAATCACAACATGACAATGTCACTACGAATAAAAGAAGAGCCAACTTGTGCTTTTTTTAATGCCTGAAAGACAAGATTTAGCATTCCACAGTTTTATTGTGACAAACGAACCTGTGCCTGGATTCAATCATTCACAAGAATTGCTTCTTAAATATGGATATTAATTTGAA
Source organism: Gymnarchus niloticus (assembly GCA_009936485.2). Taxonomy (NCBI): domain Eukaryota; kingdom Metazoa; phylum Chordata; class Actinopteri; order Osteoglossiformes; family Gymnarchidae; genus Gymnarchus; species Gymnarchus niloticus. The sequence goes on along the minus strand of JAACJT020000031.1, from coordinate 10,052,284 downwards.
TTATTTGAGAAGCATAAATGGAACTTTATTCTGTTCATTATGCCTCAAAAAAATGATGCCAACTAAGATGCTATACATGTTTCTTTTTGATGAAGCAATGCACACATTCTTCCATGGCTGTTGACTTCCCTTAGTATGAAAACGATGATGTTACCAAATTATAAAGCTGGATACCTACAGACTTACCATTAGATCACGTTTCATTTATAACGAAATTTAGGACCGAATTCAATTCTTGATTTGCATTGCTTTACGGCCAATTTTTGCATTACTTAAAATGTTTAACTGCTACATTGCTTTTCATTGGTACGTGGAATTAGCTGTTAGCAATAAGTTTATTAGAATCGTTTTTTGCTAAAGCATGACCGGATTTGCCATACGAACGTTAATTTTGAGTTTACTAAAGTCAGATGAGTGACCTATACCGAAAACAGCTGCGTATTCTGATATGGAGGAACGCTGTAGTATAAAGCAGCAAAGCGGATTTAGCCTGCATGGATAGCTACGTCTAGTGTTAATTACAACTACGACATGGTATCGATATCGAACATACATTATTCCGGCAACAAGCGGTTTAAAGTACGATAATATTAACTAATAGCAATAATACAACATTTTAAACATCGCGACAGTTTGCTTACGCTATGACTTTGGTATAAACAGAATACGTACGTTCATTTTTTTTTTTAACCCCTTTTCGTGCCACATTAGCAATATGATTAACACTTACTCTGGTTTATTGGGAGCGATACACATTATTTAGACAATCTCTAAATATTAATAATAAGCGTGGTCTCCGTCGGCCCCACACCGGAAGTGAATATTCACGCCTTCCATCTGTTCCTGTGTTCAGTCGACTTTCCCCTGTAATGCAGAGGCCACCCACACTTATGACTCGTTTTTGAACGTGTAGCTTTGCCGAGACGATTCTCGCGTCGTACCGAATGACCTCAGTCCAAATTCCCGTTTTTATTTGGACCACTGACCGTGTATACATAAAAGGCCCTCAGCCTCCTGGGATTTGGACAGAACCTTTAGTATCTAGTTACCTTCGTTCGGAACACTAAATGGTCTCCTTGGCTAGTTCGATGTATAATCATAAACATATTCTTCACCACGCTAGTTTTGGAATCTTCTAAGTATATCTTTAGCAATTATCAGCCCAGTGAGAGTAGTAAAGTGGAGGTAAGAGGAAGTGGTAAGGATAATAAAAAGTTGTTCTGTAGATCATCTGAAGTGTAATACGAGGACTAGATTCGTCTGCTGCGCTTGAGTAAAGAAAGATTTTCCAGGATCCGTGGCTTAACTGGTGTTCTGGCTGACATTCTAAGATACACACAGCATTTAAATCCACGAGTCAGTGCAGGGAGAGTGATCCCAACAGTGGTCTTCACTACATCTGTGGTCCTTCGAGTCAACAGTGGTCTCCACTACATTTAATATCCGCCGAGCTGGATCTAGCCCAGTGGTCTCTGCTACAGTCCTTATGTAAAGGCTCCTCGAATCAGATGAAATGAATAAGCAACTAGATACGTAATTAACACACAGTGATACATTTTATTAATTACCATATTTATACACGCTACAATTAACTAGCAGCATTAACGGATCATTAAGAGCATGACAAATTTTTGATTTCAGGGCATATTAAACAAATGTACATAAAGAAAAGAATTATCAATGAGATTTTAAAATTTACAGTAGTAAATAAAATAAATCGTTTACCACAAAGTTTTCGTACAAGTCAAATCAGTATGATCCTAGAAAGACAGGAATTTGATCAAAGTCTTTGACTTTATATGTCAAACAAATGCACGCTTTGGATCTGAATCCTGAAATTCTGGTCTTTATACCTGGTCACCCCTGACCCTGTGGGCCTAATCCATCAAGCAGAGCCTGTGTATTGATCATGGCTAGCTCTTCATCATTTACCCACTCATCCTCTACTGCCTGGGTTACATAGCGAGCAGGCGTGGTTTGCTGCTCGGCCACCAAACGGGGAGCCTCAGACCGCCGTGGAGGATGGAACGTCTTGCTCACGGCAGGCGACACAGTGGTCCTCAGTAGTTGGATGGGAGGAGGAGATGGAATGCGGGATAAGTAGTCTAAGCCACGCTTCCTCTTTATACTCTTGGGGTCCCTGTCCACTGAAGAGCTGGCTGTCTGAGTGGGTTTTCCGTTCACAGGTGTGAAAGGCCCAACAGTCTGCAATGATTTCTGAGGGGACGGTTCAGGGTCCTGTAAGATACAGCAAAATGTGTTAAACACTTAGAACTGTCTTTTATGTGCATCACCTACAAAGTTCTGGAATGTTTTGCACCAAATCCAATTCTCCCATAATCCCTGTTGTTTCTGTAGCCAGAAGTGCTTAAAACCCTTACACTATTTTTGGTTGGGCGTTGAATGCTCCAGTTAGGTGTTTTTGGAGTGAGAATCCCACAATTAGGTGGAGGCATACAGGACCCACTGGATTGGGTCAGGCTGAAGAGGTTCTTCTCAGCGAGCCGAAAGAAATGCTCAGAGCCCTGGCATGAGGCAAATAAAAAATGTTAAATAACATGTTGTGCAGAAGAGAACCTCTCCTGGACTAAGAGAATCAGGGTTATTACAGCGGTGTTAACCAGCTTCAGTAAGAGAGGGATGACAAGTTAAGTTAAATCAGGAAATTATTTCAATTTAGAGCTTAATTCATTAGCAAGAATGAAAACCTATATATATATGCTGGCTACACAGGAGCATCAAATGAATCCACAGGACAATTGCTTAATCTGTACCTGAATAGCACTTCTTAAAGTTTCATAGGCCTTCTGGAGGTGTGGCTCTTTAGGATTGGTTGTAACAAGGGTCAGATCACCAGCATAGAGGACAGGCATGGGCGCAGACGTCTGACTGTGCAACTGCAGGTTGCTCAGTGCCAGCAAAGCCTGGGGTTTCACCACTTCTTCTAGGGCCAGTTGCAACAGGCTGCAGGAGCTCCGCACAGCCACGTGGTTCAGCTGCTCGTCAGCAAGGTAAATCACTGGAGAATTACCTGCACACAGGGGATCTGTCTCAGTACCCCACCGAGACAGATGGCCAAACCCACATCCATCTTCTTCTCTCATCCTGGTCCGGGGGTGGTGGGTGGGCTAGAGCCAGCAGTGGGCACCAGGCTGGGATACACCCCAGACAGGACGCCAGTCCATCATAGGGCACGTACATGCGCGCGCATAAGCATGCTCAATATGAAGACCATTTAGCCCAAATACATGCCACTGGACTGCGGGAGGAAACCCACGCAACACAGGGAAAACATATACTTCTAGGGTTGGGGGTTCTAAAGTGGGAGGCAACAGTGCTACCCACTGAGTCACGATGGCACACCATGACCCCTTTAGCTTACAGTTATATTAAAAAAAAAAAAGAAAAAAAAAAAAGCCAAACTGACCCATCTAAGTTGAAGAAAAATTGCACTATTTTTCTACTGTAGCGTGGGTCAATCCCACCCTCCCCTCCAGTCTCCTCAAATCATCTGCAAAACTCCTGCCTTTAATAATGCTGAGTGTGCAAGTCTAGTGCAAGCAGCCGTGTGACTCACCATGCCTGTCAGTGATGGAGATGACATACCCCACCACATCTACCTCCCCACACAGAGGACGAAAGCCTGGCTTCATGAGAGCCCTGAAGCTCACAGAAACTCTCGGTTGGAAGACTTCAGTCAGCCTTTCTGGGGATCTCTGAAAGACGTGCAAACTTTTCCAGCTCAGAGGCAGCATACATAATATGCATAACAAACAGGTGATAATTGCTGATGAAAGCCTTTGCACCACAGGAAATTCAGAAAATGAAAATTATTATGCAATCTTTTCACAGCAATGCAAAACATTGTTTGTGTTCATTTTAAGAAATAAATGGTGTACCACTGTAATGTTGCTTCTTGTTAGAATAGTACCTTTTAATCCTTCCATTTGACATTGGGAACTGAATGTAGCTTGAAAGCAGGCTTTAATTGCAACTAATGGTTCTAACCAAACTGATGCATATGCGAGACAGCCAGGCCAGTTTCTCTGGTACCTGAATGTGCTGGAAGCGCGTCTTCTTGGTAGCTGTCAGCTGGATGGCTGTACTGCTGCCTCGCTTCCTGCCTAATGATGTGCCTAGCTGGTAGACTTTGTATCTCCCCCCCTCCTTTAGCAAGGTCTGCAAATCTGCGGATGGCCGCCAGATGTTCAACAGGTATCCTGCAAATATGGGTGGGCAATTGAGGGAAGCAGCTATATGGGAGGTTTCCAGGTTGTCATAGTGACAGCTGGGATGGGGGATGTACAGTCAGACTGCCCTGCTGGCCTTATTTACTGTTGTACACTAATGTATTCCGGTTTTCAGTGCTCACATAAACATTAAATTTAGTCATCCTTCAGTTGCAGGGTAACTGTCATTTGTGACAATTTACAATGAATTTGAGCACAAATACACACTGCATGTTTGATAAACAGTACCACATTTAAAAGACATTTAATTTAGACTATTAAAATAGCATTCAAACTCATCTTGTAACAGTATTTCTAAATGAGGCTGGTAATTTAAACACTATTACATTATCTACTGCTGGAATACTTGCCATTATGGACTTAGAGAATATTTACAGTGAGAACATGCAAGCTCACCGCTGCCATCTGGTGTCTCCCAGCAGTCGAACACACATAGCCTCCATACTGGTGAGACATCCCTGTCGCCGAAGCTCTCCTCGCTCTTCTGCGCCTCCTCCAAAGCCCTGCAGAAGCTCTCATGCAGCTCCACTTGTCTCTCCCGCTCCAGAGACTCCCTGTAGCTCCTTAGGATTTCCAGCTGCTTCCCACTCAGCAAAGCCTGACACCCAGATGCGCCTGAGTGAGCACACCCATTTACGGAGGAATAAAAAAAATAAACTACAGAATGTCAGTCATCTTTCACCTCTAGTTCAGTCGGATCGTTGTCTACAACATTGTGTAACTCCTCCCCATCTTGTAATTCTTCAACTTCCTGGCGACTCAGCCTCTTCCCTTTGCATTTGGGTTTATTCCTCACTGTAAAATAAATGCTTATTATTTTAGTACCGGTATAGTGGCCTTTGGTGTAATTCAGGTGCCCCCCTGCAGCCCAGAGGAGGATGGATGGGTGGAATCTGGTAGTGCACTTCTTGGTTACTTGCCTTTCTGATCCTTCTCAAACTGGGCCTCAATCTTTGTAAAGAGCACCTCCATTGCCTTCTGCTTGCCTTCACAGTGTCTTCGAGCCTCTCTTTCTTCAGCACGTTCATTGCGGAACACAAAGGTTCCATCTGGTTTCTTTTCCATCCACTAGGTGAAAAAATATCACAGCTCTTTACATACAACTTTCAACATAAGCTGTAACTTTGTTTTAAATTAGTTTTACAGGTAAAGAACACACCTGGATTGGGTAACTTCTGAGCACAATTATATCAACGCAGCCCACTGGTCCGCCGTTGCTATACAGAGAAGACAGGCGAAGCTGCAGTGGTCGTGGGTCATAGTGGTAGCCTAGCTTGATGTCCCATCTAGCCGGTCTGGTACTGTTGGCTGATAGCTGAAATCATGAAATCAAGAGGCTTTAATCACTTAAGTATTGCTTTTTGAACAAGTGCAATCCCATTTTAATTTCCTTATACCAGTCCACTGTAGGGACATATGCGCACACACACTATAGTAAATTGAGAGAATAAGTCATCTAACTGCATAGTTTTAAATTACCTGAGAAATCCTCCAGGACCATGAATGCAATAGTTGAACATGAGATGTATACCCCACTGTATTATTTTCCACTGAAAGCTTACCTTAAGCATTAGGTCTGATGGTGCCTCCAAAGGTGTACAAGCATCTTGGGACCCAACAAGTTCTACTCCATGGGTCACAATCTTCACACCTACTGCGAGACGACCTTTCCGTACCATAGCTGTTAGTGGGGCATCCAGCAGTGCCTTGATGGAATACCAGCCATCTGTAACCCAAATGAGCCCCACAGGTGCATTCACCTTGGCATTCGCACCCTGACCGCTCCTGCTCTCAGAAAGACTGGGTCGGGAATGACCAGAACCGATTGTGCCAATGCCGCAGATGCAGAGCACCATGGTCTTTGCAGGACTGTCATCCCTCTCCATAATCTTCCTCAGTGCTGACCTCCGACTCTGATCAATCTCAATGTCATACCTGAAGGAAATCCAAACCAGGTTCTTAAAAAATCAAAAGCTTGGGAAAAAAAAAAGGAATGGACATTGAGATACCATATAGTCAAATAATTTGCTATAAAATATTTACACACACACACACACACACACGATAAAATACCTATATTTCAGCTGTAGCAGCACCTGCTGTGGGGTGAGGCCTTGGCTGGCCATTACTTCAGGGAAGGACCTCTCCAGGGAGGCACGTTTCCAAACCACCCATCTGTAGTGATTGTATACCCAGCTTTCACTGATTAGTTTGGGGTCCACACCAGGGGTGTCACACAGGGTCCTAAAAACATGTGCAAATATTCAAAGAATAGCTTAACAATTCAACTATTAATGCATTTCATGCACTGAAATATCATGAAGTACCAGTTATATTTTAACTGCCATTCCCAAAATCCCACACCATTACAGCTTACTCAGATATCACTCGATTTTAAACTGTGGAATTTCACACCTGTAAAACTCCTCTTTCCCCATGGTGCCCTTGTTATTAGGTACCAGCCAACCACCATCAGCCAGCTGAACTCCCCCCTCTACTACCAAGATTTCCTGGCTGAAGAAGTCCGCCCAGTGGAACTGGAACGACTCAGCATTTTCGCTACTGATCTTGAAAACGTCCCAATGGACACCATACTTGTACAACTGAAGTTAAAAAAAAAAGGGGGGGGGGGGGGGGGGGGAAAAAAAAAAAAAAAAAAAAAAAAAAAAAAAAAAAACATACAGCGATGGCAAAATTCCTTTCTAAGTTAAGTGAGAGGCAGTGGTTCTTGGCATCCGAAAGGGGAGACGGAGAGACAGAAAGAGCTGAGGCTGGGTATTCAAAATCCATCCCAGCTCCCTCCCGGCTTGGCATGGCAAGGCTGCCAAAGCAGGGACTTTCATGGCGGAATTACGTGCTTGCTAACAGGTGCTAAGTGCACGCTCGCAGCTTTGTCACCAGACTTGAAAGTCCCACCTGTGTCGGTCGCTCGTAACGGCAGAGGGAGTGCATTTATTAGGACAGAATAGAGGGCCGTGGTAGCAAGCAGCACTTAAGGACAGGCCGATTTATCTGCTGCCATGGGCATTAAGGATGGTATCAGATGCCTAGCGACCACCCAAAAGGCAGCACAGACTTGGAACGGCACTGAAGAGATGCTTTACAACCCAAAGCCTACCCACCAGTCCTTGCTGCTCGAGCCCAACGAGGCTGAGCTCCAAAGCCGCCTGGTTCCGCCTTTGATCCACGCGCAAGCCATCTTTACCGCTCGTTAAGCAGAACCCGGGACATGACTCGCCAGAGTCTCCGGGGAGGGTGTATATGGAGGGGGGTGAAGTTCCTCCGGCCTGGAAGCCATCTCATCACTCACAAAATGCCGAGGCGGAATCAGCTCCAATCCGAGATCTATGATAATCGGAAAATATGCATCGCAAAATGCTGCGGTCCAGCACTGCCGCGGAGACGGTGTCTTTGAGAGCGGGGGTGGGCCGGCCTCTGAGAACGAAGAAGAGGAGGACAAAAGCCAGTTGTACTTTTGGCGTTACAATACGTGGACTGAAGAACGGCACAATGGCAGAATTATTTTGGAAACGGAAGCATTCATCGATGCTTTTCCAACAATATGACATCGAGCGTAATAAATCTACTATCAAAGAGATATAAGTACTGCATGAAAGTCGTGGCAGACATTGAAAATTATGTTTAAATCAGGTTGATGTTGGTGTAAAACTATAACTTCATCTCTGTCAATGTGTGTCATTTAAATATTTCAAGAAATCTCTTCACGTCACCCCAGAATTTACAGTTAGCATACCCGTGTACTGTACTTGTGGAGCGCCGCTAGCAAATCAACGTGTTATAAAGTGAATTAAATACTTAAGTTCACAAGTGAGCTGGTGGTGAAAATTAGAAAATACACAGAATGGCTGGGGTGCTTTTGAGGAAAGTCTTGGGAGCCTGAGTTATGTTGTTTGAGCCACCCAGAAACATTTGAGAAAAAAGAATTATTTTTACTTTTTCTATTGCTGTTTATTTGTCTGTTTTCTAATGTTAAACTGTGTTTTGTTTTAAGCAAATATACAGTCACTGGCCTTAAACATTTTCTCAGACTGCCTGAGACTTTTGCACAATACAAAATGTGTATGGCCTTGAGAAGACGTGTCCAGGTCTAGGTGATCTTTATTTGGGGAAGATGTTAAATTTAAAAATGAATGGGGCCATGAGATTTTAGGCTGCTGTTTGGTATATCCTAACACGGAACCTCAAAGATACCACACAATACTGCTGCCATCACCAAGACAACACCCACATCTCTAAGAAAACAGCCACTACAGAGGATACACGAGTGCGACGACTGTTTTACGGGAGGGGTTCTGTCTCTCTGTCCTCGCAATGTTATGGCGAATACGTCACTGCACAAGGAGCTTCAAACGTCGTTATTCTCCACGGTGAGATGAGTCTCAGACCTACTGCTCTTATAAAGCGACGGGACGGCAATAATGTTACGGGCAATTTTTTTGTGGTCAAATTAAGAACAAATAAAAGAAACTTGCAGGCTTAAGTTTTAGGACTGTTTAACATGAAAAACGTGACCACTTTTCCAGTCCAGGATTCAAGGAAGCTTGGAGTTCATCCCAGGACTTACAGGGCACCTGGCAAGGAATGCCTGGGAAGGGTTGCCAGTCTACCACAGGGCACATGCATAGTACAGGCAATTAAGAGACCCCGGTTCACATAAGCCGTGTCTTATTCTACTGTGGGAGGAAACCAGAGTACTTGGAGCAAATCCATGGCAAACACAGGGAGAATAAGCCCAAAAATCAGGGGCCAGGAGTTGAACATACATCCCTGGAAATGTAGGTTTACAGCGGTATCCACTGGGCTACCACCCAGCAAAAGAGAATGCAGTCAAACTAACACCAAAAATTAAAGTCTCATACTTAGACTTCACAACATCTCAAAAGGAACATCCAGAGGCTTGGGCAAACTTGGACAATTCTTGGTATGAATGCGTCCCCGTGTGTATCGGGGTCACCAACACAATTCTGTCCTACCGTCTCAACAACAAACAACAATGTGTTCATGAGGCCAGTAGAGACATCTTCCTCTCCTACATTAGTCATTCATCCACGCAGTCGGCAGCCACGTTTCCCTCCAGACGACGATTTTTCATATATTAGTTGTGCCGTATTTTTGTGTGATAACTGTGCCTGGGTGACATCTGTTCCTCAGCTGGCTGAGTGAATGTAGGCCTGTTGAGAGGGGGGAAAAAAGAAAAAAGGCGGCGGCAAATCTGATGAAATTTGGTGAAATAGAAGAGCCAGCAGATTGTTTAGACAGACGACACGAGAGAAGGAAACAGTGTCCCGATTGGCAAGTAAATTGGTGTACTACAGCCACACAAAACGCAAACAGGGAGAATGAGGTTTTCATGTGCTAATTATCCCCAGATACAGCTGTACTGTCACAAAAGCACCCAAAGGTTCCTTATTTAAATACTGGGGCATCAAAAATAAAGAGACAGACTTGAAAGATCCTTTTCCAGTCTACGGCTGCCATTAGAATGTTGTTATTAATCGTGAGCTCTCCTGCGCACACACACACACACGAAACTGTCCTCGCCATGCGGGGGGAGAGGCACTCTTTTGGAAAACAGAGGGTGCGTCGATTTGCCTCGACCGGTGCGTGGCACATATCCGCATCATTAACGTGACGATCGGCAGCCCTCAAAGTGGCGTCGCTTGGGCTGTCAATGGCCATCTGTACATCAGTCCTGAGCTAACACCTGGGCATCGGATACCATTTTACAATCCCAGCGCTAGAACCTTCTCTTCCCGATTGTCAGCGAGCTCTCGCCGAAAGAGCTTCCGTCGATCGATTATTAAAAACTCGCTTGTAACAAACGACTGTCCTGGACTGAATCCTGTCAGCCCTCATGGGAATAATTTTTCCCCACTTAAATACATCCCCATTAACTTTTCTTGTTAGAATACACAAGTAATTTGTAGGTTTATTTATTTTGGGTGGCAGTGGGTCAGTTTGCCAGGATTCGTAAAATCTCTCTTTAAGCAACGCACAGAATAACAATTCTGCTTGGCATTTACGAGGGCTCCAGCCCTGAGCTTCCTGGGACAGACTGCTGGTGCTCTCTGCGCACCACTTAAAAACTTCCGGTTTTAACTGGCAAACATCTCACCCAAAAGATGCCTCTCGTCTCTCGACTACATCTGAAATAAAACGCTGCCCATCTCTTTCCTGCCCTGACCCAGCTAAGGCTTCACTTAAACGATTCTCATGACTACACAGGAGAGGCATGAGCATAGCTTTCAGGTGGAGAGCCCTGAGGCTGTTGAAAGGTGTACACCACCTGCAGGAGCTTCTCAGCAGTGCCAGAGCCTGGTACTGAAGATGATCTGTACGCTTATTTCCTGCATCAATGGTTTTCCACTCCAGGAAATACGAGATGGCGCTCTTACCAGTTAACAGATTTTTATCTCTTCTGTTAAATTGGGGGAATGGGGTGAAAGCACACGAGATTCTTACTGGTTCTGTGGGTTTTACAGGTTTGGTCAGCAATAAAGATTCAGGCTCATCAAGTAAAGATTAACCAAAAAAGTATGTCTTTGGTCACATGACTAATGTCTCCAGGTAGATCCCCAAATCAACTGATCTAAATTTTCTTTCTCCTCAACAAAGTCTTCACTCCTGCTTCTAGGATCTCTGTTCCTTCTTCCCGCCGCTAGGCCACAAGATTCTGTTTTCCATCCGGGACTGAGTCTTCCAGACGAAACCCCAGCACAATACAAAAGCCTCCAGATGTATGAGCAGGGAATGGCCATCATCACCATAACAACGCTACCTGACCGCCACATTCACCGTTTCTTTATCAGGACAGTTCTTTCGGTTCAGTCTCAGACGATGAACAGAATGTTTACCAATTACGAGCAGGCAGGTGCTGTCAATGTGATTACATATTTCATTTTTCGATCCGACAAAAATGGTAAACGTTCAGGCATCAGTTCGAGACGCCATTCTACAGTACGCCTTTCATACAAAGGCACTACATTTCTAAAGCTTTTATACCATAAAGCTCACCTAACATCAAAGACAATATCACACTTGCGATGTGACGATTCACACTTCTCAGCCACTTACACATCCCCTCTTTTTTTGGTTTACAGTAAGTGAATTACATTTCAGAGCAGTATGATTCTTAGTCCTAATAACGACAGTGAGATGGGAAGTAAAGGTACCCCTAAACCAACATATAAACAATGCAACCAATGAACGATAAAACAGCACAGGAGGAGATTGACACCTTGGGCACCATTTCCCAGCCCTCCAGGGCTCTGGCCTAAAACAGAATTTCATTATAATAGGTGATGCAGCATTTCCCTCGCATTTCAACAGGGTCCGCAAAGAGGGAGCAGAATAAAACCAAGTTGACATCAAAGAGGTTTTTACTCAGAAAGTCGCCCTCCCCATCCCTGTGTCTGCAATACAGCCTATGAGAACCATCAGAATTTCAAAAGAGACTTATCCTCGGGGGAAGCACGGTAGAGAGAAACAAGAACCTGAGTGGCTGCAGAGAGCCCGCCACCATGGTGTGGCCCTCAGCTAGACATGGCTTCACCATCAGCACTGGGCCCTGCCGTTAAGGGACGGAATGATAGCCACCATCTCACCTTAGGTGGCAGAATCCGGACAAAACAATCACTCTATAACCAGAAGTGGAAATCCAACCACATACCAAGCTCGATTCCGTTGTCCGTCGCCGTCACTGTCTTACGCAAGATGGCACCAGACAGGCGGGAAAATATCAGCAAGTATTGCAGGAACATAAACAAAGAGAACACCTGACGCGGCAGTCCTAACCGCGACCGCCCAAGAGGCCCACTGCTCATTAGACTCTTGACAGGACAATATTTGTCCCAGGGAACGTAGCCCAACCAAAGAAGGTTCTTTCGCCACTCACCACAGCTGGAAGCCTTGAATCTTCATCCAGTGTTAAAACAACACCATACTTAAAGAATTCCAGCGAGCCATCTTCGCCGGGTCATTATTCCCCGAAGAACCGCACAGCTTCGGGAGCATAACTGCAATTTGGAAATTCACCAGGAGCGCTTTTTATAAATCTGAGAAACTCTAAGTGATAATATTCCATTTCAAACCCCCTTGCACATTCCCAGGATAACCTCTTCCCTGCCACGTTTATCGTGTTAAAACAGCAACGGCGAATCCATTCTTTCCTTAATCCACACCCTCTCTTTCGAGCCGTAATTAAGAAAGTCGACCAACTGTGATTTGCGCTTTCGTGTCTATGATAGGAATTGGTCCAGAAACAACTTTGGAAAGAAAAAATACAAACAAGGGATTAAGATGGTCTAGAAACAACCAAGGAAAGAAAAACTAAACACAAGGGATTAAGATGGTCTAGAAACCGAGGAAAGAAAAACTAAACACAAGGGATTAAGATGGTCTAGAAACCGAGGAAAGAAAAAATAAAAACAAGGGATTAAGATGGTCTAGAAACCGAAGAAAGAAAAAATAAAAACAAGGGATTAAGATGGTCTAGAAACCGAAGAAAGAAAAAATAAAAACAAGGGATTAAGATGGTCTAAAAACAACCGAGGAAAGAAAAAAATAAAAACAAGGGTTAAAGATGGTCTAGAAACAACTATGGAGAGAAAAAATATAAATGAGGGATTAAGATGGTCCAGAAAGATTCCGTAAAATTTGAAATGGCATGTGATGAATGCTCACCATTTTCATGGTCGGTTAAATTCCCTGTAATGACAGCATTGCGACACGTGTATATTTTACCAGTAATTGCCTGTGGTATCATTAGCGGTGGACTAGACGTAAACCAAAATGAATGAGTGAAATTAAGCGGCTGTTTTTATTTTGGTGACTAAAACCATGAAGAGAGGTACACACAAATACTGGCAGAGGTCAGAGGACACACACACACACACACACACACACACACACACAGTTCATCTGAAAATGTGCCAGAAGAACTTAATCAAAAAAAATAGTTTAAAAAATGACAGAAAGCTGAAATCTTGAACGCCGATTAACAGTGAGATACCAGAGAAACACAAGTTGTTCCGCAACAGGACACCAGAGAGAACTGCGGAAGCTAAAAATAGCCTACAGGTGAGACACTGATTGCATATTAAGATATCGCTGAGACACACAGTGCCTAGTGACAGCTGCCATTCAAATGAATTTAAATCCAGTAATGAGTGGAAACAGCAGGTCAAAGTGTGAGGAAACTACCATGCTGTATGTTACAAATGAACTGGATCTCAGTGGGTCACGCTGGGATCAGGTGATCACTGCCACAGTCACTTTCTCCCGAAAACCACTCCATCTTAACCTGGATGGTTCCTCCAAGGGTGGAGAGTATCACACATGCAAAACTCCAGAGTTTAGCTTGTATTCTGTGTGGTCCTGGGTTCAGCATGTGAAATGGACGCCCTCAAAACTGATATGGACTCACAACACAGCATGTTCATTGGGATGCTGCATTTTGCCGGTGTATGTTGGAGGACACTCATTTCCTGAGCTGGGAGCTGAGGACAATGTCTCTATTCCAAAATGTCTATATATAACTTTCTCAACAAGCTATAAAAGCTAATTACCATGTTTATTATCACCACCCAAGTGGCCAATAAACCTCACAATGGCACACAGACGTCGATAAACAGCGCAGAAGAGCGTGGGGTACAGCCAAGGGGAGAGGAGTGGTGAGCTCAGGGGAACAGCCCCACATGTAGCAGACAGCCATGGGCACGGTAGACAAAGCGTGCAGCACAACAGGAACAGGGTGGAGGCAGACAGATACAGAAAGTAAAGGATGGAGAAGAGCAGATGCAGGAGACATGGGGTGTAGCAGAGCAGAGACAGGGTGGCTGCAGTGCGCGCGCGCACACGCACACACACACACACACACACACACACACACACACACACACCAGGGCACAACCCACTTAAACGCGGAGCTCAGCAGATGCAGCCATTACATGACTGGGTGGAGCAGATGTTGCTGCCCCAACCATAGGCACAGCAGATACAGGGTGGAGTACAGCCAACATAGGACAGAGAAGAGCAGATACATTAATTACAGGCTGGAGTCCAACACACAGAGGTTGAACAACAAGGCTGCAGCAGCACCCCCCCCACAGGCCTTGCTCCACCCAGCACCACCCAGCATTGGCCCTGCTCCACCCCAACTGTTCACAAACAACCAATGGCCCCTTTAAGAGGGGAAAAAAAAAAAAAAAAAAAACATTCAAGTAACTAATCTGGGGGACATTCAGTGCATCTCCCATTACACTAAACAAATAATGTAATTACATCACTGTAAGCAGACTTTAGCCACGTTTGATATCAAATTCACATGAAGAAAGTAAGAGGGTTACATAGCAATGACTCTGCATCACATCTTTCAAAAGTACATTCTTTGTGGGACTCAGACGGCAGATGGTTAATTGTCAGTGTGTAACACTAGGAGCAATGAATCATCACCCTCTCATTAATTAGTTATACACACTTTCTAGAGTCCAGAAAAAAAAAAAAAAAAAAAAAAAAAAAAAAAAACACATTCACTCCTCACAGCTGAAGCTTTTTACTTTTCAGGGCAAAGATAAGGTAGTCACTTCACAACCGCATTCTAACTTACGAATACAGGGCTTAGACTGACTGCTGGATTATCAGTTTATTAAATTTACACCAACTAAGGCACACACAAAACCGTAATGCAAAGGAGAAATCTAGCATACGTAAAATGGACCTCTCGCCTCTTAACATAATGTGTGGTGTTTGATAATCCTGTTACAGTGCAGAGTCTGAGAAGGCAACGTGCTATCGAAGCCCAGGTCTGCATCCCATCCTCTCTCAGCCTAATGGGCCCCGCCTGGCACATTCAGCACGAACAACTCTGCTGGCCCCACTGTACATTAGCAGATTAAAAGGGGGGAGGGGGACATCTTTAAACAGCATATGTTTGGGTTGTGTCCTTTTTAAAGGTGGAACTCACATAAGCTCCTGTTATATCACTTTCCCCATCTACACAAGTGTGAACATGGCAGTGCGAGACATCCACAGTCATCAAGTAGGTCTTGGTCACACCCTCTAAATGATGAGTCCTAGTTTTAAAAAAAAAAAAAAAAAAAAAAAAAACGAAACCCCCAACACTACCAAGGACCAGCCACAAAGACTGACCTTCATAACAAACCCCAGGACTAACCTCCAGCGTCAACTTCCAGGACCAAATCAACCCTCACAGAGCACAGAAGACTACCTTCCGTGAGACTTACCTAAGGATCATCCCCAAGTCTAGCCTCCAAACAAGACTCACGGATGTCCTCATATTCACTCTGCGCTTGTATCACTGAATACCAATGGCTGGTTACAACGAGCTTTGGGCAAAGATAAGTCATACTGCATACATATTTTATTTAATACATATACAAGTGTCTTGCCCAACAGAAATGCACATACTTAGACGGGATGTAAAATTAGTCAGGCTAACAAGTACTACAGTTCTAATGACGTCCAGAGGGATTAGAAGACATTCTCAATACGCTAATTTCTACCTCCACCTGCACTGAGTTTCTTCATGATAAGAACGTTCCTTTAGAAGGAACTGTAGCAAGAGGCACACCTTTTAAAAGAATAGAGAGAGAGACCTTAACCTGTCCTACCCTAAGAAAAGGACCAGTCCCTGACAGAATTAGAGCCGGCTACCGACGGGATTCCCAGGCAGGCTCGGGAACAGGCTTGGAGAACTCCGCTCAATTGCAGGCCTGCCGGTCAAGGCCTCATTTAGAGTCGAAAACAGTTCCCCAAAGTCAGATTTAACAAGAGTCAAATGAGGCATGGATTTATTCAACACAAATCCGTATTCCCAAGCATGTTCGGCCTGTCAGTCTTGGAGGGCGATGCAACCATGCAGGGTGGAAATTGGGCCGCGATGGCTCAGCGGGGGGGGGGTGAGGGTGGTAGATCATCACGATGGGTGACCATCTCTGCAGAGAGCGCACAGCTGACACGGCTGAGATGATTCATGTCATAATTCCCACGATGTAATGCCCTTCCCATATCTGAAGCATGATTTTAATCATTTTTAATAATAATTATTTTAAAGCCGGCCCGATTTTGTATTTTATCTTAGAACAAGCTAAGAGGGATCATGAAATTACATGCGAAAGAATGCACTTAGCATGTTATATATGATATGCTACATTCCATATGTAAAAATTCCCATCATACTGGCATCCTGCCAGGGTGCCCCCTGTCTCACGGTTGGCTGCCTGGGGCAGGCTCCAGGTTCACCACGATCCTGCGTTAGATAAATTTCTATGGAAGATGGATGCATATCACTCCGTCGTTCTCATTCCCGTATGGAACGCGGCCTCTTGGAATTCCATCGAACCCCTTTGGTGCCCAAGTAAAATAGCACCAAGCGATTAAATTGATAAACAAAAACCGTTGTAAACAATGTTTCAACTGTAACTGGGACAGCAAGCTAGCAAAGATACGGAGCTCAGACTGCGACTGCTGAGAAGGTGGGGGGCGGAGAAGAGAGATTACTTCTATGCTATTTTGAGTCATGCTTTGGAAACGTGTTTTAAACATGCCCTCGGGTGAAGATGAAAGCCGGGCATGCAAATATGAAAACAAAACGAGAAAGCAGAACACGCCGCTACCATCCGTGTGTCTCGTTCTTAACCGCAGCCGGCTGAGGAACCTCGTGAGACGCAGAGTACGTGAAAATGGGTCCCGCTGGGAAGACAGGACCCCAGCTTTGTTTTAGTCTCCAGCTCTGTCACCAGAATCAAGGGAACACCATAGGATTGTAGGATCTCAACACCAGGGGAGGTGTTGGTCCCCGTATTTAGAGCTCAGCGTAATCGTCATATTGTGCAACAGAATCTTCACCTGAATGCCTTTGAGAGTTTTTTGGGTCACCGTCCTAAGGGGGACCACCTCAGATCCAAAGTGGCACATGGAGAGAGAGTGTGAGTTCATAAAGAAGCTTCGCGGCGGGTGTATGTGAGGTCTGACATTTCGCTGGCCCGGTGGCTTCGCCTTCGGTTCCTCGCTCACTTTTACTGAAGTGTCTCAGAGAATCCAAATGCTGTGGTCCGCTCCTATGGGGGGTGTTAAAGGCTCGTCTTCCCCAACATCTGTCAGCTGGGGCTCAGAGACAAGCAGAGGTCTTCCACATAGTTAACCAGGGGTGGCAGCACCGGTAACGAGGGCTTCCCGTTCTGGACCCATCCTCTCTCTTCAACTCAAGGTGAGCCGAACTGACGTTGATGCATTTAGATCAATATTAAATCGCTATAACACTGTCTCTCTCCAAGGCATACATTACTTTTTCTATAAGCAGTGGGAATTTATATAAGCTTCCGAGCAGAAAGGAATAGATTATCTTTACATTCAGATACAAACACAGGCACCAGAATCCCGACGCACACTCAGAATTGACTGGGGAAGGAAGAGAAAAAAAAAAAAAAAAAAAACTGGTTTCCTGTATTCAAAAATTAAATAATACAGCCTAATTAGTCTGCATAATAAAGAGAGGGAGAAGATAAAGTTTCTGCCCTTGACGACATAAAATAACAAGGTACTGGGAGGCGATCACTGTGCATAGCTTCAAACTGACTCCATAAACAAACAGCAGTTGTAGCTCTCTCTAGGAAACGGGCATGCCAGACCAGGGCTTATTTTCTCCCCTAATTAGGGCCAATAATCCTATAAGCCACGTGAAAGCGAGGCCACGACTTCCCCCCCCACACACACCCCACAGTGCAACGTTCTTCAAACGATCTGCGCTCCTGGGCTTCATCCCAACAGTCTTCTGTTTGATTAACCTTTAGGAAGCGTTCGTTAGACAGCCGCTGCCCCCCGTGGGAGAGGCCGGATTGTCGGGAGACAATGAATTAGTCCGACGACCATGTCCATAATGAAGGCCCTGGGCCTTGGCCATGCTGGAATAAGCTTGGGTCAGCAATATGCCAGATATAACGGCTTTATAAACGGGAGGGCAAAGTGTCGCTGCAGCCGACTGCTCCTTTCCTCAAGCCGACATTTTCGCACGCATCTGACCGTTACTCTGTTTTCTTTGGCCTGTCCTCCGCCTGCATACCTTGAGACCCTATCGGCCCGGTTCTGGCCCACCTTTAAGACACCTGAGCATCTGCGATACCATATTCTGGCACGGGGGGGCGGAGGCACTAGCCTCGGAGCCTAAATAGGGATTCTGTCACTTGGGCACAGGAGTACGAAAATCACAGAATAGTCTCCCTTTCTGGTAAAAAATAAATAAATGAAATTTTTAAAAAATCACCCGTTACATTGCAGGCCTTGGTTCTTTTATTCAAAAATAAAAAGGAAAAAAAATTGTATTTTTCCACAACATTAACTTCTAATCACCTACTAATGGCACGGGATGGGCGGCAGACCTGTTCATGTGAAGCAGTAATGAACGTGGCGAGCCTGCCGTGGCTTTGGAGGACTGTAACGTACAGTCTGGCCTTAAATGATTTCAGCCGCACCGTTCGGACAGGCAGCCACGGTGGGAGAAAGCTGGTATAAGAGACCTCCTCAGCTGGGATTGGGGAGACTACGAAGACACCAGAGGCACTCAAAGGGTCCAGACAGAGAGACAGTCTCATAGAGCACACTGCGGCACAGACAGCCCGAGACAACAACTCGTTCATGGGACACACCCACAGGACTTACAGAGGTCCAGATGCTGTAACGAGATCTGCTAAGACACCAACACGCACTGACAGAACACCCCAGTATTTTATATCACGTGAAACACACAGATACACCAGAAAGGCCACGTATGTCATATAAAACACTGGATTGTTGCTTATCTACTGTATTTCAACAACCAACTATCCAGGCTCCAACGTCTACAAACGCATGACTGTGCACCCGTTTCACGAAGTATGCGGACTGGCGAACGCTTAATTAACGTTTCCCATCAGGCACATCAATCAGGATCCGAAGAAAGTCAGCAAGCCGAAAATGCATGCCTCCTGCGGACCAGGTGGGAGTGACGCCATCTGCTGCGGCGGGAAGAACGTGTCGCGTCCATGTGAAGCAGACGGACAAGATTCCATGCGTGTGTACTCAGCGCAGTGCAAAATCGACATCGGAAAATGATACCCAGAAAAAAGAAAAAGCGTTCTGCAAACATACATCTCACTAGATATGTGCAAATATCAACTGCTTCCAATGACACACTAAAATAAATGGCCACATTAGTGCATTAAGCAGACACAGGAGCCAACATCATATTTATTTTTATACCCTCTAAGTATATATATTGGCTGTAAATGTTTTGTTTTTTGTTTTTTTTTTCCCTGGCCTGGATTCCTAGTCTTGGCCACACAACCTCTGACTCTCTCACATCTGTTCGGGACCTCAATCGCCCAGGGCAACCATCCCCATGACAACCAGTGGCATCTCATAACTTAGCATAGTGTCGCCTGCATTGACCTGCAGATGCCCCCTCTTCCTGAAAGTCCATCCTCCGTGCTCCACTTTCACCAGACCTAACCCTAACTCTAAGAAAAATCTGGAACACATGCCGCTCTTTAGGGTCCCTCAACCATCTGTCATCCAACTTACTCCTGTGGGGCCACATGTCGTGTGGGGGGGGGTCAAAGGCCATGGGCTAGGGGCAAAAATGCAGGGCCCCCAGTGCCAGCTCTGCCTCAGCAGACATGGCACACAAATCCAGATCCACTGGCCAACAGATGCTGAATGATATCAGCTGACGTATCCTCCCCCCCGAGTGAACGGCAATTGAAAACACGCTCAAACACATCTTTGCCGAGAGCCAACAGACACAGTCAGCTCATGAATTCCTGGCACTATTTGCAAAAACGAGCGGGAAAAAAAAAAAAAAAAAAAAAAGAAAATGGTTGTATAATATAAAGAATACAAATGCTGAATCAAACGTTGGGCCCAAGTTCCCAATATTCTCTGAATAGACCAAAAGTGATCTCCAACCTGGTCATACTTCATAGGAAGAGCCCCCTGCTTCTACTCTCTACTGGGTATTCAACAAACAAATGCAGGAGTGCCAATAATTTTAAGGCCCGTGTTTTACAGGATACAAAAGTTCCAGTCGAAAAAATAATTTGTTAGCAAAGTTGTGTTAAATTAAATATATGTGGCTCTCCCAAACACTTGCAGAAAATAAGTCCATCATGTGTATTGTTTATTTTCTACAACCATTTTTGCTCATTAACATGAAGGCTGCCAATAACTCTTGAGCTGACTGTATATGAGGGTCATTAGCAGAGCACCAATTTAATTGGCATTTATCACAATGTGTTGATAGGACGTCTAATTCCTGCAGGACAGTCGGCTGGCTTAGTTTGTGGAAGACCAAGCAGCAATACAATAATTTAGCAGTAACCCACTGGACTCGGTCAATCTCTCTCTCTCCAGTCCCTGCTGTCCTGCATTTCTGTCCCTCTCCATAGGATGCTGGCCATTTAGGGTTTCAATCCAAAAACATTGGGCAAATATATTCCCTAAACACACAGATTTGTTAATTAAAGCTCTTTTAAAGCTTAAGTAGACTAGAGATTCTCACACCTGTGTATGAAAAAAAAACGACAAAAGGTTTTTAAAGCATCTTAGCTGATTTTATCAAAAGGGAGAGCCATCAAGATAAATATTCTCTAAATCAAAGTTTTATTACGAAGTGCATAGCGGCCTCACCTTCACGACTAGTAATGACTTACGAGGCAAAGGGAAAACAGGCTGAAGGTCATTCCGAGCTTTCTGAGGGTGGTAACACAAAGCAGAACCCGCTTCTATATGTGCGTCAAAGCGCTTTGCATTCTTGACTCCTACACCCAAACTTTCACCTTTCACCTTCCTCATTCCATTCTAGGGCCCCTTATACATGGATCAGGCTGAATCGAAAAGGTGATAACCTCAGTACACGACGATATTAAGTGCTTGCAAATTTCCACCGCAAAGTGAGCTCTTACTGTTTGCTTAGGCTGCACAATAAATCTCTCTCAGGGACTTCAACAATGACAAGCAGAAGAGACTGATGGCACATCTCCAGAAGGACAAAAAATAAAAATTATATTAAATCAATGCAGCACCTGTCCTTGTTTTCCCACTGCATCGTGAAATGCCACCTTCAGCAACTTCTAACAGCTGATTTTATGTATAAGCGGGCAAACAAGAGTGTATAGAAACCATCGCCACCCCAATTCCATTACATAGACTGCAAGAACAAACAAACAGACAAACAACTTCCTATTGTCCAGGGATCTGGGCAAAGCGACTCCTTAGCCATTTGGCTAAAACACTCATTCCCTTGCATTATTTTAGCATATTCCCCAGGACACATCATCTGAAGAAGACCAGCACCAGCAGGACAGGCATTAAAACGGAAACATTTCCCCATTAAGTCTCTCCTCATATCCGCCAAACACGCTTCCTTTAAGATTATTATTTGAAAAAATAAGGGCTCATTAAACTCCGTAAAGACATCTGGCAGCTCTGACTGCCTTAATTCATGGTTACCTTTGGGAATATAAATAACATAGTGGGGGGGGGAAAAAAACATAATAACATGGCTTTTGTCTGAGACACAAAGCTTCCTGTAGATAAGAGACCTTAACTGTATTTGGAAGGTAAAATGGAAACTCGGGACAGAGATTAAGCCGTTGCTTAATTAGCCAATACCAAGAAACATAACTCTGCATCAGTCTCTCCTATTATATCACATATCACCGCTTAATTATCTATTCAGATCAAATTTAAACGAGCAAGCAAACAAACCTGGACTAAAAACTAACGGCGTGTCGCAAAGGCGGTTCGAGTTGAGTGCACATCGGCCTTCGCCAGAGGAAAACAGTGGGATTCCATTTGACCCCATTCTTATACATACATGCTTACAGCAGTTGCAGTAATGATAATAATGTTGCAAGATTACATTTCTGTGGTTATTATTATTAAAACTGGAAGTTCAGCTGTCTGCTGGCTAGCTCTTATTTAAATATTCCCAATAAATGGTATTTCAAAGGAGCTAGAATTCTCACTGAGAAGACAACAGTATCAGGGAATGTTATGTATATTTATTTTAAAATTCCAAACTAACACAAACCAATCTCCAACCAACAAACATAAGAAAAATGCTTGAAAATGAGTACGATGAAGCTAAACTTAACTCTTTATTAATTTCAGCTGTGATGCAGCTCTGAGTCTGCTGCAATAGCAGGAATGTACACCGAAGCCTTGGATTTGAACTGCAATGCTGGCCTAAACCGAGATTTCCATCCCGTTGCAATTTAAAAGCTGCGGTCATAAGTGCAGCATGGAGTTTAAATGCTTAAACTTCAGATTAAGACATTAAGCTGGCGTGCTCAGTACAAGACAAGCCGAAATGCTTAAGATTCCACTGCTAAGGACGTGCAAAGCTCTCGCTGCTAGGCAGCTGTTGAGCTGAAGCTTAAACACTTTAATTAAGATACAGCTGGAATTCAGAGTCGTGCAGAGCTGTCCTTGTGGGCATCCTTTTGCGTAACCGTAAACAAAGGAACAATCACGTAAAGTTGCAGGAAATCAAGTGTAAAGATCACGTGGAGATACTGTAAAATCAATGCTTCCTAATGGGCTGAACATGCACAAACTACAAAGTGTTACGAGTCGCAGTTTAGCCAGACTGCAATTTATGGGAGAGAATCCAGCATCATGACTGGCCAAGAAGGAAATAAGTCTGTCGATCAAGCAACATGATTTCCATAAAGTATCACCAAGTTGCATCGAACAGAACAAGTTCTCCAAAGATTAGCTTGCTGAGAAATTCATAGAGACCACCCACTGATATCCAATATAAGTCACCTCAGAGGGGCTCTGACAAATTAATCTAAAAGTGGGAATCCATTTAAACAAAACGTCCTTCACACGTTACCGACTAACACTAGTGCGGGCGGCCCTACTTCTGGCGCACTGCTGGGCGCCGGGCGCCAGGTGTAACGTCTGTGGAATCACGTCCGCTGCACTCCGGCCTCGGTCTCCGGCGCGCGCAGCCTGCCGCTAAAGGAGGAAGGGAGACGTGCGGCGGTACTCGGATCCTCTCGAAATCAGAGAGAGCTGACATCCAAGAATCAGGGATATAGGCGACATCTCCCAGCCGCACGGCAACACTCATTTATAGAACGTGTTGGGTCCCAAGGTGGCCAATTATCTACTACATGATCTGACGATTTATTTATTCCGCCAAGAGTCCAACTCTGGCCCACATTCTGTCTTGAGTCTGAAAGAGATCTTCCCTCAGATGAGAGGCCGCTGTCTGTCATATTCAGTCCTTCACTTAGGATTGTATCTGGGCAACAATACCAACACCCCAGACTTACACTGGTCAATGTGGCTCAGGTTACATGCATTCAGCATTGAAGGAGAAGGTGTGCCGTGCTAAGTAAGCCGAGTTCTTGACGTGCCATTAGTCACATTCCATCCTGTGTCCCCCAGGGCATTCGCTATGGCACTGGTCACATCGCTTCCAGTGTCACTGTGCCATTAGTTACCTTACTTCCTTGCCCTTTCATTTGTAAGGCTTGTCCGTGTAAACAAGGAGAGGCTAACTAGCCAAGGGAAAACGCTGACAAATGTGCTGGCTTGGCCGGGTCCTTTGTCATCAGCGTGCCGACTCCCGCTAGGCACCCGGGCGAAGACGAGCACTATTCTCCCCGCGATGCCCTGGCGACCGTCGGCATGACCTCCATGACTGACGGGGCATGCAAAGCCAGCCATCATTATCGAACGGCAAAGGAATAGCGGGATTGTCGTTTTTTTTTGGGGGGGAGTGGGAGTGTCCCTCTATCCTCCGCGGCCTCTCTCGCCCACTCTTTGCAGGGGGCCTCGAGTTGGCAAGCAGCACAGGGGTGTAACACAGAGCGATTCTCAAGACCTCATCTTCGAGCCGCTCGTGCCCGCATTACGTCTGTTTCAGGGGTGTCTGCAGAGCACCAGCGTACCTAGAAGGTAGTGTAGAATAAAAAAAAAAAAAAAAAAAAAATGGTGACGCCAAGGCAGCCCCCCCAGTGTAAGTGGTGCGACTTCAGGCCAGCACTCCCTGCTAGACATCAAACGCGAGAAAACTCAACAGAACAGAAAGGAAATGGAGTCACAGCAAACCCGAGCCCTCACAGTGAGTCCCAGCAAGACAGATGCTGCAACCTTAGAGTCTGGGGACATTTGCAAAAAGACTTCAGCACCCGGGTCACAACGGCCTCCCTTCTAATGGACTCAGCTTTCATCTCCGACTGACGGTCTCTCACTCGACATGGCAGAAGCCCAGGGAACACAGTGCTGGTTTCTTGCTTCATTCCATGTCATCGTTCTTGGGGAAACGGGCCTTAAAGCATTTATTTCTTGGTTTTTAAGAATCTCACAGCCCTTTAATATATGTCACCCACCCAGTTCTTCGGCAACTTTGAAAAGTGCCATTGTGGATTCCTCCCTCAGTCCTTCAATGTTTATTTAGGCTAACTGGAATCTCTAAATTGGTCCACAGACTGTGCCCTGCGGTGGAATGGAAATGCTGCTCAGGGGTTACCCCAGCCTTGGGCCCCACTCAGCCTAGGATAGGCTCTAGGCCTTTCTGATGGAGGAAAGTGGCTGGATGAATGGATGGGCTGCAA
This sequence comes from Gymnarchus niloticus, assembly GCA_009936485.2. Lineage (NCBI taxonomy): Eukaryota > Metazoa > Chordata > Actinopteri > Osteoglossiformes > Gymnarchidae > Gymnarchus > Gymnarchus niloticus. Next base: position 10,027,389 of record JAACJT020000031.1, on the reverse strand, counting down.
AACCGTGGAAATTGTGTAATCTACAACAATCAACCTCAAATAACCTAAACGCTTGTCTTTCATCAAGAGGAAGTAAACAAAGCTGACCTAGGGTGTTTATGAAGGCCAGAATCTTCACAGCCCAAAATGTCGTGGTGTCCCTGCCTTCCTCCCATCATGACCTGCTGTGACCTTTACCATTCTCACGTTGGCTAACAGTTCACAGCAGTGATGGGCTCCCCCACCATTATCATATTATGTCACTACTTCCGTCGGCCTTTAACCTCATCACCGCTCTGCGTAGCCTGGAGCATCTTCCACCATTTTGTCATTCGTTTTCCTTTTTGTCTTTATTTTGAAGCCGTTGTGCAAACAACCTGCGAAATGAGAAGTTTGTTGACATGGAATACGTGCCAGGGTTTAGTGATGCACTGTACAGTGACTTGCAGTGGGTTATGGGAGATAGCTACCTAATATAGCAGCATATGTATGATACATACAGCGTAATATGCAATACACCAATCAATTTGCTTCATTTTGCAGATTTTTATTTTCCTTTAACCTGATTGGTGGATTGTTTTACACTTCAGGCAATGATAACATTGAGGTTTATTTTTTTCAGTGGGAGGTGACACCGAGCCAACCATGATTGCACAGCGGCAGAGGTAAAGCCACGTCGATCAACACCAATTCTGAAAGACCCTCCAGCATTGCCTGCTCCTACAGCAGCTCTGCACGGCAAACTGTCCACGGGGTACAGACCCAAGGTGGATGACAAATGGCTTACGCTTTAGCTCCTCGTGAAATTGATAACCAGCTGATTCCTCGGGAGAACGAGGGCTAGCCCAAGACAATGAAAGCATCTCCTTTGGTAGCACCAGTAAGAAGAGAAGGGGAAAAAAAAATATAAAAAATGCACAAGAGAGGCTTGCTCAAGTCATTGTTTTCATACCAGCGCAACATCAATACGATATCATTAGGTTTTTTCCCCGAAGGCATTCATCAAACCCCATAATAAACATGGGTCTCTCGGTTAATATACATGTCAGATTCGTGTGCCTTTATGTAGACCCTACAACACACAAATAACTCTTCGATCCTGCCCGGATTATTACAGCCTTATGCTCACTCCGATAGAGCCTGGACTGTAAGCCATATATTCTACATCAGCCATTCCCAATAGATCGGCCCAATTTTCACCGCCTCCCTTACAGCCGCATGCTTCGATTCACTTTTCACTCCTCTCCTCCTTCACTGTGAACTGCAGACCAGGACATAGTTAAATATGACCCGATAGCTCTTGACAGCTTCTATGTGAGGGCTACTAACCGTAAAGAATAAATCAGAAAAGATGACGAAATAAATAAATTAAAAAGTGTAGCCGTCTCGGGCTTGCCAAGGACTGTTTACAGGAAGCGGCTTTGAGATCTTAACGCCGAATCTCGATGGGATTCGAGGAGGGACTTTGAATGGTCCACTCAAGGACGGGAGGACTCCATCACTCTGAAATTATTCTGCCGCAGCAACAGAGTTGCTCAGAAGTTTACATCAACGCACACATTGGCGCACGCGTATACACACACACACACACACACACACACACACACACACACACACACACACACACACACACAGCTGTTTTTATGGTTCAACAAAAGGTTACCTGGCACAACAATCCTGCCATTTTGTTTTTCTGTAATTTTGTATTTAACCATGACCCTCACCAGGAGAAGTGGTGGGAATATGACGATGATCGTTATCTCTCTTTTTTTTTTTTTAAAAAAAGCATTCATCTTTGCTGCCACAACCAAGACAAAGCAGTCATGGCAGAATGGAGCCAACTCTGATCAATCTGAGAACAAACTCAGCCGCATTCATTATCTTAATGTGATTACGGGGGGAGGGGGGTCCAAACGCCACTGGGGAAAACTCACAAGGAAATCTAAACAAATGCTCCAAATAACATCAACCATCCAATGCAGGCAGAGGACAACCAGCCGTCATTTCAATGCAGGTCTCTTCCTCATGACGGGTGCAGGGGAAAAAAAAAGAAAAACACTCGTATTTTTGCAGCAAAAAAAATAAACCGGGCACTTCAGCCCCTGCTAAACGACTTTGCTTAGAGGAAACATATTCTGCTGTTAATAAATGGAGCTACAGGGCCCTTACCTTGCCAGCTTTCCCGCTCCCACCAGCCCTAACGAGATGCTGCTCGACTGGGCCACAGTTTTCATCTGCTTATCAACAAGCATGCTAATGTAACCTTTAATATTCCAAACAAAATTATTAATGGGACTGAGGACTCAGCGCCCAAGGCAACAAAGTTCAGTTCTTCATTTCTATAGGCACCCCCAGCCATCTCTGGGAGGATTAATAAGCAGTTGGGCCCTGCTGACAATGGCCGTGTGTGCGTGTGTGTGTGCGTGTGTGTGTGTGCGCGTGTGTGTGTGTGTGTGTGTGTGTTACAAAGCTATCTCACCTGCAGCTCCAATGGAGTGCAATGAAACTCTCCTTTAAGTAATCACAAACCAATCACTCAGCTCCATCGCCAGTTCTCACACATGGAGCGTAAATCAAACCTTTATTATGGGGGCGCAGTTTCTGCACAGCTTTCTAACAAATCAGAGATGCAAACACTGCTGCCCCCCCCACAGAAACCAGGGCCAAAGTGTGTTACCATACACGTGAATAATTCCGGCAGGGAAAACCAAAAATTTTAAAATCAAAAACCCCTCAATTGCACCGGCACCTCCCCGCCACCTCCGGTTTGTCGATTCCGAGCCAGGCTCGTTTAAATCCAGACATATCCGCTGTCACTAAAGTGGAGATGCAGCAGTTAGCACTCTGACAGCAGTGAAAGGCTCCAGTAGCACCGAGGTTAAGCTTCTGGCCCTGAGTAAAATCAGACATAAATCCAATTAGGCGCACAACCACGATACAAACGAATGTGTCACCAATAAAATAAATAAATAAATACACAGACACCACCTCAGCAGCAGCCTGGCGGGCTGTGGCTGCAGTTGAAGCGATTTCAGCATGACAATCCAGTGGTGGCCCAAAGCTTTGGGGATAGGAGGAGAAGGTCGCCGTGGCGATGTATAGTAGCAGATCAGGATAAACCATACTCGGGACACTAATAACCACAAATGCACACGCGCACAAAATCCATCTGCACAAGACACCACGACAAGCCTGCCTTCCAACTCCATAATTACTTCAGCAGAAAACCAAACATGCTTGACGCAGCAGGTCCAGACTCAACAGCAAATCCTCCTGCATCCTCAAACATCCACTTGAACATTAAAGCTTCAGATTGTCATTAGATTCCAATCAAACATAGCTTCAAAATGGTTACCGGAGGCAGCCCAAAACAAATTTGATTGGCTAAGCGTCTCACGCTGATTTACATAAATAATTGTAAACTCCTCACATCAGATGATTGGCCCAATTCACACCAACGGTGCTTGAGGATAACGCCAGCATCAAATGATAAATCAAAAACCTTGAGGATTTCACCAGAGTGCTTTGCCATTCCTTTTTGAAAGGAACAGAAGTGCAATTGGGCTGAAATGTGAACGCTTTAAAAATAAAATAAGTAAAAGACTGACACCATAAATGCATCCTGTATGATAACTAGGACAACTAATCTAAACTAGCTCTGTTTCGGAAGCCCACTGACATTAGCTGTAACGCTACCTGGCATAGAGAAATAACATAAACATGCAGGGGGAAAAAAGATACATGCGGCATTTTCCACACTTTCATTTTGTCGCTGAAACTTAAAAATAGTGACAGGACAAATAAGGCTTCAAAACCCGTGGTGGGTGGGAGTATCCCAGCCTGCCAATCAATGCTGGTGATAGCCAGCATTGATTGGTTGTTTGGAATACTAGCATCTGATGCTTTATTTAGTGCCAGCATTGATTCGTTTGTTCAGGATACACCCACCCGCCATCGCTTTTGAAACCTCATTTAGTGCCAGCATTGAATGATTTGTTCAGGATACACCCACACACCACAGGTTCTGAAGCCTCATTTGTCCCATCACTACTTTAAAGGGTCTGGCATCACAACTGTAATTCAACAAAACCTGTGGAAAACTTTATCAGAAGTCTCCAGGAAGGCTTGAGATGATAACTCTACTAATAAAAGACAAAAGTTCCTCTATTTTAGGACTCAGAGGCAATAACTACTGTGTTCCTTCATAGTCGGGGTAAACAAGACACTGAGCAATGCGCCAAGGAGACCTCATCTCCAGAGGGCAGGGATTAAATAGAACCGACATACGAGCACCATGCCCGGTCTCACCGGCCCCCACGGGGTGCGCACGGGGCTCAACCGTAAACTTCTCACTCAGCCCACAAGGACAAACACGACGCCACTCAACAGACTGAAGTGGCACAGGAGGGCCACCATCTGTTTCACGCTGTATTGGTGGGAGATGGAAGGAACCCCCCAATACATGCACCCGGCTCCCCGGACGGACCCGCGGCACCACCCATACCATGTTTTTCAAAACTTGTAAAATGACTACACGTTTAGCAGCCATAGCCTCGAACGAAAGTTTCCTGTCAGGCAGATGCTTTGCGATTCACGTTTAAAAGGTCTGATTCTGTTCTTCGGTAGTGGATATTAGCCTTGACATCAACACCCGGGTGTCCTGTTTTAGATAAAATGTAGCAGAGACATTGCCCGTACTAACACATGAAGCCAACCAGCCCCCAACGCCACCCCAATCAGTCTCGCGCTACCTGGGGACGAGCAGGACCGGCCGCTCCCCGTCACCTCAATTAGTCCCCACTGCTGCACGGAGAACGGGGGGGAGACCAGGCCAAAATCCCTGAAGCCACCACAGGTACAGAGAGGCAGGACAAAGTGCTTACCTAGAAGATAAAAGAAAAAACAAAAAACAACAAACAGGATTAGTAAACAAGTTCATGCTAATGCAGTCAGCAGCAGGGCAGCTTTTTAAACAGCATCCCATCCCTTGGCGTTGCAATCTGTCAAGACAGGAAATCAACAAAAAAAAAAAAAAAAAACAGAAAAACCGACAAAAACAGTAGCAAAGGCACTCAACTCTGTGTGTGTGTTTTTTTCCAGGTGACTGCAGGCTGATTGTTTTCCCCCAAATACAGATGTTTACGATGGTGCAGACGCACCTGTGCTACCCAGGCAAAACTGAGCTCCGATCGATAAGCGTTTACTGTTATAAATTGCCGCTGCTGCTGTTCTCCTGTTGATTTATTTCGGTAGAAAACTCTTGGGTTAACATCCAGAACTGGCAGACAGATCACTGCTGCGATGCCACGTGGCTCCATTTTGAAGGACTTTTATCTCCTCAAAAATGAAGCGCTACAGAAAAGCGATGTATCGGTCACCAGAAAAGGACTTCTATAACCCAAGGCTAATAACCAATATACCTTAATGTACCTGTCAACATTTATACTATTAATGCTCATTAGGTAGCACTGATGTCTCACACCCCCAGGGTTAAGGGTTCGAATTCTTCTTCCTCTGTGTGTCTGGAGTTGGCATGTTCTTCCTGTGTCACGTACATTTCCTCCAGCTTCACCAGTTTCTTCCCATGCCCAAAGGCATCCAGTTAGGCTAATTGGCTTCTGTGTGAGTGGGTGCATATACAGTATTTGCCTCGCAATGGATTGGCATTCCATCCAGGGTATACCCCAGCCTGGTGTCCCTGGCAGCCAGGGATAGGTTAGAGGCCCTCCCACGACCCTGACCAGGGTAAGCAGTTACACGATGGATGGATAATATGCACAGTATTCTTATTTTTTTATGCCTGAACTTCCATGTCATTTTTCGCAGAATGCACAGGAACAAGTCTTGTTTCGCAGGCTGCATTGCTCTGAATAGAAGGGGTATGACCTGAGGGTCAATGGCATAAATATTTATGCATTTTTTAAATGCCTATTTGGTGCCGACTGCCTGTTACATAAATAACCAGAAACCATATTTACACTGACAGGCCACAAGGCTGGTGGGAGGCACCCAGGAACCCAGAGAAGTTGGTCCAACTGCCCTTTCGGAGACCTCAAATTGGAGGCCTTCTCCCAAGAGCTCTCTGGGTTTCCAAGGAGCCATTAAAGCAATCAGTGTGGACCAGAGCCCAGTGCCTCGGCGATACTTCCAAGGACACCACCCCCCCTTATGTGGGAAGGTATCGGCAGTCAAGTGCTCGGAGATTGCAGCTCGGTGCCTCTGCACGGCACAGACCGGACGCTGTTCTTCAGGCCAACAAAGCAAGGGTCCTCTGGACATAAACACCTCCAAATCAGCCCCCTTCCGCTTGTCTCAATCCTCCCCACCCCCCCTCGAGAACAGAAAGAGGCAAAGAGTTGGGCCACGGAATACGACCGGCCAAACAAACAAAGAGTAGGACTGGCCCCTTGAACCCAAGTCTCCAGCACGACCCGTAGGCTACAATCCTTACAGCAGAGTGGCTGCAATTCTCTGGGGCAGAGGCGCGGAAACCCCCCCATCTTTTCCAGCCACCCAGTAACAATCCCTATAATTAAATGCGGCCCTATACGCACCATTCATTTACGGGCTATTTACGTCCGCGGGAAGGGGAGAAAACAAGGTGGGTGGGTGGGGGGG
>JAACJT020000031.1:9993528-10013728 GCA_009936485.2 Gymnarchus niloticus | reverse complement strand
GCAAAAAAAGAAAGACAAAACCAACAAGCACCGGAGGTGCAGGAAGGCGGAAAAGAGGTGAGGGAGGGGGGGGGGGAGGGGGGGGGCACATTTCCCAAGAGGATATAAAGGTGCAGTCTGTCTGTGGGGACGATTTCACCGTTTAGTCATAACGAGGGCACGACCCCATCCCCCTGCAAGGACCAGTCACCGTGGAAACAAGAATGCAACCTTATTGGCTGGAATGAAAGCTGCAGCAAAAAAATAAGACAAGAAACAGCTGGAAAATCATTCCCTCAAACATATATTTATGTGAAAATTTAAGTAATATGTTAATTACATGAATACATTCAATGACTTGCCTTGTTTTTAATCAGAGTTAACATCAAGAGGGGAATGAAAACTAAGCAAAAAGACTTGGTCATCACCATCATCAGTTAATCAACGACATCCTGGTAACAGAACTCATAACCTTCAAAGGTCAAGACCCAGCCCCCAAGCAGTCAGGGGGGTGTGATGTTATGAGGGGAATTAGAAAAGACAGGGCCACACAGTTAATGAGTAAACAGGGGCTCCCCAAATAGATGGGTGGCAGCCAGAAACCTGCACATCAAAAAAAAAAAAAAAAATAAAAAAAAAAAAAAATGGGGGGGCCTCATTGTGGCTGTCAAGATGGTCTTGACTTTCATTTGAAATAATACCCAGGGCCAATGTGCCCAAACTAGAAAAAACAGCCAAGCTAGGTGACACAAATGAGACCCCCCCCAGGGGATCTGAAAGAGGACTGATCAGGCTTAGAGAGAAGGGCTCCTTCCACATGGATTGGCCAAACAGCCACCAAGAAAACAATCACATCACACTTCCTGTCAGAAGGAGTTGAGCAGTAAGAGGTTTAACAGGTGATCCTGTTAAACAGTCACGCTTAGGCCAGAGCACAGGCACACTCAAGATGGACTAAAGGGACATCCTCAGGCTGCAGTACAGACCAGTTTAGGCTAGAACGCAGACCCCCCAGAAATGGACTAAAGAGACATCCTGGGGCCGCAGTACAGACACACTTAGGCCAGAACTCAGGCACACTTGAGAGGGACTAAAGGGACATTCCTAGACTGCAGCACAGACACACTTAGGCCAGAATGCAGACACACTTGAGAGGGACTAAAGGGACATTCCTAGACCGCAGTACAGACACACTTAGGCAAGAACGCAGACACACTTGAGAGGGACTAAAGGGACATCTTCAAGCCGGAGTACAGACACACTTTGGCCAGAAAGCAGACACACTCAACATAGATTAAAGGGACATCCTCAGGTCACAGTACAGACATACTCGTACTAATGCTAGCGGTACACAAGAAACAAACAAACTACCGTCATGAGGACATCTTCACCCTCCTAAGGCCTCCTGATCCAGTTAAATGGCACTGCCACTTAGCTCAGCAGAAACAAACATGACCACAGCATTATCACCATCAGTCGAGGACCTTGGTCACGCCCCCTATGGGTGGATGGCCTGGGCTGTTACCGTTAAGAGCCACTGGTTGCAATCCTAGAATTTGACACCACAATCATCGTTGCATCCAGGCCTTTTGCACTTACTGCTAGCTCAAATTCAGTCACCCTCCCACCCACCCCATGAATCTTTAGATTCAATTAGAACGATCCGAGGCGACGTCCAAAGTCGACAGTGTACTCATCCATCTTCCCTAATGGCTGTAATCTCTGTTTGCTAACTCCCCCCCACCCCATCCCGTGCATCTAGGTTCGGCTTCTACCGATTTGGCCCCGCCCATGCGACTGTTGCACGAGACCTTGAGACCTAACAACAGCCACGAAGGTCCAAATGGGACCAACTGAGAACCGAACAGGAGCAGCATGGGCATGCAGACGAAGACTGCGTACCCGTAAAACAAACAACGAAGGCACTCTACAATCAGGCAGGAGGGGGCGCTGTAAAGCCCTGGAGCTCACAGCCCCAGACACATGGGGGGAGGGTTCTCCGTTGGATCATCGCTCCATTAGCACAACATTTCCATATTAAAAGGCAGCCAAGCCTTCGACTCCTGGCTCTGCCTCAGATAAATCAAAGACGACAAGGAGCCTGATCTCACCTTAAGCTTAAAAAAACGCATAAACAAATAAAAATCCCACATTTGGGAATGCTCACAAGCTCACCAAGGCTCAGGGTGTCATGCAATGGGATGTCCCACTGTCGGAAGCAGGTGCCCCCCCCACCCCCTCCCCCCAAACACCACACAGCAGTGATCCGTCACTCAGTCAGGCGACAGCCACGGCGAGCTTCGACGCCTCAGGAACGAACAAACAAATATGACGCCGTTAAAACAAACAAGCACCCTAATCCATCATAGACCTTCCTGTCATCACAAAGCAACATGCCAGTCGTCCCTAGCAGTAATTAACTTATTTCTGTTTGACCAAAAAAAAAAATTATATATAAGCTCAAAAACAAAAATGAATAAGGAAAGACAGTTGCCATGGAGACCTGAAGCATCTGGCAACGTCCCTAGATAAGCTGGTAGAGTTTAGCAGGGACTTCTCCTGCCTACACCCCCTTGTCGAGCACAAACATGCAGACTTTTTGTTTTTAATATTTTAAATCGCTGGTCCTGTATTCTACAGCTGCTGGAGAACCCAAGAGTCCGTGGGAAAGGGCTATTCCTCTCTGCCACACAATCCCGGGGAGCCCTCGCTGCTTACTGTCAAGGAAATAGAAATGTTTTAGGGTGCTGCCATGTCAATGCACACACGCACATGCTCATAAGGACGGCCCTACTGAGCAGTAGGTAGCGGTCACTAGCGCTAATCTGCAGCATGCACCGTGGAGCTGCGCTGTAAGGTCTCCTCGGGTTTACCGGCTACAAGCCGTGCAAATTACACCCGCCGAGAGGGGGATTAGCTAATAAAACCATCAGCAGCAAACTCCCAGGGCAGACCAAGAACAGCTGTGAGGCTTTGCAGTGTGGGAGACAGACTCTTGCGCACTTTCAAAAGGAACCATTAATCTCTACGCAAGGCCGGCCATGTCCGAAAGCCTGCGGAGGGCAATTAGTGAGAAGGGGTGTAAATTTGACAGCAAGGCACTATGGGAAACAAAGGAAATTTACACTGGTTAGCCGTGACTGCTATCAGCTTGACCCCCCTGTACAGTGACATGGCCTCAGTGAGGTGAGTCTTTGGTGACTCCTTTTACCTTATGGTGGCAGGAGAGGAACACTGGCAGAGAAGGAACACAAGAGGAACACATAAACTGAAACAGATGCTCAAAGGATAAAACACTGTGATGGGGGAGAAACAGATTCAGAGGAGGAACAGGATCGGAACAGAGACACAGAGGACACAAAGAAAGTCAGAAACGAAACACAGAGACACAGAGCATCCACAGCACCTGCTGTCTGTCTGCTGACACACTCACACGCACACGTGGGCTCTGCTCTGACAGCGCTGTAGTAACACGGGGGTGGAGGGGATTTACTGGGGGCAACACTGACTGAGAAACGAGGGTGCAAGTCAGAGTCAGATCGGAAGTTTTGAATGCAATTAAACAGTCAATTTAAGAGTGGCAAAAAACAGCTCAACATTAATGTTAGACTCTTGCAAGAAGTTCTCAGTTAAATCAGTTAAATTCCATGATGGCATACGAAGTGCAGACCCTTTCCCTAAAGCACAGAGAGTATGCTGGGTCAGACACATAATGGCCCTGCACCCTCCCCCGCAGACACACATAACAAGGCACCACCAAACTCCAACACAGAACACTAACTCCGGCCCGCTCTGACCTGTACTGACCTATCAGAGGCGGCCTCATTTCTGGCTCATCGTTAAACTAATTAGTTCGGAGCAGCATGAGAGAACCTCTGCTTGTGGAGACTAAGGACTCGAACTCTCAGGCTTCCTGACTGAACTGGGGGAAGAGACTCACCCCACATTCTGACTTACACAAGAGACTACAAATAAGATAAGTGTTTGGCATTCACACCTGCAGGTTAGTCAGGTGACTGTACAGGCTCGAACCATTTTACGCCCACCTGCTCGCTGTCTCCCCTGTAACCTGTGCGCGTGTGCATGTGGATCTGCACGTGTGTCATATTGCAAGCCTATTGTGGTGCACAGAGACCAGCCGGGCTCAGTCTTCCTGTCCCCACAGAGAAGTTGTCCTTTTCCTTCTGTTTTCATAATCATTTTCCTCGTCCCCTTGTCAAATCCACTAAGTTCACCTTGTCTGAGTTCCCCACGAACCCAAGACTATCTTCACATACCAGTCCAGCTCCTCAACAAGACCGCAAGTCCTCAAATAGTCTGAGATTAGTCATAAGTATCTCACACATCATGTAAGCCCGACATAACGATATTCTTAGTCACATGTCGGTATTTCTGTGCTGGCATGAGAAACAGTGACATCAGAACCAATCTCTGTCTGACTCGAGTGTTCCGGTTGAGGGCTAATTTCTCCGCAGGGCACAAAAGCAGCTGAGTGGATGAGATCTTGTAGAAGTGCACTGCAATGGACATATGGGGTAGGAGCAAAAACCTCCCGATGGAGCGCCCACGGGTTATTGAACCGTTGCCAGAACTCACCCCCTTCAGCTAGTTTGACCAGTCCATCCAGAGCGTACGGTACGTTAAGGTTACAGGACAGGTGTGTTGCACTTCCAAAAGGATGTCACCATCACACATGCTCTCGACGCTCCTAAACCTACCACTTCTCCCTTAGTTTTTTCCAGACTGATGTCCTTATTCTCCCCAAAACTCCACCCACTACAAGAACGAGGACACATTCAGCTTGAGGTCCCTCTCATCGCTGATGCTACTCGCCAAGCCCGTCACCTTCCGTTCCACTAGCTCACCATCTTCGTACGGTATATTTGGAAACGTTCCGGTCACCAAGGCAATTTGACATGACAGATCGAGCTGTTACCAACAGTAGGTCTCGGGGGCTCTGGCTGGAGAATGAATAACAAGTAACTGACAGGCCTGGAACAAGGTGGCCCTATCCATATGAGGACATGAGATTTGCCTCTCGGAGGCCAGGAGAAACCGATGTGTAATATGTTGTACAAAGCGACGCCCCTTTTAGCGAGCATCACCCGCAGTTACGCAGCTTAATCAGACAGGATGGCCTGTGTTTACGGCATCCTCAGTCTTGCAGAGATATCATTTCCGGCCCTAAAACCCAACATCTGGCCTCCGCAGTGGTGCACTGTTAAAGTGAACTCAGCTACCGCAATTTCTAAACTAAAGGCAAGGAGGGTCCAGCAAAGCAAACAGTCGGGGGGGAACCACTTCCTCTCGCTGCCACTGGCCCACAGTGAAATGCATGGGGCATGCAGTTGACACAGCCTGCCTGCTAGGGGCGCCACTGACCGGAGTCCAGTGGCTGTTAAAGACCCAGGAACCAAAGAGACCCATGGTTAGACAGGCAGAACATCCCAGGTTAAGCCACGAGAGCACACAGGGCAAAGGGCCAGGACTTAACGACGAACTATCCAAACGATCGCCATTCCCTACGAGGGAAGCTCATCTCACATGTAAATGAAACAGTGTTTCGAAAGTCGGCCTCATTTAATATGTAACGCACCGTGTATCAAGGGTAAAGTCAATTAAATATTTAAAATATGCAATACATCAAGGACCCAGTTCATTTAATATGCAAAATACAGGCAAATTAAAAAACACAGCACTTAATTTCTGTGGAGCCCATTCGACGTGACGATGAAGCGACGCCTGCCATAGATACGCGGCAGTGCGCCGAAACCGCAGGCGGGGGGGCGGAGGCAGAGCTGTAATTTTTCAGCACTACTTCTCCCAGGAGGGCAGACTATCTTCTTGTTCCAACCTGATCCGGGGGCTCAGAAGCCCAATCTTCTCTCTTCCGTCCCACGCTGCGGTGCTCCAGTACAGAGGTAAGGAAGAGGTTTGCCAAAGGAACAGATGCACAGTGCAGGGGGAAAAAAAAAAAAAAAAGCAACACGAGGCCTCTGGAAGCTGGAACTGGACAGGCGCTCACCATTTCGTAACATCGAGTATACATAGGAGAATTTAAATACGCATAAGTAAGCAGATAATATGCCAAGGATGACGGGATAAAGGATTGTGGGAAATCCTCGCGGGGATGCGGACTGTCCACTACGGCTGAGGAATTAGCATTTAAAGCAGCTGCAGAAACACTGAGGTGGCAAAATGTGAAGAGGGGGCTGAGCCGCATCCCATAATCCATCGCAGTCCCTGTGGCCCCCGCGTTGTCAGGCCAAGGAGGACACTGGGAAATGCGTAAAAGGGTGTGAAATGTGTGCTTGCACGGGCCGAAGCCATAAATATGTCCAGCTTGTTGGCAGACAGTTGACTGATCAAACACAGACACACGCCTGTACACACTGGACACACGTACGCATACCCTCACACACACAAACGCGCAGCAATATCACACACCAATGCTCCAACAATGGAAAGACTCACACTCAAATGTAAGCGCATTGCGGGTCATTTTCACCTGTGACCACATCTACCAGAACCGTCAAAATTACCGATCTCACGCACACCACTTTACTCCCATCCTAGCAGAGTGACAGCAAACTGTGATTGCCCCCACATCCCACTACAATGGAGTGAGTAGATATCCACATGACCCTGGACGAGTCCCATGACAGTTCCATTGACCCTCCTGCCACCTTCCAGACACTGAAAAGACTTTCCCCGAAGCCTCAAGCCAGAAAAATGATCTTATCAACCGTAGAGTGTTTTCATCAATCACCAACGACCCTCAAAGCTCTAAGATGATTTGTTACAATCGCTAAACATTCATATAACCTGTTACCAACCGTCAAACCCATTAGCAATCCTGCAAACGCAGCATCCAAGGCAAAAAAGATAAATAAAATTAGCATACTCACTTTAAAAGATTATATATAGAATTTGGTTTATAAAATTAGATGCTTTTTTACACTTAAGTGCATCATTCTTGATCCAAAAAAATAATGGAAAATAAAACTCGATCGTGTAATGGTATGAATAGGTAACAGCATGACTGTAAAGATCAGAAGCTTCTAATAATCCTTTGCCATGGAACCCCACATCCCACTCAAATGTTCCAACATGGCAACCCGTCTCTACAGCCCTACACAAGGGACTCAATGGCACTACTCCGCTTGCTCTCCTCCTGTGAATGACAGGTGGCCAAATAAGTTCTCTCTGGTATTCTTAGATGCACTCGATGAGAGCAGGACACCCCCTCCCCGGGAACGCAAACTAGCAGCAAAGATGAATAAGAGTATTCATCAGTGGCTTAGAAGTCAAGTGCGCAAAGGACCGCAACGTTAGGAAAAAGTCTCAATTGATACGGCGGAGTAAAATTCTGTACGTGTTGTCTGTCAAATAAGATGAAATATTCGAAGACTAGAGCCAACTGCGCAAAAATCCAGTCATTTCCAAAGTGTTCACTATTTTTCCTCACAACTAAATACCTTCTTACAAGGCTGGACTCCAAAAACCAGAGAGATGAAAGATTAAGCACCAAACTCTGCTGTTACAACACTGGGACTCTTCCACCCAAGATGTTAAACAATCAACTCCACCCCCCACCCCCCCACGCATTAACACACCAACCCCCTGAACTTGACTGAACCCTTAAACCCAGAAAATGTTTTAAATTTACTGCGATTGTTTAAATCGGCATTCTCCACTTAATGGGTTATGAAAGTATTCAGCCTTAAATTTTTAATACTATTTCCTTAGCGAGATACCCGGTAGCTCTTATGCGAGGTCTACCAAAAGGAATTGTGACATTTTTTTTTACAGGAATCACATCTAGCTGAGTATGTTTTCAAAGTATTTCCCAGCTTTAATTATTCTCCATATTTCGTCTCACTCTAAAGAATTTCGTTTTGCATTTACACAACAAAAAAAATAAATAAATAAAACAAACTTTTGGTTGCCAGACCAAAAAAAAGGAAGCAAGTTCAAAAGAAAACAATTGTCTTGCTCAACATTGCGTCAGAAGGGAGCAATTCTCCGTCTGAGTTGCAGAAAAGTGCATCATCTACAAATCAGCGACGCTTAAAAACATCAAGAAGAACTAGGCTGACCTTTTTATGGTACGATAACTTTCGTCGTTCCGTAATGTGGAACGAAGACTGTCGCACACTCTAAGATGACTGTTAAGCGATAAAGAGGAGCTAAAATGGACAGAGCCCAGATTCTTTCAAAAACCTTAACCTGGCCAGAATCAAACAGATGGACGTGGAAAACAATATGGAGGCAGACGTCCTCTCAGCAATCCGATAGCAGGCGAGCAGGTTAGAATAACTACGATCTTGAGCTATGAGCCAACATTATTCTGAGAATCAACCTGGAAGTGGCTCAGTCCTCAGAAGACGGTCTGTCACGTGTGACCAGCGGGAATGCAAACAGAAACAGTAAGTGAGAACACTGAGCTGAACTACCTGGGAGAAGGCCCCGTCCCCCCGTAACTCTGACCAAGATAAGCGGTTAGACGGTGGACGGACGGACGGACGGAGCCACAATGATATCGCAAGCACGTTAGGGAACACAATTTGCAGCGACATATGACCACATGATGCAAATAATATTGTGATCTCCCTCTGTTATTCTAAAAATCACATTAAGTCACAAATCAGGCCAGTGCTGCCTCCCCCCACAACCCCCAAAACATATGGCTTTTTGAAAGAAAAACGCCGCGGGTAAAATTCTAAAAATAATTCTGAAACTCCCTGATCAGCTGCGGTAAAGGGGACATTATAATCAGGATAATGACGCGGCTCCACCTTCACTTCAAGCACTTTGGGCCGAGTAGTGTGAATACGGGAGTAAGCAGGTTAGCGTGACCTTCAGCTACGAGCATTTCCCCCCCCATCTGTTCACGCATGTGGCTCTCCCGCTAACGGTGATTTAATGCCGTCACTAGCCTAGGCCAGTGGAAACCCCCATCCACCAACTCAGAGGTAAACACGGGGCGTCTCCTGCCCAAAGGGAAACGTAATAAGACCTTTCTATTTTGGTGGCGGTGGACGTGTGGCTGTTTCTGTCATTCGAGTTTCCCTCCCCCCTGCTATTTGAACCCTTGATCTCCTAGGAGACAACCAATAAGCATCGTGTGACTGCGGATCCTTGAGGTCAGCACCCGTCGCAATGAAAGTCAACTGGTTCCACACATGTCAACCATGACCACAAGGGGAGGTGGAGTATTTCAGTTTCTCTACTGTCAGCAAGAAACCTTCTGGGAAAAAGCTGCAATTTGAGGACAACCGTGACGGGCGTGGGTCACTTATCTACTGACCTGACATGAGGAAAGGAGGAGGAGGACGAGGCTACGAGAAGGCGTGGGCGACGGAGGTGTGCGGTTAAGCTACATTTCTGCGTGGGCAAAGTGGCCCCTCGCCGTCCAGACACCCAGCTGACTCCGCTAACCTGACTACATATGAGGTGTAGCCAAAAAGCAGAGCTGGAACAATGTGTACGCCCACCACAGGTAATTCGGCCTCTTGGCCCAAGGGGGGGGAACGGTCTCAGCAGGCTAAGATGATGCCTTAAACCAGACGGATGAATCAGGAAGCAGGTAATGAAACCACCTGGAGCCAGACCAGGAATCCCTTTACCACAGAGCCAAGACTTAACGGCTAACCGAGCTCATGCATCACAAAATAAGAGATGGAAGAATTTTTTTTTTTTTTTTACCTTGTATGCCCAGACATTCTATCATCAGAGCCTTCTTACTCTCTACGCCATTAATCGCCACCACTTATGACATACACCCTTCGTTACACTTGTGTTTACAGAAAATCTGGCACTACACATATGCTAAACTCAAGCACACACTAGGAGATTTAGGAGAGATTATGTCTTTACATTTAATTATATTAACAGGCTGCGCCTCAGCTGACACAAAATTGGTGAAAGCGCTCATATAACATCCACGGTGAAGCAGGCGTTTTATATGGCCCCACAGACAGACATTCTGTTGTTCTTCACGGTTTAATTGGGATCACATCAGGCAGTTTAATGCCGTTATTACCATGTCAACCCATCAGTTAGCCCGCGCTAAACCGTCTGTTTACCGCACTGAAAGCCAATGCCAATTCATTTCCCAAAATTAAGCTTTCAGAACCAGTGGTGAAAGCCTGAATTTTTGCGACAACAAATAAAGGATTCATGCGGCTTCAACTCTGTTCTTCATTTTCTTTTTTTTTTTTCTTTTTTTTTTTTTTTGCTTTTGTCGAATTATCTTTTGGGCCAAACCTAAACTGAGTCCCCTAAGCTCACCTGAGGAGGTCTTCCTCATCTCCCCGATAACGTAACGTCGAAAACACAGACTAGCTCTCATGTTTCGTATGAACTCGAAGCAGCGAGTAACCCCCCCCCTCCCCTTTTCTGAGCGACTGGGGGAAAAGCTCTGGAAGGCAATTCTGCAAGCCTCATTCTTGGGATCCTCAGGCAGGTGGACGTCCGCACGTGTCCCCCGGGCAGTTGCTGTGATTACGGCAGTGTGAAGGCGACGATGGTCGTGACGCTTCCCATCTGCTGGGCCTGCGTGCTGGCAGGTTACGCAGTGGCGAGGCGTCGTCTGCCAGCTTTGTGAGAATCCTCACAAAGATCGAATGACAAACGGAATAGACAGGTGTCCAAACCCCCTGCCCCGTAGGCATAAAGAATTGTCAACCTGGCAACCAATCAGTAGCCCTCATTCTGAGTGGGAGCGGGAGTGAGGGGTGTAGGATGCTTTGTGTCTGCCAGCTCTCAGGACACCTGCTCCTTGTCCCACAAAAGCCCACGCTAAGGTGTGGCTTTCAACAGCCCCGCCCTAGACCATACGAGCCAGTAATTGCCTCTGTTTTCCCACAGAGCCCACCCCTAACCTAAAACAAGCCAATTGGCTAGAGGCTCTTTTGCCTCCTCAGGGGCAGTCAAGCATGACATGCCTCATCTCATTTCAACCACACATAAAAGTAACTAATTGCATCAGAGGTTAGAAATGTGGTTCCTTAAATATTTATGTACAGAGTACGCAGACGCTGGTGATGTGAAAACTACAATTCACAAACAGCAGCTCAACATGGAAAATCCCCATACAGCACTTACTAAGCACTGCATGCTTGACATTCTTTTAATGAATTACACACCGCGTAATAAACTCAGGTATCTGCTCAGTGGCTTGTTAAAGCATAAAATAATCAAGTGGCTTTTTAAGAAGACATGTGAATGAGTGAACACTAGGCAGGTGTGATCCACCTTCTGAAAGCACTCCTTCAAAAGGCACATTTTAAAAAACCTTAAAGGTATTTATACTGGATACGATGGCATGATGATTCCAGGCATCTCATGCAGGGTGTACCCCTGCATTGGGTCTCCTGGGCTTGACTGGGCAATGATTTAATTTTTAAAGCCCTGACTGGATTTTGGGTTGAAACAAAACACTGATACATCAAGAACAAGACAGTGAGTGGTTAGAGGTTCTCTGCTGGTTCTTCTGGAAATCTGACTCCCCTGGACATTGCTGGCTGGTTCTGGACGATACTGTACCGAAGCTAATGTTACCCCCTTGTCTCCTCTGACGACAGGTCGATACCAAAAGTGCACAGCGACCAGCTAACATGACAAGAATGAAGACAGAGTTCTCAGAAGGATAACCCCAGTTTGAAGTATGGGACCCTCCGGCTAACCACAGGGTACATTAATGGTGCCAAAACAGACCAGAGGAGCATCATCCCACTGAGTAGTCTGAGGTAAACAGAGGGGCTGTGCAGAATACCAGCCCCCAACTACCAGGAAAATGTCAAGATGCCCTACTCCCCGAGAAAAACAGCTTTGCTTCCCTGGCAAGAGGTGCTTGGAAGAGACTGGATTATAGAGTGTGACAAGTTTCCCCAAATGCAAAGTACAGTCATTTGCAGATGTTCGTAAAGCAGGAAGAGGCCCACGGAAACCTACTCGGTTCGGCAAGACATCATAAGCTTCTGTGGCGGTCGATGGTCTTCCACAGAGCACCTGCAACACCCTACATACCGACGGCACCAGACCTATGAGGACCCCACGGAAGCCGGCACCATCCGAGGCACAGCGCACCCGGCGGACGGCATCACGCGTAATTAAGTGGCCATAAAACGCATGAAACCCACACACCATCCATCACCGTAACGGGGCAGTCACGGTAAATTCCCGATCCCGGTGCAGTCGCGTAGAAACGAGAGACCACTGCCTGTTTGATTGAGGGCTCTATGCAAATTAGGCAAGCATTTGACGACACCATGGTTAAGAGTGCTGCTTTCCGGAGCGCTTTCCCGGCTTCATTTAACACCACCGACGCCAAGAGGCACAATTGAGGCACTCCCGTGGACTCGGTAAAGGCCCGGGAAATTACTCCCATTAAGGACGCCTCATGCAGCGGCATTCCAACAGGTAAATCCGTCTCCCGGGAGCCTTGCCGTGACAGAGCCAGGCCTGGCAAAGCGCCTCTGAACATAACGTGACACTGTTGCTCGGCTTCGAACATCGGGGGCCGCTAAAAGATGGTTATGCTTACCTAAAAACTCCCTAGCCAACCGGCAACAAAAACAACCACACGAGGGCGGGTTCAGCTAACATCGGACGTGTGGATGGACGGTCCGGCCAAGTTAAGGCTAATGTCTCCTTTACACCAGTCCAGTCATGTGCATGTTTCTCAGACGCTAGACAGATTCGGTCTGGTCTAATTAGCATTTTGGTCATGTTTTTTTTTTTTTTTTTTATCAAAATTGCATGTAAATGGACTATTGTGTTTCTTTTTTGCGTAGGAATTAATATTTGGCACTCTGGAAGCATAAGGAAAGCTTACAAAGAGCCATGTCACCTTCCCCACCATATACACTGCACAACCACATGTATACTGGAAGCCCCCCAAAAATCCTGTGAAGACCCCCTCCCATCTTCAGCTATACAGATTATTGCAGGCCTGACATCAGCGTATGGTTGTGTGTGTTCACGAATATATAAAGTAACATTTTAATATGTGAACATAAAAAGGGACTAGATATTTCACCGGAATTGCGTGGTGAGCCGGTTCGTTGCATCCCAGCAAACAGACTCGCTGCCAGGCATACGGCATTTACAAACGAGCTCCCCCCAACACTCCGCAGACTCCGTCAGACTACAACGCTCTGGGTATGAACAGGGTGTGGCGTCATGCCGCCGAGAGAGAACTGAGACCCCCTCCCAGCTGTGCCACCACCTGCCGGAATTCCCGCAGCATAATTACCGCTGGTTGTTTGCCCTCTCACCTTTCTGCCAGTGATCACCGTTCGCGAAAATGACTGCACCATGCATGCATGCATCACGCAACTTAAGGCCAGGCCATACTTCTTTGCATGTGCATATGGCTGTCTCAGTACTTCCACATTTGAATCTTCTAATGTCCCACAAATGAACGCGTGTGTATCGTACACGCACAGCATTGGTTCTAATGACGGTGTGCACTTGGCCTCGCAGACAGAAATTTCGGCCTGCATGCGGTCATTATGTCCACTGGGCTGGTACCGCGTACGCCGGCATGTGAAGTATAAACTGGCATTTAGCATAGGCAAACGAGAGAAATGCGAACACAGCCCTGTCCGTATTGCTTGACCGCAAACACGTGCGGGGAAATATTGCCTGATCTTAAAAATGCATGTACTTCCTAACACCTATGAGGGCAGTGTTAACATTTCACCAGCACCCGGGTTTTTTTCCATGCCTTGTTTTGACTCTTTCACTATTAAACGATTACTGCAGATTGGTGTGAATCTGAAATCTCACACCACAGACAAAAATAAAGCATCTTTTAAGCACCAAACAACCTGATTAGCTTGTGGCATGAAATCATTTAATGTTTATATACTCACGTCACATACCCCCAGAATACATAATCAAGTCAAGCTAATGAATATTCATCAATTGTGTCTCAGGGTCCACCCAAAAGGGGGAATGTGGGAGGTGGTAATCCTGGGCAGCATAGAGCACGACAGTCAAGTACACCCTGGATGGGATGCCACCCCATCACAAGGCATACACAACCATACACTATAATTTAGAGACACAAATTCACGTAAGTGTATGACTTTGAACCGCAGGAGGAACCACCAGAAAACCCAGGGGAAAAATACAGAATATGAGGAGAACATGCAAGCCCCACACAGAGGACAAAGAAAGGATTCAAACCTCCAGCTTTGGCGATGTAAAGCAACGGTGCTACCCACCATCCCCCAGGGTGTGCATAAATGAATGACAGCCACCTGAAGAATCGGGAATCTACTGGCAAACCAATGGGAAGCCATAAAGAAACCATCAGAATGTACTGGAGGTCCTGTTGAACTGGACATTCACTGGATGATGGCGGAACACCTCCAGGGTATTGCTAACACCAATATCGGTATCGCAGAGGGATTATGGGAAACAATGCTAACTGCAAAAGGAACCCACTGGACCACTCGAACATATTAAGAACAACCTGAACCTCAAAACAGGGTCTAAACAGTTCCAGGCTAAGAGCTCTGAAATTAGCTTTACCCATAATTTCAAAGCTGCTGAAGGGGCACCCAGGGTGACAGCCGGGCAGGAGAGGCTTATGCGACCATGCCGATGGGGCCAGAGGCCACCCACTACCAGACAGAAGGAACCACACCGTGGCATTCTGGGAATTAAGACAAAACACCAGCTCTCCGCTCATTTTCCATGCATGCCTTGGGATGGCGAGGTGGGACTTCCCCGGCATCTTCTCAGCGCAAGGGAGGTTTAACTCTAAGACCCCGGGAGACGAAAGGCTGACAGGATGAGCTCTAGAGCTCTTCCCCTTCACACGACCCGAACTGCTGTCAGGGATTCCCTGACCAGTTTTAATCAACAGCGTTTAATTGAAATGTTATACATTAAAAAAAGTCGATAGTTTCACGACAATTACACAACGCTTTGAGTCTCGCTGGGGAGGTTAACTAATGTTGGGGAGGTTCCAACAATATAGCCAAGAATGATCTCATGCAAGAAACATAAGCCATTTCCGATTAAAACACCGTTTGGCATCAACTCCTCTCATCGGTTGTCATGGAAACAGAAAAAAATCATACCCCACGACTTTGCCCTTTTAAAGTTCTAATGAACTCAAGGCGATTTAAAAACAAACCAAACAGCAAACAAACTAAACCGCAGCATTTCTGACAGCAGGAAAGATTAAGCGTGTTTAGAGAAACGAGAGGCTGAGTTAAGCCTGCACAGAGGTTGTCTCCATCTTCAAATTTCTATTAAATTCTGCTGCCATTTCATTCTGAGAAACCGTGCCATGCACACTCAAATTAATCTGAGGATAAAGAGAGTAAACGAGACTGGAAATGGGCGACGTGAACAGCAGAGAAGTGGCGATGAACTACTAAAAGGATACAAACTTGACAGGATGAACTAACGACCCCACACACACACAAAAAAAAAAAAAAAAAAAAGGACAAAACGACTAAACACTCATGATAAAGTTGGGAAAACTACAAAACTCGCAGCAAACACGCCAGGACAATGACTAAACACGCTCAGCAGGGACGGCGTGACGCCTCTAAGCCGCAACCCCCGCAGCAGGTGCCAGTGACACGGTGCCGGCACCACGACATCAGCGGTTATGCCAGAGATTTCCTACAGAGCCAGAGAACACCCTCCCTGGTGTGCATCAGCTTACAGAGGAGCCAGGTCCGACAACAGACGATGGAGAGGATAGAGCTCCTTTCACTCTAGCCTACAGCTGCCGAGTCCAAGAGATGAGAGGAGATAGAGGGCCTTAATTAACACAGAGGCAGGAAATAACATTTGATAACTTCCTTATTATAATTTGCATAATGATTGTTCTTCAATTCTTCATACAGCAAGCAAGCATCTCCATCGAAAACACGTGGGAGTGAAATAACGATCAGTGACGTGAGAGTGGAGGGGCGACGGGAAGGCGCTGGTCAGAAAAACCGCCCCCACGAGCACACATACACGAACACACCTAGAGCCCCCACGTGACCCCACACTATGACACACGAGATGAAGCTGCACCAGACCGATATGTAAATAGTCCATAGTGTCTGACCTCACACTGCCCTCCAGCAAGCACCTGGTCAACCACCATCAAAAACTAAGCTCATGCGGGATATTAAAGTTTAACGAGACCCAAAACACATCGAACATCACAAATGGAGAGAATAAGCATCCTCACCAGAAAGGAGATTCTCTGCATGACAGAGACACAGGAAGTGCTGTTTTACCGTAAGTGTCCAACAGGGTGACTGGAGCACCTGCTCATATGCGTCCAGCTTTTTTATGCTCACAGAAGCAGATTGTCATGGCCTTATGTTCCGCAGGGAACTAGAAGATACGATATAGATAGATAGCCCCATTAATGCATGAGCATAAACAATCTGACAGTTCTGACCAGGTCGTAATCTACGGCTCGTAGGCTCCGCCCCAACCAGGGTCCATGTGCAAGTCCCACATCTGCTGAAGCCAGATGGTGGCCTTTGAAGTAACAGTCAACGAAACATCTGCACTAAGAGTGTGTGTGTAAGTACATAACCTATATGTATATGAAATGTCTGAGCCATAAACATGTGACTTCTGCTCCAGGAAACAGGTTCTGTCCACCGTCCACTTAAACCCACCCCCATGACACCGTTAATCTGCCACTATTTTCACAATGACAACGTGATCATTCAGAATACACAGCAACACGTTAGACAGTCCCGGGAATGAAGCAAGTCCCTTTCAAACAGCTTCCGTGACTGAAGCGAGCTGGGAACAGTGCAAATCCCTTTAAGATGGCTTCTGTGAGCAGAGCGAGTTGGGAACAGAGCAAATCCCTTTAAGATGGCTTCTGTGAGCAGAGCGAGAGAGCATCAAACCAGGTCAGATTCAGTTTCTACTCCCCATCCAGTCTGTCTAACCGATCTCGAGATACCAGCCCAGATTAACCCGAGTCTGTAAAGCTATAGAGAAGCACAACACTTTGCCAGGTTGACAGATCTGACTTTTGGGAACTGAAAGATGTGAAACTCCTCTGATTCAGGAATTCTGGGAAACAGCACCAGAAACCAACTGCTGGGAAGGATGGCATTTCATAGCACTCCCGCCCTAGGTCTTCAGGGCTGAGGGTTTGAATCCCACCACAACCCGGTGCATGCGGCACTTTTGTGTTCTGCCGGTGTTGGACAGGTTTCCTCCCACAGTTTGAAGACACGCGGTTAGGTGAAGTGACATCTGGAAATTGCCTGTGGCGTATGTCTTATGAGGCACTGGTAAACCCCACAGGATGTACCCCTGCCTTGTGTCCTGTGTCACTTAGGAGACAGGCTCCAGACCCCCCTTTACTGGAGAGTGGAACTGCATGGCAGACACTTTTGTCTAAAGTAACGTACCAGAGAGGAAAGTGTCAGATCAGCCAGCACCCAGTGACAATAGAGCAGCTAGGGTTAAGGGCCCAGCGGTGATAAGGTTACATTACACTTCCAGCCATGGGATTCAAACTCACAACCTTCCAGGCATAGAAAGATCTCTCTAAGCTTTTGGGCTACACAGTACTAAAAATGCCTGACCATCGCTTGCAATGAAAATGTTTGTCTTTTACTGTAACAAACTTAAAAACAATACAAGAAAATGTCAGAGACAGAAAAGAAGCCCCCCTATCAAATCAACAAAGCTTTAAAAATGAACTTCACCATATTCAAGTGAGGAGCTACAGAGCAGTTGCTGAAAACGCCTTTGTACAGTCAAGTTGGCAAAGATTGCAGTCATTGACGAGATGCATATAATTACAGTACACATCTTTACAATCCTATTAATACTGAATTAACTTAACCATTCTGTCATCTTCAATGGTGTTTTGTTTGTGTGCAATTCCTTTAAAGCAAGTCATGCATAAAGCGAACAACACGGTCAAAACAATTAGCACAATGCTCTACTTGAGGAAGAACTCATTTTGAGTCCGATAGTTTTCATACGCTTAACAGCTGTCAGACCAGCCAGTACTCACTCGTGCTTCTTCACCTCAAAAAAGCCGGAATTTGGTTTCAGTTTCATTAAAAATAATGCAAAAAAAATTACAAGGGCAACTGGAGAGTTTAATTAAAACAATGCCAAGCTCCCCCCACCAAGGAGATTTTTGGCCCCCTCCTAGCCTGATTCTTGACGCTCTCAAAGTCTAAGAGAACCGGAAACTGCGGCCCAGACCGAACCGGAATAGCGTCTCTGGACAGGATTGCAAAACTTATGAAAGGCCTTGCCTTGCCCAACCCAGCTCCACTGTGGGGCGTGACGAAGATGGCAGACCCCAGAACTGTCAGTCACACATCTCCTGGAGCACCTCCTGCCCTTCCCAGGCTCACAGCTAAGCCCCTGCCGACTGTGTGACCTTTTCCCCCCCGCCACGCACTGGGAAATGAACACAATGAACACTCTGTGTTAGCCGCATGAGACCTCGGTGGAGCTCCATGCTACAGGAGCACATTGAATGGAAGTTAAAGGCCCGCAATTGGCATCTATAGCGCCTCCCCATGGTGGCTGGACCATTGTGGAATCTCCCGCGGTTCTGAATGAATAGACACCTGCCAAACCAGCACGGTCGCTGCCTTAGTCTTTGGAATCCTCAGCCGCTTCTCCAGTTGTCAGCGCATATGAGGAGCCTGGAACCCAAAAAGTGACACACACACACACAAAATATACGACACACCACCTGCTAAGAAGTAGCCAACCAGCTCACTGCATATAGAGGTTACCCAGGCAAGTTTGACGGCACACAAGCGGGAAGGTGTTCCAATGCAACTCAAAGCCCTAAGACAGCTGTTACAAGCCCAGCGACAGGGCAAATCTGAACCACCCCTCCAGGCCACATTTTTGGTACAGTCCACCAACTGCACACCTGACCCAGGTGACCAAGGCCTTTATTATATGGTGAACAGTTAAATCAGGTGTGTTGGTAGTAGAACAACATAAATATGGTGAATGCTGAAAATGCAACTGTTCTAAGCTCAATCACTCTATCATCTCAGCAACTTCACTAAAATCGATCTCAGCCATCCTTCCACAGTAACTGCCGCCAGTGAAACACCACACCTCCTCAGGAGCCCTGGCCAGAAGTCCCTGGCGACACATCAGTTTGTTGGCCGAAGCCAAGGATTACCAACGACAGTCCGAAACCCACCAAGAGTGGGAGGTCAATAGGCGGATTTAGTGAGCAAGCCATCCTTTTCGAGTCACATCATGTTAAAGATGAGGACTGTGATGAGTTGGTGGCAGAGTAATTAAGGTGGGTTTGGGGACGGGTGGTGTTAATTAAAATTGTTCATTAAGGTGACTGCTGAAGATGTCAACACCCTGAAAAAACAAACAAACAAACACTCTTAAACCACCATAGGATTAGAAAGCAACACTGAAGTGAACTGCTCATTCTACAATAAGTTAAAAAGGAGGCCTTAAAAATTCAGAATTAGTATTTTATATTTTTCTGGCAGCTATGTGTGATATTTAAACATGAAAGCTACAGCCAGGAAGAACGCAAATGTAGAGTCTAACGACTTCCACATACTATTGGACCCCAAGATCTGGCACCGACCAAGTTGCTGACATCGTTACCGGCTCACAGAAAACAAAACCACACTCACACGACGCAAGACACTTTACGCGGTGCACGTCGAACAGGGAGGAAACTCCGTATCCTGTCCCCTACCGGCTGCCTCCTTAAATCTGTCCGTCCTTCTGTTCCATTACAGTCAAAGCCATCCAGGGACTCTAAAATAATCATGAGAACAATATTAAATGCCTCAGCGCCTTTTTTTTTTCCCCCCAAAAAGCCATGGGCCTAGGGGCTCCGGAGACGATAAATAACCATTTAATTTGCCTACAGCCTCCCCCCCAGTCCCCAAAGCAGCTTTGTGTTTCAAAACTGTGTTAAATACACACACCCCTCTGGGTCTCTGTTCTCCTCGCCTTGCACTAAAGGATGAATTCCCCACGCAAGCAAGGCACAAGATATGAAGAATAGACACCCGGCATAATTGTTGGAGATGCTTTGTTCTCAGAAGCTTTATTTAAAACCAGCGTCGCACGAGCCCCTCTCCCACTCTCAACTTGAAGCATTTTTCATCCTAGACGTTTGGGGGTAGAGGAGAGGAGTTTGGGGGGGGGGGGGGGGGGGGATTGAGAGATGGGTGGGGGTGTGTTGGGGGTCCGT
>JAACJT020000031.1:9956080-9993428 GCA_009936485.2 Gymnarchus niloticus | reverse complement strand
GGAGTGGGGGGGGAGAGGAGGGGCCGGTGGTAGGAGGGGGGTCGGAGGCCATCAAAGGTATGATTCGGGTTTTGTGGGTTTTCCTGGCATAAACCAGACAGAATGGATGGCAGCTGTGTGATGGTACATCGTCAGGAATATCACCCTGCAATCAGCTAGAGCGACAGATAACGTAACTGCCACAGGGTACCGAGCCACCGCGAAATAGAGGTGACCCCCCCCACCCAGTACAGGAGCACAGGCGAAGCGTTCCAGTTTTCTGCCCCAGACGCATATCAGACTCCCCAGGAACCTGGGGAAGCCAGCGGAGTCGCGACTGCGTCAGAGCGATGCCAAAGCAGCCGGCAGCAAGCCGAGATGGCGCCGCGACCCCGTGTCTTTGTGCAGTCTAGGACGCATTGGACAGACCGAATCTGGAATAAAAATTAAAAGAGGTGGAAGAAGGAGAAGCACCAGAACGGACGGAACCAAAGAGGGCTACACGATGTCGACCACTGTAATTGGGCTGTAGAAACTTCCGTGAATCATGCTCTTAAATTATTCAACTCTGCTCAAACAGTCCACTTATTCATGACCAGAGTAATAGGAAAGTAAATGAGATTACAGGGAACATGATTAATGAGAAGGGGGCACAGCAGAGTGACAGCAAGGAACCGAAAATCAAGGTAACATCAGTCGTGACCAAGAAGAGGAAACGTTCAAAGGATAAGGCCAGTCGTGGGCTTGGTGTGCGAGAGCGAGGAACCTAGGCAAATTTCATCTGTCAATTGGGACCTCGGGAGTTTGCAACAACAATCGAGGAATTTCATCAGTTGAAACAAAATTAAAAAGAGTAAGAGTGACACAAAATATGTCCCCTGCCTCACGCCCAGGGTTCCCTAGGATAGGCGACGGGCTCACCGTGACCCCGTTCCATACAAGTGGATGGAAGATAGATGGACGGATGGATGACTATAGCAGCATAATACGGATGGAGACAGGGCAAGATGGAGCAGTGGGCCCACACAACTCAGTGGTGACTGCTACCACCAGAGGCTCAGTGAACATTCAGCAGTCAAAACTGCATCACGCAAATTATTAGCAAAATGGACGCGGTGGATTAGTCGCTACAGTCAAGCTGCAAGGGTTGGAATCTCCCTGCAGTATGGATGGGGAGGTGGGGCTTAGTCACCACCATCTCGGTGACACCTGGAAACAACAGTCCACCGTTTCCATTCCTCAGCCTTGCAAGGCATAGACCATGTGCTACCTGAAGCTACGCACCTGGGCCGTGCCACCCGACAGCTAAGCCTAGACCGCTTCGGCATCTACGACACAGTTGACAGAAGAAAGGCCTCAACATGGCTGGCATCAACACCGCAGTCGTTAAAGCAAAGGACCGGGTGGTCTTCTTGTATGCTGGTATTCACTCACGAGCCCTGCCTAGAGATGCCTCAGGTAGTCCCAGCAGACTCTGAACTGATGACCTTGTCAGTGTATATATAGGGCCAGCTGAGCAATGTGGAAAGCCTGCTGCATGTAGCCATCGAGAATCCTGTGATATATACATATCTAAGTATTGTTTTTTTTTTTTTATTGATTTTTGCTAAAAACCCAGCTTTCACCCCAAAGCTGTTAATTAATGGCAGACAAACAGAAGAGTCATCAAAGTTTGGAAAAGTGTTTGTTTGTGCATGAGGCCAGGTTTTGTGACAGACAGGAAATACACACAGCCAGTTTCACCTGCCACATGGGGACGGTCACTTCTCTGGGTCACGTGGGCTGATGGATGGTCACCTGGCATGTCGACTTGCCCCCCCTCCCCAGCACCAAGCTTGTCTGACAGTTTAACAAGCTGCAAAGTGGGTCACGGCTTAGTGGGCTTTCAAACAATGTCATCACTTTCTCAGTACCGTCCCCCCACCCCTCCAGTCAGGGCAGAGCTTTCCTAGCACTTCCCTTTTAACTAGTTCACTGTGCCTCGTTTGTGCTGCTGTGCCTTTGACGCCACTGGAGTCTCACTGTGTGCCGGGCTCGGAAACAGACGCCATTACCGCTAGGACAGGTAGGGGCTGGAAACGCGAGGATTAAATCACGTGACTACCTGGGCGAATGCCACAATGCGGTGAGTCAGCCAAGAGGAAAGTCACAGGATTGGGTTTGAGTCACCTGGGCCAATAAACACTGGCCTTCGAGGCCCAGGAATCCAAGCAAACATGGGACCTCAGAGGGCCAGGAATCCCAGTAAACATTAGACATGAGGCCATGCAATCTCAGTAAACAGTGGACCTTAGAGACCAAGTAATCATTAGACTTCAGAGGCCCTGTAATCCCAGTATACTTTGGACCACAGAGACCCAGTAATCCCAGTAAACATTAGACATGAGAATGACCAAAATCCTAGTAAATGGTGAGCCTCAGAGGACCAGTAACCACTGTAAAACACTGGACCTCGAAGCCTCACCTGGAGAGGTAAAAATCCATGTTTATTTCACAACATGTTCTGACATTCATTCTGTTTCTTAATGGAAAAATAAAAAATATAAATCCATATTCGTTCAGGCATCCTGCTTGTTCTCCAAGAAACCCCATCCAAATGGCAGCAGCACAGGCAAATACCACTGTCAGAATATCTGTGTTAAAACAATTAATTCAATGACCCAAACGGACTTGAAAACAACACCGTTAATCAAGTTTCTTCTACTGCTTCACCTTCTATGTCACGGCAGCGGGGTCATTTTGGGTCACCATCAACGGGGAATTTTAAACTGTTTTTGTACACTTGGAGCTCTTCTGAGCATAACACCTGGGGGGAGGAAGAACCATACTTTAAAAAGAATTAATTAATAAACCAAATAAAATTGCAACTGCAAATTTAGATGCTGTTCAAGGGGATATTTTTTTTTATTATTAAAAAACTCCATATTATTATAGCCAGATTTAAGAAAATTCTTTAACTTCTACCTGTCATAATTTGTCCATTATTTAAGATTTCCTATTTTTCAATTATCGTTATTTAATTCATGCTAATTTTACCTTTCAAACATCTACATCTTTCGACCGAAAGCCGTCTTGCAATCCACTTACGAGCTCCCTCGGCCCGTTCGAAGACACCGGCAGCGGAACAAGAAGCGAGAAAAGCGGCAGCCGATGGGTGAGAATGAGACAGAGGGAGCCATCGAGGCGGGACCTGGGCAGAGACGACGGCCGGCTTCATCTTGGCATGTTGCTTCTCCTCATCAGCGACAGGCCCCACCTCCCGCTGGCCCGGGGCTCATTTCAGTCACATTTTCAAACATTTTTTTTTTTGGGCTGAATTTTTAACGTGTTCATTTTCAATTACCATTGAAATGCCAAAAAAGCCTGGCCGACGAGGTGGAGCGGGGAAAAAGGAAAAGCCTTTCCTAGCCAGTGTTGTCCGGCAGATCGAGGAGGAAGTTTGCCCATCACCCCCCACCTCTTTGTGCAGAAACCTCACAATCTCCTCTTCCAAAACGGGGGGGCTTCCCTGCCCCTGGTGCCTTCTCATTAGCCACATGCTGGCATAAACACAGCTCTTTCTCCCTCTCCCCTGCCGTCCACCCCATGGCCACAGCGTCAATGCCACCTTTCTTCACACACCAGCCTCTCCTGTTTTCCCTCCACACCATCTTGTTGTTGGGCTCAGACTCCTTAAGCGACCGCCTTTAAAAGGTAGTAACCAGGGTGACCGCGGCGAGCTCACACCTGATGCAACATACACCTCTGATGCCAAACTGAGGCCAACAGCTAATATTTTGCTCAAATACAGACGCGGGTTGATCAGATATAACGGATTGCTTTACATTCCAGCCTTGTGACCTGTGCTGCCTGGGATAGGCTCCAGGCCCCCCTCAGCAAAACAGACCAGTAGGAGCAGTTAGAAGACAGATGGGCGATTTTTTTTACATTACCTGACCTTTAGCAATAATCGATAAAAACGATCATGTTGCCTTTAACTTGAATAGGAAACCATTCTGGAAGAAGGCTGCCACAGACAGACTGTAAACCCTTCACCTTTTAACCTTCAACAGCTCACTGTCACTCCACAGCGGACGACTAACAAGGATCAAGTCCAGCGGAAAGGAGACTCTGACTGCAAACAACGGAAATGCCCCCACCCCCCCCCCAAAATGTCACCAGTCACACCTCGTTGATTAGTTCACCAATCGAAGCAGGTAGTATGGGTTCTACTGACAAGTTCTGACAGTACTGTGGTAAAGGTTCCCAAAGAGGCTGGACTGTGCTTAGAACAATCAGAAACATTAAACAGACTAAAGCTCAGGAATTCCATTTTTATTTCAGATTTACACATCGGACCTCCAGCATCTCTGCTGAATAGCGGCCCACTTTCAGGCAAATCCGTGAGGATCCTTGCGAAGTAATGACCCTTTAAATAGAAATTTTTCCCCCATTTATTTCATAAAGGCAAACAATGGTATATTCAAAAGGCAACATGGGGAGTGGAAATGCTGGCTGTTCCTAATAAAATGCCTTCAGAAATTCCTACAGTCTTCGTGGGTCGGCTATAGAAGAAAACACCGTCGGTGGAGGTAACGTTCGACCTCACAAGAGACCGAAGCCAAAGCAGAGGAGCTGGCACAGAAACGATCACATCCAAGTTGACCGAAAACGTCCAGCGCCGTAACCCCAAAACCGACCAGAAGACCAGAAGCTTCCAGAAAACTAGAAGCAGTAAAAAGTCAAGTGAGCAATCATTTGAAAAAAAGGCTCAAGAACCTAAAGAATGACGTTATTAAAGCACCTTCCCATGCAAGTGAAGCAAAATAATTGCAGTCTATTAAGAAAACGTAGCGCGAGTCGAGACAGGCAGCCAAGCACAGGCCGGCTGCATGCGGCAGACATGGCACGTTATGCCAGTGCCCTGCCCATCAGTCACTTAAACCCATTTTAGTAACCCACTGCTATCTGAAGAAATCCTGCAATGTATAAACGTTTATTTAGCATAAACACTATTTTACTAACAAGCTAACAAAGAGCACACAGACACACAGAACTAAAAATGATTCCGTGACCTTTACTAAGCCGTACCGAAATCTCGCATGACACTTCCTCTTCGTCGATTTAAAACAGGGTCTATATTCCCAAATCAGTTCAAACTTCAGCTCAGAAGTCCAATTTTCACCGACTGGAAATAAAACCGGTTTCAGAAAGCAGTGCAAGGAGACCCCTTGGAAACGACCTTGAAAAGCATCGACGGAAAACAGAAACTTTGTCTCGGTGAGAAGCCCATCTGGACTTTTGCTCTGTGACGCTGGAGAACCTGACACATTCCTCTAGTGAAATCAACGACTTCCCTGAACACCCATGTTGATGGATTCGTTCATAATTCATACTGCTTCAGCTGGGTTGGTTTGTCGTGGTTATTTTCTCACTAATGCCTCACATACCCGTATGTGTTTAAAAAGCAGCTCTCCAATGATACAGCACAATTTATTTTGTATATCACTGAGGAGACACTGTGGCGCGGGAGCTCCATTCAGGTGGGCATCTCGTCCTGGGTGCTCCTCCGGCTTGGGTTTCCTGGTATAGGCTCTGGGCTCCCCACTGCTCTGTATTGGATTAGTGGTCGGAAGACGGATGGGTGGACGAATGGCATGGAGGAATGAATGATATACTGGACCGTCGTACTGTATGTGAGGCGGTGACTGATCCAGCTCTTTAACCCCCCTGTACCAGGGGCAGGGTTAATGTGAGCAGTTCAGAATGCCAGGCAGCCAAAGAGCTGCCCGTTGAAAGGAATACGAATTGCGGTACAGGTGCCCTCTACAGCTCAGGGTAGCAGAAATAAACTAAGAGGAAGAGGCGGGTCAGAGAAGCGGCGTGCGCAAATTCACTGTCTCCCCCCAGATGGCAAAATAAGGTTACAGATGGAGCACCCAGGTTCCACTATCAAGAACCTGGTGAACCGAGTCCGTGATGGTCACCGCAGCAGGCAGGGGGCACTCCACGGTGTCGGCCTCTGGGGTCTTCAGCCTTCTCAAGATCGTCTGACTGACTGACTGACAGACAGACAGACAGACAGACATGCATGGGGTCCCACAACTCCAGCCAAAGAGTAGATCTGATTCCGAAAGAACAGCCAGCAAGCTGCCCATCATAATGACAGACAAGGCCATCTTACAGATCCTAAAATTTTAGGTTTTGACAAAATTTAACAGCACGTTGACGAAACCTGCCTTTCAGTTATCAGATGTTTGCCATCAGCCCACATCAGCATGAGCACTGCTACACATACCGACAGAAAGATTTTAAATCCATCGATTAACAGGAAAGCTTAAATGAGTGCAAGGACTGAACTTCTCCATGTGGCACAAGCACCCACTTCCAGATCAATGACGGCCTGCTCTGAAAGCCACTAAACGGGATTTTGCTGACACCCCTCGATGTCAGAGTTCCGGCGAAGGCGTCATAAGTCGACACCTCAACCCCGTCCTGTCGAGGACTTGGGCTTACCTGGGTGAGGCGGAGAGCTCTGTTTGATGCAGGCTATACCATAAGCCCAGTGTACAGTTTATAGTACAGACAGTAACCATAGACACCAGGACGTAGGAGGGAGAAACCACACCTCCGTGGGGAGGGGGCAGTTTAGGGGGTGGAGCTTCATACCCATATACGCTGACATACTTAAGAAGGGGTGCACAATAGGGCCTGCAAAAGTAAAGCAGGAATGCAAGGGAAAAATGGCTTCCTGACAGCATGTGTACTCCAGCAAAAAGAGGAGACATGGAAAGAACCAGAATTTTAACAGATGGTCCGATACCTGCAGAACAAAACAAAGAGCACCAGCTCTTTCGCAGCAAGGACACACACTTTTTTTTTGTGGTTGCAATTTAAGTGTGGGTTTTGTTTTGTAATTACATTAGCAAAGTAAATTTCATTTCACGCCAAATTTTAAGCACGCTTAAGGATATCCACCAGCTCACGACAAAGTGCGGGCTTAGAGGTAGACTGACACCTCGCTTCACTGCACGCGTGTGCCCCTGGCGATAACATGCATGAGACCCAGTCAGACCAACCTGACTGGGGAAGGGGGGGGATAAAAGCAGTCAAACCTGGAAAAACAAACACTGCAAGATGAATTGCAGGGCAGAATGAAGAAGCAACTCACCAGCAAATACTTTAAAAATAAAACTGAAATGACAATTTTCAAAAGGAACTCAAACAGTAACAACCTCATTGCCCGCTTTGTTCGAGGCAGCAGACTCAATTCACAAAAGTCGATCGATCGTCACAGACATGAGACAGGAGCACGGACAGAAATGTGTCCCATTGTCATAAGGTGGAGATAGTGTGGGGTTAATGACCTTTAAAACACGCTCGTTTTAAAGAGAAAGTGCTACTGTCGAGCAGCAAATCAAATGGCCAAGGAACTATTCCAACTAGTCTGCCTTTTTTGGGAGCTTTTGATGCTCATTTTACAGCATGAACAGGCACCAAAGGAACGCTGAAACCCGTGATTACTGTTCCCTGCTGCTATAAACAGCCCCCCCCCCCACACACACACACACACACACACACACACACAACTACCACACTCACATCCTCCGAGGAGGGAAGCAGGAGAAAGCATGGGTAACCACGGGGAACAGTTGCCGGGGCGATGCCCGCCCCACCCTACCCCTCCATCTGCTCTGTTCTCAACGGTGGCTTGTCCCGTTTCCTCCCGGTTCTTCTTCCTTCGTGTCTTCGTGGCAGCCTTTGTTTTCCGGAATCCAACCATTGCTGGCCGGTCGCTTATAGAGAACTCGCACCGCGGCACATCTAAAGGCCAACTTATCCTTTCCTTCAGTTAAATGGCCCTAATTACATTACTAAACGGCTGAATCAGAGATGATGAATATCAAAAAGAATCTGGGCGATGTTGCTAATTGAGGATAAGTCGGCCTCCTTTTACAGGCGGAGTTTTCCCACAAATGAGGTTTCGGGAGCAGAGGACGAGAGCTCGGGGTGACACCTGACCAGGCGAGTGAATATTGACGTTTCTGCACAGGTTCGTCCAACGTCAGAAAGACACGTACCATCAATTCGAGAAGTGAGCGGGGAAATGTAACCGAGGCCTGACCGACGGAATACAGACTGTCACCGTCAGGAACCAAGGATACCAATTGGGAGGGGCTCACTGACAGATCGGGCAGACCCCCATGGGGAACAAAAAAAGAAAAAAAAAAAAAAAAGCCTGTGACCTCCTCGATATACATGTCCACAGATAATAAAGAATATGAGATTTCCAGCAAAGACCGCAACACGAGCTTTCAACTTGCATTTCCAGAAGCCAAATACGACGTTTCATCTCCAATCTGACTGACCTCTTTGAGCTACTTAAGAGATCTTAACAGAAAATTAATTAGGATCACAACAAAGTCAGCGGCCCATAAGCAGAACTTAAAACCACAGCATGAGCTCCTCAGAGAGGCTCTGGATGACAATAAGAGTATTAAACTGCAAGAGCCTGTTAAAGTAGCTTCCCAATGAGGGACACAATGGTGGATCCCAAGATTAAAGCTGCACAACCCAATACTACTAAGTTTGAGATCCAGTTTTGACCCGAGGGAAGTTAGGCAGCTCCAGCAATCAACCTGAGAGGAGGAAGGAACCGCCACCAAGGGACCTTATCTGCATGCTGTGTAATTTTCATCAATGCAGACATGTGCCTCAAATTAGTTCCTTAACCACTGCGCCCCCATCTGGCCTGATTTGTGCACTGACCCACTACAGAGTATTTCAGCAACCACCTCCCCCTAGATTCAGATCAGCCACAGTTTTAACACGGCATCTAATTAAACATACCACCAGTTCAACAACTACGGAGGTACACAAGTACCAACAACGGTACAGA
This sequence comes from Gymnarchus niloticus, assembly GCA_009936485.2. Classification (NCBI taxonomy): domain Eukaryota; kingdom Metazoa; phylum Chordata; class Actinopteri; order Osteoglossiformes; family Gymnarchidae; genus Gymnarchus; species Gymnarchus niloticus. The sequence continues at coordinate 9,984,571 of JAACJT020000031.1, read as the reverse complement.
ACGCAAACAACCGCGAAGCAGCGTAAAACGACTGTTGGATTAAGACCACCACCGAGTGATTTTTGCCTTCTCCAGTCTCTCTGGCAGATCGGCGCGTGACCTAGATTCTCAGAACAAGCTGGGATAATTTTCCCGACGACTACTGAACACCACAGGAGAACTGTAAACATTCTTCTCAAAGTCTCACTCCCACAATCTCGCACATATGAAAAGTACATGGAGCATGACAGCCGGCTGAAAGTACCGCCCAACAACTATGAAGAAACCTTAACGGGGGTGACTCCCAAACGGCCTCCTGGCAACCATTCTTCATGCCCCCCCCCCCCCACGCCCCATGGTTGTAGCATCTTCCACATGGGCTTAAACACGCAAACAAAAACATTACAATAAACAAATAAATAAATAAAAAATCACCCCCAATGCAGCAACATGGCCAGACAACACGCGAGACACACTTTTGTCACGCTCCAAGGTTACTGCCATGACGCGTGCCACAGATTACACAGGCGGTGTTTTAAAAAGGAGCACTTGAGCGTCTCGACTGAGACCCACATTCATCTCTTCGCCTCCATAAGAGCCTTAACACCCCCCAGCAGCTCTTATTAGAGCAGACAATAAGAAGAATCAAAAAACAGTCATCCAGAGTAAAAAAAAAAAAAAAAAAAAATCATTCAACTTCCAACTTGTTTAATGTCTTTAGTGCTTCAAAAAGGCTGAGGAGCGGAAAGACTTCCGTCTAGAGGATTACAAGCAGAAAGAAACGTTTTATCTCACATCACGTGATGCCACATAACAGATAGTTTTTTGAGTTATGGGAAAGTATTTAGCAAGCAGAACGTCTAAGAAAGCAGCAAGGTACTCTCCAACAATGGGACTCTAAATCCAACTGGCGTACGAAAGAGATTCTGCATGGGACTCATTCACTGTGCGGGCAGCTCGGTGGCTTCAAGATGTGCACCCTGGCACAATAAGAATATCACCGTACTACAGGGGAGCTCTAGCCAGAAAGCATGCTCTCACCAACATATACATATACAGACATGCGGATCTGTGTCTCTCACAGAGTACAGAATGATTGAGAATCGCAAAAGCCACCAAGATTCCCCACAGGGGTGAATAAAGTTCTACTATTCTAATGTGCTTTTTGCATTGGGGAAATGGTTACATTGTTTATAAGAATGAAACTAGCTACAGTAAAAGAATGCTCATCTCCGTGTGTAATCTGGTAATTTCCCCAAATTAGAGAGCAAACGTCTCAAAGCAATCAGTGTACATTTCAAACAAAGCTGGTCATCGAGATAGTAACTCCATATGACAGATCTTTTGCTGAAAAGAATTTTTTCCTAAAAATAATTTTTATACAAGCATCCCACTGAAGCATCTCAAGGCTTGGTTTAAACACCACGGCAACAAGACTATCTTGAAAGCCCATAATCCTTTAATACTAGAAGGGAAAATTAAAATAAAAATAAAATCAGTTTTCAGTTGTGAAGAAGCATTCAAATGCTCTATGCCATTAAAGAAACATTACTTTTTAGAACAGTTATATCTTGTGTCATTTATGTTTATACATATTTTTTCCCTGTTTCACCTGGATGCCAAAGCAGGTTGCAAAAGAAAATAGAAAATACAAGGAAACAGACACTACGTTATGAGGAAACACAAGCTTAACTGTCATTTGCAGCTTTGATACGCTGCTTTATTTGTAAGCAGAAAAACGCAAAACAAGTTGGAAAAAAAGGCACGTCTGCAGCCTCTTGGACAGACGGGCAGCCTGCGGGACAGCCCAGGGGAGGGGCCTCGGGGCCTCAGCAGACACAGAGAACAACGAGGCTGGATTGAACTTCTGCAGCCTCACCGGCTGACTGGGGCTGAGCCGCTGTTTACACAATCAAAGACCAGAACAGCTGAAAAACTCACCAGATTCCCAGAGGCTTAAGTAGAGTGACAAAATGACATTCTAAATTTGAGTGCCTTTTTTTTTCTGGGCTGCACCTCATGAATGCAGATGAGGGAGAGTGCTGAGAAGCTAGGGGCAGGGTAACTGGCTCAGGGACCTCTACACATCCACCAGCAAGATCCAAAAAGCCCAGGGCAGAGGCATCAACCCAGCCAAACACAGGGGTGCCTTACTGCACCAGAATGACTGCCATACCCAACATGTACATGCCAGCAATTGGTAAATCTTTGTAAACAGAGAAACCTCTCTCATTCCATGGTATATACACTGCAGATTACAGAATATCACAAAGTGTGAGATGGGAACATAAACAACAGTAACAAGGCCGGGGTCCCTTACAGGATAAGATGACCTGGGTGGGCTCAGTAACCTACAGTAACACGGTCACGGTCCCTTACAGGCTGGGATAACCTGAAGGGCACAGTAACCTACAGTAACATGGTCACGGTTCCTTACAGGCTAAGACAACCAGTTGGGCACAGTAACCTACAGTGACATGGTCACGGTCCCTTACATCCTGGGATAACCTGAGGGGCACAGTAACCTACAGTAACACAGTCACGGCTACACTTGTAAGCGATGATGGATCACTGTAGTCCAGTCAGCCTTTAAAAACTCCCAGCTTCACAGAGTCAGACTTAAAAGAGCCAAGTGGCACCTCCCAATAGCGTCTCTTACTGGAAAAGCACCTTCCACCACTGCCTGCAGGAGAAGCCTCGTTAACACCAACGACAAGGGCTTCCTCTGACAAGTACACCGCGGACCGCGTCTAACGAGGTCCGGGCAGACCGCCCAAAAGGGAAAAGGGGAAGAGAACAGCCTATGGGGGCCTCTTGTGAGAGCCCTTATATTCCAAAGAACAAATGATGGGAAAGGGATTACAGAAGGATAAGTGGGATAAAAAGAGTGACAGAGTGAGGCCCATGGGCGTGCCTTACGAGACGAGCATCCCATATGTCGAACGAAACAGTCGCTCGATGAGGAAGGGCCCCGCAGCAAGCAGAACTTCACTACTGGCCTCTCTGTTTTGTTTTTTATAAAAAAAAAAAAAAAAAAAAAAACAACCCAAAAACCCCCCCCCCCCCCCCCCCCAAAGGAAAACAAAACAAAGAAACAACTATTTAAATCAATGGCAGGCAACGGCTTTCAGATAACGGGAGGAAAACAATAAAACAGAACATTGTTTAAAAAGCTCCCTTTTAAAACAAAATAAAAGATTTAACCAGGAGGATCCTGTCAATGCTATTGATCGGAATAATCATGTACAAAATTGAATAATACGCCAGCAAATGCCAAGCCTTTTTGAAACATTTCCAACCAACAAGGGTCTTCTTACAACACAAATCTTTAAATGAAATAACAGACACACTTTCTGGGAGTTCAAAATAATTATTTAGAGATATAATTATAAGTCTTTAGCCAAGGCTTCCTCTTGTCACATATTCAGGACAAAGACAGAATTATACATTGCGATTCTCATGAGATGCTGGAAGTCCATGGAAGTTTGATATATTCTCAGGCCAAAGCTTGCGCCTATGTTATCTAAGCACTGGGAGAATGTGGAATAAACAAGGGAGATGAAGACAAATTACCATCAGAGCTGCTCTATCAATAAACACGTCATTTCACTCATCCCAGCGTTGGAAGTGAAACAAACCTGGCATTTTGGGACAAACGGAGGATTAATTGGAAGCTAGGCCCCATTTCTGGAATCCATCAGGAAAAACGCTTACGCAGATCCATCACGCAGCGCCTGCTGGCTCTTGCAGAAAGATAAACAGCTCGCACGCGTGCTCCTCCGGCCAAGAAGGGCGAATATTCACCCGGCTGTCGATTTCACATCCGTTAAGGCGCCGCTCGCACTTCGCACGCTACTCTTCAACAAGACCATGCCGAGATGACAAACGCACAGCTACCTCAGGAGCTGGGGCCTTCAAAGGGCCCATATTCCTTGGCAAAAAGGACTTATTAGTACCCAGCCTTACATAAGCGACCCTACATGCTGGAGCGGCCAATGCTTTTCAGTAAACAAACAAACAACAAAAAAAAAAAAAAAAAACCACCACTGACCACAATTACGAGCAACCCAAAGCACAACACCATCCCACTGCACTCTAATTCTAGCAATTACAGGCAGGTATAAAAGACATCCACCCATCCGTGACCGCATATCCAGTGTAGTCCCACAACAAGGCCGGAGCGTGTCCCTGGGCAACAAAGGGCACAACACAGAGAACACCACGGATGGGACGCAGGACACACACTCAGACACACAATCACAGATTGTGGGCAAGTTTGCAGACTGTGGGAGGAAAGTGGAGTACCCAAGGGAGACTTAAGGCAACAGGGGCCCGGAAACCACACAGACAACCAGAAACAATTCAAGCAAACTTCTAATACACTATCAAAGAATGCATTTCAAAGCTGTGTCTCCATACATGCTCATTCTCTGAATGTTAGATTATTGGAAGGCAGTGAAAAACCACAGTGGGTTAAGGGTTAGCTATGGGTTTGAATGCAGCCTCTGTAAACCTGGGCTGGAAAAGGCTCCGATCCAGAGAAAGTTCAACATGCGTTTTCCGTTGACGAGTGTCTAAAGGTGTCATGAGAGAGGGGATTCAACGGCTGAAAGTCCTGTCGGGCTGGACTTCCAGATATATAAGTAACATAACTATGGATGAAAACAACATATCCGAGATGTGCCTGAGGGTCCATTATTAGGTTTTCTTCAACAATCCACTATAGGCCCTGCCAGACTTTGGTATCATACTGATCCACCTTCCATAATGATGAGTCTGGAGCCTACCCCAAATTCCACAAGGCAGGGGATACCCTCGACAGGAAGCCCTGTGATGGACTGGCAGCACACACTTGGAACCAAAAAAAAAAAGGGGCATTTAACTGAAGTAAGCGATCATTACAATCACGATTAATATTATTATGAATAATAATACGCACACCTACATCTGCTTTGAAACATTAACGCACCATTTACAGTAAGCACCTATCTGCAAAGGCTTTCAGAGAAACCACGTGGGCAGCCCGCATGGAGCGCGTCAGCGACCAGCTCCGAATAAGCCTGCGGAAGCCCCCAGTTCAGACACCCCCGCGTCGTCCCCCCTGGTGCAAGGCCCGCTGCACCGCTTTGCATCTATGGCTATCGCCCCCCCTTTAAATCGATAGGACGCTATTTCGATTTCGGCCTGCGATCGATAAAAAAAAGAGCGTCCCGCGTCGCCTCTCCCTGCTGGAGGTGCTGAGCATGTAAACAGGCTGCTGTCGCCATGCTCACCGGCCCAGAGGAGTCCGAGAGAACGCTCGTCCCCCTCCCCAGCACCACCACCAAGCTCGGCGCGCTTCAACAGGTTTTCACAACCACAGTGCGTAATCTCACGGAGGAAATCCCCAGGCTGTCAAAGTGAACCGAGGAGCTCCACCTGCCTTTAACGCCTAAGCCCACCCGCGGGATGGAAATATTCGTGCCTGCAGACTTAATACGATGCAAATCTGTTACGAGAGTGGGAGACTCAATGTGGCGCTGAACCCGTTTAACTTGGAGATCCACTTCGGTCTCAATGAGCAGATTACAGCGTGACTGGAGGTGTCGCGGTACAGTCCTCAGAACCGCAGACACCATCGCGATTTTATTAATCACGTCCAACCAGGCAAGTCAAATCAAACACTGCCCTCTTCGTCGCAGAAAACAATCACAGATGAGTGCCGTTTTGTGGGAGGCTGCAGCCTTGGCATCCTATCTAAAAGGCACGTACATACATGTACAAACACACAGGGGTGTATAATATAACAAAGAATAACAAAAAAAGCGCACACAGTCTGTAAAGGGTAATCTAGAATAGGCACTAATACACACTGCAATTTCAAAAACATGTGTAACCATCTGCCTACGTTACAATTTCACCCAGTAAGTATTACTTATATAAAGCAGCGGGATAACTGGCACGGCTATTTTTTGTCCAACTGTTGCTTGCATGCGATGATTAACACGTTAAACGTCTGAACACACACACACACACACACACACACACACACACACACACACACATCAATAACCCAATGGCTGTCGGGATCTCGCCTGCTTTTAAGGATTATTTCGAAAACAAGTTTGGAAACTGTAACACTGATCAAAGATTTATCTTTATCGCTGTGGAAAATAAAAGCGACCAGAATGTTAGATTTGTGACACGGCGCCACTTCGCCGTCTCCGTGACGCCTTTTAATTCTGATAACACGAACTGCCGGCATCCCGAGCTACAAGTGCGTTCGCCCGCAGGAAGAAGGAAAACAGCCCCACGTTAGGGCATTTAAAGACCGGGACGAAAGCCCCACGTTAGGGCATTTAAAGACCGGGACGAAAGCCCCACGTTAGGGCATTTAAAGACCGGGACGAAAGCCCCACGTTAGGGCATTTCAACGGCCTGCGGCGTCGTACAGAATGCCTTTGCCCCGGTAAGCGAGGGTAGGTGAGTGTCCGGTACGACGGCGATGGGAGCATTTAGATGGACCCTATAGGAGCCACAACCGGAACAGCTAAAGGCAGTGACCGGCTCCAGGCGCTGCTGCATCCCGGTGAAGTACCGCAAGTCCGGTACCCTTTTAAACGGTCCTCTTGAAATGTAGAATGGGGGCTGTTTTATTTCCAAGTTAAAAAAAAAAGATAACGGCAAAAATGACAATAAAACATGAATCCAGCTGTAACACGGGCAGTTCTATGATGTTTACACCTACATTAAGCTGCCGGTGGTCGCTGACTAACTGCCCCACTAGTTACCCATCCTGGACATGTTTATCAAACATGGAAAAGCATGTCGCTGCCCAGCGATAGCTCCAACCGCTTCAGCTGGCAAGCTTTCGGATTTGTTTTACTTGCCACTTAACTTGTGTTTTTTATTTCTCTCTCTCCCATGTCGAAGCCAACACGGAGCGGCTGTTAACTCGGTTACCTACCCCGAACCCTCCGGCAGGATGAGCCCAGTTACCCATCCCGCCACCGTACATCTCCCCAGTCACGCACTGCTTTTTCCCTTCCATTTCTGCGGACGGCTGACTGCCGGTGTGTCGCTATTCTCCATTTCTACTTCTTGGGGGTCTTTCTGACACTTTGAAACCTACCTTGGAGAAGAATAGCTGCCGAAACCAGGAAGAAATAAAGAGTTGTGGCCAGAGATCCGCAGCCCGTGCTCGCCATGTTGAACACCTGCCTTAGTCTGGCGGCGCTGCTGGTTCACCTAGCACTGAGCATGGGGTAATGAGATGCGCAGGGGGGGGAGCCATCTCAAATTTGTGGATAAGACGTACAGAAGGCAGGCAAACTATTAGAGAATGAGATGCCAAGTGGGAGGGAACCTATGCAATAATGAGATGCAATGAATGGGGGACGGGGGGCGTTGGGATGATGAGTTGCGGTGGGGAGGGGGGCGTACCAAACGAATACGAGGAGCAGAAGGCAGGGAAATGATGGGATAATATGATAAAAAGGAGAGATACGGTGGGGTAATAAGATGCAGAGGGGGTCAGTGGAACGTGCGATACAAAGGCGGGAAACGATGGGGTAATTAGATGCGAAAGGGGGAGGGAGACGATGGGATAATTAAATACAAAGGAGGAGGGAAGGCGGCAGGGGTAATATGATTTTAGGGGGGGAATTGGATAATTCGAGGATAATTGGGCAGGTGTTTCACCAATGTACAGTATGTGTTTATTTATTTTTTTTCCAACGAGACTCAAATGTTTATGCTTGTCTGTCCAGAAACACTTTGCCTATGTTTTGTAACAAAGCGTGCTATTTCTCCAAATATTTCCGTGATGGATACCGATTGTATAAATGAGCAAGTATTGTACTCTGATGTTACCTCCTGTATAGTGAAACTTTGTATATTTATTTTACTTGTTGTGATAAACAGTTGCGTTTAAAGCAACTCACCGTACGGAGACAAGGGTGTAGGTTTCTTTCGCCTAATATAGATATATTGTACCGGAAAACAGTTCAGCAGCTTCGGGTACAAGTATCTATTCGAGCTATTACACAGAAAGTTAAATAGCGCCCTTGTTATTATTATTATTATTGGATTTCATGTTAGTGAAGATTGAGAAGTTTTGCGGTTTTGCTGGGTGATCGTAATGCGAGGATCTAACATTGCAATCTTCAAAGTAAACAGCATACAATGTCATGTTTTGTAGTACAGTATATTCACTTTACGATAAGGTGGACGTACACCGTTTCATACAGCTTTCGCTTTCATTGTCGTAGAGTGGTTTTCGCAACTATATGAGTACCATAGCATGTGATCACAGATTACAGTATGTATATGTTTAAGCCACTTATCATGGTACTTAAGCAGAATCAGCTCCTTACGGTGTTCAGACCACCAGACAAGGCACGCACCTTTCACTATGTTCTTCTAAAGGAGATCCAATAAGACGTTTCCGTTTCGCCATAAAATGACAAATGCGACGGATATGTTTCGTGTAAATGATGTCAAAAGAGGCCGTGGTTTTAAATCTGACGATATATTGAAGAATTGCCGTAGATCAAACCTACGATTGAAACTGAATATTTAATATTTCACATTAAAGTATATCCATCCATCTTTCAACCACTTATCCTTGTCAGGGTCACACGGGAGGCCTGGAGGAGTGAAAGTATATCAAACTAATACATTTATATAACAATTTACATAAAAGAGAATTGCACATTGTTTTAATATTTTAATAACGACTGGGATCATCCCCCTGATTAGGGATGTTTATAAATTTATTTTTTTATTGCTGTTTACATGTGTAATGTTTGAGTCTGAAGCAATATGCAAAACAATAAAATGGTTCATTTTTGGAGCTTAATGTTACTTGGTATTGCTTTTCTGTGCACTAACATTCAGAGAATTTTATATTTAAAGAATACAAAGAATATTTTCTGCAGCCTCCCAGCTGTTGGATGTTGGGTTCTGTTTTTTGTTCATCTTTAATGTATTTAACACACAGGCAAAAAATAAATAATGTAGAGTCAATATTGTTTTGTTGTCCATATGTTAAATACAAATACATGTGGAAATGGTTGTGCAGAGACAGAGTATATTAACTGATTTCAAATGTGAACCAAAACTATGATAAAAAGTTTGACCGTGCTGAGAGAAATGTATGTTATATATGCATTCCAACGATGTGGCTCTGTGGCTTGCAGTGCTGCTTTGCACCTCTAGTGTTGGGGGTTCAAATCCCACCTTCAGATTTGATACTTATAATGACCCAGTGGTTTGTAGTACTGCTTCTCACCTACAAAGTTAGGGGTTCAAATCCCACCTCCAAATGTGATACCTATGATGGTTCAGTGTTTTGTAGTGCTGATGTACACCTACAGTGCTGTGGGCTCAAATCCCATCTCCAAATGTGACATTTATGATAGCTGAATGGCTTGCAGTACTGCCTTATATCTACAGTGGTGGGGGTTTAAATCCTGCCTCCAAATGTGATATTTATGATAGCTCAGTGGTTAGCTGTGCTGCCTCGCACCTTTGGTGTTGGGGGTTCCAATCCTACCTCTGTCTCTGGGAAGCATAGAGTTTGCATGTTCCCTCCTGCTGTCCAAAGACATGTGTTGTATGCTATTTGGCATGTCTAAATTATCCGTAGTGTGTGATTGGGTATGTCAGTGACTATGTCCTGTAATGGGTTGGTGATCCCCACCATGTGCTCTCTGCTGCCTGGGCTACACTCCAGGTCCCCCCACAACCCTGAATAAGATTAAGTAGTTTGGAAAATGAACCATTGGAGTGTTGTAGATTTTACATGTATTGGTGCACTATAGTCATTTGTTTTAATATTTATTTTATTTGATTTGGAAATGAGCTGTATTTCTAATGATTTTCATAACTGGAATGAACATCAATCAATCATTCACATGAGATTAAGGCCTGTTATGCCCATGGGCTTTTAATCTTATTAGTGTCATTAAAAAAGCCTCCATATTAATGTGGCGGAATCTGAATTGGGCTTGAAGACGGGTTCCTGCTTTTTTAAATATTTATACGCACTTCCTGTTATCCCCATATATACCTGCCGCACTGCAGTAACAGGTTCTTTCAACAGTTTGAAAAGATTTGGCAAGAGGATGAACTCTCTGAAAGTAGCACCTTGCTGGAATAGAGGATTTTGTTTCCACACTTTAAAGGAATAACCATCTTAAAATGTTGGGTTTTCTTTGTGGACTCTCCGTGCAAAGGATAAAGGAGAGGCTATAGTGACTGAAGGGAAAATGGTCCAGGGTTTCGGAATGCAATGATGTTCTCTTGTTTTGCTTATGGTTTCACGTGTCATCCAGACAGTGAAGGCACCACGTGTCCTATTGGTGTCCGAATTTTTCTTCTGATCCTGTTATCTGAAAATCCATAATTTGACAGTATAACCTCTCTGTAGAATACTCCATGTATTCAGGGAGTAGACTGATGACACTTTGCTGAACCCAAATAGCAAACAGTTCGTGAACCTAGAGGCCCTTGAGGAGGGGGGAGAGGGGATTCAGATTTTCGACTGATTTGCCCAGGGAAATGTCTTCATTTTATTATTTTCCAGACAGTGTTCTTTTCCATCGTCATATTTCATATTATGTATTCTTAAACCAAGATATATAATGATGTCTGAATGTGCATGCATCCCATATAAGTGACGCATCATTTTGTACCCGGTCACCCGATTTTGTGCCGCGTAACCGAAAAGAGCCCCATTTCACCCGCCAACGCTCACTGACGACCGCAGCGCCGTAATGTTGAAACTTTACTGGGAGCGCTTTGCGGAAACGTGGATTAGCATAGGACGTGTCGTCGCGGCGAAATCGGTGTGTCAGCAGTTACAAGACTAATGACCTGGCGGAGGTATCAGCAACCAAAATGCTGAATAAATATCTGTGATGAAATGTCTGTACGCCAGTCTTTTTACGACCGAATATGCCTGTCGTGTTTACAAACGACTTAAACAAACTCCTGTAATGATGGAGTAGCACATGTTCCTCTTGTTTGTTTTACCTCCTCCCTGCTGATTTATATACCTAATGGAAATTCAGTTTGTGCCTCCCCCCCTGTTAGGCTTATCTGTGAACCAAGTCATGGGCAAAACTTTACGATGCAAAGCACAAGTATCTTAATTTCCGTCCCACAGCGAACCCATTCCATGCCACAGCCGCAAACGGGAGAATTCTCCCTCTCTTTAACGGGTGTTGGGCCGTCATGAACATTAGGGTTGTTGCCCAAAAAAGCTCAGTACAAACCCAAATCGTTTGCAATTAAATCGCTCCACTGATGCCGTTCTACGACGGTTTCACACATTTGTACAGATGCTGAATATGTTACTGGAACAGCTTAGGTGAACGATGTTTTTCCTAAGAATGCAGCACAGTTTCTGGATTTAACCACTGCAATACACACCACCATTTGTGTACATACAAAACAGAATGCTTAAATCTCTGTGCTCACACAAAGTATGTGTGTGTCTGTAATTGTTTGCGGGAACGGTGTGGACCTAAATCTTGTCAAGTGCACACCCAAGTCATTTTAATTATGTGGACGATTTATTTTAGATGGACCAGTCCCTCCCAGATCATGGTTGTCATAAAAACCTTGGTTAAATTAGGACTTAGGAGTGGCATGGTGGCTCAGCACTGGTATTGGATCCAGGGTGTAGCCCAGCCTTAGGCCCTATCCTGCGTGGGAGAGGCTCCAAACCCAGTAATCCTGACCTGGATCAGTGGCTCTAAGCTAGATAGAAGCATGGATGGTGGCTCAGTGGATTGCACTGTTGGATCACATCTTATCCTTCCTGTGTGGAGTCTGCGTGTTGTGCAGGTTTCCTTCAGGTATTCCAGTTTTCTCTCGTAGTCCAAAAACATGTAGGCAGGCAAAGGGATGTCTCCAAATTTGCATATGACGTATGGGTGTATTTGAGTGAGCCTGTGATGGACCTGTATCCTGTCCCGATTGCCATGTGCCCTGTGCTTCCTGGAATAGGCTCCAAGCTCCTCGTGTCCCTGTACTGGATGGATGGATGGATGGATGGATGGATGGATGGATGGATGGATGGAATATGAGCCATTAACATTCAGTTATTCAGTCAATGGCTTAGGACCTCCATCACATACCATGCCTGAAAAAGGCACATAAAATTAGCAAAGACCCCTCCTACCCAAAGCATGTACTATTTACCTGACACTCATCCGGAATAGCTGTTTCCCTGATGAACTCTGCAGACTGTCATTAACACACGCCACCATCCTATAGCCATGTGTGCTGTATGCTTTGAACAGAAATTTACACTATATTGCTGAGGCTATACGGATATTTATCGATATTTATATAGATAAGCTTATTTACACTATAACATTCTTTGTACCAAGCAATGCACATTATGCTAATGTTCATTTAAACAGGTACAGTATATATTTGAATGTTTCTGACACTTGCATTTTCAGATTAAATGCCAGACTGCTTTTTGTTTCATGAGTACTGTGCTTCTGCAATGACAATAAAGCTGAATCTAATCTATTCTAATCATACGTATGTAGACAGAGCATTACAGTCAAACATGCTGCTGGTGATTTTTCAGAGCTGGGGGTAGATATCCTGTACTACTCAGTCATAGCATTACATGTAGTAGGGCTTTTTCTGTGGGCATTCAGGGGAGATTTATTGATTTTTTTTTTTTTTTTGTCAAATTTGTCACATTTGCCAAAATACTGACCTGTATCTTAGGCAGTTTCAGTGTAAAATTGTACTTGAAAAGGGAAAAAAAAAACTATAGGTTGAAAAAGTAATTCTCCACCTCATTTAACACACACACAGACATGCTTAGGTGTCCCGAAACATTTGAGCTAAAAAAAGGCGTGTGGTTCTTTTTCATGTTTAGTAATGTAGTGAATCCCTCTCATAATGGCTTCACCCCATAGGGGTTCTCATCCTGTGGTACTTTAATGAAACACAGAATCAAATAGAGAGCACACAGCACTCTTCCGTGTCGGAGCCCCTGACATGAGCGATGCCGCGGAGGAGGAGACGGAGTTGCAACCTGTATGTCGACCCGGGCTGAGTCAACACACCTGCCATCGTTATGGGGGGCTGTTCGGCCCACGTGCTGTCAGAGGAAACACCGCTAGTGACAGCCCTACTGCTGGACGTAGCATTGGGCTTCTGCTGCTAGCAAACGGCAGCTAACCAGTGCCTTTCTGTCATTAACAAACTCCTGTGATTGAATAGTATGTCACCCCTGCATAGGTCAATGGCACCTTGCGGGAAGTACAAATTCCCCAACAGAGGGAAACAGATGCTCCTTCTATCCTAGGTATTGCGGTTTTTAAAAAAGGGTTCCGTTAAAAAAAAAACAAAACAGAGAGATCCGGTAATTTCTGCATTCTAGCTGAGCAAACCAAACACATCTACTTGTGGGTGTGGATTTGTGAGACCGCCGTCGTTGAGAACAGGAAAAGAACAAGCTGCCAGAGGACGGTTTCCTACCCATAAGGCCAGTGTGTGGGATTCAGATCAGGTAATCGAGGCTGTCCAGTCGGGTGCTTTGATCATGCGCCTCTTTAGAAATTCCGTTTGTAAATTGGCCGTCCATCTGATGTGTTGATTCCTTCAGTTCTTTGATAAAATGGTCCTCCGGGTGTTGCAGTCAGCACAGTCCGCTGTGTGTATAATGAATTGTCTGTTAAGGTTGCCTTTCATGTGCCCACGGAAGCTGGGTCGCAACGGTGACCGTGAACTACACCAAACGGAGGATCCTCGCTTGCCGACATTTACCGAGTGCTTGGAGTTCGCGCCACGTTCTGGCACCTCCTGATGCCTTTTCGAGGCTAGTGCTGTAAAAGATTAGCTTCGCATTACCGTTTGGTCTATGCACAGAGAGGTGCCCCAACAACTTTTAAGTGCATGGGGTGGGTTTGAATATATAGATGACTGATTTGATTTTCCTGATTTCTCAGACCCCTGACCAACTAATAATCATGGCTAAGAATTGAGTTTGAATGTAAAATTATAGGTACAGTAAGAGGATAGAAGTGCTAGAGCTCAGAGTCCCCATAAAAGCCTTTGCTACTGTGGGGTCATGCAATATCACTGCATATAGTGCGTGGTCTCCTGTTCAAAGCCGGGGTTGATTTTATTTTATTTATTTATTTTTAGCATTCATGTTCTGTCACACTTCTTTTGAATGTCGATGTCAATTCATCAGAAGACTCATCATTTTTTCCTGCTGTCTCTCACCAGCACGTTATGGACAGGGCAGCATTTGGACAAGGCCGGGACAATTTTCAGCTTCTGCATTCTGCTCACACCTACAGTGTCCTCGGGAAATGTGCCGCCATTGAAGAAAACGCCTTCGTTGGCCACCTTATCTACCTGATAAAAGCTAAAATTAATTAATCATTCTGAGGTTTCAAATAAAAGTTTAATAAAGGGGACAGCAATCAAATTCTCTGAGAGATGGTCTTCAGTGAAGTTAGGAGTAAAAAACTGAAACAGGAAATTTACTTAAAAATGCTGAATGAAGAAGTCCAATTCAATCACTGGCTCAAGCATGAATGTATGAATGGGAACAGCATCAGGATGGAATTGTATTTAGTTTATAATATTGGCAAAGTGGACATGTTCTCCAGATCAGTAGCTTTCGGAGCTGAAATTTAAAATTTCTGCACTAATCCAGGCAGCTCCTCCCTTCCAGGCATAATTATCCAAATGTGCCATGAAGGCTTGGTGGATGAATGATCTGGCTTCTCCGTGATGAAGCCGGCTTGGTCTAATGTCTTACAGGCCCCTAGAAAAGGTCACCCAGCAGATGTGGTCTCACTCCCTCTACTTACTACATCACTGCAGACTTGCAGTCCTAACATGTCATTACAAGGGAAGAACCAATGACGTCAGACCTTAAAACGAGAAGTGTTACCAATCTGTATCGCACAATCTGATTGGATAACTCTCCTGTCAGACTTCATGGATACACAGATGGTTTCCAATCACAGCTATGTGGTCAGCGACATTACTTTAGGGGTTAAAGAGCACAATGGGAATGACCAGGCCCTACAAAGGCACTTGTCATCAAAGGTGTTTTTGAGAGGAGGGCAAAGCCCTTTATTCTGCAGCCTTCTTTAGAAGAAAAGGGCAGAGTACAGGTCACAGGCTGATTTTTTTTTCTATTTTCATGCAAATTAATAACTTCTCAGGAATGAGCTTCACTCAAAAGGAATTATTGACGAAAAACAGACAGACATGAAACATGGAGGCTAAACTAACATTTATTGTACCTTACTGCTTCTGCAGAGGTTTATTTTTCCACAGTATGAGGATACTGTATATATATTAATTTTATTTTCACCTGGTTTTAAAGAAGATATGCCTCAGGGGGGTCAAATGCTTAAATCTGTGGTTTGATTAGCTGGGTTAAATGGAAGCTCGGCAAATGTGAACCAGAATTTTTTAAAGTCTTCTGAAGGAGAAAAATTTTCACCCTCATCACCTGTCAGAGCGTTAACCCTGCCCCGTTTGATTTGAGGGATGCAAAATCCTCACCCTGTCATCAAGGACTGTGCACTTTGGTTTTGATTGGCCTCCTTTGATCAAAAGGGACCTTGATGCCCCTGTAATCAGAGACTTAACCCGGAGCCCCCCTTCCGCAGCACAGTGGTCTCTGGGTGCATCTTTGCAGGACTGCGTCTGCGGGGCTTCTCCATTCCGCCTCCTGCCTTGTGCCACGTTGACCAGAGCACCAAACTCCAGGCCTTGCAGTATATAGCATAACATTCAGTCCAAATCCTACTGTTTGGAGAACAAATCAATTTTGGATTCTTTAATCTACAGAGGGTGAAAAAACACCCCCTTTCTCTTAATGGAATGTTTCAATTATGTTGGAATGTTTCAATCACAATGGAATGTTTCAATTATGATGGAATGTTTCAATTACGGATCAATTTGCTTCTTTCAGACAGGTATTTGATTTGTAATCAACAGTGTGTGGTTAATCTGATGTTAGTTGTTGTTTAGTTTTCATATTAAAATTTGACTATCTTAGATATTCATAAATCCTTTAGAACTCACAATGCAGAGGACATTTTAAAAAATGTGAATGTTTTATGGTCTTTGGTTCATTGCTTTGATGAGAAGGGATCCCAGTTTAAAAATAGCTACCCCCAAACAAAGACCACATATTATCTTGTGTATTGTACCGGAATATATGTTTGTTTTTAACATTAGTCATTAGCTTATTTCTACTCTCTGAATCATTATTTAATATATGTCATGTCTTTTTTTTCAGATTGAATGTTAAAAGTATGAAACAGTGTGTTTGATGATGGCCGTCTGTATGCACTTCCGCTGCACCTTCTGCAAAGGCTGTGTCTTTCCGACTTGGGTAGGAATAAAAGATTAAACTATTTTCGGACTTTGGTGCCGAAGGCATGCCAGATGAGCTTTTCTTTCCTGGCATCACCACCCACGTCAGATGAGATTAGCATCTGAATATGTCACGTTGGATATGTATGGCAAGCACATGAATGCCCCCTTAATGGAATTAAGTTGCCCACCTCTGAATCCTTCTGGTGTGGTTTGAAGTCGTAATTTAGCAAATGAGGTGGGCCAGGCATACTTTACCTTAGGAGGTACACCCACAACTAACCTGAGCGTGAACTGCAGTCTTGACTCCTTACAGCTTCTTAACCACTTTCCTGAGGGTGGTCAGTGCCTCTGATGACTGTCCTCTTATTCAGGAAACACAGAGCTGCAGGTGGTTACCTCACACAGCGACGCTGGATGTGTCTTCCGCCGATCGGCATAGTAAACTTATTACTAGCTGCATGTTCCTATAAGATAACAGTCACACCTCAGTAGATTTCAACAAACCCTAATTAGGTTTAGTTTCAACTAAACCTTGTCCAAATGTGTGATTTAGTTGGTTAATACACCTAAGAGGATCTGTGATATATTCTATTGATCAAGATATGTTTACACTGGTAATAAGGTAATTTATAATCGGGTCTGTGACACACCTCAGACTTAAAAACATGTTTACACGGGGATTAAATTTGTTTATTTTTTTCCTTCTTTCTTTGCTTCTTTCAGGGGAAATCGCCGCTCGTAGTGGACAGCTGAAACCGTCAGCCACGACGGCACCACCATTATTTATTAATGTTTGCTTTTAATTAACGTTAATCCAGTGTGAAATTCCCGACGCAAACAGTCGGCAGACATTTGCTCTCTGCCGTCCGGCGTGCCTTCAGGGCCTGTTCCAAGAAAGAGCCGGCTCACCGCAGACGCGGCTGTCTGCCGTGTGCTTCTGATAACGCAAATATGGGCAGGATCCAGTTGGGGGAGAAGGGGAACATCTGATGATATTCTCATATGGACCAGGTTCACATGCAGGGACGGAACAGCATTCTGCGGAAGCTTGATTCCGAATAGAGAGGAGAGCATATTTGTTTGTGCAAACGTTTATTTAATTGTGCATCCAACCATTCATCCATCCATCCATAAGGAGGACATGAAAGGGCCCACCCAGACTAGGGGGTGAAGTTTCGAACCCCCAGCCCTTCAGGTGTGAGTTGACAGTGCTTCCCAAAGTTCAGCTGAATTGCCATTTGTCTCATTTGTAAAAAAGGGAAAAGAAATTATAGTCAAAATAAACTGCAGTGTTTCACTGGATACATTTAGACTATGAAGAGCTTTGGATAAAAATGAGCTTTGTGGCAGTGTTTATCCTCTGTCGGGGCTGTGTGGAATGACGACCAGTCCCCTATCGTTTATGCGATGACATGGAGGCTGCCACAAACATCTGCTCTCCGATTGGTCATGCTGGCTTCGGATTCCCTTTGCCACAAAATTGAAACGAATCGCAACAGAATAAACAGCAGAAACCAGTGCCACTAATGCTGGAGTCATCTGCAAGATGCTCCGAAGACAAAGTTTGGGATGGGGGGAGAAAGACACAAACTCTCTGAGACGTTTTCGAGATGGGTCTGATTTTCTTTCCGAAATCCCCTAAACAACTCGAATCCAAAGGCACGTTTCGGTCTCTGTTTATGCGCCGCCAAAGTCTTCCGGATGGTGGCAGCCCCGTAGCCCTTCTCCTAAGACTCGGTTGGATCACCGCCGCCGCCGCCGCCGCCTGCCACTGCCAGCCTCCACCTCCCTCTTGTGTTATTTTAATTGCCCGTGCTCTTGCACTTCACAAACACGCCCGAGGGCACCTGTCAGTTCAGTGTAATCCCTCCTCCGGTCTCTGCACCCACATACTAACCGTAGAAGTCTTTCACAAAAGATTTATGAGGAAAAAAACATGGAATAATTTTGCCATATGGGCACAGAATTTGAAAATAAAGTTTTGTTTTTTTTTTCTCCCTGGTGTTTTGTGAAACACACACACTTTCTTCAGGTCATCTTGAGCGCCTGTGTTTCCCTGTTCTGATCCTGTGGTTCCTCACCTCTTCTTCCCTGACCCACACAAATTCAGTCCTCACCTGTGGCTTCACAAATCTCAACAGGTCTTCATTCCCTGTAAAATCTCTGCTACTGGTGAAAACTACAATATTAGAGTAAATATTCCAATTTTATTTATTAGTTCAGCTTATCGAGATAAGCAGTTGGAAGATGGATAGATGGATGGATGGATGGATAGATGGATGTTCAGCTTATTAATGATTACAGATCTACATATTATGAACTAATTGCAGTGATAATAGACTGATATGAATATGTTTGACTGATGAATGATGTCTGTTGAGGTATTTATTAAAGGTATACAGTATCTAATAGGTAGGCTTCAGTCCCCTAGGAACCTGGCCAGGATAAGCAGTTAGAATATAGAATATAGAATATGACTCAGTGTATGTCCATTAGGCTAGTAAAATTCAACATTGAGTTTATTCTGATGGTGGTACTGATATGCATTGTGAAGGCCAGCTTGACAAAATCAGAAGCATATTTGTTGAGTAAATGAGTCTTCATTGCTCTTCTGAAAGCACATATAGCTTGCAGCCATTAATCTGTGTGACCCTGTGTGCACAGGGCTGCTCTGGCTTGACCGACACTAGCTTTGGAAGGAAGAGCAGCGAGGACAGGACCTCCAGTGGTGCAGTCAGAACAGATTTACTCATTTAGTGGACCAGGCTCATTTAGCTCGGCGCCAAGGGACAGGTCTGTGTCCAGGAAGCTCCGAATGTCACGGCTGCTCGCTGGCTCTTTAGTGCTGGAGCTGCTGGACGAAGCTGTCAGGTCCCTGAGACGCACTGGCAGTTTGCTGCAGCCAAACGTGGCCATCACGGCACACCCTCAGACTAAGAGGCAGCCGTCCGTTTTTCTGATATTTTTCCACAGAATGCCCTGGGAAATGAAGTACGGCCCAGTAAAGTGTCACGCAGGCAATGTAAATGTATCATGCTGCACCATGCGAAACAGTACCAGCCAGTACTGCAGCATACAGTGCAGTGCCAAACTGTACACTAGGGAGGAGATCCTGCCTATTGTACTATAGCCAGAAGCAGTTTGGATTTTTTTTTTCTTCAAACTACAACTTGTTTTATGTAATCAGCTGATGCACAGAGACGGTCTATACTATTTTGTTGGGGGCAAACTAATTATCCAGTATAAAATCATTAATACAGCTGATATCTCCATTATCCTGAACTAACCAATCAATGCTGGCTTTAAATGAGGCTTCAACACCCATGGTAGGCGGGACTATTTTAAACTAACCAATCAATGTTGGCTTCAAATGAGGCTTCAAAACTCATGGTGGGTGGGACTATCCTGAACTAACCAATCGATGCTGGCTCTAAATGAGGCTTCAGAACCCATGGTGAGTGGGAGTATCCTGAACTAACCAATCAATTCCTGATCTAAATGAGGCTTCAAACCCCATGGTGGTTGGGGGGGTTGGTCAGTGATAGCCAGCATTGACTGATAGTTCGGGATCCTCCCACCCACCATGGGTTTTGTCCAATCACTACAGGTAAGTATAGCACAGAGACAGACACCTGCTTTATATCTGTACATGAAATGCTATGGAATAATTAAACTAGGCCGGATGCAGCAGAGCCACTGTTGATTAAAAGGACAGTTTAAGTAGATTTTCTTTTGGGGATTTTTATTGATTGTTTTCCTGAAAGAACCATCTTTACTGGCTTTAGTAGTGTAATGATATACGTAATCCTCGCTGGTTTACATTAAACCCAGCCCAAAGTTATTCCGAGTGCGATAAACAGATGCTCAGAGCATTGTATAAACCACTAGTGGATCAAGAGAAACACATTTAAACATTTAAAAAGACAGCATTAAGGAGATAATCCCCTTTAGAACTCGATGATGGATAGCGATGCTCCTGATTTTGGACCACAGAGGAGACTTTAACCAAGATGCCAATTAAGCCAGGAAAGGCGCGCCGTACCTCCACACCGATTCTCTCACGATAGAATATCGATTAAAAATGAGCTCTTATGACAGCTGCTATGGGCAGATATGACTGACAGAGTTCAAGAAGTCGCTGTTAGACATGCTTCCAAATGTGTGACAGAGAAATCCGGGGTCAGTTGGAGAAACTGGCAGTTAAAGTTTCTTGTGGCACATGCTGGACAGATATTCTAAGCAGAGCACACCATTTCATTTTACGTCCACTGACAGTGAACTTATTATAACACTGATTGCTCCAGAAAAATCCTCCCTTGGAGCCAACTAGAAGAGGAAAACATAGCAGAAGCAGGATATTGTTTTGACAATCGCCGCAGTCATAATTCACGACTTAATAGTGATGTGTGGGCGGGTGAAGCGGCCACAATATGTAATATCAGTCAGTCAATCTAATTTAATTCATGCAGTGAGTGCATTTCCATGAGCAAGCTGAATTTTCCAAACTGAAATGAAGGAGCTGGAGATACTTTATTCCCTGGCTGGGGTAAATATTTTCCCTCCCCACTCCTCTTGAAGTAAGCTAGCTGAGAGATGCTTCTGGAAATCCATGCCTATGGACGTTCCCTGATCACAAATAACATTGTGAGTTATGTGTGTGTCGCTCGTCCCATATAGAAATGACGTTTAGTGATAATGGTTGGGTGATGTTATTCCTCGAGGCGGATCTCTGAAAGGGGAGATGATGCAGATTTGTGGATCAGATTACTGGAAATTGTTGCAAGCCAGATATATGGGTGTGTCGACAGCGTAATGCTCAGAGGGCCAGATAACCCCTGTTTGATGGAGGAAGTAAGCATGAGTAACGGTCAGGTATTGTCTTTATGAATGCTTTGAATGTTTGGGGGGCAGTGTGGCTCAGCAGTGGGTTGTATTGTTACCTCACATTGCCAAGGTTGGGGGGTTAAATGCCACTTCTGCTCTGTTTCCATTACACCTGTCGCATGGTTTTCCGTCCTTTCTTTCAGCTTCCTCTTGCATTCGAACTGCTGTCTATAAATCATGCCAGTGTGTGTGTGTGTGTGTGTGTGTGTCTTCCAGGGCCCTCTATCTTATGCCCCGCATTTCCTGGGATTGACTTCAGTCTCACTGTGACCCTGCACTGGATAAGTAGTTAGAGAATGGATGAAGTTTAACTCAGGTAATCTCAGGCCTGGTGGCATGATTAAAAAGGAAAATAAAACAGAGACGAAACAGACTGAAACTCATTCAAGAAGCCTCTGAGGGTCAATACCAATAATGCTAACTGGACCTGATCATATGTTAGGGTGACAGCACTGAAAACCTAGCTAACAAGCTGTTCTGTGGTCAAGATCCTTTCCGAGATGGAGCTTTGGGCTTAAACAGCGACCATCTTATAATCCTGAGGAAGAGCAAGTGGATTATCCCACAGAGCAGGAGTATCCTGCAAAGGAAACATCGACGGAGGTCATGGACGTTCACCCTAGTAAGAATCCTCGCTCCAGTAACAGTGGGAGCGGCTGCGGGGAGCCGTTTTAGCAGCGAGAGAGCAGATCATTACACTAATGAAACCTTTAGGAGGAAATAAGTCATCATGTGAAGGAAGCACCCCAGTTATGGTGAAAATAGCACAGTAGCTTAGAGTATTGCTTCAACGGGGTGGCACACTGAGATAGAAGGAGAGGAGGGCTCATTTAAAAGCAGATATGACCCCAAAAAGCCAGAAGGTGAAAGAGAAAGTGGTCTGGACAGCAACTGTAGGCCGTCTTCAGCTGAGCCCATCATAAAAGGATTCTGAGCAAACTCTTTAAACCAGCTCTATAAAAACCACGTCATTGTATTATACCACAGTCCATTACGATCCATCCGACTGTCTATCCATATATACGTCTAGTTCCATTGTCACATATCCAGCTGAGGATCGCAGAGCATCTTATCTTTGTTGTGTAATTCTTACATTATCATATGATATTACAATTAGCCCAACCTACCACATTACTACCATTATATAATTACTACGTTATTGCATTATGCTAGCTTGGCACAGTAGCTCTGTGGCGTTATATTTCCAGGGCTCTGTGTGTGTGTGTGTGTGTGTGTGTGTGTGTGTGTGTGTGTGTGTGTGTGTGTGTGTGTACCATGTTAATATTACACTGTGGGGACAAAACGTCCCCAGGAGGTAACGAAAAAAAACCTGACATTTCTACCTTGTGGAGACATTTTGTCGTGTCCCCACAAGAAAACCCTCAATTTTATAATAAAAATCTGTGAATGCAATCTAAAAACTAAAAGAGTCAAAAGTCTTGCATTTTGTTGGGTTACTTACAGTTATACTTAGGGCTAGGTAAGGGTTAGGGTTGTCATAGGATTAGCCCAATGGAAATGAATAGAAAGTCTCCACCATGTTTGAAATAGAAATGTGTGTGTGTGTGTGTGTGTGTGTGTGTGTGTGTGCGCACGCACCTGCACATGCTGTCTATCCCATACCTTGCACCCTGTGTTTCCTGGAACACTTCCCAGGCTCACCACTCTTAGGGTACTTGTTGAGGATGGATGCATGGCTGGATTACAATCAGTCATATGGAATACATTGGTATTGTGCAATTATGAGATTATATTATAATAATTCACACACATAATATTGTAATATTACATTCAGTACTGTGCAAAAGTTTTAGGCACTTGTGAAAAAATGCTGTAACATGAGGATGCTGTCAAAAATAAAGACAGGAATACTTTTTCCTGTATCAATTAACAACATACAATGTGCAGAAAAACCTAAATCAAACCAATATTTGGTGTGAGACTCCTTTTCCTTTAAAACAGCATAACTTCTCCTAGATACACTTGCACCTACTTTTCTGCATGAGGAGATCAGCAGGTAAGCTGTTCCAAAGGTCTAGGAGAACCAGCCATGGTCTCAGTTGCTTCTGTCTCTTCATGTAATCCTAGACTGAGCCAATGATGTTAAGATCAGGGCTCTGTAGGAGCCATACCATCTCTTCATGTAATCCTAGACTGAGTCAATGATGTTAAGATCAGGGCTCTGTAGGAGCCATACCATCTCTTCATGTAATCCTAGACTGAGTCAATGATGTTGAGATCAGGGCTCTGTGGGGGCCATACCATCTCTTCCAGGACTCTTTTTTCTGAAAGTAGTTCATTATGACTTTGACTCTATGTTTGGGATCATTGTCATTCTGCAGAATGACTTTGGGACCGATTAGATGCCTCCCTGATGGTATTACATGATGGATAAGTATCTGCCTTTACATGTATTTCTCAGCATTTGGGAATCCATTAATTCTGACCAAATCTCCAACTTCAGTTGAGGAAATGCAACCTCAAACCTTTAGTACATGGAACCTACACCATGCTTCACTGTTGCCTGCAAACACTCATTCTTGTACTGCTCTTCTGTCCTTTGGAGAACAGATGTTTAAAATTTTCACTCATCAGTCCTGAGCATCCGCTGCCATTTTTGTGTGCCCTAGTTCTTTTTTATTCTGCATTGGTGGGTCACATGACCTTGTTCCTCATCAGAGGTATGGCTTTTTAGCTGCAAGTCTTCCATAAAGACCACTTCTGACCCAACGTCTCAGGACAGTAGATAAATGTACAAGGGGTCCACTGGTTCCTGCCAGGTCTGAGTTGATGTCACCGCTGGACATATTCTGATTTCAAAGGAACATCAGCAAAATGTCTTTCATCTGCTGTACTTTGTTCCCTTGGACGCCCACTGTGTTTTCAATCCTCAACGTTGCCTGTTTCTGCATGTGCAGAAAAGGTTGGACAGCACATCTGGAAACACCTGTCTGCCATGATATTTCTGTCTGTGAGAGACGTTGCTGATACAGTAAGACCACCGTGTGTCTTGTTGCTGTGCTCAGTCTTGCCTTGTGAGGTTTTTTACATTAAGCAGTCTTCAGGAACCTCATGGCTACATCATGGCTGTTCCTCACCCAGTTTCATTCCTCTTACACCACTGTTTCTACTTCAGTTAGCGATTTAGTTCCTACATACATGTTATACTGTCTATCATTAGTGCCTGTTTTGTATAATTGTTTAATCATCCAATGGACAATATGCATACAAACGTGTCTTTTATTTATGCATACAAACCTGTGTTTAAAACACCTGTTTTGTGTACTCCTACTGCACCTTGTAACACAAGCAGCAAATTTGACTAATGTTCACAATGATAAACCTCAAAATCAGACAGCAAAGTCAGGTAACAATCAAGTCAAAAACAATGACAAAACAACTCTTACACTTAGAGTAAGTCTTAAAAGTGTTGTCTGTTAGCTTTCATAAAGGCCTTCAGCCAAAAATAATCAAAAGCAAGTGAGGATCAACAAAGTTGTTGCAAAAATAAAAAGGGTTTAGTTTTTTTTTTTTAAAAATATAGTGTAATCCTAACGCATAATTATTGCATTTAATATTACATGCATGACATCACTATTATGCAATCTTGGTTTTATTAATGTCATTAGTAAACAGAAAATTAAGCGCAACACTTCAGCAAGGGAACAGGTTATCTTTCATTTTCTTTTATTTCCAGTCCGTTATTTGGATATAAATCAAGGAAGTGTGGTCTGGTGTTTACGGCTCCTGTAATGTATTGCATGCCAACCTTGACGGGAAGAGAATCGAAGACCCACAAGTCTGCCATCCCATCAGAATCTTTCACAAAAACGCTGCCAGTACTACTGAGACAGGGATCTACAATGCGGGCCTTAGCCTGTGGACCAGGATTCTGCAGCAGAATGGTTTAAATCGGCTTGCGAACGTGCATAATCGTCGATTTACAGATATGGTACCTAAAGTTGTCACATGGGGGGGGTTGTTGACTGGGAGGGGGAGCAGTTTTAAAGGGAATTCCACCCAGATTTCAGGTTTCCTTCTGTCACCACTTATCCCTAAGGAACCACATCACATTTGTCTTTGAGCAGGAGCTGGCGCTGTTTTTCAAAGGCAAATCTCATGCTTACATCACAGCAAGACATATCTCTGTCGTTTGCTATGCAAATCTATCGCGTTTATACGCCCTGCAAGTTCCCAGTGCTTTACCAGATCAGCAGGTGTAAAAACAATGCCTGCTGAAAATTACCCAGGCCTTTAAGATGTTAAATTCAAATCGTACCTGAAATATTGAATAAAAAGACATAATTTTCTGCTTGCCTCCGGGGTCTCACTCTAGGCCAGAGTCCAGACCAGGGCTTTTAATCTGTCTTGGGAGTACTCTTTATGTGTAGGCTGTGTGCTGCTCCATCAAACTGGACTTCCAACCACTCAAACCTGTCCCCCCAGGCCATAAGGCACTTTGTCGGTTTTCACCAGCCGTTCCCGCTGGCCTCTCTTACCATGCCTTCCTCTATGGGCTATGGCTTTTTGCTAATTAGCTGAGCCGCCAGCCCCTCAAGGGGCTTTGTTGGTGGTTGGGCCTCCTGAAAAATGACGTTCCTATGCCGACCTCTGCTGCAGCAGTGAATTTCATCCCATCCCACCTTCCGCGTGCCAATAACATATCTTACTTGAACTTCATCTGAAAACCTCCACATGAAATTATTGCTGATCCCATGACTAATGAAAGTCTAAGTCTATGACTTACTGCTGAAGGAGTCTATGCTGGATTATCACCGTGAAGGCAACAGATTATAAAGGCTCAAAGCTCTGGGCTATGCGACAACCTGTGTTTGCTGACAGTGTGGTACAAATCAGTGCCAATAAATCATTCAAAACTCATAATAAAATGTTTAATATTTGTTACAAAGATGTGCATTATACCGTGAGTGATGCTCACCTAAGAGTCTTGTCTGAATCAAAATCAGTCTGCTAACCATGGAATAGTTTGGACATAGAAGAAATAAGTTGTTTAGATGATACATAAGACATAAACACAGAGACATTGGAATTGTCTGGCTGTGGAAGTTTGTTGTTAAAATTATATATTTCAACATTAATGTTTCTTGAAGCCTGTGACCCTGACATATTTTGAGTGTTTTACCAATCGGCATTAACCGTATGTCTGTTTGCATGTTCTCAAATCAGAACCAAGCTTTTGTCACTTTCAGTTTTTTTTTTTTTTTTTTGACATCTTCTTTCTCGTGCAAATTTTTAAACAGTTGACAAACATATTAAGCGCACCTTTTGTTTCCCACACATGGAAAATCGAGAGGATTTGGTTGTTGTTCGTTCACTGAAAAGTGATTCACCACATTTGTTTGCTGCCAGCGTCCGCCTCAAGGCAGCACAATATAAAGTGAGTTAAATATGAAAATACCATCGAATGCATAAATAATTCGTCTTGGAAAGGAGAGGGCCCTCTGCTCCTGATCTCACCGAGTGATCAGGGTGCGCTAACATTTGACAGATCTCAGCTTAGGATCGGTGACGTGCCTGCTTAAATCAGGGTTAATTGCAGGGCATGTCTGGGCATGCCTTAATGACCTCTGTGACCCCTTGGTTGGGGGGGGGGGGGGGGGGGACAGTTTATACCAGGCTGCCGCGTTGCACACATCCCCAGGAGAAGAAGAATGACTGAGAGATGCATTTGTAAGCTTCTCCGCTTTCACACTTCAAAAATAGCAAAGCCGGGGCTGACTGCGGTCATTTCCATCTGTTTATTTATTCATAAGCCTACAAATCACACTCTGGGGTGGTGCATGGAGACGGTGCACTGAACAAAGCGCTCCGCCATAACGCCTAATGGCTGTATGTGGGTATGTGTGTGTAGGAGTGTTTCACAGGTGCGGTGTCATCACTCATGAAGAGGGAGGTGCCGTAAGGCCTGTAAAACTGAAGACTGATCACTCCACAGAAGATCGCAGAATGTGAAATGCGTCTGAGGTGGATTTCTCCGTCTCTCCATGTCAATGTCCATTTGGGTTTCCCTGAAAACACACAAACTCTTGAAGACGGCATCGAGATGGACCATGGTCTTGACCACCATCATAACTGACACAGGGGTCAAAATCTTGAGAGAATCAAAACTCGATTGCCAATAGTAGTAATAATGTCTATAGTCAGAGATGAATGTACATTCACCTTAGATCAGATCCAGCCAAAAAGCGCCCAAGGTAGTTCTGTTGCCGTGGCAGTAGCCGGGTGATATCTGTATGGCCTACCAGTACTCCGCCAAGGCCCTGGTGCTCCTGCTGTTTCCATATTTGTTTAAGGGCAATCTCAGATCCCTTGATGTAGATATGTCATTTTATAACAACCAGCTGTTTAATGGTTTACCATGACATCCTGTGTCAGGAATGGCCCAGTCAAAAGGCAGACATTGGTCATTAGTTCAAATTAATTTGACAAGGACTCTCATTCAGGGGAAAAACCCAATCACTGTTGATCATGTAGTAAGGGCTGATGTGAGAACTTCAAACAAATTAAAAGTTCCATAGAAAAACACTTCTGTATTGTTGTTCCCATATTTGATTTGGCAAAAAATTGTACACTGGATATGTTTCCTGACATAACCCTCCCCATTTATCCAGGCTTGGGACCGGCACAAAGAAATACACTGTCTTGTGTATCCCCAGTGGCTGGGATAAAATTGATCAGCTGCAGCATGAAGTTATGGGAAAGAGTAGTGGAAGCTAGGTTAAGAAGGGAGGTGATGATTAGTGAGCAGCAGCATGGTTTCATGCCAGGAAAGAGCACTACTGATGTGATGTTTACTCTGAGGGTGTTGATGGAGAAGTATAGAGAAGGTCAGAAGGTGTCACATTGTGTCTTTGTGGACGTGGAGAAAGCATATGACAGGGTGCCTAGAGAGGATTTGTGGCATTGTATGAGGAAGTCTGGAGTGGTATCTAAGAGTGGTACAGGATATGTACGAGGGCAGTGTGACAGTGGTGAAGTCTGCGCTAGGAGTGATGGATGTGTTCAAGGTAGAGGTGTGATTATATCAAGGATCAGCTCTGAGGCCTTTCTTATTTGCGATGGCGATGGACAGGTTGACAGATGAGATCAGACAGGAGCCCCCATGGACTATGATGTTTACAGATAACATTATGATCTATAGTGAGAGTAGGGAGCAGGTAGGGGAGACACTGGAGAGGTGGAGGTATGCTCTAGAGAGGAGAGGAATGAAGGTCAGTAGGACTAAGACAGAATACATGT
>JAACJT020000031.1:9914064-9955980 GCA_009936485.2 Gymnarchus niloticus | reverse complement strand
AGCTGGAGGCGGCAGAGTTAAAGATGTTAAGATTTGCATTGGGTGTGACAAGGATGGACAGGATTAGGAATGAGTATGTTAGATGGTCAGCTTAGGTTGGATGGTTTGGAGACAAAGCCAGAGAGGCAAGATTACATTGGTTTGGATATGTGCCAAGGAGAGATGCTGGGTATATTGGGAGAAGGATACTGAGGATGGAGCTGCTAGGCAAGAGGAAAAGACGAAGGCCAAAAAGGAGGTTCATGGATGTGGCGAGAAAGGACATGCAGGTGGTTGGTATGACAGAGCGGGAAGTGGAGGACAGGAGAAGATGGAGAAGGTTGATCCGCTATGGCGACCCCTGACAGGTGCAGCCGAAAGAAGATGATGATAAATACTTCTCCTTTGCAATAATAAAAGTTTGGGCGTTATTATAGTACATGCTTTAAAAATTGTATGACTAGTTTTGGTTAGTGTGTCATGGGAAGAACACAGCCAACCAGAGTTGTGGCGATAACTCCCAAAGGGATTTGTCTTTACTGGGTATATCGGCAAGACAGACACCACATACAGGGCAGGTGGACATAGGGGCAGGACCATTCAGGGTTGCACGGTCCTAGAAGATGGTTGTTCCCTTTGGTGGGCGGTGATCTCCCCTGTCAACTCCCAATGTCCAGCCTGCCCCTGTGAGTCATCCTGCTTGGGCCCAGTTTTGTCTTCTTCCCCTCCTGCTTGAGCCTCGCTCTGTTATGCTACTTGGTAGCTGATTGCCAACTGATTCCAGCTACGGCTTCTTCCACATTACACACACATTAAGGTGCGCTGTAGGCTATGGTGCTGAGGATTGGGTGATCAGGTAGTGTGGCACCCCCAGATCTCCACAGTAGCTAACTCACTCCATCTCAGCCTGGAGTCTTTGATAGGAAGCACAGGGCTGAAGGCATCACAGACAGGTTGCCAGTCCATCACAGGATGCACACATGCACACACTAGGTGTGACGCAGAGACACCAGTTCAAACTAGCTATTGGAGTACAGGAGAAAATCAAACCAACCTGAGAAAATGTCTCCTGAATACTGCTGGAAGACAATTGTGCTACCTACCTAACCACCGTGCTACTCGTTTTTGTTTGCATTTTAAAATTTTCAAATAAATCAGCACATCTTTTCGGTTCGCGAGTCTCCTTGAAAACTGAAGGTTGATTGGCAGTGTCACTTTTCATGACATGTTCTTGAAAGATCACGGACAAATAGGACTCTGAATGAAAGGCAAGCGTTTTGCTTAAGGTGCGTTTTATTCTTAAAGAATGAGAGGTGAAATGTGACCTTCATGGTTACTTTCTCATCAATGCTGCCATTATATGCCAGAATAAAAATCTAGCTGAATTTTAAATCGGTGCCATAACAATTATACTATTGTAGGTCCGGTATGAGTGCCGTTCTACTTTTTCAAGCAAGATCACCATTATTTGGAACGAGCATCCCTTTATTGTTGCCTCGTTAGCCGAGGCCTGGTATATGGCAGGAGCGCTTATAATGGTGTGCAGCTCCAGGGAACGTAGGGATCCGGCAGCCTGTGGTTTGAAGCAGCTCACCCATTAGTAGAATGCTTGGAGATGTTATATCATCCAGGTCAGGTTATCTTGATTAACATGGGGTTGGGGAGGGGTTGAACTTCAGCCCACTGTGCTGCTTGACCTTGGCCACACCGACCGCGTGACAGCAGATGAATTTGGTGGGGTTGTGGTTCAAAGAGCGTTCAGTTTGTACAGCTTTTTTTCCAATAAAAAGCAGTGGACTCCCAGTCACAGGGTGAAGACCATGTCTGCAAAAAAAAAAACGTCCTGATGAAGTATGACAAAGGAAGGCATTAGCTTGGCATCACTCCAGAATATTGCCGACATCTGTCACAGTGTGTAGCTCAGTGGGTGAGGCTTCTGTCCTCACATCCAGACGGTTGTGGTTTCAAATCTTGCAGACTGATTATATCACCATTGGTGTGTTAAGCAGGGGCCTGAACTACAATTATTCCAGAGGCAGTGGGTGCTGGGTGACCTGAAACTTGCTCTCACCTGTTTATGCAAGAGTGTCTGTGTGTCTCTCAAGGAGAGCAAACTGTGATATGTGAAAATTGCCAAATTTCCCTAATGGAATGAATGAAATGCACCTATTCATAGTGATGGGACAAATGAGGTATTAAAACAAATGGTGGGTGGGAGTATCTGAAAGTAACCAATCAATGCTGGAGCTAAATGAGGCTTCAAAACCTGTGGTGGGTGGGAGTATCCTGAACAACAAATCAATGCTGGTAATTGGTCATTCAGGATACTCCCACCCACCACAAGTTTTGAGGCCTCATTTGTCTCATTACTAGCTATTCTAATAAAGTGTTGAAATGCTTTTGGGTAATTGTCAGTAGGTTGTCCAAATGTTGGATGCAGGTTCATCGATGCATTGCCTCTTCACCGCAAACACAGCCCAGCCCCCCCTTTGCAGTCTCCTGTTCCAGCAAATGCCCCGTTGCACTTTTCACCCAACGCCTTTTCCATGACTGACCCATCACAAAACTCCCATTATGTGGCAAGTAGCATTTCGTTTGGCTTCAGACGGGAATTTACCTGCATGCCGGACGACATGATTAAATCGGCCTTGATTAAATTCATTTTTCCTAAACATTTTCCCCTTCATGTGATATTGGACTCCTGGCTGGTGCCCTTATCTTGGTGTATAATCACCAGCGCAAGGTTGAGGACTGTTGCCAAGCTAACGTGATATCCGAGAGAATGAGGTTGTCATCTCTAATTAGGTCTCGGAGAGATTGCAAGATATTAAGGATTACTGCCTTAACCAATAGGGTTGTTAGTTTTTCCACCATTGAGAAATAATCCACAGTCCATTCTCATTGATTTATGTCTCAGAGGGCACAAGAGTCTGACTCAAAGATAATGGAAAGGAAGATTACAGCCCACATTTTTTTTAACAGACTGAGAGGGGTGGTGAATAGCATCCCACAGCTGGAGGCAGGATGTTGTGGCATGAACGTGGTGACGAATCTAGGCCTCAGTGGTGGCAAACGCAATCCCCCCCATTGGGCAAAACCCATCGGGAAACTCATAACACTTCCGCCAACAGGACGACGAGCCTGCTTTGTCTGCAAAAAGTGCGTCAAATAAGGAACGACACTCCATCCGGTGTGGCCTCCAGTAATCTTCACGCAGTCGGTTGTCAGGGTCCATCACATTGTTCGAACGCTGTTGGAGATGCAGTCATATGTTTATGTTATACCGTGTGTGCGTGTATATATATAAAGACCCAAATTGAGTCATATATTGCTCACTGCAATTTTCTGTGCAAAGAGGTGTCATAATGGTGAGAGGTGGAACCCTGGGATGGAAAAAACCATAGCAACTGAATGAGTGATGAACGGAAAGCTGAAGGTTATAATTTTGAGCAATCGGAATGTATAAAAGTTATTTTAAAAGCAACGAAACCGCGTGACAGACTAATTCTGCCATCAGTCCCAATTCTCCATCACTAGATTGCGCAAATCTCAGCGAAACACCAGCGAGCATGTCTGACAGTCACACCTGTGTCTAGATGCACACGGACAGCACACAGTGGCATCCGTGTAGCCCATGTGATGATGCAGGGCATGGGGGGAGGGAGGGTGCATGCTTTATATCACATTATAATCCTGCCGAAATGCAAAGGAGAATTGACACTGTATCTGTTTAAAATAATTTTGTTTGTGGACAAGACAGAGGTTTTCTACTGAAACATGTTGATTACAAGGACTCCTTAAACTAGGCTCCTGAACTGTTTTGTAAAACAGTTTGCATTTACTGTAGACAGGGGTTCTACAAATATCCATCCTTCACCTAAATCAAGTTTATGGTGGGGTATGGAACCTATCCCAGGCAGCATCAAGCACAAGGCTGGGGTACACCCTGGACAGGATATCAGATCCACACTGGGCACATAGACATGCACAATCATATACTACAGGCATCCAAGAGATGCCAGTTAGCCTAATTGCATGTCTTTGGACTGCTGGAGTAAACCTGCATGTCATGTGTAGAGTAGCAAAGTCTGCATGCACAGAGCAGAGGTGGGCTTTGAACCCTCAATGCTGAAGGCAGCAGTGCTACTAACTGAGCCATTCTATGAATAATTATTGTGTTTTTCACGTTGTTTTGCAGTCAGTGCATGATCTTATGCATCACAATGTCTGCGTTTCACAGGGGAATTTTTTTTGCATGTGTTCCTATATCTGTGTAATACGTTTGTTCTCTCATCCATCGGCTTATCCTCCACTTCAGGGTTGTGGTGCGGCTGTGTTTTGCATGAGCTGAAAGGTCCACGTGTGTCATCGCAGTATGTGACTCCTCTGTATGCGATGGAACATCTGCATTGCAGAAGCAGCAGATATGATTGCGTCTCATCGGCTAATCCTGATGTCTGACTCGTTCGTTGTACAAAGAGAGCAATACAGCTGTGCTGATGCTGTTGGACCATATCGCCTACTGATAGCTGTTACACAGTCTGGCAGGCAAGCACAGTATCTACCTAGTGTGCAGGTTGCTGTCCTGCCTCCAATCATGTAACCCAACAGACTACTACACATATATCCCCCCCCCCCACCTCAATCCCTTTCAGCACAAATCTTCCATCAGACTTTTGGACGATGGAGATCTGGAGTCTCGTCGAAAGCCTAACTCGTGATAGTTCATTATTATCCATCTGGTGGTGCTGTGTCACGGCTTAAAGTCCCATCTGAAATGAAGCCCACCTCATGCATACTCTAGGGGTATTCACACTCCATTAAGGAGTCATTAAACAGCTGATCAGTAAGGCTTTTTATTCAGAGTGGCTTTCACACTCTCTAATTCGGAGCCTTTTATCGTAGGTATTTACCATTCCCAGGTTTAAACCTTTTCCACCCATCCATCCATCCATGTTCCATGACCACTTATCTAGTGCTGAGTCCCAGGCAGTCTGGAAGCTGGAGGTTGTCCCAGGAAGCAGAG
This sequence comes from Gymnarchus niloticus, assembly GCA_009936485.2. Taxonomy (NCBI): domain Eukaryota; kingdom Metazoa; phylum Chordata; class Actinopteri; order Osteoglossiformes; family Gymnarchidae; genus Gymnarchus; species Gymnarchus niloticus. The sequence goes on along the minus strand of JAACJT020000031.1, from coordinate 9,950,975 downwards.
GGGAAGGCAGCGTACACCCTGGACGTGTGCACAGAATCATATATTATGAGCCATGTAGAGATGACAGGTCACCTAACTGTGAAATTTTGGACTGCGACTGGAAGCTGGACCAGCCACCCCCCCCCCAATAATGGGGTGAACACATAAAACTTTTTTTTTTATTTTCTCTTAAATTCCTTAACCACTCCACTCTTTGCAATTCACTTGTATTGTTTAAAAGTTACAGAGATACTGATTGGTTGGCTTCAGCACTGATGGGATGTCAGAACTATAAACCCTCCAATGGGCTTCAGCATCACATTTAGATATGGTAAGGGAGGAAGCCTGCAGTAGAGCCAGGTTCCAGGTTGCTCCCCCATTTAAAACAGGGGGTCCTCAAGGCCCCAGTGCAGTCACTTTGCCCCCCTGGATTCCTGTCCCTCAGGAGGAGGAGAACCTCCTCCTAAACACTGGCAGCAGTGATCTTTCAAAGAGGATTAAGATGACTTATGTCATAATGCTAAGCAGCTGCAAGTAAATTTTATTGAATTGCCCTCATGAGTGCATAGAATCCCTGGATTACCTATACTTAAATACTTCAGTCATTTACAAATGACTGGCTGAGTGTTTTTTTTTTTTTACTGCAACTACTTGCTGTCCTGTTTAGTTCAGTTTGACATTCCACTGTCTTCAGTGGCCTCCAAACAAACTAATAAGAGCCACAAACCAGCAAGTCAGCACCATATGCCAACTGGGAAGCACTAATCCTCTGATTGACAGCCCTCAAATTGACAGGCACTGGACACACGGAAGATCACATGACAGGCTATAGTGAGGGTTGCATGTCATGCCGTAGATGACACTCAACTGACATAATAGGAAACATTCATGATTGTGTTGGTAAGAGAACAGATGTTTGCCGGTTTTGTCATTAGCATTAGCTGATGCTTGCACGTTCCTCGTGGGTTTTAGGGTGACCTGATGATCACAGGTTCTTGGTGTATCATTAGAATAATGTTTTGTTCACAGGTTCTGGGTGTATCCTTAGGATGGCCTGATGTTCACAGGTATTTGGTGTATCATTAGCATGACCTTTTGTTCACAGGTTCTTGTTGTATCATTAGGATGACCTGGTGTTCATAGATTCTTGGTGTATCATTAGGATGACCTTTTGTTCACAGGTTCTTGGTGTATCATTAGGATGACCTGATGTTCACAGGTTCTTGGTGTATCATTAGGACGACCTGATGATCACAGGTTCTTGGTGTATCATTAGAATAATGTTTTGTTCACAGGTTCTGGGTGTATCCTTAGGATGGCCTGATGTTCACAGGTATTTGGTGTATCATTAGGATGACCTTTTGTTCACAGGTTCTTGGTGTATCATTAGGATGACCTTTTTTTCACAGGTTCTTGGTGTATCATTAGGATGACCTGATGTTCATAGATTCTTGGTGTATCATTAGGATGACCTTTTGTTCACAGGTTCTTGGTGTATCATTAGGACGACCTGATGTTCACAGGTTCTTCCACTACAGTGTTCCTGAGCCAAAGTTTTATTCTTCAAAGCTCTAGGTAATGACTTTAATGACTTGTGTCCCAGTCCATGCTTTTTCTTCTGGAAAATCCACGCAAAATTAAAAAAAAAAAATGTATCTCATGCAACAAGTGAATATGATGCTAATCTCATTAAGAGGCTCAGAGTTTAAACAGAGTTGACATCATTAATATTTGCACCACTTCATAAAATGTGCATTGGGATTGTTGTTAACCAAAGGAGATTTAAAGATTACATTTAACCATGATTGTTTCTGATACTTCCCTACAGCAAAGAGCATATAAATGACACCATAAAATGCTTCATTGTGTTTCCCTGTTTAAAGCACAGTGTAGCAACACACACACACACACACACGTACAATGAACCCTTCGGTATTATGAATTATGCAATTCAGATTATCCATGGCGACACGCGGTGATTTACAGTTTAATAAAAAGTGCAAAATTCAGAGCATGCCGCTATGCACCTGTGATACGCCTTCCTCAGGCGGTCGCCGCGTTTTATTTCTGTGGATTCTGTAGTCAGCGCCTTTGGTTAATCTAAACCGGGGTCTGAATTGGTATGCGGAACAATCACATACCGCAATTATTTTTGTGCGAAGGTGTCACTTGTGTAATGTCCACCTTATCTAATGGGCGCTGCAATCTCAGAGGACCTGCTTAGGTCCCGGAGCCTTAATTCCCCTAGTGAAAAGTTAGTCTCCCAAGGACGGCACGTTCGCTACAGGCTGTAATAAACTTCGAAACCCCGAGGGCATGCAAACCACGATATGTTTGATTTCGATCTCAGTCAAGACTGCTTTTTTTTCTTAATTTCATCGCAGAAAATGGTTGTCAATGATGACTGGAGGAGGTGTAGTCTTCTAATTGAAGAAGGTGATGAGCATTGAATACTTTTGGATAATTGTGTTCTTTTTTCCCGGTGTAAAATTACATTGCGCAGGACTTGAACTGGGAAAATGGCTGCCCGTTATAGCAGCAGGCAGGATCTCTGTAACAATTCATATGAACATAGATGTGGCCCGTTGGTTAATACCCACACCTTTCTTGGTGTTTGTGTTGAACTGAAATTGTTTTGAGCAATTATTATTAGCTACCGAGCTTGTAATGTCAATAAAATATTTAATAACCCTATTGTATTTGAATAAAAAATGGAAACGGACAAAACTGTGAGGGATGTAAGTTGTGGAAGGTTAAAAATATTCACCGAGTCACAGTTACTTCCCGCTGCACAGTTTCATGTTCATGATACTCATTTAGATAGCTTATTTTAAAACTACAACTGATCATTTTTTTGCAGAACGTTAAGAACTTACGTGACATCCAGGTTGTCCTCTGCTTTACGGCCTGTTCTTCCTGGCATGGGACCCAGCAGTGCATAAATTCTGATGGATGGTCAACTGGACGGATGCATGTTAAGATGTTGACATGTGGACGCACATGTTTGTAGCGTTGACACCAAAGCGGCTGTCTTGTGCGGGTTCCCTCTTTCTCCTCAGAACGTGATCAGCCCCTCTACCTGCCTGACAGTGCTCTAACTGTGCTTAAGTGGCAGGAATGCCCAAAGGAGCTGGAACTTTACTAACCGGTGCCGAGCGCTGAGGCGCTTGTTCTCACGTTATTATCACGCGTATCCACAGAGCCTTCTCAAGTTGATGCAAGTTCACGGCTGTCCTTCTGCCCAGCTGGGACTCACGGAAGGCGAGGAGAGGACAAACTCTGTGCTGAAGAACATGGTGAATTCAAGGTGGACGCAGATATTCCTGCCTTTCCGCCAGACTGCAGTCTGCTGTCGGATATGGTGGACGCAGCTTGTGAAGCGAGCAGTCAGTTTCTTTCTGAAGTTTTGCTTGCTAATTAAAACTCTTTTTCCTGCTCTTAGACCTCATTAGTCGAACAGACCCTCATGAGGAGTGTTGAAATATGAGCTGAAAGTTTTATTTAATGGATGTGTTTAAAGGTAGTTCTGGTTTTATCGTCTATCAGTGTGGTTTCTCGGAGGCACTGAGGTGGAAAATGTTCGGCTTTTAGGTTTTAACCAACATAGTATCTCTTAGTATTAGTAGGCTTAATAAAATCTACTTTAGACCTTAGCTTCCGGTCGCTGCATTGAATCACAGATGAATAGATGCCATGTCCATGCACATATGTGTTTAATTCACACGCATCAACACATGATTGATTTATATGTATAAACGTGCATCTACGCCAAGGTTTTGCACTAGATGGCCTAATAACTTGGCCGCCAAGAGAAGAACCTCCAGATCTTCAAGTTCTTGAGAGCTTGTCTCTGCTCCAGACCTTGGTGTTTCTGCAGAACTGTGGAGATGATTGCCTATAAAAGCCGAGCAGAGGTTCGTTCACAAGTTAAACACCCAAGTCAGTAGTAGTCAGACATGGTTGCTATACATCACAGCGATTCTTTATTATTTCGAGTCCTCATTCAAAACATTTCCTCTTGTAATTTTCCTAATAAAATGTCAGGTGTTAATAAGATATTTTCATGTATGACTTAGGAATGTTTCATTCTGCTGACACATGCCTTCAGGAAATTTTAATTGGTCTTTATAAATAGCCTAATTACCTTCAGTTGGAGTAGTGCTAATTTATTGGGCTCCTTGAATCAAGTCATTTTGTAATTAACTGGAATTTAAATTGAGACAAGGCCGTTTTCTTTTTTTCTAATTATGACATCTTTCTCGCCGTGTATTTTTATTTGTGACACCATAGTGTGTCAGTTCTTAGTATGGCACTAAAATTTTAATGCGATTGCCTTTATGGACTGATCTTCTTGATTATTCCAATGCATCGTGACTCTCCTGTTGTTTAATTCATTCGACAGCAATTTGTGAACCCTCGATACGTGTTAATGTGCCAATTTTTCTATTTCCTTTTCTCTTCCATGGCTGTCACTTGAATGTCTGTTCCACTCATTTCTTTTGTGTGTTTGATACGCGCTGGTGCTAACGGCGTCGATCAGGCATCTTGTCAAGACTTAGAGAGAACAAGACCAACCAGAAATGAGCGTCCTGCTCAAACAAGCCTTCCGTGTCAACATTGCGCATTCCCCAAAATAGCTGTAATTACAATATGCAATGTTGTCACTCCATTTAGAAATCGAAAAAATATGACTGACTTTTCTCTTCATTGTGTTTAATTTCTTTTTCATATGGCATTGCTATGAAGAATTTTATAGTTCATTGATTTTCAGTTTTTAAGAGTTTGCAGCAAACTATTATCTGAAATTGAAAAGCGCAAAGGAGTAACAACCAGATTTAGCTGATTTACTTGGTCTGTTTAGAAAATAAGATGGTGATAATCCCAGTCTGGATCTAGTGATGCAGATATTTTCAATTCTCTTTTAGTAGAATTTCTCAGAACAAATATATATTTTTACAGAATTATTGCGAACATCCTCAGCTCAATTTGTTATTTTTATACTGTGCTCTTATCTGTAAGTTATTGTTACTTGGGTATTTCAAATGTAATATTCTATAATGTTCAGGTAAAACATTCCCTCGATTTTGATTGTTTTTAATGTAATTTTTAATTTTTCACAAGAATCGATTACATTTTTGTCATCATTTAACCCGTACATTTGTGAAATGAAGCGTTCTGACTGTAGGTTCAAATTCTGCCCCTTGCTCTGTGTGTGCAGCATCAGTAAGTTGTCAGTTTCAGCGCAGGATCAATAACGTTTTCATCCATTGAAGCTGAGCAGGAATGGGAATCGAACCCTCAACATGACTGAAACTATGCCGTGGGCAGCAGGGGCATAGGTTTGGCTTGAAAGTTGGTAGGGAACCAAAACAGTTGTTTCAGTTACACAGTTATACACGTGTACAAGTTGGCAGGGATATTTTCAGCTTTCCAGAATGTTGGTTCAGACATATGCCAACCATCTCTACCTAAATCTACGTCTGTGGTAGGAAGAAGATGCTTCAATGTCTTGGATATTCCAAAATGCTTAGCACTACTCTTGAACATTTCTGCATCTCTTTGGCGTCTCTCCTAAAGACATCGCTCATTGTTTTTTATCGTACCCCGTCACTGCAGTATTGGTCTCGCTGCGGCCTGCTCAGAGAATCCAGGATTTCTTCCCATTTCAGCACAAATCAAGGAACTGCTGGTGTGTTAAAAGCTCTTAATTTTGCAAAAGCAGCAAGTTAATTCAAGAACACAGCGTGATCAATACCAAATTTCGAAAATAAAGCAACCTGTCTTGAGGCATTCATAAACCTATATTAAGACAATTACAGGAAAGTTCAGTGGCCGTGTTTTATATGGTTTATCACTGTGAACATCGACATACATTTCATTTAAGTGTCTTAATATTAGACCTAGATTACTACAATACTTCATAATTTAATATGGCTTTATTTGCAACCGGCACAATTCAGAATGTACTATTCTATCAATGAGTGCAGATGAACACTGAGTAGCTCTAGTGAATATCCAGCAATGTAACTAAAATGAGAAGTAGTTAAAAGTTTGATAGCTCACTAATACTGTTCCCTGCTTCCCAGGATTTGAATTGGCACCTTTTCCCATCTTAAGTCTTTATCCAATATCCAGTGTATAACAGCAGAGCTGTGGGAACAGAGTAACTAACCACTGAAGTCCACAACATCAACGTATTTCTGGTGAATGAGGTAGTCTCTCGATTAAGTTACACTGTGTGCCAAAAGCTGTAAAGTATTTATATTGTTATATAAAATAACAGTCAGAAGTTCAGGGAGTTTTATCTCTCTAGAACTGCAAAAAAAATCTATAATCTGATGCTCATTCCTCCACTCCTGTACAGTATTTCCCAAATGTTTTTCACCTTGCACTTCTTCAGAGAATATTTTACCTTCATATTGTAAATCAACTTTAAAAATGCCTCCCTGTTGTAGAAATACAACGGACCTAAGAACTGTGCAGATGGACACGACAAACACACGTCTCCCATGTGACTAAGGTCCCATCTAACAAACGCGATTTATCGTAATGAACCTCAGAGCTCACTAATATTGCATTTTAGCTATTGCTCATTTTGTTTCAGAAGCATCTAGAAACTGAGCAGGATCTGGGCATGGTCTGCTTGCATCAGGGAATATCATGAAGAATAAGAGTATCTGGCCTTGGAACTTCTGTTGTGTGAGTTAATATAACAAAATATTTAATAATATCTCGTCTCAAACTTCCTGTAGTAGCGCAGTGCCTAGCGTTAATACGAGCCAGCTCATAGCATGATTTAACTCTCAGTGTTCGTTCATAAAGTAGTAATCATGCCAAAGTCCAGTTAAGATATCTGTCAGCGTTATTGCTGTTCCTAAGTGCCCTGTTACAGTTACTAAGGTTACTATGTGACACACACAATTTATAACAGTGCGTGTGCAGTGTCAGTGCATTACATTAACTGTCCCACACAGGGGAGCAGTCGTTAAAGACCGGGGCCCTTGAAGGAAGGATGGTAGCCCTCAGTCCCAGGAGGGAAAAGGATTATGGGAGTTTGGAGTAGTTTGGAGTCTTTAACCTGAGCGCTGTGCAGATTCCTCCAGTTTAAAAGGCAATGTGGTAAATGAGTATGATTTAGGCAACTGTTTACATATTACTGTATGGTTTGCTGGGAGGGGGTGGGGGGTTGATAACCGAAAAGCACAGTATGGATAAGGGGACACCCAGGAGGTTATCCAACCTGTCAGGCCATTAAAAACGAGACCATCGTCCACGGCATTAATGCTGGTCATTATCAGTGGAGACCTCAGCACCTGTTTGGACCATTTGTGTTAAACACAAGCCATTAACCTCGCCGACAGGCACACATGTGTTTGGGGGGAGCTCCCGGGGGCCACAGCTCACGGGTGCTGGCGGCTTTGGCCGTCCTTTAGCCGTGCCGCGTCTTCTCGTGCAGAGGCCATCTGGCCAGAGCGACGGGGTGGTCTGCCTGCACATCCGAGGGTGTGTGGTGGGGGCCGCGTCCAGCTGAAGACGCACCGCCGAGCTAGCCAGGGGTGGTGGTGGTCTACGGATTACCATGTCCACCCCCACCCCCCTGCCCCACCCGCTGCTCACACCTCCTCACAGCCTGATGGATATCTGCTACCGCCGACTCTGGCAGTGCTTCAAAGTTTTTCAGCTGGGTATTTTGGAAGCTCAGCGGTTATCAGATGCAAATTGTTTTCGGTGACCTCTGCACGAGGATTTTCAGCGAATACTTCAAAGGCAAGAATGCAAGATGAAATCGTGCATGTGGCATTGACCCTCAGCTCAGTGCGAAGACTTAAATTCCATCTTTCATTGTTTATTTACATCAGCATGTTAGGAAATTTTCAAAAGGCCAATGATGAATATGTCAATATGCAATATATATTATTCTATTGACAGTTATGGGCAAATGTACCTTAGCCATTTATAGACATTCTCAACTAATCTGAAAATTAAAATAAACTTTTTTGGTCATCACCCAGCTACTGGTTGAAACTATCTAAACCAAAACAGCAGTTTAGGAAAAAAAACACATGAAAGTTCAGTATTTTTTTTTAATAATTCAGTTAAATTTGAACACAGGACAGCTGAGTCTTGCCTTCCAAATGAAAGGTCTGATCTGCTAAGTTTGAAAGTGAGAAAGAAGCTCCGTTTCTGCTTTGAGGGCCCTCTGTTCTTATGGCTGAGAGAAAAGAATTCTTTCTGATCATTACCAAACATGGAAGTTTACGGGTAGACCTGCAAATCTCGAACCCAAGGTTCTCGTAATTCTTAAGAGATTTGCTTGTAGAAGTGGGTACACGTCTGGCTGAAGTTTGCTGGGAGTCTTTAAAAAAACGTAACACTCAAGTTCCAAAGATATATAGGTTGACCTGAAGTCTCAATCAATGGTTTAAAGCTGCACCATCCACTGGACAGTAAACCAAGAAGGTTCCAGAAGTGAGCCAGAGACGGAGTGACCTTACGAAGACCTACTTTGACAAGCCTGAATCGTCCTTGGAAAATATTACTTGAATGATTGCACATAATTACAGCTTCATTCCAATGTTAATTGGCACTTTTTTTAGAAATGAAACTGTTAAAAAAGGATCAGCTTATCTACAGTCATACTACATGGAGGAGGTTCTGTAACACATTAGGTTGTTGTGCTGTTGGGAAACTTGTGCATAGTATGATAAAAATGGAAGTTTCTGGCCTTAAATGTCAAAGACGAATGGATCTCTGTCAAAGACCTTTCAGCGGGATAATGATGTCAGATACCCTGGACTATTCTGGACTGCTCTGACCAGAGATGAGTTCTACCATAGATAGAACTGACAGCTGAGGTGGGACCAAGATGTAGCAGGTGGCCGATGGAAGCCTTTAAACATTAAAGAAGTAGCTGCCAGTTGAAGAATGCGGCAAATTAGCAGTGAAATCTAGAAGCAAGGTCCCCATGAACCACCATTTGTTGGTTATGTAGTATTTCCCTGAAGTCAATAATTCCGTTGATTTTATAAACAAAACTGTCATGATTTTTTTCTATTGTTCTGTTTCAGTAGTAATTAAGATCAATAAAAGTGTGAAACTCATTAGCATATGGTGTCAATTTTAGATAGAAAACTGACACTACTTACTATATTCAATTAAATTTACTAAAGTAAATTTCTCAAAAGTCTGATGTTGTTTATATTTAAAATTGTTTATTCTCTTAGTACTATCAAAGTTTATGCTACTTTTGTTCGATGAGAAGCATGTTTAAATATTAATCAGTTTTACAAAAGGGTTTTCTGCATTCCACATAAATTATATATAATGGATACATTTAGAAATCCTTAGATAAGCCCAACAAACAGTCTGAAATGTAAATTGTTCCAACAATTGGCTGATCTCTTGCACACCTCAGTAATTTCAGTTCATTATCTGTAGTTCACAAAGGAACAATAGACCTGATTGAAATCTCAAAATGCTGTGAGCTCCACACCGCGAAGGAAGGTGACAGTGATATTAGCTGGTGAGCTTGTTAAGTCTTCCTCCTTACCTGTCAAGACCAAACTGCATTTTATCTTGGCTGCCAAGACAGACACAGTGAACATTTTCAGCCCAGAATCTACAATGCCGTTGGATCTCAGTCACGGACGTGTAACTTTTATAAGCAGTGCAATTTTGATAAAAACTAGACCTCTGTAATTAGTAGATAAAACAGAACTCGAACCCAGATCCTTTACTAACAGCCCCAGAAGGACCTTCAGAGGAGATACGATGAAGTCACAATCCTAAAGATCTAAGACTTTTGGCAAAGAAAATTATTCCCAATCTGAATTAATGATATTTCCAGATATTTCATATGGCCAATGAGATTTCTGTGAAGAAAAATATGACCAATAAGATGTTGATGGACAGTTGATTAATTTTGTCATCTTGTGACAAAATTATTCATATGTGTTGTACATCCCCAGCAAGAAGGCTTTTAATATGGAGATAGCATTTGTTGATTACCAAGCAGGTCTGTCTTAAATTATTTAATAAAAGCACATTTTAATTAACTACAATTCCACCCATTCCAGTCGATCCATCTTATTGCTTCACAATATCTTATTTCACACGAGAAGTCCAGAACTGAAACGTAGAACTTTTTTTGAAAACAAGATTAATATGCAGAATTGTGGAAGGTCAAACCATCTCGTATAGGCATTTAATAATTGGTTTAATTTGCATAAGAAAATTGGTTCTATGTATCTTCAAACATCACAGGGCTATCCCTAATTACCTCACAAAACTTCTGTCTGCTATATTTACTGTTTCATTTGCATATGTTAATTACTGAAATCAACTATTTTAATTGGGAATGGTCTTATTATTATTGTTAATGCAATAATAATAATAATAATTATTGTTGTTATAATAATAATAGTAGTAGTAGTACTATTAGTAGTTATAGTAAAAGTAGTATTGCTGTTTTTTATCATAAACTTTCATGTGAAAAACAAGATCCAGAAAGTGCCAGGGGGGATGCAGGAGGAGGAACTCCTGCAGGAACCACCCTGGCAGCCGAATGGTGAGGAATTAGCAGCCCAGAGCTGATTAGAACCTGAGAGTAAGGATGAGGAATGCAGACTTCCTATTGTGAGGGGTGTGCTGCACTGAGGTTAATTCCAGTGAACATAAGGTGCTGGGAGGGTGGTATTGAAGCTCAGTGGGTACTGCTGTGGCCCTGCTCCTCCAGGCTCTGGGGTTTGGTTCCCACCCCTGGCTCTGTGTGTATGAAATGCAAAGAGGATGTTCTCCCTGTGTTTGTGTGAGTTTCCTCTAGCAGGCCAGAGACACGTGATTAGGCAAGTTGGTGTTCTCTCATTCGCCCCAAGTGTGTGTCTGCGTGAGAGCAGTTGCCCCACACTGCACCAGCATCTGTGCTATCTGGGATAGGCTCCAGGCTCACTGCAACCCTGTAACCATAAGTGGTTCTGGAAGATGGATGGATATGCAACCTGATTTGCACCAGGAATTGTGGGACAGTTCCTTTTGTCACACGACAACATAGGGACTTACTGGGGCCTCCTTGCGAAGCACAGATGCTTCCTTCCTAGATGAAATGGTCTGCGCACCCATTCTACAAGTATTTTGTCAGTGCTCACTGAAGTTAATACTGTTTTGCTAAAAACAATATTTAAGCAAGGGTGATTTACATAAATCAGGACTTTAAAAACTTATTTTTCTTCAGTATACTTTGCATGATTGACATTTTAGAACGTCTACAAGTTTTACGTCCCCCAAGATTTTGTGGAATATGGGAAAACAGAATGTCTGTAATATTTACGTCCCATTACTTTGACAATATTTCCTGTCACCATGGTGATGGCTTATTCACAGGTAAATCAGGAAAGGGGCTGCACAATCTAGTGAACTCCGAGCCTTTTTCAGTGCCTGCTGAGAACTCGTACCGTAGATGCGAGAACCTCTCAGGCACAAGAGACAAAGCCATTGGGGAACCACCCCCCCACCCCCAAGAAGTGGTATTTATTTGGGGATAAGTGGCAGTTGGAAAAGGTGGCACCCAGATGGAGGTTTGGGTGTGGCAGATATGTGGATGATGGATGATGGTAGCTGGGCACAGGCTGAGGTCGACATGAGGGTTTGTGGTCAGCTGAGTCAGGTGGTGCTACTTCCCCCAAGCATGCTGGGTATGGGTTCTATGTCATGGGTCAGTATGGTAAAGACGTGGCAGTTCCCCCTGGGATGTCGTCCTCCGGGCTGTCTGTTAGCGAGAGAAGAGAATCAACAAGCCTCTCGCTCTCAATTCACACTCCCCTGGCTACCCAGGCTCAGGGAGACAGTCCCACCCCCTTTCTGCAGTAATTAACGGCCACCAGCCACGTCCTGCTTGCATTTCTTACAGGTAGCTCCATGGCCACCCGTGGGGAGATGGCGGTGGCTGTCCAGCAGCATGGTGCTGAATGCCATTCGCAGCGGCTCAGAGGATCTTCGTGTGCACACGGTGACGCAGAATGTATATATATACTCATACCTATCATAAATACCCCACATGTGGTGTATACACACGATGACCTCGACAAGCCACAAGCCAGAATTCCTAGGGGCAACTCAGCCTGAGGTTTGAAGATGAAAAAAGAACAAATACCAGTCATATAATCAACATCGTCCCTCTAAGAATATGAAAGTTGACTTCAGGTAGAAAAATCAGAAATGCACTTGAGGACTGTTTTACATTAGAGGAAGTGCTACAACTGAGGATGGTCAGTTTAAGGAGATTTTTCTTAGTTCACTTAATAGGTGTGTTCTGCCTTTCATCTCTGTTGTTTCATTTTGGGGGGTATTCGTTAAAAACAGCTTTGAAGGTTTATCCTTCAGCTTATTCCTTAAGTCTCCTCTCCAATTCTGCTCAAGTAATCCCTCCCGAGGTTTACGAGTAGCGGGCAATTTTACAATACCAGCAACCTATTTAAAGTATTGTGATTTTTCTGTGAAAAACAACAGGCAAAGTCATCTCTACTGGAATTACTGTCGACAGGTCCGGCAGCAAAGTGATTGAAAGGGGAGCGTCAGTAAATCTATGCTTTAGAAGCAGTTCGGAATTATCCTACCAGGTGACTAAATTATATTTATGTAAATTTCCCTTTTTACCTTTACGCTGGGTTCAGGACAAAGATCTACTGTCATCCGGGGATACCTTTTTAAAGATATCCTGCTGCCTTTATTGATCTAATGAAAGGCTCACAGGGATACACAGACCGGCTTGACGCAAATTAAGGGTGAGGATGTGACGGGAAATGAGAGCTAAAGAGGAAAAGGAAAGCTCTTTGTCTCGCTGTCTCTTTATGTTAAGGGTTGAGGGTTTAGGTTTTGGCAGCTTCTTAAATGCTCAAGTGGTAATTTGTTTAAAAATACATTATTATGTGTATGTTATCTGAGCGTAATTGCCAGGAGGGCTGTAACTTTTCAGCAAAGGATTAGAAACATCTTTTAATCTTCTACTTCACTCTAATCTGGCAGTCGTTTTTGTTCCCATGTCAAAAGCAAAATTGGTTTGCCAATTATTTATCGTCTGTCTATATGGCATTCTTGAACAGGACTAGGCTCCTCTTGTCCTCTTTGTGTTTATGACAATCCTTATGAGTACCTCGTAACAAAGAAAAACATTTATCTGAACAGAAAATAATAATATTAATAAAATTATTTTAAAAGACTACAGTAAGTATTTTAAGCAGTAAACCTGAAATTAGCCAGAATCCTACAGATTTAAGATGACTGCACAACAATTGAACAGTCAAACCAATTTATAGATTACAGCTGACAATCAGTGCAACACGTTAATGCATTTATTAAATTTAATTGCTTCTGTCTAATCGATTAATTATCTCCATTAATCGATCAACAGTCCCTAATTGGCCATGCATCAATCAACAATGAAAAACAAGTATATTTTTCATCTCTATGAATCATTTCAATCTAAATAATTTTGACATGTTATGTTATAGTTAAGTTAGAATTGTTATGTAACTTGCATAGCTCTACTGTGTATGTATTTTTCTGTGCCTTTAATGATGATGGTGAGATCCCTTGTAACTTTTTAATAAGTTTTTAACATACTGCTTTTAGTCTTACTATCTGCTGCCCCTTCTTTTCATGTGTCAAAAAGAAAATTGGTTTGGCAATTACTTAGCACAGGCGGCCTGGTGGCTTAGTGGGTATTGCGGCTACCACATACAGAGTCGCCAGGCTTGGGTGTTTCAGTAGCTAATGTGTGGAGTTTCCATGTTAACCCAGGATCGCGCAGGTATCCTCCCGCCGTGCAAAAACATGCAGCCAGGCAAACTGGCATTTGGAATTGCCTGTAGTGTGTGTGTGTGTGTGTCTGTGTCTGCGTGCATCTGTGTGCCCTGGCATCCCATCTAGTGTGTCTCCTGCGTGTGTCACAGTGACCCTGAATTGGATAAGCAGTCAGAAGATGGATTGATGGATCCATGACATCCTTTAATGTTTTTTTTTTAACTGTTTTAATTAGACCTAAATCCCTGTATATCAAACATGTTTTCTACGTTATAAATATTCATAACTTTAAAATAAGGTACTGGATGCTTAGGGACCAATCAAATCAAACTTGCCCCTAAACATGTCCTAACAAGTATAGAAAAAAAAAAAAAACACATTTACTCAAGACTGGACAAATTTAACAGAAACATGCAGGATAATTTTGTGTTAAGCACTGTATGTTTTTTTTTAGTTGCTCGCAGGGACATTTTTACAAAGCTTACAATGTATTGTAATTGTATTCACTATATGTGCTTTTTCCTGCATCAGTTTGGTCTAAGTGCTTCTGATGGATGTAGAGCAAAAAACACCCCCCCCCAGTAACCCCCACAGCATAACCGCTGTGCTGCCTGCTGTAGATGACGCAAGGTGTGCACCATTTAACTGGAAAGTTCTGTAGACTTCAAGCTGCGCCAGCCAGACTGGTCAGTTAAGATAGGCAGGCAATAAAAAGACCTCATTTGCTGTCCTCCCGTCCCCCTAATTAAGCATGGCTGGTAAACTCCAATATATTTATGGTTTGTGAGTTATCCCTTCCATGGACTTATTCACGTTAGTGTTCAGCACTTTCTCAGAAAGAATTTCCAGAGCAGACTGCTTTTGTCGGCACTGTATAACTGTTCAATTTAAAACACCCTTCTCTCTCAATTACCTTAATCAGATGTGATGCACAACCGAGTCATTGTGGTCTGCAAGTGTCCATATAAAAAAAAACCCTCATTGTTTCTGCCCTTCTGGCACTCAGCACAGAAAAAAACAAACACGCACACACACAATGTTCCAGAAAATTCCATCTCCCTCTCTTCCAGAGTGGAAGGACCTGGCACAGAATGGTAAATAACTAACCATCTTCTCCGTCAATTAAGCGAGCAAACTAACATGTAAAGGCATCGATCCCCGCTTGGTTTGCACCTTCTCGCACCAGAGAGAGATGCCTGAAATGCCGACATGCTTCATATATCGAGCTACCCAGCCAGAGTAAAGCCCACCTCTCCTTTTCGGTTTGTGATCACCCAAGCCAATGGCATAAATAGTTATCTTCAAATTTGTGCATTAAAATATTTTCTCACAGGCTTCATTGAGCAGTTGAATAAAGTAATTGGCTGCTGCTTTCATTTCTTCTCACATAAGTTAGGAGCTCGCTGGGTCCTAATGAGTACCCTATTCATAGCGTGCAGCTACAGTTTCACATCTCGGGGGCTAACCCCTGCTCACATGAATTCATCCCATGAGGTTTTATTGGATTATCTCTGCGTTATTTATAAGTCCGTCACACTTTATGGTATTATGTTATAATAACTTTATCATCTACCCATTTCTTCCTTGAGAGGGCATGACACCTTCAACTTGACCATATCTGATAAACCCGATGTGATAATTCCCCAGCAGATTGTTTTCATTTTTTAACCTTTGACAGATTGTCATAGAATTAAAGGCACAGTAATCTCATTACAATCCAGCACAGCAGTAAATAGACAGACTTCTTATGAATCCAGTTGGCCCACAACTACAACTGATGGAAAACGTCTTAGCTTCCACGCCTGGAAGAGTCATTTAGATGAACGGCATGAATCTGGAGCCTACAGAGTTGGCTGTAGAAGTTTCTGCCTGGCTGGAGATGGATTCTGTTTTTCTTTATGTGCTACCGGTGTCGATTTTCCCTCCTTGGTAAAAAAAGAAAGACTATTATCTGGATTGGAAAAATGACACAAATTGCTTTTCTTAGTTTGATAAGTACAGATTTATACTCTTAACCTATTGTAGAGTCCACTCAAATGTCCATTAAAGATTTATCTGAGGTTCAGACAACAGAAAAAACTGAATGTGTAAAAAATAGACTCTTACTGCATGATGTTCATACTTCACATCCAGCACATTCCTGATTTTATCTTTTCAAGGACATTATGAAAATTCAAATATTATACTGAACATTTAATAATTATTTAGTTATTTGAAGTTCCAAATATGGTCATTTTTAATAACCTTTGTAATGGTCTTGCATATCTAAATTTTCCTTTGTCCCTTAAGCACCGAGGGTTTAGAATTGCTTGCTACTTATCATGCAGTGGAACAGGTAAGTCTGAAAAATTCTTTGAGTGGGGCAAATCATATGACCATCCTCTTTTCCAGTAAATTATTTTTTTACTTATTCTCAGTGTATGCGTGGGCTTTTGTTTCGATCGTCGACCTGGTCCAGAATGTATTTGCCGTCAGTTCAGTCAAAGTATTCAAATATTTTGTGTTTTTCTTTTCCACACCTGGTGAAATAGTATTTCTTTGCATTAGAACCCAAAGCTATCTCATGCCATCCCCAATCCATTCTTCCAAAAGGGCCATGAAAAGAGTGGCATAGAACAACAGAACAGAATGAAACACAATAAACACTGCCTGAATTGTTGGAGATTCCTGTTCATTGTGGGGGAGGTCTTGCTACTGAAGATTAGACTGTGTTTCTGCAATCTATCCATCTATCCAGCCAGCTATCCATCCATCCATCCATCCAGCAAGCCAGCTATCCATCCATCCATCCATCCATCCATCCATCCATCCAGCCAGCCATCCATCCATCCATCCATCCATCCATCCATCCATCCAGCCAGCCAGCCAGCCATCTATTCATCCATCTCCCTTTAACTGATGATAGTTACAAGATGTTTCTACAGTCAGATCCAAAACAGCATTTGTATAGTTAATTTTAAATAAACAAGATTAATCCCACCACAGGACGCCCACACCCTCAGCCTGCCCTGTCTTGTGAGGTTGCCCCTCGCAATGTGGACACTCACAACAACTGCAGGGCAGGTCCTTCACTGGAGCTCGTCTGGGTCACATGATGTGTCACCTTCAGAATTTCTAAAGAAAGATTCAGAATTACGGGAATATGTGATTTTATGTCCCCTTTAGGCTAAAAAGGATTCGACCAGGAAGATTCAGAGCGCATCTGTGGGTAAAAATAAGTGAAAACAAACATGGACATTTGTGAGAAATTATAAATGCAGGAAGCTTTTGCTGCTACACATTTCTTTCCCCTTTTTTAGCAAAAAACAGCCCTCAGATTAATTAAAAAGAACAAAATGGAGAAGCGAGAATGCAACAAACTTTGCTAATAAATGTCACATAATCGGATAGACAAGTCATTAAATTCCCTGCAGCTGATTTATTTCCTTTAGAAAGTTTATGCCCTTAAACTGTATTCCTCATTTTAATAATGACCCAAGCAATTATTTTATAAGTTGTGTTGCCTCAGACAGTAAATTAGAGAACTACTTGAGAAATGTCTCTCCTTGTAGGATTCTCTGGCATAGTGATGCTGTGGACAGCCCCTAGAGTCTTTCACGCACTCTCCTCCAGTCATTCGCTTAAACTCGTAACTTTGCACTTCACGTAATTGGAAACTATTGTGTTGATTTAATTGTCTTCCTGGAAATTCAATTATTTTCTTTTATTGAAATTTGGGTTACATGCCGGAACCATAACATCCCGAAAAGATTTTAAATTAAGGAAGGCTGGAGGCTAATGCATTTATCTTTCCAACAGGTTAGAAACGTGACGGGCGTCCCACATTATGTTTGTTGTTCTTCTTCTTTTCGTGTCACTGTAACACAAAATTATTTGATGAACTATGGTGTAAGCAGGAAGCAGGAAAGCAGGCAGACACGTGACATAGAAATGGAAGGAGGAATTGGAACTTGAATTTTGGACGGATAGGAGATGGGTTTAACAAAATGGTGGAGATGGACGAAAAGACATCAGGACATTTGGAATGATTACAACCCTGACAAGGATAAGCATTTGGAAGATGGATGAGCAGGTGGATGGATGGATGGATGGATTGCTTTGTGACAGTGCTTCTTGTTAAAGTCACTATATAAATAAAATTGAATTGAATTGTATGGATGGATGGCTGGATAGTTAGGGTTACAATAGAGTGTGAAATTGAGCATAAAGTTACGTGTTTTGTTGTGAGGTACGAAACAACAACAAAACACTATCATGTACTGTAGGCTGTGAAATCCAATAACACAAATTGAATGTACTCGTGGTCTTTAAAAACTGGGTCCTGAACCTAACCTGGCATATCCCATGGATCATACGATTGCTGTTTTTTCACCTGGGGCTTGACCATGGCACCTACCCCTATTCGTTTTAACACATGCTAAGCTTTCCGTGTTCTACTCGTCTGCATATGGAATTGTATATAATATGTATAATTTCTCTGGTCCACATTTTTAACTGTCAGCCCCATTGTGTTGTATGAGTGTTTAGCAAATAAATATTGAATGAAGTACTCCTTGGATGGAATGGCAGTCCTTCGCATGCATAAACAGGTTCACTTACAAAGACACATGGTAAGAGCAACCTTGACATGCCAATTCACTCCAATGGTATGTCTTTGGAATGGATACACAATGCGTTCTTTGAATAAACAATAAGACTGTAGATACAAAATTCAGAGGTGTGGGCTTCCATTCTCAGTTAAATTGAAATGTATTTCTTTATAGACGGAAACATTTGGAAAGACTGTCAGAACAGAACTTCAAGCTCGATCCCGCTTCTGAAGACAATCACGGCAAGCAAAGGTGATTTCTGGGAAGATATCATCTTTACTGCCCAATCAGTGGCGGTAATGTACCCTCCACAGGAGCGGTTTGAGAGCACGGGGTTCATTAAGTCGCGGCGACCGTGCCGGCACCATGCAAAGATGTCAACTTCACAGCTCGCGAGGCAGGCTTGCAGTCTTCCAGCACTTTGGGTGTAATAAGTTCTCTTCTGCACCCCAGAGAGCTTTTAAATCAGGAGACTCTTTTAGCTCACCTGCCAATCACAGCGGGTGCAGAAGAGAGTCATCTGCTGTTAATCTGCACTCCTAAAACTCATCTCACATTCGGCACTCCCACAGCAAGGAGAATTTCCTCCATCCCTACACCATCTTATGTTTCGTTTTGGCTAAATCAGAAGCAAAAACTAGACGTAATGTTGTAGTAATGTTGTACTGAGGTTAATATGCTCATTTTCAACAGTCCAGGGTAAAACTATACACAGTTTTGCTCCACTCACCAAAGGAACCTTCCTGATATTGTTCTTGAGGGTATGATTCAATTAGTAGCCCAAATTTTTAATTCATTTGGTGATGTCCTTTTGGGTTCACACTTTGTCTTGAATCTAGATCGTTGAGGAGAACTGAGTCCCCATGACTGATAGGATTGTGTGTCCAAATCCTGACTTGGTCCTGTATGTGGAGTGTTTTCATGTTCTCCCAATACTAGAGTAGGTTTCTCTGGGTACTCTCCATCTTCCTTCCACGGTACAAAGGGGCTGAGGTGACTTGGCTTTTCTGAACTGCCTGTAGAGTGTACGTGTGTGCGTGTGTGCATACCTGTGCCCTGAAAGGGACTGGCATCCTGTTGACAGCCTTCCCCTACCTTGTGTTTGACTCTGCATAGAACATGTGGTTAAAGTCAATGTCACTTGCGTGTATGTGTGTGGTTCTCCTGTTTCTATAGAAGGCTCTGCATATCAATATGATTCCCAGGCCCGCCTTGCAGAAGTCATGGCTTTTTGTCAAAAGCTGAGTGGGGCTACAGAACCTGCTCTTAGACGTGGAACAGGACTTCCTGTCAGGAAGCGGGATCTTCCTATAGCACGGACTCATCTGCAGGTGTGTATTCATTAAAGGCGCAGTGGGGGCAGGAGCTTCATTTTGTTGAAGGCACTAAGATCTCAGATTTACATGGAA
This sequence comes from Gymnarchus niloticus, assembly GCA_009936485.2. NCBI lineage: Eukaryota > Metazoa > Chordata > Actinopteri > Osteoglossiformes > Gymnarchidae > Gymnarchus > Gymnarchus niloticus. Next base: position 9,931,201 of record JAACJT020000031.1, on the reverse strand, counting down.
CCAAATCATTAACATGTCGTATTAATAATGTTATTTATATGTCTTTCAAATCTGTTTAATTCAGTGTGTCGTAATTATAAGTGTAATTATAAAGATCATACAAACTGGTTTACACTCTTTTAACCAGTGTTGCCAAGTTGTAATTTCAATTGGTTTGATGTTTTTTTCATTTGAAAGCATCACTTGTTTTATATTGAATTCGCTTTGATTTAAAGATCATTTGCGTAATTAATATAACGTAAATACAAATTAATTTTAAAATAGATCATATATATTACTTTAGTGCTTTTTGCAGTGAATATAATATCAGTTTTTTAAGCATACATTCAGAAAATTAAGCAGCAAAAAAATTGTAAAAATGGTGAAAAATATCAATATTGACTCACTACATTGACTTGAAGTGAAGAATTTCAGTGTAGTTTTATTACTGCGGTCGTGCTAGAAGAACCTCTTCTGCATTCCCTGATCTTCTCTTACAATACAAACAATTAGCCCCACAAGGACGCTGATACCTACTGCAGCTCTCAAGGTCGTCCCTCTCTCTGTGCATCCCTGGACCACGTGACCACTTACATCATCACCACCAACCTGATATCCCTTCCAGCTTTAGCAACCACGGGCTCCCACCCGCTGTCTTCTCTGCTCTCCACTTTGAATCGTGCTCGTTTGCAAATGGTGAACCTGCTTTCAAAACGAGACATGCTATAATCACATAAGCACACATGCTCGCCTAATGTGCAAGGCAACACAGGAAAAGTGCGTCATTTGCAGTTCTAATGACCCGTGGAAGGAGGAAGAATGGCTGACATATAAAGAGTGCAATCCTGTCATTACCCTTAGTTCACATACTATGCAAACACTGACACTATAAGTGTTTACTGAGGATGCTAATGTCACTCCCTGACTTTAGCTACACAGTGAGCTGAGCGAAAACGGGCAGCCCCGCACAGAGCTGGCGGAACGCCACTGCGGTCGCCGCTGCCATGACGTCCAGCCAAACACCTCTGGAACTAGGTTCAACAGACTGCTGGATGGCAAGAGAGTAATTCCCCTGAAATGATTGGAGCTGAAGAAAAGGGGGCCTGGTTAATAGGACGCAGCGCAAAAAGCGGTAACGGAGACCGCATGGTGCGCCGTGAAGGGGTTCGTCCCATCGCAGCTCTCGCTTCGGTGGACCTGACTTCAGTCGCAATGTTTAAATGGAGCGGAACTCTGCCCCTCGGCCCCCTGCCATCTGGGGGATGAGGCTGGGCCCATTTTGTAAGCTATACGGGCAGATCGCACCGTTTGTTCTGGAGAGACCCGGGTTTGCAGGCCAGTCGACAAATGTATGCTTGTTTCACAAGGTCATGCTAGCTCTCCAAAAGTCACCCATGTCCATAAATCAAAAATAACATAACGAGGTTGCACTAGAGTATGATAATCGGTTATTTTTAGCCAGTGCTTTCATCATATTCTTCAAACCATGGGATTCCACGATGGTAGGCAAGCCTACGTTCTGTGAAGGAGAAGGGGGTGAGGGAGGGGATATCCTAAATGAAATACCAGTCCATTAGAAGGCACACATTAAGGGAAATTTAGTGAATCCAGCTCACCCAATCTTATAGTTGTGGACTGCCTAGGGAAGTGTGCAAACACATGGAGAACATGGAAAATCCACACACAGCTGGAGGTGGGGATAAGAAGACCAAAGCCATAATGTGTGAGGCCTCATCTCTGCCCCCTGGGCCACCACACTTTCAAGCTAACTGGTTGTGTGTTTGTTCTCAGTGTAGGATTAATATTCTGCTTTGTGTGGTCTGCGTGCGGTTCATATGCAGTCTTTCTGTGGTTTGGTGGGCTGTACGTTGTCTGTGTGCCTACAGTGCTGCTCAAAAGTTTGTGTAACCCCAAAATAGTCATTTATGGACTAGATTATATGATTGTATTATTATATATACAATTAATATTATTATATATACACATTGTTTTACTATAGTAAACTGCATAGTAAAATATCCTGTAGCACAGGAGGCCTTAATGGCAAGTATTCTGGGGATTTGTGAGGGGAAGATGGGTGTCACTTCCTGTTTTACGGAGAGTTAGAGCAAGTTTGGATTTGGATGAATATGTGCTCCTGAAAAGGTGAAGACTACCTCAGAATGTTGAGTTCTGACCACTGGCGCTACAGTACTTTAAAATAAAAGCCCTGACAGTGTGGACCCAGGGTCTGGTCTAGGATTTCTTGTATGTTGCTACGACGATCAATCGCCATCTTTTTTGGCTAGAAGTAAAGCCATTAATGGACAGGCAGCTGACCCTCATTAGACTCAACATCATTTTTATTATCATTATTTTTAGGATCAGCTGAGTGATCAGGGGAGTAGGGTTGCATTTGAAAGAGAGACGAAAGCAGCAGATTGTTTTAGCTAGGGGCTTTAGGTGACTGTTACTGTGTGTCTGAGCTGTTTTTTGTTATTATTGTTTCAGGTTTGTGTTGTTAAGCATGCTGGTAAACTCAGGTGACTCACATTGTCATGGGAACCATGGTTTTAGAGCCACACCAAAATGTTATGGCCAGCAAAGAGTATTGTAACATGACAATGTTAGAATATTAATTTTACTAGAGCATTCTAAAAATTATAAGAAAAGAACAGGTTCAGAAGAAAAAAAAAGTTTTATTTTGTGATTTGTCGAGTTAAAATCCAGACGTCGACTGAAGGTGGGGTCTTTGGGAAGGTGGGTTTGGAACAGCCAATCATTTCTGCAGCCGAGAATTCCTCAAAGAAGAATGGAGAATCAAAAAATAAATAATTCACTTCTTTCTATGTGCAAGAATGATTTCGGTAAATTTTGAGTTTAGGGTATTTTGAATACTGTCGTTTAACGCTTTAGTGAGATTGTTGCAAAATGTATCTGATGAAGGGACTGCATACTTCACAACAGCCCTGTTTGTATCTAAATGTGTCATTAGCGATGTTCTCACAGCCATAAATGAGCCAGAAAGGTCTGATCTCATGAACAGTAAGTTGTAGTATTTTTAAAATGTGTTTATTATTACTGCATGGCTAAACATTATGGTATAGTATAGACTTGACGCTTCTCTTTATCAGGTTATATTTATTACCTTTCCTCCGTGCTCTTGCCATAGAAATGGACTTTAGTCACCATTTGTTGTTATTTTTTAATTGAGTGGGAGGTGAATATTACATGAATGTTTTTCCGTCCGGTAATCGCCTCTTAAAATCGTTGACGCACCAAGAGCAGCACAGATGAGTGCAATGGGTACCATTCCCCCTGGATGCACAGAAAGGGCCTTAACTTGATCAAAAGTGAAATTAGAGGGTGACGGTTTCAGTGGGCTGGCCAGATGACTTTTAAATGTCATCCCTCGTTCCCACAACTAAGCATAATTGTGTAAGTGTGGCGAAGGAAATGTCCCGATTGCTGTGATTGATGCTAACCTTCTCAGATCCATTACAGCTTAATTCCTTTGAAGCCCTCGTGTTTTATGAATTGAAACATTAACAACATGTTTTGCGTAAAGGACAACCAAGAATGGCCATCGGACAAATAAAAAATAAACCATAAATATTCTACCGACTAAACGGGGAGGTAGGAGGAAATGAAAAATCTGCTTTTTTAGGCACTCGAAACATAAGGTCACACCGATGTGGGTATTCAATTGTTACTTCCTTCCTGGAAGTCTGCGTGTGATCCATATGCTCATATCCCTGGACATGCCTTAGCGGCTTCCCATTTTCCGTGGATGATTTCTTTTTCCAAGACTCTCTATAAGGGCACTCAAGCATGAGGAAGACTGACTTTGGCTGTAGGTTAGGTCAAGCAGCATCGCCCTCTTACCAGAGAGTTCTGCCACAATGGCTTCAATCTTAGGTGACAGTGGAGAAAGTGTAGACCGATCCAAATCTCGACAACTATATTTCCATATGTTGTGCTATGTGGAATACACTTGAACTGAATTCACCTGTAAGTTGAAAGAAAGCTTATTTGTACTTGTCTGCAATGTTTGCAGGTTAGTTCCTTTTGTAAAATGTGTTCTGAAAATTCAGGGTATTTATTTTATTATGCCTATTGCCACCATTCCTCAAGTAACAGAAATTAGATTTAACATATTTAAACTGTTATTGACTCTTCAGTTTGAAGTGATATTTTGCATGCCGTCCATACCTTCGATAAACAGCTGGAGTCAATTTAGAGCTGAACCAGCAGAAAGGTCAGTATGTAGCTAAAGGTATACTAAACAGACCGAGCGGGAATCTCTGAGAGGAAGGAGTGAGGTGGGTCTTTGGCAAAAACTGAAAATGTTTAGAGTGACCCAGCTGTGGTGTTGGGTCTTTGACTGAGCGACACCGTTGGACTGGAACGGAAGCTTGAATTACCAGGTCACAAGGAAGTTAAAGGCTACTTTTAGCACCAAGGATTGCTGCCCAGGATCCCTTTGTGTCCCGTTGTGTTCTTAATGGCTTCCCTGGGATGAGATTTTGCTTTTCCACAGGTGGAGGGGAATGACAAAAGAAGTCTATTAAAGTTGGGAATAAGGGATGAGAAGTATGGCAGTCTAGAGAAGATTACACGAGCCAAATAAATCATCAACATTGTGTCGCTGCTCAGACGGGTCTAACATAGCTGGTGTACTGGAATTGGAATTCTGCTTATAAATGATACGTCAAGCTTAAATGCTATGTGGATATTGTCTTATTTAAACACATTCCAAAACAAATTCATCCACCTTCAGTTTAAATGTATGTCTAGTGCAATTTTGGCTGTATTTGAAGATTGACTCCAACAATCAGTAAAGCACACATTAAGACTGCCAAAGTGTAATAAAGTACGTATTTGAAACCAAAGTTCCACCCCATGTAACTACTTCCTGCATGATGTTCCAAACACTTTTCACATGAGCATTTCCATAACAGGCCAAAGATTCCATGTTAAGATTCATAAAAATATTTTTTTCTATGTAAGGGTCTCCATACTAGCATCACGCATGATCTTCCAAGGTCAAAATGAGACATGCCAGATGGACATACCTATTGGGGTAAAAATGGGACATACCAGATGGACATACCTACTGGGGTAAAAATGGGACATGCCAGGTGGACATACCTACTGGGGTAAAAATGGGACATACCAGATGGACATACCTATTGGGGTAAACACGAGATATACCGGATGGGTGTACCTATTGGGGTAAAAATGAGAGATACCAGATGGGTGTACCTATTGGGGTAAAAATGGGACATACCAGATGGACATACCTACTAGGGTAAAAATGGGACATACCAGATGGACATACCTACTGGGGTAAAAATAGGACATACCAGATGGACATACCTACTGGGGTAAAAAAGGGACATACCAGATGGACATACCTATTGGGGTAAACATGAGATATACCGGATGGGTGTACCTATTGGGGTAAACATGAGATATACCAGATGGGTGTACCTATTGGGGTAAAAATGGGACATGCCAGATGGACATACCTACTGGGGTAAAAATGGGACATACCAGGTGGACATACCTACTGGGGTAAAAATGAGATATACCAGATGGGTGTACCTATTTGGGTAAAAATGGGACATGCCAGATGGGTGTACCTATTGGGGTAAAAATGAGATATACCAGATGGGTGTACCTATTCAGGTAAAAATGAGACATGCCAGATAAGCAAGTCTACGCTGGTTATGAAGCTCCATTTACGTATTGCTCATTCTTCAGTATTTTGCTCTCTTTCAAAGGGTGCTTTATTTTATCTTACACAGATTTCACATATTGGAAAAATGGGTGTTTCTGTGCCAGCCAGAGAATAAGGTGTCATTATTATCTGTGGATACAAAACTTGACAAACATGATCAAGTCCTATAATGGCCTGCATTGATTTTTAAATCTGTTGTCCCACCAGATAAACTGCTCCTTTTTCACCTTCAAGCTGGGAAATGCCTATAAAGATGCATAAATTTTTCATTCCCATATACTGCTGTTGTGCTGCACTGGTAAAGAACAGTGATGCGGGGTACATTTTACAGATCACAACTCCAAAGTGTGAGCTTCTGAAATGCAAGCCGGCTCAGTTAGAGGCAACCATCTGTCATCCCTGTCACACCAACACTATGTTCCACGTTCGCTTAGCCTGAACTTCCCGTTTCCTTGCCTGTGCCAGATAATGACACTATGTCATTTATAAATTTTAATTTGTTTCTTAGTTTCGCTCGTCTGCAATTTTCACACATGGACCGTTTCACTCGTGAACCATCAAACGCACGTTCCTCCCGCTGGGGTCGTTCCATGGCCCAAAGCTGGTTCTTAACCATCTGCTGCCTGGTGGATGGCATTGGTGCAAATGAGCGAGACGTGTTTCCCTCAGAACTGACAAGGCCAGAGCACTGTTCCTGCCTACGTTCATTGAGCGATACGCCCACTCCGCAACTTTCCATGGTCTGTGTTTGACAAATATGGTAGAATTTCTTGCCGATTACAGATGTCAATCTCAGAAGACTAGAAGATATGCCTCTCCTCTTACACTTTTATTTTGAAACGAAAAACGCATTGAATTTGCATTCGATGAATAAACCATTGAGCCTGCAGAATTAACACGAATAAAAACTAGAAAGCTTTGTTTAAGAGCTTAACATTTGGATTTGGAGTTCTTCCAGAGATGATCAAATCTATTTTGCATGAAAAAAGTCAAACCAGGGAACATGTACTTACTCTGGTCAGTAGAGCATTAATAGAAAGAAGACTTTTTCCGCAGAGTGTTTGGACGTTTCATGTTCATGTCGTACACTCGGCTCATGTTTTTGAATGCTTTGAACGTGCACTCAAGTCCGCCTTTGGTGCACAGAGTTGATTGAATCCTTAAGATTGTTTTATGGATTGTGTCTGTAAATGTATATGTATATATAGCTTCAAACTCGTTCCCTATATATCATATAACATGTCATGTCTAATGCCCAGGGTTTATAAAATCTTACTATGAGTCATACTGGCGGTATGGAGCACAGGGGTACATGGCACCGTTTTACAGGTACAGAGCCTTTTATGGACTTGAAAGGAAAGGAAAGGAAAGGAATGATTTTGGGACCCATTTTTTAAAAAAGGCCTTGAATAATAGTCAATAATAGTTATTCTTTTAGGCAGTAGAGGACTTTCATTGAAAATGTATCAAATATGTGGTAGATGATGGATTTACTAACAAAAGGGACATCTATACATCAGTATTGATAGTGGGATCTGCTCCCAGTGGTGTCTCATAGGCAGGCTTTTGAGCTTGAAGGATCCAGCTTCAGTATTTGGACCTTCAGTGATACTTCATATCTTATATGGAAAGACCAAAAACATGTAAAGAGTTATGTCGCATGTTAGTACTGAGTCCGCTTTCAAATTGATATGACAAGGAAGGGGCCCAACTGGAACACTGCTCCATCTGATGTTGGAGATTACACACAGCAGGCAGTTCAGAGAAGCTAATGTAACAAGAACACGCATCTTTGGGTGTAAACCAGAGTACCTGAAGAAAACCTGCATAGCACATGCACACACATACACACATTCAAACCCACAACCCTTGAGGTGTGAGGCAGCAGTGCAAACCACTGAGCCACTGTAAAAACCTCTTCTACATTGAGGTACATTTACAAAGGAAAAAAAAAAAACAACATTGGTAAACAAGAAACTCAGAAAAAATAACCTTTAATAATCTTGTAACCTAATATATATAATCTATAATGAGGTATTTGTTTTAGCAGAGCAGAAAATGGACCAGAAATAAATTTGAATCTCAGGATACAGAGAAAGGAAGTGAACGTACTACATGAACCAGAATCTGATATCATAACTTAAACCCAGGGTAGAATAAATTTAGCTCAATCCAGTTTGATTCACTGCCTGAGATGAATTCTTCCCAGGAAGATCAAAGAAGGCTTTAAAACAAGTCAGGGTAACAAATGTGAAAGTGTTTGTGTCTTGGTGTAGCTCACTGAGGTAAAGCACAACAGTTAAATCAAACACTATAAAATGGGCTTGTCTTTACTCCTCCTCATTAAGCCACCAGGAGAAAAGACAAATGTTGACCCGATATTTGGAAAGGAAATCTGTGTGCTTTCTATTTTTAATGGGCAATGTTTGCCACAAAACTGCTTGGTTATCGTCAGACCTGACAGGAAGCAGGGTGGGGAGTACAAGTGTAACACTAAACAAGGATGTTGCCGTAGCCAACTGGGTCATCGTTCAGAGCAAAATGGCTTTGTGACAACTAAGAATACACTTCGCAGGTTGATGGCATCTTCTCAACTTTTCCACCTCTGGTTTTCCATCACTAAGGTACACCTCCAGCCTCTTCCCTACTATTTGATCTCCATTATATCAACTGTTTTCCTCGCTGAGAGACAGGAGTCTTGTCTCCAATGCATAGTCAAGTTCCAAATGGTCAAACTGTCAAAAGGCATCATGTCGAGGAACTGCAGTGAAGCCCAGCCACAATGTAGCTTGCTGGAGATGGTTAGCTTTAGCACTCTCCCCTTGCCTCCATCTCCAAATATAGCCTGACTGAGAAGAGGCATCCAGGCTGCAGAGCTCAAGGTTGGGCTTTAGGACAGTGCCTATCAACTGAACGTCCTTTCACCGTTTGAAAATTTAAACGTATCACCACATCTTAATCATGGTAACCGAGATACTATCCACCCACCAGTAGTTGATACCACAACCATGGTACCCAGCTCAGTCATTAAATTACTGCTGCCATGAATCAGTTCTCACTGGGACTGTGCCAAGGAGACACTTCAGTAATCAGAGATGTGCGATCAATGGCTCAAAGGCATTGAAATGCATTGGTTTCCTAGAGGTTTGCTTTGCTCAGTGCACTGTTATGACATCATATGTTGAATAATGATTTAACGGTTTTTGCTATCCAAATATAACACCTAGCCTTAAATACACATTCAGATATACTCGGTTTACACAGCTCTGTAGTAGATGTTTTATTCAAGGAAACTTAGAATATCACTTATAAAGCTTGGTGTTTTGGCTGGAGCATTTAGGCTACATTCTAAATTTTGACTTAGAGATTTGGTGCCAGGTACACCTGGGAGATGGTGTAAACCCCACCCACACAAATAGCTGGGAGGTGGAGTCAAACCCACGGAGCAGGATCTGTGTAGCCACTAAGCCACCATATTCCACAAATCTTACGGTTGTTATTCCAGTTTTTGTTTTTAATAGTTTCCATGGCTACAACATCCATCCATTTAACAACCATTTATCCTGGAGCCTATCCAAGGCAGCACAGAGTGTATGGCTGGGCTACACCCTGGACAGGATCCCAGCCAAATTACCGGCAATTCGGAAGCACCACACACACACACACAGGCAAAAACACACAACGAAAGATGGATTTGAAGACCCAACCCTGGAGATGTGTAGCAACCATGTTATCCAATAAGCCACCAAGCCACCCAATGGCAGTAATCCATGTTTCGTAAACACATATGTGTTGCCTGTGATAATTTTAAAGCCAAAAAACACGTGTTCACAGCTCATGTGATGTGAATCTTAACCCTTTCTGTGTGAGCAGATCATGTGTCGCACTGGTAAAAAATGTACCTCTCTGAGATTCATAAACCAAGACAGCTGGGAGTCTGACAGACAGCCCTCCAGATCTTTAATAAATCATTTTACATGTATCAGTGAGCAGTTTTTGGTTTGTGGCATAATTCTTTAAAATTTAAATGTATTTTCATTCAATCATTTTATATATAAAATCTTCAAAGTGAAGATTCGGTGTAAGGTTTGAACGGTGTGCTGCTCCAGAATAAATTTTTGTAACCTTGAATTGATGAGAAATTTATTTTCTGTTTTTATTTCCTGTGCCACATTCCCCTCCTGTAGGAGGCGACGTTGGCTTGTTTGTCATCTTAAATCAAATCATTGCTGAAATGATAAATTGAAACAAATCATCTTGCAGCTCCTATTTGTCTAGTTCAGGCTTATTAAAATAAGTGTGCTTAACTGTCTGAACTGATACTTTACAGTCCTGTACTTGAGGTAGTTTATTAAATCAGTTCATTTTTCTTTTGCCACCGAGCAAAGCAGCAGTGAAATTCTAGCAAACTGCAAGTTTGACATCTCATATTAATTAAATTTCACATACAATACAGCAATACTGTCATAAGTCCTCCTTCTAAAATGTCATGTTTGACACACAAGCGTTTAACATAAATAAAAATGTAAAACATATATAATTAATATTCAGATGTGCATGGATATTAAATAAATATTCATGACTATCATCCTGCTTTCTTTCTTCAAGGCATGTATATTTAAACACGTTCTTGGGAGCTTTCCATAACTGGTGAAGAGGAGGGAGTACTGATTCCTAACCCCACGCCATGGTCATTCGTGAGATGTTTTATAGTGCCTCAATATAACAGTGGTGACTGCTACATCGACGTCATGCTTAAGCGCTGCTGGGATACGGACGAAGAATAACGTGTGCTTGGCCAGGGAGCAGAATGACACTTAATTAAGAGAGGATATAGTGATGGAAAGGCTTTCATTTCTGTCCTGTTTTTTCTTTTTGCTGGAGAGACCAAAGTATCCTTGTCACCAATGTGAAAGCAAAGCAAATTTTTCCATGCAAAGAATCTTAATCTAAAACTATGTCAATATTATACACTATCCATAGTATGTCTTTGTTTGTTAGATATGCCTTAGGTGTAATACGCTGCCTTCTATATTACCCAGGACTTGAATACGTAGAAATGTTCTTTTATAATGGATACTGCCAAATGCCTCAAAGTACAGCAGGTCTTCAATGAGTACATTGCTTGACATCAACGCCATACAGTAAATGAGTACTTTATTCATCGTAAAGACAGTCAGATGCCCTCTCTGTTTGTAGGTAACATTAGCTGCATGCTAATGGAAGGTCTCCCTTTAATTACCCTACCACTCTCATTTCGTAGGTTGGGCTGGTAGATTAGTCATGGTTAGGGTTAGAGTGTTAGCAGGGTGAGAGGGTTCAAATTAGAGGAGCAGCTGTAATGAAATCTTACCTTTCTTATATTTTAATCTCCATCCGTGCTTACGTGAAGCTCCCTTTGAACGAGAACTTTTTTTAGCATAAGTGGAAGCTGGAAATCTGTCTAGTACATCAGCATTATGTGATTGTAAATCATCCCTCTTTTCATTTCTGTTCTTACTTAAATCAAAGCAGAACACATCTGGGGGCTTTCAAAAGGAAGGACTCAACCTGGACTACGCAGATTTCACTGCCCGAATCCCCACGACAGACAGACAACACACCTTGGCAACATTTCTGACCTTCTTGGATCTCCTTCCTCCCTAGTGCTACTCCGTATGGCCAGAGCTTCATCTGGGCATGGCTGTCAGTCTCCCAGCTGTCAAACCAGATGTCACCATCTTGATCCTCCTTAATGTGTGGAAATCAGAACTTTCACTTGTCTGCCATTAAAACGTGGAAACCATCTTCTCGACCACTGGCACAACCAAAGTAGCAATTAGTCCTCGAGACAGAACTCCAAACATACTGAAACTTGGCTTAAAAGACCTGTCAGTTATATTCCTGACATCTATGTGACAGAGCTAGAAGCATTATGACAGCTATAGATCCTGAGAGAACACACAATTTTTGGTATAAAAATGTCTACTGACACCGTGCATTATAACTCTGTTTTTGAACATGAAGTGGTTTACCTGTGGCTTACCTTTCCATTCTGCTGCACTGTTTCGTTTTCTTTTTTCTATGTTATTTTTATTTATCAGGCTGTGGTGAATTAGAGTAGTGCTCCCTCATTCAGAAACACACAGAGTGGATCATTACCATTCTCTCCTGAAAGTCCAGCATCCTGCTTACGTTCCAGGCTCTTCAGTTCATCTCAGACTTGCATGAGGGACACAGAAACCATCTCCCAAAACCTGCCCTCATCTGGGGCACTCTGCTGTAAAATCACAATGTATGAGAACCCCAGATGGGGTTTTTGGGCCTTGGAGGCTACTGTACATGCATCTCCATGCTGGTCTCGGTGACATTATGCTGCAAAGCTATTCTCCTTTGAAATAACAAATTACCAGGCCGAACAACTGTGTCCCTGCACCTACAATCTTTTCCATTTTAACTTCCTCATTTCCACTTTGTTCTTTGTTTTGCTGATATCATTTCGCTGGCTGATCAAAGTTTAATTTAGCCCGTGGTATTACTTCAGATGCTATTGATCAAAAATCCCTTATGAATTTTAAACATTAATAAAATACTACATTATATGGCCAAATTAGGTCTGAAGTATACCTCAGTGATTCTCAGTGCTTAACTAATGCAATGAAGTTTTCAAAAAAAAAGTTTGCAGTAAGACAGGAACTGAAAAAAAAAATTTATATTTAATTCTACAGAACTATATGCATTTACCTCACTTCACCTCCACCATAAAGTGAAGCTATCAGCAAGCATTATATGCAAGAAACTGGTCTAAAGTAAAATATTTACAGGTTATCTTGGCTTATAATTATGTCTCTTCTCATGTAAAGGATTAACTGTTGGATTAATGAATTGCTTATTGTCACAATGTCAAGGAAATGAAGGCAAGAGGAGCCTACTGTAATTTCCGAGTGCTCCACCATATATTTATCGGTCAGTGACGTCAGTTCTAATGGCCATTTTGGTTATGAGCTGATAGCAACAGAGTTCTGAATGCGACAATCGCATTTCATCCTGCTTCCCACAGAAGTCTTATGGAGACGGCCTGGGGATGGATTAATACAGGGTGACCCGTCAGACTCCACAAGCTGCCTGTGGATGACAGCCTTCTGTGAGTGCAGAATTTAGATGCCATCTTAACAGAGGAGAAGTGTCCTGGAGTCCCATGTTCGATAAGAGGTCCTCTTGCAGCTTAGTGTCTTAGAAGTTTATAGCTCAGGATTATGGGAAACTGCAGACCATATATTGTCTTTGTGTTGACTGTTGTCAGGCTGGTTCTTATATTATACACACATACGGTATATATTTATATAAATGTGTTGAGGCTATTTTTTGGACATTGTGTGGTAATAAATAGCCATCAGTATTTATCCCAGAAGGCCATGCTGCAGCAGGAAATGTATCAAGCATTTCACCGATCCCTTCTTGTGTTTCCCCCAACACAAACGTACATCACCTGCGGGAGCCCCTGTGCCCCTAACGAGTCCCTGGTTTTGGGCAGGTGCTCCTTAATCAGCAGCAGCATGCGGGGGTGAGAAGGGGCAGCCTGGCGCTCTCGCTCTATGCTGGGCCGGGTTATCTAGTGGCATGGTGTAATTAATCTCGAGGGAACTGCTGTTGGATCTTCTGTGCCTCGGCTGTCCTCCACCTCCAGCTGACCTGGACTATGGTGTTCTGTTTGGAAAGGAGTCAAGATCTAGATCATAAACAAAAATCTCACAGTTATACAGCAAGCTTGGTCAGTTTTCTCGAGAAGTTAACAAACACGGAATCCGGGATACAGCTTCTATTGGTTTCTTGCGACGAAAGGCGCAGCATTTTTGTATTATGGAGACAAGTGGGAATTTTTTTTCAGAAAATACTGAATTTAGCTAGAAAAACCGTCACTGTCAACACGACAGGCTGCGTTGCTGTCATCTTGCCGGACACTTCGGCATAATTTAACCAGTTACATTATCTGTGTGATGTCCTCACATGCTATTAACTACATACAGTCATCGTCACTCCCCGTCACCAGGATACTAATCAGATAGGTGTTTTCACCAGAGTCTTGCTAACCGTTTGGACGTTTAAACCCTTGTGCCTTTGTTGTAGTTGGTAGGTCTTCTTCCACCTTTGAGATTTAGTTGGTGTGTTAACTACAGTCTATAATCTTCTCGTGTTTAATTCCTTGTCTGCGTATTCAACTTACAAAGTATGATTCTGGATTTTGCTTTGGTACTCTTTGTGCCTGATCGACTCTTGCCTGGCTAACGACGTGAAGAACTGGATATGCGTTTTGGCTTTTGGAAATAAACTATGCTCTTCCATTCTTACTATTCGGAGCCCTTCTTGCAATACAATTGAATGAAAGTACATCGCTGCTGATTTGTCTGTCTGTGGGAATCAGTAGCAGAAAGGGGAATCTGAAAAGGTGGATTGCATATTATGGGGTTAAAGCATTTTAGAGTTACTGCTACTGTGATCTAAATTTGAATAAGGCAGCAGTCAGAGCCATCAAACATGCAATGTGTGGTTTGTCCGATAAACTGCATAATGAGTCAGATCAAAAGACAGAAATGGCTTGACAGGTGTGGAAGCCATTAGCCTGCCCAGTACTGAGGGGTAAAAGGTTTCACATCCAGCGCCTTTGCACAAATGGAATGATTGATTACAGGTCTGCGGATCTTACCTGCTTACTCTCGGATCACTTCACTCTGTTGTGAGGTGTTTGCGGTTGTGGCAAAGCAACTACTCTAAGGGCTAAATTAGCCTCCATTAGGGGAAGGCCCCAACGCTTCACCTATTGTGTTCTGCCATAACAGGCATGGGCCAATATTTCACATGGGCTATACTTATTTCCACAAAGGCTTGCCAGATGGCTTCCAGAACTTAGAGAAATAAAGTGTTCATCTTGTTTTGATTCATTATGAGGTTAATTGAATTTGTCAATGTCTAATGCGAGCACCTGCTGAGAAGAAGACAGCTCAAGCCTAATTAATTAGAATTTTCAAAGCTGACGGCGTTAAGTTGTCCTTCAAACTCAGAATGAGACAATGTGAAGACAGAGCACTACTTTGAGCGACAGAGTTGAAGAAACAGGAAATCCACTCCTGATTCATTGATGTTAACTAAACATTATTATATTCAATTCAATATCGATTTCATGTTTCAAGGTTTTATTGTCCTGTACGATTCAATTCTTATGCACGTATGTCCTTCAGACTAGTGCCAATAAATACAAAGCAATGATAACAGCAATAACAAACAATAAATAAACAGCACTGCAGATAAACACTCCACTCTACAATTTTGGGATGTGCTCCTATATAAGCAACATTCATTTTTCATCATTTGCTTTTGTAATGTCAATTAAAATGTTAAATATAGGTTAAACACCAAGTAAAGGCTGGGGAAAATGATTCAGCTGGGACACAGGGGTCATAAAGACAAAACTAGCACATACTCGCTTGTGGTTTCAGGGTCTGGTCTTCAGAAAGACCATAATTCTGTCAGGACCCCTGTCTTGTATTGCTAATATAAAGCAACACACTCCTGTGCTACCTTCTCTAACCTGAAGATCTTTAAACAATCAACAGTTGCAGCTACAGCACTCAAACATACTGTACCCTTCTGAATATTATGAATTGAAAATGGCTAGTTCATGTCCTGGTGGTAGGCATTTAAATTTCCAGCTCTATTAAACAGCGAGAGTTGTGGGTTGCCTGAAGTTATACTATCAGTTAGAAAACAATAAAAATAGTAGCTGAAACAAGCCAGCCATGATATTTCCCTGTACTTTACCACAATTCTTTATGTTACAACATTATCTCTGTTATAACAGTTACCAGGCATAAAATCTGCATGATTAATGGAGTAGTATTCGTCATGTGTATAAATATATGACCATAATGGCCCGAACAGGTTGTGAATCACACCGATGCATCATTTACACAAAAAGCAGTCTTTGAAAATGTACTATTTACCATTTGAGAGTACTCTAGGTCTTTACTGAGGCATCAGAGCTGTGTTACTGGAAAGGTAGTGGACACCTGCTTCATTGATTGATCAAGGAAAGCCATCACTTTGGGGAGTGACCCTCGTTGTGACTTGTAGACCTAGCTGTCAACGTCTCTAGATGCTTCATGTTTACTACCCCCAGAAACTGTGCTCAGGTGCTGAGTAGCACTAACATCTCCTGGATTGATTGTCCCCAGAAAAATGCACACAATACACATACCCCCATCAACACAGACCTTGTGGAAAAAGTTACATACTAAACTGCCAATTACTGTTTTTTTAAGAAGGTAAATAGTTTTAGGGGTTTCACTAAATGTGACTGTGTAATACCATCTATCAACAAATTCACAACTTATCCTGTAAAAAATCTGAATAATTTACACATGAGTGCTGTCAGCGTCAACAAACCTCAAAAAAACCGTAGCTGAGTAATTATTTAAAATACCTGCTGTCCTAATTAGATCACATCTAAATTTGTGGAGAAGGAAACACTTTTAACTTATATTGGCTTCTTTTACTGCAAAATATGTACAAATCTCTAACCTGTGACTGCTACACATATTTATCTTGCTAAGCATTTAAACAATGAAGGACATGGTAATCTCTGTTACAAAATAGGTCAGAATAAATGTAAATCAGACGAACGGATGATGAAATAAAGTGAAATCCAGCACCAGGAGGATATGAATCATAATTCGCTCTAACATGTACCCAGATTTCATGCATCATTATTAAAGCCGCGAGGTGTGACTGAAAGCTCCGTGGCTGAGTAAAGAATCAGAAACTGGAATGCTAGCAATAGCTTTAGCAGTATAGTTAGTGGCACTCTGATAGTTACCTTGCAAGATGACTTGTCCCATGTCCCCCCGAAAGCCATTATGGAGTTTGGAGCCGATCTAACATCACTATTACGGCAAGTTCATCACTGCTGTCAGTGGATCATCAAGGCTAATGCTAACCCATCATGGCTATCACTGTCATCAGAGTGAAAGGTCAGATCCTCACTGCTGTGATTCTCTCATTAAAACTAAGGCTAGCTCCTCAGTGTCAGTCTGTCAGTGAAACATAAGCTAGCTGCTCAGTGTCAGTCTATCATTAAAGATAAGGCTAGCTGCTTAATGTCAGTCTGTCATTAATGATAAGGCTAGCTCTTCACTATCAGTCTGCCATCAGAAGTAAGGCTGTCTCAGTGTCAGTCTGTTATAAAAGCTAAGGCTAGTTATTCAGAATCAGTCTCTTTTTAAAGTTAAGGCAAGCTCCTCACTGTCAGTCATTAAAGCTAACCCTAGCTCCTCAGTGTCAGTCAGGCAATAAAGCTAAGGCTAGCTCCTCAGTGTCAGTCAGGCAATAAAGCTAAGGCTAGCTCCTCAGTGTCAGTCAGTCATTAAAGCTAAGGCTAGGTCCTCAGTGTCAGTCAGTCATTAA
>JAACJT020000031.1:9886261-9904213 GCA_009936485.2 Gymnarchus niloticus | reverse complement strand
TGGATAGACAGTGTAGTGGAAGCAATGAACATGAGTTTGGGCAGGCTTCGAGAGGCGGTGGAGGACAGGGCGGCCTGCTGTGCTGTGGTCCATGGAGTCGCGAAGAGTCAGACACGACTGCGTGACTAACAACAAAGGACCAAATCAAAATGACTTTTTCTCTAACATATGAATCCGTTTCGTCTTCGTGTTACTGTAATTCTCTCATGTTTTATGATTTAGCTAATGATATTGGAAATTAAGCATCGGGGTACGCAGTGGTCACATGGTCTGTAACGATAACTATAAGAGCACCAGGTGATTCAACTAATGCATATCGCCGCCACTGACCGTGGGCTGTCAGGTGGAGGGTGCACCAGTTTTGCTGAGATGGAGGACAGCAAATTTCTAAGTGCAAAACACTTTTGCAGGGTGCAGGTTGGGGGGGGGTGACGCAAACGTCAGAGCAGATAGATCGCAGGATGGGCACTACGTGTGATGTCAGCAGCTGGAGGCCGCTTGGAGGACAGTAGGTTGCTCTGCATCCCCCCCCGCACACAGAAGCATCTGGCACATCTGCCAGCACTACCCACCCCCCCGTCAGGACGCCAGGTGGATGCACATGTTGCATTTACATGTGAATACAATGCCGCGTGCGTTGCTTCATGCGAAGAGCATGTGTATTTGCCAATTTACGTCTGAATGATGAAAAATGTTCCGAACAGCAGCCTTCCTCATTTTTTTTGGGGTTCATGAGATGTGTATTTTGGCCTTCCGTTGTATATAATTAGGCCGCTAAACAGAGGAATCTGTAGCGGCATGTTTATGAATCTCACATAATAATAAAATAACCCTTCTCATCCTGAAACATGTTTTGACAGACAGGGCGAGCCAAAGATGCATAATTTTCCAGCACAAAACATCTGACAGATGTTTGCGTGCGTGTTGGAGACACACTTAGCCAGGTAATTTAGTGGTGCGCCGCTGCTGCAGTAAAAGGAGGAAGTTCTTAGAGAGGACGTGCAGCGCCGTCAGACCAGCAACTGCACTTGACACAGAAAAGACGTAAGGCGCCACTTCGATTTTTGCCGCTACGAGTGGCCTCTACCCACAATCCTTTGCCAGCTGTTTACAGGTATCATCCAGACTGCTGCTCCTGCTGCAATGATATTTATTTACCAGTGCCTCTACAGGATGCGTTAATCGTACAACGTTCCGAAAAAAAAATTAAAAAGATGGATTAGCAGATTGTTCGCATTCTGACGGCTGGTGAACAGTAAGAAAAAAATACTTAAATTTGGCTAAACATTTATACATTGTTCTAAGACATTAATGATTTTGGCTTTAACAGTGGCCTGTGTACATATTGCTTTAATAGCTGACATTATAAATGGTCCAGATATGCATTTCCATGATATTTAGTAACCTTCGGAAACCGAATGAACACACACATAGACACATGTGTGCGTGCATGCATGCAGACATGCACCATTAATACACAAATAGAAAATATCAGTACTTTCCATGCCAAATTCTGAAACATTAACTATTTATTATGTATTTATAAGCGTATTATTATTCATATTCTCAAAGCTTTCAAATTGCTAATAATTATTAAACGACTACAGCCCACCTGCTGTGTTCGTTCTTCAGAATGCTGAGAGGTTCAGTTCTTTTCTGCAATTAAATGTAGAAATCCCATAAAAAAAGGCACCTTTTCATTTGCATGCAGTCCCAGTTCATTATGTTGCTACAAAACATTGATTTGTGGGGTATGAAAACAAGAGCCGTGTATATGATTCTTGGGAACTTTTCTCTTTTTTTCCCCACCAAGCTCTTAATTAATTAGGCCTGACTATAACGCCATTGGTGGATGATCTCCATGTCACCTCTACCAACTGGTGCAGGCACCCGGCCCTTTAAGAAAAGTGTTAAAGGTGCCGTCATCCAGTCAAGGGGAAATGAAAATGATGCAAAACTAGACAACAGGAGTGAAAACGTATGAAAGAGCAGTATTTAGTTGGCACAGTGGCTCAGTGGGTAGTCCTGTTTCCTCCGGAGTTAGGGGTACAAGTCTTACCCCATCTCTGTTTCCGTAGAGTTTTCGAAGTTCTGCGTTCACTGTGATTTCATCATGTACTCTTGCGGTCCAAAAATATGTAGGTGAACGAGCATCTCTGAAGTTCCCATCATGTATGTGCATGTTCCTGTCCTGGGATGGACCAGCATCCCATCCTGGGTGTTCCCCTGCCTTGTGCTACCTCAAATAGGCTCCTCTAACAGGGTGAGCAGCTATGAAATATGGATGGATGGATGGATGGATGGATGGATGGATGGATGAAAGATGAATGAAGGACATTCACTTACCAGGAAACATGGTTCAGCAGTGCAGCTTGAAACGCCGGCAGATCCATTAAAGGCTTGTGCTACAAATGCCTGCCTAAGACTCTTCCACATTTAAAAATGAAATCAGAATCCGTCAGCAGTAATGACTCCCTGGTAATGTAAACCTCGTTTAATGCTCTGTCATTCCACGGTCTCATTTAACCTGTTCCATCGTTTCATGTGGACCTCAAACAGTCGTACCGAATGTCTTCTTCTACCGGCGGTAAAGCAGGACACTGAGATAAGAAAGCTTTTCCACTTTTAATTGAGTGTAAGCGAGTGTAATTTCAGCAGGGTTACACAAGCTGGCCAAAGTTGGCAGTTGCTGTCACCAGATGTTTTGCATTTCTTTGAAAGGCGTCACTACATTAATGAATGCTACAGCTAGTAGCCCCCAGATATAATGAATGCTAAAGCTAACAGCAACCCTGCTGTAATAAGTGCTAAAAGTAGCAACCACACTATTGTAACAAATGCTACGGCTAGGGGTCATACTGCCATAATGAATGCTAAAGCTAGTAGCCACCCGGCTATAATGAATGCTAAAGCTAACAGCTACTCTGATAAAATGAATGCTAAAGGTAGCAACCACACTTGTAACAAATGCTACGGCTAGGGGCCATGTTGCTGTAATGAATGCTAAAGCTAGCAGCTACCCTGCCGTAATGAATGCTAAAGCTAGCAGCTACCCTACTGTAATGAATGCTATGGCTAGCAGCTGCATGTGATCCCTAGATGCTGGTGAGCTAATGGCAGGATGCCTGAGGCCCGCCACATCTCCTGCTCTTTTGCAGATTTGGACAGTATTCCGCCCCCGCACCACCTCCTTGACCCCTTGGAGCATTGGCCTGTCACCGCACTCCATCGTCCGCTCCCCCTTCTGTTCAGACGGGCCTCAGCCCAGGCCGCCCCTTGCCGGCTTTCCCGCTGCTGACAGGGAGGGAAGCCACATATTTTTAGAGCTGGGGCGCGATTGACGCCAGCGAAGTGTCCTGCATGTTTGGTGGTGGAGCACGGCTGTTTGCTTGGGGATTTTTACGGTCATTTTCTCACTTTCCTTACCCCCATGCAATTCTCCTAGAATTAGTCCTTTTCCAGATTGGGCTATGGGGGTCTGGAAGGCTCTATTTACAACAGTTTTACTCGGGGCCATCTTTTCCTGCCTGAGCGAACAGCCGCAAGTGGAACAGTTTTGAGTACGGCTTTCAAGTGTAGAATTATTCATAGTAAAATCAGACTGGCAAAACACTATATTTTACACAAAAATGCTTTCAAACACGATAGAAGCTATCAACGCATTTTAGGGTCCTGCTTGCAACATATTGAAATTTTTTGAAACAGTGACCCCTACTGAAAATGTAGGATAAATCCGTCAAGTCTTTAGTCTTACGTTATATGTTACTGTAAATGAAATGTGTTTTCATTTATGGAAAAAACACATCAAAAGCACACACACAAAAGCTGTGTTGAATATTAAGGCTTACGGTAAATAAAAATTTTCCACTGTCTGTGGTGTTGCCAGACAGTTGCATCATACCCTCTCTACTCTAATGTTTCTTGAGGTAGAAATATTATGCTCAATATTGCAGGTATGTGGCACGATTTCGTTTGTTCACTCCACTGGAAAAATGTAATATTTTCTTTGAACATTGCTAACAGTGCTTCAGATTAAAGTATTTATGGTGTGTGTTCATAAATCTCTGCATAAGCCATGAATAAAGGATGTTATAGAATTAAAAATTCTGTAAAAGCGTCAGGCATAAACACAGTTTAAGAGATTAAACTCCAGCATGTTGTCGTGTTTTTAAAGGGTGCTCACTGTTTAAAAGTTAATTTAAACTCATTGCTTTTGTAGTGTTTTTATACGCCAATGAATTGTATCACTGAATAGGCACAAGCATGACCATCCCTGCTGCCCCCTGGTGTGCACGTCTGGCATAATTCCAAACCCCCTGGACATAGCTATCAGTAATGAGTTTTTATTCGCTCTTTTAAGCACTTCCATCAACATGGATGTGCTTAGCTTTACACGCAATATTATATAAAAAAAGAGAGAGAAAAAGCAATCTGGTGGGTGAAATGGAAAGGGCAAGCTTTATGCACATGGATGTATTTACATATCCTTGAACTCACTGGCACAAAGCACGCTCTTATTTACTGCCCAAAGAATATGCATGATAACAAATTCATGGCAAAGGCGTCTGAATCCAGTAATGTATTCGTCGTGGCTTCCAAGTATCCTGTTCCGTGACCGAGTGTTTGGCTGTCTCCTCTCCTTTTAAATGAAGCCAGATAAGATTCACTGATGCGCGAAGAAGTCAGAAGTAAGTGGAGCTGCGGCAATGTTTCCCTTTATAACTCCTTATCTAGTTGTTACGTCTCTGCGGAAGCTGGTGGTCCCAGCGGAGAATGGTGAGGAGTCCCCGTTTTCCACGTACCGCTGTCTCTTTAATCAAATGTGCACCGAACCGTTCTCACCAGTCTGCTGTAAATCCAATTATGAAAATAAAAGTTATTTCACGAAATCCAGGGACTACTGAAACTAAATGAACGCTAGGAAGCAACAGTCACCTGTTTTATGTCAAAGGTGTGTTTTGGCATTCCCAGAGCGAAGCTGATTTCTTATTTATTTACTTATGTATTTATTTGATGCAAGCGTAAAATAGAAATTAAACTGGTTTTTAAGGTTAGCCATGGAGAGGATGACATTCAGTGTCTTTCAGATGGTCACATCTGGATGAAGCTATTGTTACAGATCAAGACTTCTCACAGACTGAGGTTGTGGTGGACAGGCAGAGGACCTAATTGGTAAGCAGTGAGGAGGAGGAAGGAACAGAGGAGAGAGAGAAAGATGGAGAGAGAGATGGATAGTGTGTGTGTGTGAGAGAGAGAGAGAGAGTCCACCACAGTGGTGAGCACTGGAGGGAAAGTACAAATAGACAGAAGGTGAGAGAGAGGAAGAGAGAGAGGAGGAGAGAGAGGATTCAGTCTGATAGTTACTGAGAACAAAAGGAGAAAGAAAGAGAGGAGGCAGAGAGAGGAATAGAGACAGTGGAGCAAGTGGTGAACCCTGAGGAGAAAGTATAAATAGACAGAAGGCAGAAAGAGTGAGAGAGAGAGAGAGAGAGATGAAGCAAGAGAGTGGGAGAGAGAGAGAGTGGAACAGAGACAGTGGAGCAGAGTGGTGAGCCAAGAGGAGATCCAGGAGAAAGGGTGGACATTAGAATCAGGATTTTACTTTGAAGCAGAAGGGATTGTTTTGGTTACAGAAATTAAAGATCTGAAAATGACATTCACTTTCCCCCTCGGATCCCATGCTGGTGTTTTTCCTCTTGCTTATTTGCATTGTTATTAGATGATTTGTTTGACATTTTGTTCAGGTGGGGATCTACTCAGGTGCACAAAACGGGCCCAATTTTGCAGTGTTTACCCTGTAAACATTCAAAAACTGCTCCCTATTATTTGGAGGGATGGACCCCAGATCTATTAGTCACGAAGGGTGCAGGATTTCCACCATCCATCTCCCAGTGGCATGCAGTTCTCCACCTTCCGCCTGCCAGTCAGTAATCTGTTTATTACCATCGTTTTGAGGCCGCAAAGTACAAATCCCAGTCAGAGGCCCATGGTCGGACGGATAATCGATTGGAAAGTGAACACAGAAAATCTACCTTCATGACATATTATCGAAGCGAAGATGTCATACAAATATATTTAGCTTCATACAAATACATCATTGGAGACTGACATCCGAACACACAAACGGAAGTACTCCACCATGCCTAAAATGCATTTACCTGCTTAGTATTTATGCTTAAAGAGGAATTGTTTGGTCAGATTCATTGCAGTAATATTTTCATCCGTACGCATAATTCCAGTCATATTTGTCTAGTTCGCTTCTACTTTTCCAAATGTTCACTAATTTCTTGGAACTGTAAGCCATTACCTTACAAAGTTAGCTCATGTGCAAAATGACGCAAGTTTGATTTATTACAGAACAAAATTGTTTAAGGTGAACATGAACTCCACCCACCAGGAGTACCTTATCTCTGAATGAACCCCCCAAGTTTGGAAATGCAGTTTTCCTTCTTTATGGGTGACAGAGGATGAGCCAAAATTGTGTCAGGGTCAGCAATAAATTACTACTATTTTCCAATTTTATTCTTCATGTTCTAGCCCAGAGCCAGATTCATATACTTACTTGTCAATTATGACTCGGCTCTGGATTTTTTTTTAAGGACGGGTCATGATAAATGTGCTAAGACATCGAGTATGAACACATTTATCAAATTCCTCAAAAAATATTCCCTCCCCCAAGACACCAAGCTGCAGGACAGTCTTTGTATCATATCCTCATTGGAGGCTAGCACAGCGTACATACATAGCTAAGCTCACTTGGACTTGGTTCATGTAGGGGTCACGTCCCACAACATCTGTAACAGCATTATATTTTGATGAACCTCATTGTTATAAGGTGTGTGACCTACTTTACTGGGTTTTTTGTGCGTTCGCCATGATCGACCACGATCTCCTTTCATTTTTAGTAAGTTGCTCCTGACCAACTGGCATCCCTTGCAGGGCGTCCCCTGCCTTGTGCCCTGTGCATCCTGGGATAGGCTCCAGGCATCTCTGTGACCCTGTGCTGCATACACGGCTGGAAGACAGATGGGTGGACGGATGCTCCTGACCAAATTAAATCCCGTAACATCAACCTAGAGCCAGCCTCCTGTGTGACTTCGGCACCTGTATGGCTGTATGTGGAACCGAGACTGTCGACGAGAGACCGAATAATGTGGATTGTGAGGTCCCATCGGAAGAAACGTTCAAGTCTGTGTGCTGAAGACTGAGATAATCCCAGGAAGTATTGAAAATAAGACACACCCACCAGAGGTCGCCAGTTTTGCGGGAAGACTGAATTGAAATTGCCAGCTGTAAATCATTAGTCAATGTGCTTTCAAAGTGACAGGCCCTATATCAAAGAAGCAAACTGGAAAAACTGTCCTGATCTCTTCTTGCACATTTATCTAGATCCGTAATCATCATCCAATCATTGCATTCACCCTGCCCTTCCTTTCCAGATGTTTCTTTCAAAGAGGTGATTCAGAGAGCTCCTGTTCCCTTTTTTCACTCTATCTCTGCTCCAGATGGCCTTTTAGGTTTTGAATGAGAGCCTGATTTGGACACAAGTGTGTATTTGTGTTTGCGGCAAGTACCGCGAACTAGCTGGGTGCGTTGCGTCTCCATGACGACGCCGGGATGCAGTGCCCAATATGCGTGAACTCATCAGCGCACACAACTGGGAGCAGGAAATGGAGTCAAAATGTTCACAGTAAGCTGAACTAGCTTAGCCCTGCGTAGTGCACTGCGTAGTCTAAATGTTCAGAATGTAATTCTGGTACATGGTACGGTGGATTGAGCGGAGAACTGTTGCCACACGCCTCCAGTGGTGGAGGTTAGACTCGTACCACCGCTCCTTCTGTGTGGGGCTTGCATGTTCTCCCTTCATTTCTGTAGGTTACCTAAAGAAGCTCAAAGATGTGCATTTAGGTGTAATGGCATCTCTAAATTACCCATAGCAGGTGACTGAGTGAGTGTTTGCTCTGTGATGGAATGAGATCCCATCCAGGGTGTCCCCAACCCTGTGCTTTATGGGATAGGCTCAAGGCTAATGAAGACCTTGAACTGGGCTAGTGATTAGCAGACGAACAGTCGAAATTCATTGTACATGTTTCAAATATCAAACCAGCATTGTAAAACAAAAGGGCAGGCCCTATATGGTCAATGAGTCCTCCAGTCAGGAGCAGCCAAAAAAACAGTATGAAATGAAATCTTTCTAGAGTCTGACAACATGGTGGCTCTCTAAGGAAGAATCCCACTCAGTTGCAGCCTGGGTGAGCTGGGATAACTTCTGATCCACTCTAGGCTGATGAAGAGATAGTAAACACCTCCAAAGAAGAGCAAGCAGATTTCCTAGAGTCTTCATTTGCTGAAGCTCCACGGCATCCTTATGTAGGCATTCAGGATCATGTACATCCAGCGTCGAAGCTCTTTTCCAGGGCAGGGTCTCAGTGGGGTCTGGAGCCAAACCCATGGCATAAAGCAGGGATGCACCCTAAATGGAATACCAGTCCACTAGAGAGACTGCTTATAGACTGATCTTAAAGAAATGTACTGTGAAAGCCAGCAAATGTATAATAGTAGTACAGCTTTCCGTCCGCTCCGCATCATTCACAATATTGTATAGTGTGGCATTCCATCAGGTGTCCTCTTCAAGAAAAAATCGATATGTTCACCTCATAGGAATCCTTCAGAAATCTGCATGGGTCTCCATGACAACCCTGTTCTCATTGCCCTCCATGCTTCTACTTGACTCTTCAGGAGTGGGTTCGAGCCGTCTAGCAGTGTCCCTTTCAGCTGCACGCCATTCTGAATGCGAGTAAAAAATAATCACTCAGAAAATATCTGGGGTGCTCAGTAATCTGACAGCCAGTTGATTAGTGTGATGCGGCTGTACCTACCTACGGTATTAAGTTGTTATTTGTATTTTGGCAGTTAAGAACACCATGCCCTTTATAGGTAATTTGAGGCAAAAATTTACCATTATTATTCTGCACACCCAGCCTTTTGGCACAGTTTTCCCAGATGAAAATACTGATAGTTTGTTAGCGTGCTCGTGATTTATGTCATTTTCTACTTTTCCAGTGAAGTGGTGCTGTGTTATTCAGGCTTCCCCGAGAGGTTAACCTGCTTTGGCTGACAGGGGTAAACAAATTGCATAACAAGCGGCAAAGCTCTAGTGTGTCATATAAATGTGGACACTTTTAAAAATGGAACAATCTTTGGACATCCTGGGGATTCCCATAATGAGGAGGAAGGACATACTGTAGTGTAGTGGTGAAATTTAGCTACCAGTAATTTGTTTATCTGATCTCTCTTGTAATTAAACAGAAGGCCTACTCAAATACCAGTGTGTCAATTTTAGGTTTACAGAAAGTAAAATGCCTTGTTGTTTCTGCTGTTTATGTCCTTGAATAGCCTGCTGGAACCATATTCTCTCGAAACCAATCCACCAATATGTCACTGCTTTTAATTGTGGTACTGCACAGGCGAGCTGGACATGGGGACATCTATGCATGCTTGTGTATATATTATCATTTAAATGTATGGTTATTATGGAATCACTATGTAACATTTGTACGTATGTGCATGTGATGTGCTGTACTTGGATATTTTGAATTGCTGCAGGATTGGTCCAGGATTTCTACCAGTTGATCTAGATGTGTCTGAAGCAATAGCTTACTCCTTTGTCACTGTAAGATCCTGTGCGGTTTTCATGTAGGTCCCAAGTTCCCTCTATCTGAGCTAATCTCTATCTAAGGCATCAATCTACCCTAGGATTTAAATTTGAGTCTGTTGACATGAAGTGTCATAGAACAGTTTCAGAGTAATTCCCCCTACATGAATTTATCGGGTGAAATAACAGGAGCTTAACTTCTCAACTCTTTATTTGTTCTGATTATTGTCCTTGGGCAAGATTTTGTAAGATTTGTAATGCAGGCGGTAGACGCAAGTTTGAAACATAGTGCTTGTTATATTTTCTTATTATGTAAGTTTGAATTTATTCCATGACAATACATTTCTTTTAGTTGCACTTCACATTCTAGCTGTTCTTGAATTTTGAGGCATGATATTGAGCTGGAACCAGGTCCTTTTTTCTATCGCTAGTCCTTAGGGCTGGGTGTCTGGGTGTGGAATTAAGGTTCAGATATCTTCGGATTCCAGCTCTTGGAGATATACTGCTCAGCAGCTCTGTTGAAGTCGCTACTTCTCAGACAAAGTCAAGAACATGTAAAACAGTTTGGCCGGGTGCTTTATCTGACACGCCTGAATAGCGCCAGCACATATTAATATGCAAGGGGATGATTAATTAGCACAGCCCAGACCACCATACCTACCAACTATCCAGAGTTTATAGCAGGACCACAGCACACACTTGGAGATACCCATCAGTATGTTTTAGGAGGAAACCCAGACACACACACAGATAACACACCATGTGCTGGGATTCAAACCCACAACACTACAGGTGTCCGCCCACTGTGACACCTGTATAACAGTGTCTTGGCTCTTGGCAATGTCCTCAATCCTCCCTGTGTAATCCTACAGACTCCACCCTCCCCCAGCAGTTCACCTTGACCCCGTGACCCTGATCCACCTCCCCACAAAACCTGGGTGGCGTACGACAGCCGCCACCAGTGCCGGAGACACCGATGCGCCTTGTGGGAGAAGATCAAAGGCATAGGCTTTCACGGAACCTTCCTCTCCTTATTTTCCTCGGAGATGCAAGACTCTCTTGTCACTGTCCCATAAGCGGATTTACTCCGGATAATTCGAAACACACTGTCAACAAGTCATAATTTGCATATATTTATTTTTTAATAAATAACTTCAAAGGAACAAAGCATCAGGCCAAGGTGTGCAATTTGTTGGTGACTGGCATTATGCAGCTGCTCACATGCCATCACATGCGTGTTGTTGGAATTTCCTTGATGTGGTGTACCATGCCTACACTGGAATTCTCAGGCTACATCTCCTCTACTGGGAGTTGCAAAAGGTAAAGAGTATGGCCTGTTTGGGGAAAATGTGTAGCGTCTTTCAATATATTAAATGGACTTCTTGAAAAGGTTAGGGGGAGCAAAAAATGAGATTGCATCAACCAAAAATGAGATTATGCAACAACCGGAAATTAGACTGCATCCAACCGGAAATGAGATTATATCCAACTGGAAATTAGATTTTATCAAACTGAAAACAGGATTGTATCAAACCGGAAATAAGATTATATCAAACTGGAAATGAGATTGTATCAAAATGAAAAAGTGACTGTATCTAACAGGAAATGAAATTATAAAAAATGGAAATCATACCAAATCACACTGGAAATTAACTATTTAGATAAAAACAAGGCAATATCATACCAGAAACTGTATTGTATTAAACCAAAAGTTATGACAACAACTGGAATATATAGACAAGGTAGATAGAACTGTAGACAAGGCTAGATTGAACTGTCACAAAATGTCACGTAGCAAGACAGAAAACGTAAGAACTGAAAATCACAATTCAACTCATCGGCTCTCGCATTAAGCTATAAACTACTTCGTAATTTAGCATCTTTTTATCCACGGTGGTTTGTGAGTGTCAGAAATCTATGGCCGGGCTGGTATAACCTGGCCCTCCGCGCAGTGGCTGGTACTGTGAATGAGTCACCTAGCACACCGTGAACGGGCTGCCCACGGAAGGTTCCTTCGTGTGCGATCTCTGCTCTGATTTGGCCTATGAAATGTTCCATCAGCGTAGTGATTCAAGCCTGCAAAGGAAAGGATAGTCTGTTCATCAGCTTGCCTCTTCAAAAGAATGCAGTTTTGATTCAAGAATTCAGGTTTGGGAGGATTTCATTGACTTATGTCATGATAACACAGCACTGTAACGATATCATGTGCTTAATTATTTAATATTCCATGTATCAGTTAGAATTCTGGTGCTTGTTGATTATTTAATTATAATATATAATAATTATATATACATTGGTGTGTTACATAATATTACATAATAATTATGTAAACATTGACGATATGTTGACCTATGTTGGCTCATGAACACCCTCTACTGGTCATCAAAGCTGCAACTTTTTTTCCATCTTTCTGGGGTCATACTAAAGCTGGTCTTCAGTGCCAAAGAGTTGTTCAAAAACGTCAAATTATTTTTATTTAAGTGTCTTTATGCACTTAGGTTGAGTGTTCTAGTTGTGATTTTTCAGACCAAAATGATTCCAGTTGTTTATGTAGCCTGTGTAGACAGCTAAGCATAGTCATACAGCAGCCAACTAAGGGGTCGTCCATAGAAAAGAAATATGATGCAAAACTTGGTCATTTATTGAAGGTTTATCACACATACACATGCTAGAAGATGGTGAGATACTAAGGGATGCCATTGTCCATTGTCCAATGTCCCAAACATGAGGGAGCTCCAGGTGTTGTTCAGGTAGGAAGTTGGTGGCCACCAGGAGTACCCAGGTTCTCTAAGGTTCAGGGCAGCAGGCGGGAAAGTCATTGTGGAATCCCTGTAGATTACTCTGTCCTTACTTTATGTTGCTAGCATGCTATGCCTTCCAATGTAAGAACCAGGTTGCTCTCCATGGTTCTGGCTGACCAGATCAAGGGCACTGGGGAATCTGGTGGCTCTCCAGGGTCCTGAAAAGGGTAGTGCCTTCTTGCTCAATCGAAAAGTTAGCTGAGGAGGTGAGCCGGTTATGATGGTCCATGGTCATCTAATACCACATACCACGTCATCAAGGAAGGTGTCATTTGTAAAAGAAACCATTTTCACAAGTCTTTACAAGCTAGAACATCGAACTCCCTACAATGAAACACAATGAAACAGAAAATCTCAGTCTCTAACGCAACACCGCACCTATAAAAAAATTTCCCATTATGCAGGAGCATGTCACACGTCTGATTTAAACCAGTCTACTGATACATGGGGTTTATATGAATGCAAATTTATGGAAGCGTCACGTTAGTTCAATGTAAGCTATAATCAGCATGGATGTAAAACAAGAACCTTGAGGTAAAAGTGACCCCAAGTGAACAGCAGTAATAGCCTATATGATGGGCATGCAATTATTAGAGAAATAAGTGCTTTTAGCTGCAATACTGATCTTCCTTTACATCCTTATTTCTCTGCCAGAAAAGACAATAAACACCAATTGAAATGCAAATTCCAGGCTGGTTGTCGCTTTGCTTTGAGACCAAAGTGACCAACAGATTAAAAGCCGCATCATTTTTCATTGTTTATACACAGAGAGCAAAATGATGAGATCCTTTCATCACTTTTTGTGTCGTGTTACATTGCATCATAAGCATGTAACCCAGTGTTTTAAGGTATTATATATTTTTTATTATTATATTAAAATGTCCTCCGCTTATTTAAATGGGTAACATCCTGTATCACTTACACGGCTAACATTAATCAGTGTGCTTGCTACTGTTATGGATTATTAAACAGCTATATAGATGCCGGAGAAGCCAGATCCGGCATGGGTAATAAAGCCAAGGAAATTAGCTACCGCAGGTGTTCAGTTTTGCTTATCTGATTAAGAGAGCCGCGTTACTCCCCAGGACCTGTACGTCGCAGTGTCACCCAGTCACACAAAACAGTGTAATATGTGGGCCAGACACTAATCTATACACAGATCATGGAGTTTCAAACCAGAATAATAGTAGAATATTACTGTTGTCATTATTGGCTGGAAATGTATAAAAACTCCATTATGAAGTTACAAATGTCCTTCACTAAGAAATGTTATTGAATTCGACAGAGAAACATGCTATTAATATTAATGGCCATGGTTATATGTACAAAAGTGGCCAGTAATTATCCATTTCTGTTTCTCAGTTAGTTCACGGGGACCTCTTGTGAGAATTAATTACAGTGAAAGAGTTTGAAATCCTCTGATTTTATACTCTGATTTGTGTGTTTTATGACTCGTATGTATCTCTTGTATGTCATTTGTATCCATGTTTTGATTTCAAATTCCTTTTTCAGTGCTGCCCGTGACTGGCTTCTGTGTATTTACGGCTATTTGGAATTTTGTAAGAAGGTGCATTCAGTGTGCATTTTGCCCACCACAGGTAGAGTATCAGGAATGCTGACTCCAGGCAGCAGCAGAATTTAGTCAGAACGTGAGATGCGGGACCACGGCTCAACAATACATGTTTACATGTTTGTCAAGCGATCCAATGAAGCTTCACCTTCCAGAACCTCTCTGAGTGCCACCAGTGCCCAACCTACACAGAACACTCACTCTAAGCTACCTGAAAATATACCTCAGTAGATTCCAACTGGAGCTCACGTTTGACCATACAGCTAATTGCGAGTTATGTTTCATAAAAACGTAATATTTATGTTGAGAGTCAGCGTGGAAGCTCGCTGGGTAGCGTCGCGGCCTCGCACCTGCAGGGTTGTGGAATCGGTTCCTATGGCGACTGAGTGCGTGTGGAGTTCACGGTTCCCCTGCTGTTTGCGTGGGTTACCTTGGAGAACTCTTTTATCCTTAGGTCCGAAATCGTTAGGTTTAGATGTCGTCCTGATTGTGTGTACCTTTCGATGCACCAGCATCCTGTCCAAACATGAAGCTTCCTTTTAGTTCCCTCCTTCCTAAGGTGAGGCTCCAGGCTCACCGTAACCCCGTACTGGATAAGTAGTTTTGGAAAATAGACGGATGAATACCGCTGAAATAGGCGTCCAATCGTTGCCCTGTCGGAAACTTTTCCGAAGAGTGCGAATGAGTGAGAAAAGCACTGAACGTCTCGTCATAAGGACACGGCACTTGATTAAGTGCCTCAGAATGATGCGGTTTTGTAGATGGGAATTATTACAAAACCATGTCTTTCGGGGTGAGAGAGGATTGCTTTATGCTAACTGAAATTATAACTTACACTGCAAGCGTTCCAATTATTCTTTACAATTATTGCTTATGCAAGCAATTATCCAAAAAAAGGTATCAGATAATACTCATGCTTTGTAATACTGAGATGGAAATGCGCTGTTCTGACCCCTTTAGCCTACTGGAAATAAACAATGAAAAGAGGTCTATTTGCTTTAAAAAAAAATCGTAGATCTGCTTTGTAATATCTGTTGTACTGTTCAAATGCTGAAAAGACACAACCTCTCTCTCAAAAGCTCTTAACACACTCGGCTCTTTGCCCAGAGACAGTTTTAATTCTTTTAAGCTCTCTGTTGCCCAGGACCACTGTTTGTATTTCGTTGTTATTATTTCTTATCCCTGAACATTTTACTTAAACTTTAGCTTTTTTGCACTCAGCTGACCCCTGGTGGTCGCCGCGGTTTGACGACGCCCCAGAAAGGCTGTACAGGTACCTGACTCCACCAGTATTGTTTCTTTGCGGCACATTCGCCCGTCTGCGAAACGAAAATAAAATATTAGCGCACTGGCTCTGTTATTAGAGCGACTTTCGTTGGACTCGTATTCATATACAGTAGTTGAAATCCATTTAAACCTACCGTAAATGTATTCTTTCCTGCCATGCTAAAACTGGTAAAAAATACTTTAGGCCTTTTAAAAGCATTAATCTGTAAATCTGGCTATTCAATATAATCGCACATTAATTCTGCGCCTTTACCTTCCTATGAGCAAAAAGGTCAAAACTGGCATCTGAATATCATTAAGGTGATAAGAGATCTCTTATTAGGTCTATTAATTATGATGGCTTATTTTTCACCCGCGTTTACCTCTGCATAAATCATTATGATAATTTCTGAAGAATTATTCCTTGTTTGAATTAATGGGGTTTCCTCCGCGATGCGTGGAACCAGTCATGCCTGTAAACGGAATCGCAGAGATGAATTTCTGGGTTTCTGGGTGGGAATTGAGTTGCACTGAGGTTTCAATGTTTATGTTTTCTCCAATGAAACTCACTTTTCCCTTCTAAAACGCATTGCCGCCAAAGTAATACATAAATGTAAAGAAATGATACCAGTGTTGATTAAGGAGTACTGCGTATATAAAAATGAAATTATATCTTTTAGATTCATGATGCGTCATGAGCGACTTTGGATTTCCTTATGTATCACCGGTGTCTTTCCATATGGTCGAGTCGTGTTTCAATATGTCCTAGGTAGTGTCTCACCGCTGATTGTGGATCTCCCGAGAGCATCACTCGTCATTCGACACAAGTATGCAGACGCACATATCAACATTAGAATCCTGTTCATAAACTTACCGCAAGAGGAAAATGTGCGTCTGATTCAGCCAGGCGTTACGTAAAATCACAGAAACCCTTGCCTTCCCCAAAACTCTGACTGCTGAGAGCAGCGGAGGTTTGTCAACAAGTTAAACTGAACATTTAACACTACTTACAAGCTAGTGGTAATAGACTTTCAAAATGAATAAGGCGTATAATTAAGTTAAACGGAGACCGTAAGATCGCCTAGCACACAAGAAATCCACGTGGGGAATAAAGTTGTGAGTGATCAAATAAAATCGTAAGGTGTGCTTGCAATCAAAGAGGATTTTCTGCTTTGCTCATATGTCCTGGAATAAGGTAGGGTCTCTCGTGTACTTCTTTCAAAGACCTCTTAAATCACATGTTAAATGGGATATAATTATAATCAGATTCCGAATTTGCTTTGAGAGCAGCACGTAAAGTGTACAATAAAAAAATAGGCACATTAAGTCACCATTCTGCTTAAATTATCGACAAATAGAACTTGAATTTAGATGTTTACAAAATAATTTAGAGTCGATATAAATAAGGTCCTCGCCGAGTCTTAGTGTTTACAGCACTTTAATTTCATTTAAACAGCCTCGTTAAGGCAGTTTCATTATGAGATACCACATTAGTCATAGTTAATGTGACATGTGGCAGTTCTATTGCATATGTGACACAAGTGTTGTGATGCCTGTCATAAACTCTCATGACCTATGATGATACAGGCCGTGTAATAAAATCTTATGAAGACATTATGCTCAGTGGTTGCTTATCTCAGTTGTTGTTTAGCACAACTTTATCATCCATTCATAGGCAGTAAATTATGCGGATAGCATAGAATAATATCACTGACTCGTCCGGGGAAACTGCTAGTGGACCATTAATTAAGTCGGCTGTCACAGGAACCAGGAATAGTCAAATACACCAATGCATGCGATACACAACGTTCGATTTCTGGTTAACGAACAGACGGTGATACCTAGGATAATTGAAACTAAATAGGTGCCTTGAATACATGGAAGTCGGTGGCTGGGAATTATTTACCACGGATGCAAGAAATGCATGCTGAGTGCCGCCTGAGTCAAGAGGACTTCCTCTTTTTGTCACATAGTTTTTATGTTGTATACAGAAGCATGTAGAATGGGAATAATACCTTTTTAAAATGAGTACAATAAGTCTAGTCTTTACCTCTATTCATACCACGTTTGGCGCAGTTTTGATTTGTATTCTTTCCCTTTCCTGTACTTGGGGCTCGAAGAATGACTGAAAGCACGTATGTCTGAATGCGCTCGCAAATCCCAATGAATAACACAGCTTCTCACGCTAAAAGGCCCAAGAAAATGGGCTTGTGGCAACACAGAAGATGGCACCTGCCAGGATAATTAAACGGTGAGTCAGTGTGTGTTCAGGCAGTGTAAACCATTTTAATTGTTCAAGGCACAACACCCAGAGAATAAATCGTATTTGTTTTCTTTATTTCCCAAATGGGTCTTAACGATCTAAATAGGGAAGCACAGCATGCTACTTTAAAATAATTTTGTAAGATTCTTTGGGGAATGTATTATTTAAAGCCTAGAAACCCAGACACGAGTTGGCAAAGTTTCCAACCCTTACAAAAAAATAAATAAAACTTTACGGTTGAAAGACTACTGTCAAAATAAGGATTTAATAATTTATTTTCTAATGAGCATTTCACATTTGATGTGTTTGTTACATTTGGGGGGGGGGGGGGGGGGGGGGCCAAAAAACAAAACAACCAAAGGGGGGGCCCCGCGGGTCCCAAAACCAACCCCCCCCC
>JAACJT020000031.1:9868877-9884626 GCA_009936485.2 Gymnarchus niloticus | reverse complement strand
TAAGTCTTTTCAGATTAATGTCTCTATGACTGACTAATTGTAATATAATTATGGAATTATAATTAGGAATTA
Source organism: Gymnarchus niloticus (assembly GCA_009936485.2). Taxonomy (NCBI): domain Eukaryota; kingdom Metazoa; phylum Chordata; class Actinopteri; order Osteoglossiformes; family Gymnarchidae; genus Gymnarchus; species Gymnarchus niloticus. The sequence continues at coordinate 9,884,554 of JAACJT020000031.1, read as the reverse complement.
TATGCATTGTACACTCGCTGCGTTCCATTGGCAACATTCAAGTATTCAGTATTCAAGATTTATGCATTTGATAAAAGAAAGCACTTTTTTCAGCGGTGTATATCTGTATTTCAGTGTATATGTTCAGGTTTATTATAATAATAATAATAATTATTATTATTATTATTATTTCAGCACATACCTGAAATGGAGCGTGAATTTACAAAGTGTCCACTGACAATGAAAACAAAAACCGTAATTCTGTTATATGCAATAGGGTTTTTATTACATTTATAACACGGACAGACAAACGTGAACCACAACGCAAGAAAATTCGGTATTGCACACAAATATTTGGTCTCATTTTAAAGACCATCGACCAAACATTAAAGGAAGAGTTCAACAGCAACGTCAGACTCATTGGCATTCATTGGCATGTTGAGTCTGTCAATAAGAATCACTGTGATCTGCAAGGGCAGAGACTTGATACAACTGGATTAAATAAAGAGCTATTAATCTGACCAGGATAAGCAGTCACGAGATGGATGGATGGTGTTAATCTGATCCAACGCCTCACATGAGACGTTGTCTGCCAATGCTTTCGAGGATCTCAATTTCTGAGGGTGGCACAGGGTCTTATTGGGCTGCACTGTACTGTAGCCTCAGGTATCGTTTTAGGGGTCAACACTGTATGTGTGAGAGTGTTTGTGTGCTGCATCCTGTCCAGGCTGTGCCCTTGCCTTGAGCCCAATGCCGTCTGGTACGGCCTCCAAGGTACCCCCAACCCCTATAACGCTGTACTGGATAAATGGTTAGAAGATGGGTACACTAGTTAACGACAGACGACAGGAAGAACTCAGGTTGCTATAAGGAGGATATTATCGTTTCACGCTGAAAGTTAAGACCTTTTTCCAAGAAATGCGAAAAACAGTATCGTTTTATTTTTTTCAGACAGCACATGCCGACTTCTCACCAGTTTAGGTTTTCTTGGGTGCTACTTTTTTCCGAGTACAGATTTAAAGTTTTGTGCCATTCCGGCTTGTGTTCAAAGTTACGCATCACACCTACCTCTTTTCAACAGAACACACTTAGTGGCAGGTCGTTTGCATCCTGTGTCTCACCTCATCATGGTTTCCTGATGCCGAGCCACCGTCGAGGGGGCAGGGTTAGCGCTAGTGTGTCACACAGAGCCGTGCCAGAACTCGCCGTGACAGGCGCCGTACTCCCGACACGATCAGAGAAACGACAAAGCCTGGGGAAAGAGCACGGTCACATTAACGCGATGGCGGGGAAAGGCAGAGACACACCCCTCATTAGCAACAGTAGAAAGAAGATAGGCGCACACACTCCATATTAGCACAGTCGTGAGAAGATGGAAAACACACATTTTAACCATCATTGGGGAGAGACGCAAATGCACTGCACACACACAAACTAACACACACACACATCCAAGTGTGAAGGATGCACACAGTCTGCAACATATAATCAAACCTCCACTCGGCACTTGTATCGTCAGTGTGCTCAAACCAAATACTTCCTACATAATAAATTTCCTTCCACATTAGTCTCTGCACGGTAGGGGTGTAAATCCCACACAAGCGTGTGATTAACGTGCTTATGAGTGCGCTTTGTCACAGTAACCTGAGCCACTTGTGTTTATTTAGCAGGCAGCTGTTCATCCGCAGTAGAGGGTGCCAAGGAGTCAGAGGCATTAATATACTCGATCTCTCCGCTTACCCATTGGCTGTCAGCGGCTAATTATGAATGCAAATATGTTTACAAAGACAGTCGGTGTAAAATGACGCTAAACTCGAGACGTCTCATGGTGACTCATTAGTCAAGGTTTGAAATCAGTCGGTGTGCAATGGGATTGTGGTGCATGGAAAAATCTCACCCCGTCCAGAGTGCCCCCCACCGTGTGGTCTGTAAGTACTTTCTGGCTCACCATGACCCTGGACTGGGTAGTCAGTTGGAGCATATACAGGGGGAAAATGATTAACTGCATTGGGCTTCGTCTTAAACAAGAAGCACGTTTTCAATGCAGGTTTTTTGGTACCTAACAGTCGCTTCCTTTTTCGGGGTCCGCAGTTGCTGTTTTCAGCTATTGACAGCCTGTTAGAATAAAGAGTGAATCTGGCTCACAAATCGGTCAAAAGTGGCGAAACAAATGGACGTATAAATCATAAATGATATACACACGGTATAAAAATGTGCTTTTGAAATTAGATCGGTAGATTAATAGATTAATTAGACTGATTAATCCCACTTCCTGAAGTTCATTGCTCTTTTCTTGAGGCAATTTGTGGAAGTTTCACTTAGGAATACAAGCAGATCCTGACTTTCTGTAATCCACGTGCAACTTGTGTAACTTTAGTGGCCCCCAAAGGGTCATAACAGCAAATCACACCAGTCCTTCACTCAATGATGGAAAATAAATCTACACCCCAAAGATAGTTTATTCCCGTAAAGTTAACCAAAAGATGAGAAATCGGATGGAAAAAAAAATGTAAGTGCTGCCACAAATTTCCCCACAACCTTAGGATAAACATTTGGAAAATGGAGGGACAGATGCACCTTGTTCCTAGACAACAGGCCTTGCCGCATCCTTGAGTGTCAAAAAGAACAGGGTAAATGACAGGAATGATGTTTGCTGTTAGATTGATGATTGCGTCTTCAGTTGAATCCACGTCTGCTTTCAGGGGTGATGAAATGGAGATTCTTTAAGCAGACGCCTACGGTGACTTTCCTTTTCAGGGGCTTTTGCTGTGCCTCTGTTTGCCCTTGTGATCGGCTCATCGCTCTAAGGCTATGAAATTCACACAGGCTATTTTGGGAAGAGAGCCCCCCCCCCCCCCCACATCCTTATGCCACTTGCCTTACGCAATGTTGCAAAGACACCACACTAATAAAAGACAATTACTAATATTTCACATAATTGCAGAGCAATTTGATACATTATGCTATTTTCATCACAACAGATTAAACCCATTAAACTATGTGTTCATCTGTAATCTCTGTAATGTACCTAATTAATTTAACCTGAACATTTGGACAACAGGTTGGACATTTAATCTTTTCACAATTTCACAATGCCGGCTGGGTCTTTGCCATCTGCTTTAGCCTAGCAGGTGGTGTTATGTGTCTCTAAAACTATTTCCAAGGCATGGTTGACTTTGGTAGAGGTTGTGACAAGGCTTGAAAAGGCTGCAGGTCCAAGGAAGGTTCTAGGGGAAGTCTAGAAAAGGCCTCCATTGATCCACGCCATGGTGCACTAAAACAGGCCACTTGTGGGAGGTCTCTATGAATATTGCATTAAGTCTCCATTCCTCCACAGCAAAGTTCAGCATTTTGCAGTCAAACTTCATTTCCCACCATGCCAAGAACAAAATTTGATCGATAAAGAGAATAGCACAGGTCAAAACTTGACACACCTGAAAAAGACATTAACAGAAGTACCTCCTCTGAGATTGCAGTGGAAGTTGACATGGTGAGTTACGACGTTTTACCATGTAAATCTGTCACCTGGAAAACTATGGAATATCTGCCCATTTTCACAATCGCATTTATACACCACAGGCAGCTTAGAGATGCCATTTAGCCTAACTGTATTTCTTTTGTTTGTGGGACGAAACACACGTGACATCGGGAGAACATGCAAACTCCACGCATCAAAGTGGAGGTGGGATTTGAACCTCTAACCCCATGCAGAAGTGTGAGGATATTCTCTGAGTCACCATACCATTGTGTCAGAATATTTCCTAAATATACAACATTCTGGCTATCATGGAGTGGAACTAGCAATTGTTACCATGAAACTTTAAGTTTATTTTCGTATCAATAATAATAATAACAACAATAATAATAATAATAATAATAATTTACAGTAATGGAGTGTAAACACATAAACAGGCGTCTTTGAAACTTCAAAGATTGTTGTCTTTGATTAATAACCAAATGAAAGCAGTTTTTTATTTAATTTACTTTAAAGTTCATGGAATTAGGTGGTATAATGGATTTCAATTATTTTTGGGTTGAAGAAATGAAACTCTATATTAGGCAGAGTTAATTCACTACAGTCTTTCTCTCTCATTTGTCAATTCATGGTCATTATTTTTAGGAAGCACATTTTTTTTCTATCACATGAGACCAGACAATCATTTGCTGTATGGAAAATGTAAAGAAAGTAACTAGAAAAATTGCATTTTTCTCCCTGTGGGTTTGCTGAACACACTTATGAATAAGAGTTATTTGGAAAAAGATGTTATTGAATTAAAAGTTTTTGACAAAACATTACAACATTGTAACTTCCAAGGTAAGGTAAGAGTTTTAATTTAATAGGTGAAAATGGCAATGATGGTGTAAAAAACTTGTCATTTGGTCAGTTCAGTATTTAGTCAATGTAGTGCACTCATTGGGTAGCACTAAGGCCGATGACCTCCAGGGTTTTGGGTTTCTTTTGTGTGTGTGTGTGTGTGTGTGTGTGTGTGTGTGTGTAAGTTTTGTTGTTCTCATTGCGGTTTAGGTGAATTCGTGTCTCTGCCTTGCTCTCAGTGTGAGACTATGCATGTGAACATGTGTCCTGCAATGGACTGGCACCCTGCCCACATTGACTCCTGCCTTGTGCCCGTTGCTTCCTGGCATAAGCTCCAGGCTTGTTGGAAAGTAGACGAGTGTAAGCCGTTGTATCTCTACACCTCTCCAACACATTCAGCCCCTACCTGAATCACATGCACTGTGTCCTGTAATGACCCGTCTTAGGGCAAATATGATCTTATTAAAGCCTTGACCCTGTACTGGATGAGAGGGATGGAAGACAGATGGATGGATGATGTCATTAGATGTAAAAAAAGAGACATGCATCTGAAGTTAAAAGCTAACATAGATCATAATCAAGGTTATAGATTGCAAACTGAGAGCTATACATTATGATTAAAAAGCTAGACATCATAGTTAGGGATCTATACAGTTTGTTACTGTCTTTTTCTGCAGTAAGAACGGATTGCGCATCCGTCTTGTTCCTGCAGCGACTTCTCGCTATCTGAGGCAAGGAGCCGTAGCGTTTTGTCACATAAATGTCTGAAGAGAAGCTGGTGTTAATGAAGTGCTGTGCTGGACAAGCTGGGAAATCTGCATTATTTCACTGGACTCAGGTTCAGACTCTAAACACAGAATCAATGCAGGAAAGGGTCATAACTTAAATGTGTATTAGAGAGGTAATCACAAAGGTAGAGGTCACTATGCAGAATACATTGAGGTATTTTCACAGGTTGGTGTGTAGATGCATGGTTTTGACCTTAAATAGCCTGCTCTGCATATATCTTAGAAACAAACCGTATATCAAAGCATAAAGCTGTACTGCCCCCTGTGGGTAGATAGAAGGCACAGGTATCAACCATTGAACCCAATCCTATGATTCCGCCGATTCATTCATTTTGAAACCACACCTGCATTTTAGGGTTGCAGAAATCATGGAACCTGATCCACAGTCTAATTATCAATTGGCAGCAGACTTAAAAAATTTCAGATATTTACCAAAACTCACCAGTACGGCCATCTTCCAGCTGTTTTTCCAGTGCAGGGTCGGGGGGCTGGAGCCGATCCCAGGAACCACAGGGCACAAGGCAGTGAATGCCTTGGATGGGATGCCAGTCCATTACAGGGCACACACATTATGGGCCATTTAGAGACGTCAGGTCACCCAACCACCTGTTTTTGGACTATGGTTTGGGACCCTACACACAGAGAATGGAGCTGGGTTTTAAAATTCACAACCCTGAAGGTGTAAAGCATCAACTGCCCACAGAAATTCTGTGAATTATGCAGAAATTCATATGTGTGCCTTAATAAACTGCCAAATAGAAAGAAATGAAATAACTGCACCATATCAGGATTTGGAAGCTGACAGTAAGTATATGTGTACTGTATAAGTAATAACCCGTCAAACACAGGTAGATTCTTTCTACTATGGTAGGAAACACAGTTCCCTAGAGAGTCTTCTTATTCTGGTAAATAAATGCAGTATTATTTTTCCGGGTGGTTCTAGTTTACAGGTGACAGGCAAAGACTTGCAGGTCATAGTGTGGTCTGTACCTCCACTTAATAAGATGTTTGATCTTTTGTTTCATTTGTTGATAGCTCTGTGACTACAGGGGATTATTCTTTAGTTGTGTCATTAGTGCCACAGGTATTTCAGCTCAACATGCATAAAGTCACTGAATAAAGAATGATACACATTGTTCTGAGTATTTTTTCTTATAAGATCTGTATTTTTGTGTACTTAGATTAAGGGTGTTGGAATGAATGTGCAATTCACTGGTGCCACCACCAGGGGGAAATGTTGAACAGCTGTTTATTATATAGGCTTAATATTGTCTTTCCATACGCAGACATTAAAGACAAGTGAGTTGATAATGGAGCCAAGGGATTCATATCATGAAGGTAATGAGTCGTATATTATGCAAATCAGAGCTCCTTTGCAGCCCTGCATTGGGTTAAATTGATGAGCTGTCCATGGCCACCCAACTGCCCACCTGTCTGGATGGGATGTGAGGACAGTCTGTGTCTGTATACACTTACCTTCATTTGCAGCCTAAAATCCATAATGTACTTCCATACTTCTGATTCGTGGATGCCTTGTGAACACCTCAGAGCTCGCAGACCAACACTGAAACTTTTTGTCATTAAGGCATGTACAGTTTGTCACAAGTGATGACCATCCATCCATCCATCCACCTGCTCTTGTCCTGGAGTCACAGGCGTTCAGGACTCTATCTTAGGCAGCACCGGGTACAGGGCAGGAGTACACACCAGAAGGGATGTCAGTCCATCACAGGGCACATACACACTACAGACATTTAGAGATGCCAGTTAGCATGTCTTTGGACTGCTGAAGGATGCCAATACAGGGAGAAAATGCATACTCCAAGTACATAGAATGGAAGTGAGATTAGAACCCCTAACCGTGGAGGTGGAAGTCCTCATGTTGCTTTGTAGTTTTAATCATTTTATCAGAATGCATTAATTGACAGTTGTTTTGTGGCATGTCTGGGGTGTCCCCCGGCTTTGTGAGTCATGCTGCCTGGAATAAGCTTTATGTCCCCTTATAACCCTGATTAGGAGAAACATTTGGATGATGGATGGATGACCATTGTTGTCGTTTTTAAAAAAAATCTCCACTAGATGGCAGCAGATACTAACAATTTAAACCGCGGTTAAAAAAAATCTATTGTCATGAAAAGCACCAGTCATTATACAACGACGAATTGATATATGGAAATTTTTGATATTGTGTGTGATCCTGCATGTATTTTAGCAACAAAAACTGGCATATATCAGATTATTTAGGCATAAAATGTGATTATTCCTCTGGAAAAATAAATGCTAGAGCATTAGGTTAAAACAATTGCATCAACTGTAGTGGTTTCTAGAATCCCTGCAAATCCCCCTTCGGTTCCAGATGCCTTCCCATGTTAACCCAACAGTGTCCATTGTGAGTCTCAACAGCCTGCTCTGTGAGTCACAGCAACTCTCAGTATGAGTCTCAGCATCTCACATTTACTCTGCTTAAAACACAACTTCAGACTTCCCTTTATCCACATTTGCACTGTACTGTATTTGGCCTTTAAAATAATCTTTTACGTCTACATACTGTGCATTTCAATCAATTGAATTGTGTCTAGCCTGACAAATTCTTACAAGTCAGTAATTAGAAAGCCTATACAGTGATTCTCAGAAGTTTATTTGGTGACAAAATTAACAAACAAATTTTGTAGCTTTTTCGACCTTAGGCTCATTGCTATTAAGCACATCAACTACCGGAAAATGCTGAGCACTGTGACCTACAATGCGTCATTCCGAGCAGCTGATCATCCCCGTTTCAGCACATGCTAATCTCCTTTGTTTCTCTATGAGGACTGTGATTTATGATCTTCTGTTTGAATGTGAAACAGAACACTTCAGTGCTTTCACGTTTCCGGGGTGCTTGTATACCCATGATGGATCTGAAGGACTCTTGCCTTCTGCTCAGGCCTCTAATGAGAAGCCAGGTGTTGATGAGACCCCCGATTCATATCTGAGAGATGTGCCCAGTAGGAACCCCAGATTGGAGTGGATTGGAGATGGTCTCCAGGCATGACAATGGCAGAGATTCAGGTGTTCCAGCAGAGGGCACCATGGGAGAGTGGACACTTTATTATAGTTCAATGGAGCGTTTGAGTGCCTGGGCAGCAGAGTTGTAATACAGATAACAAGAGACAAGTGTCAGTATAGAAGAAGGGAAGATGTATCACTCAAGCTGCATCCCTGTAGTGAAGGGAAGATGCATCATGTTATGTGGGTCCCTATAATCTGATCAGGGAAGATACATCATGTGATATGGGTTCCTGTAGTTTGATCAGGGAAGATGCATCACATGATGTGGGTCCCTGTAATCTGATCAGGAAAGATACATCATGTGATATGAGTTCCTGTAGCTTGATCAGGGAAGATGCATCACATGATGTGGGTCCCTGTAGTCCATTCAGGGAAGATGTATCATGTGATGTGGGTCCCCGTAGTTTGTTCAGGGAAGACGCATCACATGATGTGGGTCATTGTAGCCTAGTTGGGGAAGATGCATCATGTGATGTGGGTCCCTGAAGTCTAATCAGGGAAGATGCATCGTGTGATGTGGGTTCCTGTAGTTTGATCAGGGAAGATGCATCACATGATGTTGGTCCCTGTAGTCTAGTCAGGGAAGATACATCACATGATGTGGGTCAATGTACTGTAGTCTGGCAATGGGTCCTTTTAGTATAATCTGGGTAAATTTATTGGATGCTAAGTCTTTCACATTCTTTTATATTACTTTCATTTTTAAGACACTGATATCTAAGGTTATGTGGCTTGCAGTCTGTGTGTGTACATGGCAGGCTAGATAAGTGAGCCGACCAAAGACTAAAATTGAATTAGTAATGAGGGACATTTTATTCTTATGCTTTATGGAAAATTCTCCGACCCGATTTGAATTAAGTTCATCTGATCTGCTGATTAGCACAGCCACTAATCTTAACCAGTTTGAATTTGTGTATATCCTCCTTTCTCACTGCTTTCCACTCTGACCAGAGTTCCCACATTTGGGAGCCCTTATCTCATTGCCAAAACCAACCGATAAGTTTGGGGGAGTTGGGGTCACCACAGGAGGGAGACTCGGGTGATCTGTGTATTCAGGCAGATTAGTTCCACCTCTCTCCCATGGAAGATCATTTGTTGGTCTGATGTGTGTTGTTTCTGTTTGTAGTCAAAACCCCACTGGGATTATTGCTATGCCTTTGTTTTTAATTCTGCCAAAATCACCTCTTTATTCTGGTGTTTATTTTTTCTCTAGTGACGTTCAGTCCCCCTCCCTTAATAAACAACAGTTCCCCGTTTAATCCGTATGTCATACTGTCCTGTTTGCTGTTCTGAGTGAAGGCACTCTCACAGATCAGGACACAGCTGTTCTTCAGAGCAAACTTAATGATGCAAGCTCAGAGCAGGGCGTCCGTCCTACAGCACACTTCTGTACTGTGCTACTTGTTGTCTTGCTCTGGCATTCCATCTTTCACTGCAGAGTCTGCCCTTCAGTACAGTAAATGTTACCAAAAATCCTCTCTCACGCAGCATGCTGTTCTTGTGGTTTGACAACACCCCCTTCACTGCAATCCTTCTAAGTGAAATATTGCTCCTAGGAGCGTCAACCTGAGGGACAAGGCAGAGGAAGGTCATCATCCGCAACTCTGAATAGTGCATATGTAAAATGCATGTGCACGATGCAGAGTCCGCTTGCATTTTTTACAAACCTGCGGCCGCACACCAACCCTAATGAAATGGTCCAATGAAGACCTCAATAAATATTCAAAAGAACCTCACGTATAAAATTCATATTAAAGTTCTTCTAATGGAGCCTATGTTTGTTGTATGGTCTGAAATACATTATATATCCGCCATCTTGGAGGATTCAGCAATTTGGAGCCAAGGGATCTTCAGAGAGCAGGGTAAGCGTGAAGCTTTACGAGGAGGACCAGAAGTGGTCAGAGATATTGATGTCAAATTCTGTAACCGCTAAAAACACCTGGATACAGTGTACTTTAGCGAGCTGATGGCACATTACTCTCCCCAGTGCAAATCGCTAACACATCGTTACCGCTGCCCCAGAGCTCGTGTTTGGTCCATAAAGGCATATTGTCGTTAGTTGGGTTGATGAGGCAACAGCAGAATGCCAACGATGTTCTCACTCCTGCCGTGTATCCTTTCTTCCCCACCCGGTGTGTGAGGCCATGCCTTTGTTCTCACAGCAAACTGGGACGCTTGTCTTGCTTCACTGCACTTTCCTTATTAACGTCAGAAAATGCTGCGTTTGAAGGACTCGGCCCCTCGACTACACAGCTAAGGCAGGTTCTCACAGCCCATGGCATCGAGAGATGGGAGACTTCTGTTCGTTATCCTTGAATAAGTGGTGAAACTGCATGGGCGGCCCATAGAGGGCACTGCACACACCTTCTTAACAGACCTGAGCCCCACACAGCCGTTCAAACCAGCGTGGGGTTTCATTTCTTCTAGAATATTTCTGGAAGACTGTAAGAGAAGAGAGGACAAAGAGGTGAGAACAAGTAAAAAAAGTAGCCCAAGGTAACTACCTCTCAGAGCAATGGAACGTGGTTATTAGTAGTGTTTCATCATACTCAGTCCACACGGTTTGGCATTTCCAGTCAGGGGATGCTTTTATGTCCTCAAGCTTCTCTCTCCATTCTTGGAACACAGTTAAACCAGGCTCTCCTTTCAAGTCACCCAAGTAAACACCTAAATAATTAGAGTAAAATCATAGCCTCAGGCTGGTCATGCCACCAGAAAAACAGCCTAATTATACCACCATTGGTATCCATTTCCTCTTCGAACCTGGCGGAAACGTATCAGATGTTACAGCAAGAAAGCTACCAGAGCAGCGCACTTTTTAAAGCTATGTTAAATTATGTAAACCTTGCAAAATTTTTATCAGCACTCAGCTGCTCAGTACCATCCTGTAACCAGCAAGGGGCAGCGAGCAGTGGACTCCACCCATTTTCACAATTCACATCATGTTGGTACATACAGGAGGTTGCAACCCACACTGGCAACTGGAGACTCGCTCACAGCTGACAGCCTTGAAGAAGCTAAAAGCCAACAGGAGGCCAAGGAAGGAATTGATCCAGGTCCCTCAGTGGAGCTAAGCCACTTTACCCACCCAGATCATGCATGAGGTGCAGTTAAGATTCAAACCGAGATCCGGACTGTCTACTTTGGTATCTGATCAGACAGCACCAGCTGCTCCTTGCCACCCGGCAGTTACTCCTGTCCTAGCGTGTGACTACACGTGTCTGCTCCTGAGGCTGCAGTCGTTTATCTGATGAGTAACATGAGTCTGCCAACCGCAGGCCTGTTTCTCACTTTCCAGACACTAGCGGCCTGGAAAAGATGTTGGAAGAAGTGTCAAAATCCAGCCTAGAAGAAGACAAAAACTCAAACATTAGCCAATGTAGCTGATTTTCCTTAAGCAGACTGTCTTATTAACTGGGAACATTTGAAAACATTCATTCTTCCGTTAAGTTCTTGCCTTCACGTCCACGTATTGCATATGTCACCACATGGCAGCATGGAACAGAGATGGCCATCCTCTGACAGGGGTCATGGCACTGTATATCTCGTCTCAGACCATTTTAATCCACGGCCGACTCACTCAGTACAGGCACTGAATATATGATTCTCCCCCAGACACAGGAAATTGCCCCGCCTGCGATATCATCTTATGATAAGTCTGTCGTTGCGCTTGGCTCAATTAAGAAGAAACAGATTCAGGATGCTAATAGTCCTGGAATACTAGCTGTCTGCTGTCTCATTCGTTCAGGTGAAACATTAACACATTCTAATATCACTATCTTTATTTTCTCATTTTGTCCGTTGCACAGAAACAGTCCAACAGGTGACATTCTTGTCCGAGATTTTAATTGTTTGAGTTGCGCTGTTGTGGCACAATGTTGGAACTGAGAAATGTACTTTCTACAGTAGGCCAGCCTATCGTGACTTTGGTGGGTTCTGTGTGCGATGCCCAGCAGCATGGGCACAAAGCATTGTGGGAATCTGAGTACTCAAGACAAAGAGGTGATAGCATCTGACACCCTAAGTCTAAGAACTGTGGGATTGAGTTCCATGTTGCTGAGGGATTTGTTAGTGTGGATGCTGTTAGTCTGTAGAGAGACTGAATAGCATGGGATGTCAATCATAGTCTTCGGGTTGTAGGGTTTATCCTTGCTCATGTGGTAGGAAGTGGGAGTGTTGATTTGTATAGTGGTTGTTTGTTCGACACACCAATACCCATTTCTCCCTTATGGTCCCAGTAGGGGTCATAATACAGGATGTGGGGATCTTCCCTGTACATTCCCAGTGTTTACACCTTCATATACCACCACGTCATGAGAGTGTTGACAAGAACATTTGTTTGGCAGTTGCAGGGAATTAACAGCTTCCTCCATTATGAGCTGAAAAAACAAGAGACCATCAGGGTGGGGAGGGGGTCTGCACTAAAAGTGGGATTTAATCTCAGCTTTTTTTACTCAGTAGGCGTGTTTCATTTAAGGCGTAATGCTCCGGTCCATACACTGAGGTGGCCCTTAATGGCCAGAGCACTCAGAATGCTGCACCAAGTGAATGCAGCAATTTTTAATTCGGCATTTAGTCAAAAAAAAGGCTGCATAAATTGTGACTGATGCATTTGGATGTCATCCAATGGCAGTAAAAGCTAAGAGGGACAAATGCACCTGTAGGGGATTTATATGGAAAAAATAAAAATCGCTTTTTCGTTAACACTGAAGAGGAGCTTTAAAAACAGCCAGGACAGGGCGGTTGTCGAAGGACAAGAGCCGGAGTTCACAGAGGTCAGCCCTGCGAGTTCAGTCAAGCGGGCAGGTAGAATTAAATCAGAGCTGGCTGCCTGTTCACATGATCCTGGAGGCACAAACACAAAAATGTGGACTCATCATCATTCAGACCTGTTCTCAGATCATATAGCATCATAATAAACACAAATATACATTAACAGGTGGAAAATATAACAAACATATGTGTCAAACTGCGCAAATTCGTTTCCACAAATACTTGAAGAATATTAATACCACAGATTGTGTTATGTTTTGAAAATGTGAAATTGATAATGTGGAACAGATTTAGCCAGACGGACTTCTGAAATTAATATGACATCAGGGCTTGATGATTTCGGCGCACTCCTTACACAAACGTGGTTTTGGCTCATTGGCTGACTTACAGGCATTTAACTGCCAGAGCTGCACCTGTGAGCTGCCTGTGGGGATGATAAAAGATATATGGTATTTTCGGAAAGCCCCAAACATAGTCGTTCTCCTGGACTGGAACACACGGATCCATCCACCGGGAAGAGGTTACGCTTTGTGAGCTGGCTTGTTGGACAGGTAGCGCCATTCCTTCCGCCCATCCTCACCTCGTGCCGTTGCGAGCTCTGAGCTTTCACAGATGCCGCCGTAATGGTCAGGGAAACACCATGTATATCCTGTCGTCTCCTTAACATGGATGTCTAGTTCTGTGTTCTGCCGCTCTTTATTTGTGCAATTCACTGGCCTGTTCTGTCTTCCCAACATAAATAAAACAGATACACTGGGGAACATGTGGGCCACTGCTTACACTGACTAAATAAGGTGGTGGGGGGGGAGTATTATGGGATGTAAACAAAGGTGGGATCTTCTTTTTTTTTCCCACCTGCCTGGAAGCCCTTAAATATTCATGAGGTGATATGGCCTTTAATCTTTATCATTAATTAAATTCAATTATTAGTCTTAGTGCCATTTCTCAGCATCAATTTAGAATATTTCAGAATAAGTTATTACTGTGTAAATGTTAGTTGCTTTACCCAGGGGAGGTGTTAATTATTTAAAAGCTGACATGTTTCACATGCTTGCATGGTAATATAAGGATGTGTATGATTTATTAATTTTAAAATGCATTAGAAAAATTTAAAGCGCATAAAATCAATGACTCAATGTTTTAATCCTGCTATAAACAGATTTTTTCAGTCTATCTACGGCTTACCGTTTGGATTAAGTTACAGTTTGAAGCAGCAAATTAATAATCGCCTTTACTTGTGACCTACTACTTGCGGGTTAAAACTTAATCATTTGTTAATTGAGCATTTACAGCCGGTGTTTATGCCACACTGCAGTTTTAAATACTCTGAGAATGATGTGGCCTTCATCAGTTCCAAAACTTCCCTGGGCTCAGAATAATCTAAATAACAATAAATTTCATTAAAAGCTAAATATAGTCATCAAAGCCATCCGTTTCACTGTAATAAAGTGCATGACAAAAATAATGTAATGTTGACATAATGTTTTAGAAAGTTACAAAGTTGAGGTGCAAAGTTCTCATAAGAGATAAGAAGACCAGTATGAGTCTAGGGTCACTTCATGTCAGTCAGTACCAAAAAGTGGTGTTATGGATGTCCAGATGGGTTTGCTAAGGTGGTGCGACACATTTCCCACTCTGTGAACAATAGACTGTGCTTTTAGTAATAAACTGAGCTTCCATTGACTGTGTTAGCTCCAACCTACTGGCTCTGTTTTGAATAATAAGGTATGTCTCCTGAGACTGTGTTGACTCCCAACTACTGATTCTGTGTTTACTCATAAAATATGTCTCTAGACTGTGTTGACTCCCAACCTACTGACTCCATTTTGAATGATAAGGTATGTCTCCTTAGGCTGTGTTGACTATATATATATCAGTTGACTATATATTCACTGATAATACTTCCTTAAATAGCATAGATCAGGGTGTGATGTTAGTTCATGACATCATCTGGTGATATATGATATCAGTAGATGAATCATATTGCTCTGTGAAAATATCACTGCACTCTATTGATTGCTGTTATTGATGTTTCTTGTATTTTCCCTTAAACGCCAATTGCCACAGCTGACAAGCGACAGAACGATTTTTTTATTAAATGGTTAGCCATTGTTTTGCTTTTTTTTGATAGATGCAATCCAGGTGGATTCATCCATGCTTATAATTCCATCTATTGATTGGCAAAATGCAATTTTTGTCAGTTCCAGTTTGTGTCTGTGATGCACACATCCGTTATAATCTACAAAGGAGTGTGTAAGACATTTTAAAATTGCGCGTTCAGGTTTCCCATGATACTATGGCCTCATACCTCCAGAGCTGGTGGTTCAATTGGATCAAAGATCAGGGATCTTTATGTGTCATTCTACAAGTACAACAAAATTTAAAGGAGACCTGCACACTTGTCTGTGTGTGCCACCATTAGACTTATGTAGCTGCTGGGCACTCTATGAATATACTGCTGGCATGTTGTCCATGCTTGGGAAATGAGTCAGTGTGTGTGTGTGTGTGTATGTATGTATGTGTGTGTGTGTGTGTGTGTGTGTGTGTGTGTGTGTGTGTGTGTGTGTGTGTGCACTTGGACAGACTGGCATCCCTTCTAAAATGCCATGTACTAAAAGGGATAGGTTCCAAGCTTGCTGTGACCATGTACTGGATCAGTGGATATGGAAGATTTTCTTTTTTTTGAGTGTATTTATTAACCTTTCATTTCTATAGCAGTCCATCTCACCTTCCCCATCAAACCACTCCTACTGAATGAGATCACTTCCTCT
>JAACJT020000031.1:9847779-9868777 GCA_009936485.2 Gymnarchus niloticus | reverse complement strand
GAATGTCTTCACCATCAAACCACTCCTAGTGAATGAGGTCACTTCCTCTGAATGTCTTCCCCATCAAACCACTCCTACTGAATGAGGTCACTTCCTCTGAATGTCTTCACCATCAAACCACTCCTAGTGAATGAGGTCACTTCCTCTGAATGTCTTCCCCATCAAACCACTCCTAGTGAATGAGGTCACTTCCTCTGAATGTCTTCCCCATCAAACCAGTCCTACTGAAAGAAGTCAATTCCCCTAAATGTCTTCCCACTCCCTTATTGCAAACGCATAGCCTGGAGGGGGGTCACAGTAATAATACTACCCCGAACATTGCGCTGATTTGCTGGTGTCCTAAATCAAGCAGCAAGAAAAGTGTTAAGCAGCATGGAAAAAAAAGTAAAGAGCTGCAAATCCACTAGGCATGGCCCACCCCCCACCTTCCTGTGATCTCAGGAGATGAAATGTGGCCTTAAAGTGAGAAGCAGTCAGAAGGATGGCTTCCCTGGCTGATCACCCTCCCCTCCTAACCCTGCCCCCGCTGATCACCCTCCCCTCCCAACCCTTCGTCTTGCTGCTTGCCCTCCCCTGTGCTCTCCGTATTTTATGTACATCCTTCTAATGAGTTGCCATTTCTGTGTTTTATCGTTGCACCTCTGGGACTTCTCCCCCTGGAAATGGGTCAGGTCTCCTTCCCTGATGGGGGAGGGGAACCCA
The DNA here is from genome assembly GCA_009936485.2 of Gymnarchus niloticus. Lineage (NCBI taxonomy): Eukaryota > Metazoa > Chordata > Actinopteri > Osteoglossiformes > Gymnarchidae > Gymnarchus > Gymnarchus niloticus. The sequence goes on along the minus strand of JAACJT020000031.1, from coordinate 9,868,075 downwards.
CGCTCCCGCAGAAAGGCTCTCCTCCATCAAGGAGGTCCAGAACTAGCAACAATGGAGATGCTTCTAATCCCACTAACCCATCACCCGCTTGGCCTCCATTATACTTCCTTATTCTATCCACCCCTATCTACTGGTAGAATAAGAACGAGCTAAAGCAATTCTTTTATTGTCACTTTTAAGCTGGAAAAACTGGGAAAAAAAAACGGTTTATTTTTATCACACGCCTGTGCGAAGAGCTGAATTCAGCTTTCAGGCTTAATCTAGGACATGACCTAATGTATTTTTGGGGGATTTTAATGTCTCCTACATCTGTTAGCACAATTTGCATGACTTTTAAATGTCACGTTAAAAGAGGAGACTACAAAGGCTTCCAGTTCAGTAATAGCACCTGTCCAAAAGAAACTGCAAGATTTGTTGCTGTGCGGCAATAAAATCTGATCCTTGACTTTATTAACTATTTAAATCTTTTTAATAGTAATAAACTGCTGAATCTTAGAGTGATTTGCCTCAGCCTGGACCGTTTTACCAATCCGGTGTTTTAATCTCTAAAGAAATGAGACAGGTTTAACACAGGGTGATAAATAGGCAGGTACTGACTAAAATTAGTGAAAGGGCTTCACACAGTTCTTTTTAGAATATATTCAGAGATCATGTAGCGTGTTACAGCACATTTCTTATATGTATACATGAATATGTACATAGTTAATTAACAGTGATGCTAGTAGTAAGGCAGTTATCGTGGTATATTGTTTTGCATTTCTTTAAACTTTGACATGTTTTTATGTATGTTATTTATATTTCACTCATGTATTTCCTGGGTGACCCAGTGAGTAGCCTAGTTGTCTCACACCTCCAGGGTAAAGGGTTCAACTCCCACCTCCTCCAGAATGTGTGAAGGTTCTCTCTGTATCTTTAACATTTCCACAGAGTGGCATCCCATTTTCCATAGATTGGCATCCCATCCAAGTTGTACTCTTGTGTTGAGCCCTATGCTGTCACCCTGACCAGGATACTAAGTGGTTAGAAGATGGATGGATATTATCCACATTTTACTAAAATCTGTTCATGTAATGGAGTGGCCTAGTACACAAGGCCTCATCCTACCATGACCATGTCTGCCTAATCACCAAAATCAAATTCTGTGGCCAGGGTAGTCCTGCAATGGAAGTTTGCATGGGAGTACTGGGTTCTGTGAGATCATACTGAGTTCTGTTTCTTGCTGTTTTGTTTTTTTTTTAAAGGACAGTGGTCACTTGTTTGTTTGTGAATCATCAATTTTCTCAGTTTGTCATAACTTCTAATTTTTGCCCATTTCACATTAAATCTAAGCAGTTACAATTTGTCAGCAGTAATTAATGCAATATCCCTTAGAATATTGCTAATTTTAGAAGATTTTACTTTCACTTCATAGCATATGAGGCACATCACCAACTTCTCCTTTGGTGTATATTACTGTATTATTTCAAGCCTTTCTGCCAGATCATTGCTTTCTTGGACTGGTTAACATGTGCGTTTTTACAACGTATTTTTAATGAAGTGGAAGGCTGAAATGACTGGCGTCCAGTGCTGCCAGTCATTTCTGCTTTAACAGAGCAAAAATAATAAAAACCTTAAAGTGCCATCATGGGAGCTTTCTGCTTAAATTTAGTATCAAGCAAAGCATTTTAAGACAGAAATTTAAAATGGCATTGCTTCAAAACATTAAAAAATCACAATTCAGTTACAATCTATGGGCCGTTCGTCTAGAGAATCAATCTTTTCACAGGAGGCGCTTTATATTCATAAATCCATTCTTTCTGTATTCATAAGAACAGCTCATGTGAATTCTGGGAAACTCAGGTCGACCGGGAACAGAGAGACAGACGCTGAATGCGCAGAGCAGTGACAGACTAGACAACATAACACGGTAAATGAGTTTGTCATGCTTCAGGAAACCGGAGCTACTTCACGGCTGGGCTGAGCACGGAGAGAACCGGGACCAGCTGGTCCTCCCTTAGCTGCAGAACCCGTAAGAAACCAATACAGTAATCGCTGTGTCAGGCTGTGACAAGCTATCGCGCCACTCCCACAGGCTCGGAGATAAGATTGTGGGATGTAGTTCTTCTGCAGAGAAAACTGAAACAGGTGATGCTGATGTTTTGGCTTCACAGGTGCACTGTGAAAACTTGATCCTAATCCTGCATTCTCTCACCGCCACTGCTGTGCTCCGAGTGGATACAATAATTCCAAGGAACACGGCGTGCGAAGTGAGGGAAGAAACATTTTAGACATTTTTTTCTTTAGTGCACCAGTGTTGCAGGAATCTGCTGTTTTTATTCCATTGATCTAGTGAGAAATTCTTAGTGATTTGTAGACACGGCGTTGACAGCATGACGACACATCACTCCTGACAGGTTGTTGAGTCAAAAAAAAAAAAAACACTGCCGAAATCTGCAAATGAAATGCTGACTCTTGAGGCATCCATACTTTCAGAGTCTACGGAGAAAAGATTTTGAATAGAAGACAGTTACATAATCAGGACGTCAGTTAATTGACACGCAAGTGTAATTCTCACTCTTACATGTGACATAATCAACCCTCGCTGCCAGCGTATAAATCACACAAGCAAAACTAATCGATTTACTTAATTATTTCTGAGGTTAGGTTTTCAGCTCAGAATTTTGTAGTATTTGTCTGTAATTGCGATTCTTCAATTTGTCGCTTTTATCAATAATTTGAATACAATAAAGTAATGCGGCATTTACTTGTGTCCTGGGGAACACATAAACTGTAAAAAATATTCCGCTAAATAAACTGGTATTTAATCTTTTTATACCTTAATTACAATGTTTTCTCTCCTCACCGGGCACCGCTGGAATTTTACAATGTGATTAAACGACGCGGCTGGAACGGCGATTAAGACACAGGACAGCTTAAGAAGCCTGTCGTCGGCGACTTTCAAATAACACCCGGTCGGAGGATGTAGTGAGTCACTGGTGTCCGCTATGACAGATCGTGACAGGGTGATGTAGGGGTCAGCAGGAGCTGGAGCCGCACGAGTAACGGACGCGGTCCCTGCCTGTCAGCCTTGTCGGGATGCTGTGGAACAAAGACACGCAAAATGTCATGGAAACGGCGCAGCGAAAAAGTGAGATTCTCGCCTGAATGCAGTTTTAAGGAAGTTGTGAATTATACTAGCACTAGCGATTGCGTCGTTATATTGTTATATAATAAACAATATATTTTTTTTATCAAATCAAGCAATTCTCCACGAATTCTTATCAAATGTAAGCTGGGCTGGATCTAAGAATGGATGGCATATGACCCTTGACTGAGCATTATCACAAGGCCCTATCCATCCATCCATCCATCCATCATCTTCCAACTGCTTATCCCGGTTTGGGGTGTGGGGGGAGGCTATCCCAGGCTGCACAGGGCAGCAGGCTAGGGTACATTCTGGGTCAGACACCAGTCCATTACAGGGTATAGCTATTACGCTATTATAATTGGCATCCTTCATTTGTCTCACGACTCAGAACTTTTGGTATTTCTCCACATGCCATTTCTTCTTGGAAATGGTATTTGGAAGTTTAGTGCGGTATATGATAGTGTCTCAGAATTGGCCCTGTTAGGGTGAGGTCCAGTTCTGAATAATTCATTAAGGTTCAACATGTTTGGTGGTGCTATGGAACCAAACTTCCAGTAAGCACAGGAGGCGGACATGAGGAAGCCTGAGAAAGTCCTTCAACAGAGAGAGCGCCAGACTGTTCCACTCGACGTTGCTAAGCGGATGCTCATACCAGCCAGTCTCGGCTGCCCACGAGCCCCCGGACACTCAAGCTCTGATGTGGCGTCAACGTGACGGTGCCCTCGATCTGCATGTGCTTGACCGTGTGCCTCGCGTTTGATGAACGTGATGATAAAAGCTCCATTTTGCAGGGCTCGCTGTGCGGTGGGGCAAAGACGATAGGCTCAAAAGGGGAATGCTGTCCTTTTAATCCTTTACCATTATTTCTATGTTCTTTTATTTTTTTTTTTGGGACCTGGGGATTGTCAGGCTGTTGAGCAGGGTCAAGCGTTCTTATTCCATTTGATTTCTTTTGGTTTTTGTGAGCATCGTTATTTAGCCTTCTCGCTCATTTTCAGGTGGGATAACAAAACAGATCCATTTTTACTACAACAGGTCAGCATGATGCCAGGGCATTTAAACCTGCAACCTTCTGGTTACTTCTGTTATATTCCAACTGCTGCTCCACCAAGCTGTTCTAGTTTCGGCCCTTTAGTGGGTTAAATACAACAGGATCTGATGAGAGATTAACCAAACACATTAAATGCAGGCAGATACAGAGCTTAACCCCTTAAAGCATCTGCAGGGACTCGTACCCACCTCTCCGTGAGATCAGCCTGCATCTGGCAGAGGAAAAAGGGTCAGTCTACCCAAAGTAGATGAATCGGAGATCTGAGCTCCTGCGGCTGCATTTCTGATGGACGGCTGGGTCAGAGAGGAAGAGGCCAAGCGGGAGATGAAACACTGTGCCTATGTTAGCTCCGACAGCGTCAGTGCAGTGTGCACTGAAACTGTACTGCCTTCTCCCTTCAAAGAGGAAATCCATCAACATCTTTTCATATCATGTGGTCCCTGTATTTACTATGGGAGAACTCCATACCCCAAAAAGAAAAACACTCATTTCGTATTCATCTCGCACCCGTATTCTTTTCATATGCCATTTCCTGCTGTGCAGGTCACAGCCGCTTTTACCATTTAGCCGTCTCCTAGATCACAGTTTATCTCTTCATAACAACAGGGATTCATGGGAAGCTGAGAATCTGAAACAGAAATTAAAGGGGGGGGTGTCTTCTTTTCATTTAGTATAGTGATTCCAAAAGTGGCACTGATGGGAGCCAATCAGAAAAATGTTTGGCTGATGATAACAATTTGAACAGGAGAGCACGAGCAATTTGCAGATTGTCCATGTTTTAGCTTCCATAGACGATGTTGGCCAGCAGAAATAGGTGTGAATGGGAGGGATTTTTGGGAAGACAAAGCCAGTTTTTTTCTCAGAGGTTCACACTTTCGTACAGATGGGTTTATTTGCTAGCATTCTCATTGCAGATTTGTGGGATGTTGGTCTGGGGATGAACCTTTCAGGGTAAAACCAGCGGTAAGTAGCTTGACGCTTTTAGACCCAGACGGCGGAAATGCTTCTCCATGTCTGAGGCCAGAATCGGTGTGCGAGCATGCCGCACCTCATTTTGGAGATTTGCAAACAAAATTTCCCAACAAAAGGGCTACTTTGTTAGGATCACCCCGTACTTTCAGGCGCTCAGCTGACATTTGTGCTATAAAGAATTGCCGAGCTGACTTCTTAGATGCTCTTATTGATGCATTCGAGGGGAGGGCTTAGGAAGGAGCTGACACTAACTGCCTCAGAGAGCGAAGCAAGGCAGGCTTCGGGGAATTAAAGACCTCCTTTGTTGTAGGAGCTTGCTCCGGGCAATGGCACTGGAGCGGCCCCCTGGGGGAGAATGAAACGATCTCACTCAGGAGGGATTCGGAGAGGCGTAGTGGAAATGAAGGTAAAATCTCCTGCCCAGACAGACGGAGTTTAGGTAGAAGGATCTCTCTCTAAGATGATGTATAAGTGAGAAATAGCGTAACAGAGAACTTGTGCTTGTGGGAAAATACCAGACTATACTAAAATCATTGGGGAGGGATCAGGAATATTGCTGTGATTCTCATGTGGGTTCATATGAGCCTTTTTCTTACCGCAAGATCCAGCTCAGCCTGGTGCTATTCTTCACGACTGGTTGAATAACTCAAAAGGCACATCTGGCGTTCACCTTGTTTGCGTTTGTTTCGTTTCCCATTTTTAACATGGCTTTCAGTGCGTATGACAGTTTCTCTCCATTGCTGAACCACACTAGTGATCGCCATGCCCCTCTGTCGCGTTCGAAAGCTCATTCATAGCTAGCGCCGAACCAAACGGGACCATACTTTTTGCACAGTTCTCCCTACATTCGCGTAACGTTTCATGATTCATAGACATCTGGTCGACGGAGCGATGCTGTCGCGACTGCAGATTTGGCGTGTTTGGTTCTTTAATGGGAATGTGGCTGACCCTATTTCCAGAGGAAATGGAAAATGAGAACAATCCAGGTAGTAGAGAGACAGAACTCGCTGTCGGTGAGGCGGTCTCTGCTACAATGTCATTTCAAGCACTGTCTTCATTTCTCGTGTTAAGACCACCGATCCCGCCTTCAGACAGAACCTGCGTCGTGTTTAATTATTGGACCTGCTGTAGAAGGGAATAAAGCGGGGCCTATTTCCACCCCGCCGATGCTGACCACAGCCAACACTGTTTAAAATTCCGAATATTATGGGATGTTCCTGTTCAGAAGCAGATGGAGCAACGGAGACTCACTAAAATCAGCGGTCCAGAGGTCATTTATGATTCATGCTCGTTGGTTCTATTCCCTCTCTGCTTGCAGGCCACTTCAGCCATCACTTCTGCAGTGTTTCACTCCTTTTTGGTCACTGGCCAGTCAAATGCAGTTCCCCTACCCTGGCTGAGCTTTCAGCTTTTGCAGAAAGGTGCCACTCGCTCTCCTCATCACCGGCAAGTTTGTCCACCATACAGCAGAAGTGATTTTGGTCAGGCAACAAATGCGGTCCCAAAATGAAAAACAAGCACAGTCTGCTTTTGTCCAAAGTGTGTCCGCATTTTGATGTGTAATTACCCTCCCTGATGTTATACAATAATCAGGAGGGACTGTGTTCCGCCCAAGGATGAAATGAATGGCTTCATCCATGAATGGATTATTTAAAGAACATTCATACAGCCAAAAGGAATTGAATAGCCTTCCTCTGTACACTGGAGCTGCTTTCCCCATAAGCCTAATCGCACAAGTCTCTTTTTCATGCTCCACATCTGGAGGTTCCATATTTTCATTAGTTGGTAGCAGGAACAGACAACGATGGAGCCTGGGTGTTGCTGACCTGCCACGGAGAACCAATGCCATTCAGCCTAAAAGCACGAGCGACAACAGCTTTGTTATTCCTGTGCATGCCTTTTTATTTATAGCAATTATAAACATCAGACTTGGAGCTGAAGCATTCGAATCTCATGGAAGTGTTAAAAAGCCTTCAATTATTTTCATTGATTAATATGAGCCTGTATGCGTTTCAGGCATAGATTACACGCTATAAAAAAGATGTACAAGTTAAAAAAGGTTTAATCAGCAGCTTATCTATCATGGCAGCTTGTAAACAACGTGAATTACTCTTTAATAGGCATTCCATGCAGTTCGATAAAAGCATTACTTCACCCAATGTATTCTTGTTTATATCATGAAGTGCTTTCTTTGAATTCGGCACATATAGGCCTATCTCGCAGCAGAAATAAGCAGCATCAATCTAAAAGATGTGTTTCAGCCTGTTATGGGACAGATCCGCGCACATTTCCCAGCGATAAAACTGTTTTGTTCAAAAACACTCGGTACATTAAGCAAGCCGCGTCTCTCAGAGTGAAAAATTTGCTCGACACTTTTCTCAATTATCAGGAAAAAAGGGGAAAGTCGTGCAGAATTGTTTGTCATTTTTTTCCCCCCAAGGCATCCATAGTCTGTAAAAATCGGTGTTCTTTGTGAAACGTTTTCAGTGCTGGCGTGAGCACCGCGAATGCAATACCTCACAACCTAAGACGGGGTTGGACTACCCCGTGCCTTAGGTAGAGCTTAAGTTATTCCTGGAACATTGTCAGATGAGTCCTCAACTGTGTGAAGTGGAATATTGGACCATTCTTTAAGAAGAATGACGGGGAGGAAGTCAACTTCACGCTACACTCCAGAACTTCCCATAATAGTTGAATGATGACTGGGGAGGCCATGGAAAGCAGTTAACTTCCTCCTTGTCACTATGAATGCACTCCTGAATCTGACGGGCAGCGTGTGTGTGGAGGTACTATCATCTTAGAGTACGGGAACATCATGAAAGAACACTGTGCTTGCAGCACAGGAGGCAGCTGACCTTGAAAAATTACCTCGCACAAGATGGCTGCCTGTGGCATTAGAGATTCCCTACCCTTCATCTTTCTCCAATATAACACAAACCCATCCTGATATAGAATAAAAGGCTGAAAAATGACCTCATCCGTCCATATTACCTTTTTCCATTGCTTAGGGGTCCTGGTTTTTTGCTCCCAACACCAGGTTAAGTGTCTTTGTGTGTCGGCCTTTCGTGGCAAACAGTTTCCAAACGAGAGCTCGGCCATCAATTCCACTTTTGTCAAGCTCACCACACACCGTTTTTGTTGAGACAGGGTCTCAAAGGTGCTGATTCAGTTCTGAGGTGATTTTTGAGGCCATACTTTCGTGCAACTGTCCTGCTAAGTGTCTGTCCATCTGTTTGGGTGAGCTTCCAGTTGGAACCATTGATACAGAGAAGGGTGGTTCTCAGGATGCGAGGGTGGTAATTTGATGGTGTACACATTGTCATGACATTAATCGGCCCAGTTCACCTGCAGGTACCAAAGCACAGCAATTACAATTCAGTAGGGTGGGCTCGTAGTTAAACGACACCAGGATTCACAAGTAGAAGCAGACACAAGACATCTCATGCTGACCGGGCGCTCATCTTAAAAATAAAATCCAAATCTAACAACCAATATCTGTTTCTGTGGCGCACAAAGAACTCCTGGTCTAAAACATTTTCAGAGGCATCTGTGGGTTACTGTTTGATCTGATACTCACATTTCCTGATGGTAGTTTCTGCTCAGACATCACACTCAGGTGCCAAGGCCACTCGTGTGCCCGCAATTATCTGGTGTTCCAAAAATGTTTTTAATTATTATTATTTATTCATCTCCGCAACCAAAACCCAAGCTGTGTCGACATCAGGTTTGCCAGATGGACACTCATATTTAAAATCCCCAGTGTTATTTGAAAGCTGCCAAAAAGCCAGAGGATGACATCATAATGCCGAAACTTAGGCGACACAAGGAGGGGTGGAAACAGACCTGCTAATTTCTAGTAATTAATTGGGAAAGAAAAACCAAACAATGGTTAAGAAGGTATTATTTCCATTCAGGAAAATAATGTCCCTGCTTAACTCCTTAGCTGAATGCCTTTATATTCTACAGGACTGTTAATCTTAATTATCTGCACGATGTCATCAGATATTAGACCCTTCTAGGCAGGTATCATCAGTAGCAGTGGGACGTTTAATAGCTCTTCTCACCCAGAACTGCCCCTTCCTATTCTATACATATATCCTCCGCTCCTCCAAATGAGACTAGCAACCCAACCAGAGTATATAGCCCTGCCTTGGACCCTAGGCTGCCTGGGAGAGTCTTCAACTCTGCTGCTCATGCCCCTGTCCTGGGTAAGTGTTTAGAAGATGAATGGATAATGAATGAGCACTCAACGTGTCAGAGCTTCTGAATCATGTCCTCTGTTCTAATACTGACTCTCCTTCCACCTTCATTTTGATGTAGCACTAATTAGCTACCAGTAATCTACTTAACTCATCACAAATCGATTTTGTTGAGTGTAATTTCGGTAAACAGCAAACGTAAGCGTGGATTTTTTCAATAAATGCACTTCTTTGACATGTCTGACACTCTTCCATATGGGCACCCATGAATAAAATATCGTAGTACTAAGCGTGACAGATCCTTGTTGGCCACCACAGCCAAAACTGCAAGAAGATGCAAAAGATGTATCAGTTGAATACAAACGGGCTGATTGACTAATGGAAACAGGAGCCAGTGGGCTGAAATGACCTGCAATCTGATTGGTGGAAAGCACACCAGCTGACAGGCTGGTGGAGGAAGACAGGAGGTAAGTAAAAGACTGCCGAAATTAAATCAATCCTTCATGTTAAAGAGATGAAGACTGACATTGTGACACGAGCACAGAAAAAAAACACTAGCATATTCTTCCAGTCTCCTATTTTAAAAACACCATTGTAGTCACACAAGAGGGTTCTCTGTCTTGTTCGATGTCTTCAGTCATACTGACTGCATTGTTGAACATTTTGATTGTTCATTTACATATCTCTCCTCATGATTGGAACAACAACACTACTTAACCTTTTCTTTATCTGATTCTCCAACTCTTCCATACTTTTTTATACTTTTTGAGTGTTTCTTCCCTTTTCTCTGTCCATGTACTGCGCAAAGATTGCCTGGGGATGCATTATATCAACAGGCTGATCTGTGATTTGGAAATGTAGTTGGACCTTTGAAGGTATGATTGGAGGCGGAACAAAGAGGAACAAATCCAAGCCCCCAACTCTGTTTATACAGTGCAAAGATCCACAGTGTAATCACATAATTAATTATGATGTTAAAATCTGTGATAGAGGAGGTTAATAGAAACATAATTGATCAACGTAGTTTCACATTTGCATGAGAATAACGCCGGTCAATCACCTTAAGACATCGCAACAATATAGAGGGCATCTCCTCTGATGAATAGCCTCCGGGTCTCATTTCCTTTCCTCTTCTCATTTCTCAGACAACCCTATAAAAGTAAGAAGCTCTGTAAATAATGTTGCAATACTCAAGATATGGCATTTGAAAGATCTGATTGCTCTGTTTCATGACTGGACTCTCCAGGAAATGGAATTTATGGTAGTCAAAGCAATTTCATACATTATCTCTGCAAAGTAATCTCCTTTTCTTTGGACTTTTGAAAATTGTACACAGCAAGGTAGCGCTCTCTCTCTTTTTCTTTTTGTCTGTCTGCTTGTCTTTCTCTCTCTCTCTCTCCCTGTCTTTCTGTCTGTCTTTCTGCTTGTCTTTCTCTCTCCCTCCCTCTCACTCTCGTGATGAAATACATTTTTTCCAGTGGAAAAACCTCCCTTTCAGTATAAGATGGGCAGCCATTCCAGTGAGGCTGGTGAACAAAACCATGTGACAGGTGACTGGGGAATTTACTGAATCACTTTTTCCTTTTTAGGATTATGGGTACATTGAATGTTACTGTGAATAATGAAAAAATTATAAATGAGTTATGTGAAGTCAGTTAGTTATGTGAAAATAATGAAATTTTGGTCTGAGAAGGGTCACCAAGGGTCAGAAGGAACATCCATCCACCCATCCATCCATCTTCTAGCCCCTTATTCAGCATAGAGTCACAGGGTAAAAATCCCCAGACCCCTGCATTCTTATACTAACAATTGTAGCAGTAGTATGATTAACAAATATTGACACTAATGATTCAGTCTTCAGGCCTTTTAAGCTGACAGCTTCAAGCAGCCACTTCTGACCTGACATGCCACCACACACCACCTGAATCTGTTTGCATCGCACGCACGCCTTTGTGACACCCTTGCAGTCATTTGCACAAAGGCATTACGTGCCCCGATGATGGCAGCGGCATATGACAGTGTACATGTGAACCAGATCATGGTTAGAACACAAGAACATTCAGATTAGCATGAATAAGTGAGTATGTTTACTTTAGAGTAAATAGATTCCCATGTTGGCTCAACAGATGGACAGGATCAAGGGAAAATACCAGAGTATCTCATCACTCTGCATGTCTGCCAGAGAGCTGCACGCTCAGAGCCGGCTGTCTAAGAGTCAACACCTTACTGAGGCTGCGGAACAATGTGAGGCTGAGCAGAGATAAGGACTACAGTTCAGTAATGAAACTTTAGTTGAGGTTGCCGCCAGCATCACCCAGAAACAGGACCGTTGCCTGCTGTATCTGAGCCAGTGAAACCTTCTGATTTCATGATGAAGAATTAGACCAATATGACAGACTGGATCACATGACACATGGGCTGGAGTCTTCTGAGGACAAGGTGTGTGTGCGTGTGTCTGTGTGTGTGTCTGTCATTTTTGAGGCTCGTTGAAACCAAACTTCTATTTGTCCTCATACAAAGAAGTGGGAAGGTAGAGCTGCTACAAATGGCTGACACAGCTGAAACACAAAACCCCAGACCCTGCCAGTGAGAGATGGCTCCGTGGGTAGCATTTTTGCCTCACACTCTGCGGCTGGATGTTTTATTCCTATTCCTGGCTCTGTGCACTTTGCGTTTTCTCTTCATGCAGTCTAGGCCACCAGGGATCTGTATATTGGCCTTGTGTGTTTGCGGGTACAGACCCCATGATGGACTAGTATCCTGTCTATGTTGTCGCAGGACCTATGCTTCCTCAATAAGAGGTTCTGGAAGATGGACAGGTGCATTCTTGAACTGACAAATCTGTATTAACTACAGTGGTAGGCACATTCTAGGATTCGAACCCACTTCATCTACTGTACATCTTTTCCCACCATCTTCTCTTCTTCTCCACAACATGGTTTTTTCTGTATTCCCCGCAGAGCCTCCATATCCTCCTGACTCCCATATTTGTATGGATTTCCCATTCTGGCAGTCTTAACACTCTGAAGATACAAACACCTTTTGTGTTTTGATGTATTATTTAACACTGTCTGTCAGGCACTGGATGTTATGTCGAGTTCGTTGAGAGAAACCATACATCGATGAAGATCAATATGGAAATGGAGGCTAATGGAAACAGAATGGAAACATTTCATTTAACTTTTATATCCTAATTACTCAGGCATCATATTTAAGCAGCAAATGTAAATACGTTCATTTATGCCATGCAGCTTAGAGCAATTTCTAAATTATTCGGGATAATATGTTGCCATGCACATATTACCATAGCAACAAATGGATTTCTCACGCGGTGTTATGCAACAGGGAAATGTAAATGGGAGAGGACTACAAAAGTCACAGGATGATTCTCGGGGTGATAAGTGTGAACTCAGCGAATAAACGAGTCAAATAATTGTCCAAATTGGATGTTGCAAAAACATATCCTGCACACAAACAGCAGGGGACACAGTGCTTAAGGACCAACGTGTGGCAGAAATTCTGAATTCAATCTGTAGAAGGAAGATCTGCTGTTGGGTGCCATTAGGTATGATCATATGATGATAATGACTTTTCAGTTTAATTAAATTTGTTTTACATAGCGCCTTTAACAAGGACCATTGTCACAAAGTATTTTACATAGTCCTGGGCCCAAGGTCTCCAGAGAGTAAGCCAAAGGTGACAGTGGCAAGGAAAAACTTCCTCAGGAGGAAGAAACCTTGGGTGGAACCAGACGATGATGATGATGATAATGATAATGATGATGATAACACTACAAGATGTGATAGAACTGCAGGGCTGTCCGAAACCACTCCTTGCTCAGGGACAGCGTGATGGGTACAGAATACTGTGCCTTCAGTACCCGCTAATGCATTTCTACCAAGCAGCGATCACACAAAGCCAGACATGTCCATTCCACTCAGTCTCTTACATGTCCCAGTTACACATCAAGATACAATATCTGCGTTTTTTAAAAATACAAGTTTAATTACAAAAACTGGTTTGTTTGAATTTTCAGTTGACCCTCCTCCTCGCCCTAAACCTGACATTGACATGTTACATTATTGTAGCAGTATTTATCTTTTAATAAAAAAACAAAAGTATGAAATGAAACATAAATGTTCCACTAACTAGCTGTTTCCCTTGTAATAATGGAAGCAGTCGATGCCTTTCAAGGCAGACGTTCAGGTTATTGATTAGAATGAACAATGACTATTATACGGTCCCTGAGAGCAATAGCAATTTCTAAACTGCAGGCCATTAAACGACTTTAACGTATCGCTGAAACTGAGGAGGCCTATATCTGTCGGATGCGCAAAACTGAAAATCTCACGTGCCCTTTTCAATAGTTTATCTTACTCAAAACCGCGTTTTGAGTGGTCCTTCTCATTTTACATAAAATAGAAATTAATTTTCAGCTTAGGGACTTTTCCAGCATGCATCCATTATGTAGTGAAAGAATTTTATTCACAGCTGATACAGGCTGGAACTTCTTGTGCAAATAAGAATTTTGTGTTTTGAAATACCAAAAGCGGGTTAATTGCTACAATATTATAACGCTCATTTAAAAATGGTAAATACGGAATGTTTTTTTTTTTTTTTTACAAGCTGCTCTGTTGCTGTTACTGCCATAGATACTCACTATGAGACAAAAGGTTTATCAATCACGTCCAAAGATATGATTTTAAAAATAACTGCACAACCGTGCAGTTATCGGTTCAGTTTTTCCGACAAAGCTTTCATGAAAATTCCCGCAGCTGGTTTAACAAACAGCGCAGACAAAAGCGCATAGATTTTGCCTGTGGCTTAAGCCTAATGTATCTGTCAATACCCTGCTTGTTTGTGTCTTCCTATGTGTTTTGTAAATTTCTTTCCCTTATTTCCTGGTGGAAAACGGAGACTGCAAACTTAATTTTAAACCCCCACCGGCTTTGTCTGTGTTGAATCGTACCCTTACTAAGTCTTGTCACGCTGAAATTCCTAGAGGAGTATAGCAATGTAGCATTAAACCGATATTAATACTAACATAATTATTCAAATTCCCTGATTAATGTATGGGACGTGTTTTTCAAACTTAAGTGTTGATTTGGTTCGAAATGTTATTTACACGAAGCTTTGCTTTCTATAGTTTCATCAATTACTGTTATATACAGTATGTACATATACGGTCGATGCAACTTGAAGCGTCTGCGGACTGGCACGTATGCCAATATAATTTATAATAATTAGTTTTATGTAATAGTTATTCCGATAACATACAGCTCACAAATAACAGTGTAAATGAAACTTAACGACCGTAGTTTCCTTGTAATGGTGATTTGTGTAGCGCGTATTATCTTTACTGTAGTATACCTTGGAGCATTTCATGGGACAGTAGCATTTTATTACAATACGCAGGAGCGAACACTGAAGGGGGGCGACCGAAATTAAGTGCGCCACGACACGTCAAAATCCAAGTTTTGCAAGATTCCATGCCAAGATTTTCCAAAGACACCATCCGCCGTTTCCAAGGTTCCCAAGGTGCAGCGGCAGGGAAGCTGTATCGATTTAGTGGCGATATTTAACGCGCTCGCTGTAGGTATTCCCAGAACGGCAGCGCGCGACCACGAGCGCGAGCGCGAGCATTCCGCCGGCTTCGCCCCTGTTCTAAGCCCGTTCTAAGCCCGTTCTAACAGCCTTTCAGCTTCGCTCCTATTAGAGGTCGGGCTCTATGTGAGAAAAGATCCCATAGTGATTTAATGCACATTTCGGTGGCAACTGAATAGGCAGCCACCAACTAAAGGCAATCAACGTAATATCCCACGGATATCGCTCCATAAAGCAGGGGGAAGAATTCGCTGGTTAAAATCACGCAGCTATTGCAATGCTTCATACCAAGACGTTCATCTGGACATTGATATTCTTCGGCGCTGCAGGTAAGGTTTATATTTTTAACGTTCCTTAGTAACGCTGATGCTCCAGTTATAATGTGCGCTGTTATCTTTACGTGGCCTATATAGCACGGATAAATAAATAGATGACTGTAACCCCGCTAAAGCAGGCGTTTGGATATTGCCAAGTTAACTGTTGCTGGTGAAAACGTTATTCGACCTAGATATGATGATCTGTTCCTTCTTGGACGTCGGTTACGGAGATAAATACAAACGGATCGGTTCGACTGCTCCTTTTTATCATTTTTTATATTTTTATGCAACCTGACGTGTGGTGCAATGGAACACGTGTGTCACCGATCAAGAGCTGCCCCGCTAGGTGCACCTTCATCACATGTGCTGTATTTGTGCATTTCGACCTCTGGCATGAATGTAATGAAAGATGTAAGGTGAAAGGATGTCAGTCAGTTGAAAGCATGCATCTGTTCATGTTAAAACAAAGTTTCTGTCAACAAGTTCCTGCGGATTTTTGGAGAATTTTGACCACGAGGCACAGTAATTGACTTCACCACAAGACACGGACGTCGCGGTTTCAGCTGTGATCAAAACTATCCAGGTTCACAAACAGGGGCCAGGTGTCTAATTATGTCCCAAAACAAGGCACCGGTGTTGCATTTCATCACACAGTTTGTGCTTTCACAGCGACATACAGTATTTCGCCCAGCGGCACACAGAGTTCCTTAATAATGCCGTGTAATCAATATGTCCAGAAAATGACTGGAAAAAAACTGCCTGCCGAGAATAATCTCGGTTCCTGGTTCATCTAAATAGGAAAGTGGAGGGACGCCCCCCGCGTACATGTTGTTTTTGTCCTGCGTGGCACCTGCAAATGACGGATAGATGCGTCGGTGACAATGTGGCGAATTGTTACGCATGCATGTCGCCGAGCTGTCCCACTTTCACACCGGAGACGCTCGTTAAAGCCCACCAGGATTCTTACCGAACGCTCACCTGTCATTCTAGCTCCGTGGGAAGTCTTTGTCTTCACGGAGCTGGTCGGGATTAAATATATTTGCTGGGTGTATAATTCCGATTATAAACAAATTAAAGAAAGAAGGAATGGGGCGTGCTCCTTTGTATACACTATACAGCCATATGTAACAAAGTAGCCAGTTCCAGCACGTTAAAGTGATCACGGCTCTTTAGGCACCGTGGTTCCGGAGAGTCAATAAACATTTGAGTAATTGATTCAGATCTGAAATGCGAATAGGGTGTCCTTTGTTATACTGTAATGTGACGATCTTGAAGCGGCCAGGACATACACATTCATGCTCCTTTCACTACTTGAGTCTGAAAGTAGGTCGTCGTCAGTCCATCCAATGAGAGAGCAGCAATCTTAGGCGGGAATAGTACGAGTTTTATTCTAAGGAGGCGAATATACTAAGGAGCGTGCGAGGAGTCGGGGAGGAAAACATGATCTTCCTCTAGGCGCTAACGTGTGAAGCCACAGAAGATACTGTTTTAAGTGATTTTTTTTTTAAATTTAAAAATGTAACTGTATGCTGACCTTAAACAGATGAAGCTAGAAGAATGACATAAAATAATGACAGGGATGGACATAACTCAAACCACTGCACAGCCCACAATTGGATAAGTGGCTTCACAAAATGGATGGATTGATTGATCCATGATGTAAGCCCACAGGATTTTTGGACAGCAGCCGATAACCACGGATAAGTCCTCCCTTTTAGCAGAACTTTGTTAATGGGTAGTAGTCGTTTTACTGCGCGGCCCGCATTTCCAGAAAGTGTGACCTCTCCTCCTTTAGAAAACAGAAATGCAATCGTTAGATAGAATGCTTGGTTTTTTTGGATGCATGGGGAGCACATGCTGAGCGGATAGCACGGCCAGGGGAAGACAAAAAGAAGGGAATCTGCTGCAAAGGCAATTTATTTAAAATTTTGGCCTCACGTTTCCAAAAGGCCATCAGTCGGCATTAAATATCAACAGAAGGAATACTATGAAAAAGATGCACCTTTTCAAAAAGAAGCATTGACCGTCAAGCCGAAATAACATTTTCTTAAAAACTGATTTTAAAAGTTGTGATTGGAGAGCATTATTGTACGGTGTGTTGTCCAGATGACCCAATTGCTGATTATAAAGCTGAATGAAAGTTGCTGTCTTTTTTGCATGTGTAATATTCATTCGTTGGCATTGGTTGCTGCCTGTTAGTGAGAAATGATTGTACTGTATATCAGGGGTGGAGGATTGGCAGTTATGACACCATCTTGGTCATCGCCCAAGGTGTAAACTGTGAATGTTTGGTGGGAGGCATCGCCTGTTTCAAGACTGACACATTTCATTAAAATATCCCATCCTTGTATGTCTATCTGGGGACTGTGGTTTTACCAGTATTGGTGACTCTCAGCGATGCGGACAGAAAGTTATCTGGGTCAAGGAAGTGTGATGTAGTTGGTTTTGAGGAGTCAAGCGTACATGGGGAGGTATGTTTTTAACAGAAGAAGAGGGTTTAAAGAACATTTTATGCTGTTTCTTTCATATGCATCATATGTTGATGTTTCAATATGTCTTTTGTGTGCTATTGGTGGGTCTGTTTAGTTGGGTTCCTTTATTGTTTGGGTTATCGGGAAAAAAGTCCTCCATTTTAAAATTATGTCTTTTCTCAGTCAAGCTCTAGAAATCATTCCTATGTTGTTATTTATTCCTTAGCTTTTGTTTATGGAAAATACATGTTTTCAAACCAACAGTCAGTGTATTTACAGTCTTGGCTTCAGATGTGAGGTCATCTTCGAAATCGTGTCATTTCTGCCGGTGCCGCTGCTTCATATTGCCGAGTTGCCTGAAATGTTTGCCGGGATGCTTGACTTTCCGAGCGAGCTGAGCTGAGACACATTAGCCAAGCTGTAGGGCATTAGCCAAGCTTTAGCACATTATCCAAGCCATGGCATGCTAGCCAAGATGTGGCAGGTTAGCCAGGCTGTAACATGCTAGCCAAACTAGGGTTGTGTTGGCCAAGGTGTAAGACGTGTGTTAGGTATTGTCACCTCAGATTCACAAGGCCCACTGTACAGTCTCAATCTGCTTCTTCCAGAAGAATCCTGGCACAAGCTCAGAAGCTCTTTGCTTTATTGGGGATGTAAAATCATATAAGGAGATTGATGTAGATAAATTGAATGGCCTGACAATTCTACAGACTTTTTTAAGATTAGTTTTCTAATGCACGGTTCTTAAAAAGGAGAAATTCACTGTGAGTTTTCCCTTAAATGTTTTTAGCTATGGCAGACCTGAAACAGGAAATGTGTTCGTGTATGGTTCATGTGTGCTTTTTTGTGCTGTGTAAATGGACAAACTCCTCCCCCAAACCTTCCCATCCACCAAGAGTGACTCATTGTTTGGTGATGTAATCCTCAGAAAAGCTACGTAGCTGATATGGTAGAACAACCCCCCCCCCCCAAATGGCTTGGGTAGAATTAGCTCCGGGTTTGTTTGGGTAACACACAGTCTCAGACTGACGCTGTGGAGGTCAGCCATAGAAGCCTCCAGGAGGCTGTTAAGCTGGACACAGGAAAACGGTGTTATCAGCAGGTTCTCTGAGTGAGCACCGATCTACCTCGGCTGGTCAGTCTAGCGATGGACCCGTTCATTTAAAGAAAGAAAACCTTGACATTCAGCAATTAAGTTGCCACATTTTATGACAAGAGGGGCGGGTGAAACACTGATGGACAGCTCCCATCCTTCCCCTCGTTGCCTTTAAACGAGCAGTAATTTATGGGAAGACTTCTGCCTGCGGCCCGTACCTTCTTTCTTTCCCTTGGCATCGTAGTCATTGAGACCTGGGGCTGCATGGAAATATCTGGAAGTTTTCGCCCTTTCATGCATATTTTCATTTATTTAATGGTTTTGTCAAAAGTATACTTTTGGTAATGGGTAAAATAGATTTAAGGATAGGTTAATAATAAGTGCATGGAAAACAGATTTTTTGAGCTGTAATGTCTGTAGAGATGTGTTTTTAAATTCCTTCATGCAGCTCTTTGATAACGAGATTCTGAGCAACGGCAGTAAATATTGCAAGAAAGCTTTTATGCTGGCATGTTTATTTTTTGGTGTCTGTTGCATCAGTTGACTTTGTGAGTCGTCCCTTTTCTGATGCCTTGGTGGCCGAGTCTCCCTCTCCATTACCGCGGGACCCTGTTTCCCGTTTTGGAGGAGAGAGAGTGACATGTAAACTAGGCCAGCTCGTCGCGCATGTGGGACATCTGAGGTGTGACAGTAGGAACAGAGAGCATGCTGGGAAGGCATGGCACCTTGGCTTGGGATGGGCGGGTCCTAGTCACACTCAGTCATGGTGGCTTTTTTTAGGCGAAGCTTGCTGTGTGATCGGGCCACACGTTTCTCTAAACGTGTTCCCCTTTTAATGCCCTCTGTGTGATTTTTCTGTGCCCCAGAGCATGTTTTTTATGAGAGTGTTGGCAGTTTGGGAAGTCAAGCAGTGGTGGTTAAGGGCATGGAAATGTACCTGAATGTTGCAGGTACGAGGAGCACATGAGTGTCTGCCCCTGTACCCTTGAGGAATTTGTTCGAGTTAAATACCTGTTTTGAGCATGAGATAAACAGTGAGTTGTTTAGATGGAAATCTGCAAAGGAAGGACAAGCACTATTAGTACAACCAAGCAGCACAGGAATGTATTTGCTTTTAACAAAATATTCTTCTTCTTCTACTTTCGGCTGCTTCCGTTAGGGGTAGCCACAGCAGATCACCTGTCTCCATTTCTTCCTGTCCTCTGCATCTTGCTCTGTCACACCAATCACCTGCATGTCATCTCTCACCACATCCATGAACCTCCTCTTTGGCCTTTCTCTTTACCTCTTGCCTGGAAGCTCCATCCTCAGCATCCTTCTCCCAGTATACTCAGCATCTGTCCTCTGCACATGTCCAAACCAACGTAATCTCACCTCTCTAACTTTGTCTCCAAACCATCCAACCTGAGCTGACCCTCTAATATACTCATTCCTAATCCTGTCTATCCTCGTCACACCC